>OV179170.1:0-1200000 GCA_921972225.1 Euplexia lucipara
TCAATTTTTGAAATTGCTAGAATAAATTCACGTACATACCAGAGTGGGTATAAGAATTTACCCACATCCACAAAAATGTTGATGAAAATCCAAATTCCAACTCCAAAATCGCTCCAATTTTGCGATTTTCCACGATTTCACGACTATGCCGCGAAACTGAAATAGAATCTTCGTAAATCTTCGTATAACACCCAGAATATGGTCAGGGTGAGGGCTTCCAAATCGCACCAATTTTGCGATGTTTTACGATTATTGACGTGAAACCGGTATAAAATCTTCGTGATTCGATGTGATCACCCAGAATATTGTCAGGGTGAGGTTGCGCCGGGGCATTGAGACATTGTCCCAGCCTGCACAAGCCAGGGCGTGCACACAGTACACTACTCTCCACCTAAAAATCACTGATAATCGAAGAAAAACTTATACTGACACCCGAAGGCCCGAAGGACCATTTCTCTGTATGAAATAAAACAGAGAGAGAACTTGTAAATTATAGAATTTACTTGAATAAAAAATAAAAGTTAAAACAATGGCGAGTTACACTCAACGACCTTATTCGAAGACAAAGAAAAAAGTGTGTTGCCACACAACATAAATATTTTTACAGCATACAAATGTTGCACACATAAAAAAAACAAAGAAAAACAAAAAACATTAAATTTGATTCTGAACTATTACAAATCACTGCAATTAATTGCAATAATTTATAATAATTCAGAATATAAAAATATATGTTCACATTGTATTGAACAGTCACAATAATCCGAAGTTCGTCACGTCACTATCCGAAGTTCGTCACGATAATCGGAAGTTCGTCACGTCATTTTCCGAAGTTCGTCACGTCATTATCCTGAGCTCGTCACGTCACTATCCAAATTTCGTCACAAAATTCCGAAGTTCGTCACGTCATTATCCGAAGTTCATCACGGCATTATCCGAAGTTGGTCACGTCATTATCCGAATTTCATCACGTCACTTTTTGAAATTTGTCACAATAATCCGAAGTTCGTCACAGCATTATCCGAAATTCGTCACGTCACTATCCGAAGTTCGTCACGCCATAATTCGAAGTTCGTCACAGCAAAATGCGAAGTTCGTCACGTCACTATCCGAAGTTCGTCACAATAATCCGAAGTTCGTCACGTCACTATCCGAAATTCGTCACAATAATCCGAAGTTCGTCACGTCACTATCCGAAGTTCGTCACGATAATCGGAAGTTCGTCACGTCATTTTCCGAAGTTCGTCACAGAACTATCCGAAGTTCGTCACGTCATTTTCCGAAGTTCGTCACAGCACTATTCGAAGTTCGTCACGCCACTATCCGAAGTTCGTCACAATAATCCGGAAATCGTCACGATTATCGGAAGTTCGTCACGTCATTATCCGAAGTTCGTCACGTCATTTTCCGAAGTTCGTCACAGCACTATCCGAAGTTCGTCACGTCACTATCCGAAGTTCGTCACAATAATCCGGAAATCGTCACGATTATCGGAAGTTCGTCACGTCATTATCCGAAGTTCGTCACGTCATTTTCCGAAGTTCGTCACAGCACTATCCGAAGTTCGTCTCGTCACTATCCAAATTTCGTCAGAATAATCTGAAGTTCGTTACAATAAACCAAAGTTCGTCACGTCACTATCCGCAACTTCGTGAAGTTCGTCACAATAATCCAAAGTTCGTCACAATTATCCGAAGTTCGTCACGTCATTCATTTCATTTCATTTCATATTTCATATTTCATTTATTTCATATTTCATACAAGGTGTTGATTTGCATCCTCGTCAAATTCAAGGACGTAATTTTGCTAATGATTCTCGACCCAAATCAACAATAAAATGAGTAGGTATTTTTTTTATTTTTTTTGCTTAACAACAAAAAACCGCAAGTGTGAACCAGCCGTATTCAAAAGCGGCCCGTCTGTTACTAGCCCTATCACCGCGCTTTCGCACACAAACAAACGCAAACAATACATACACAACACATACGCAATGATCAATTCGTAGGCAATCAATACTACCCCGCCCCAATCACGATGCGGTACTCTCCCGCGCAAGCTTCTAGCCACGCCCCCGCGCGACCCCGGAACTAACACAGTGTCTTTGATGTCGCCGAAGCGTGCGCGCGGCACGCTTTGCGATTTCCGCTTTTCGGTACTTTGGTGACCACTGGATCGGTCGCGGGGAACTCGCGGAGGACCTGTGGCTTGGCCTCCGCGTTCTCCGGACCTGACGCCTCTAGACTTAGGCATTTGTGGGGAGACGTTAAAAGGTTAATTTACTCAAAGGAAGTGACAAGTGTAACAGAATTACGTTCAAGGATCATTAGTGCTTTCGACACTTTAAAAACGTATGTGTTAGTGTTACGTAAGCTGAAGGAAAACCAGCTTCGTTGTGCTCGTTTGTGCGAAGAGTGTGATGGTGGCCACTTTGAACAATATCTCCGGGTAACTTCTGATGACAGGTCAGTGAACTTTTCTTTGGCGCACTAGTATCACTGTCATTAGTAAGATTTCCGTATTCCAATAATGCTCAAAAATGAGTTAATTATCAAACAAAATTTATGACAATAATGTAGATGTTTTTCGAAATAATATTAAGTGAAATTATTGCTACTGGTCAAAGAGGTCATTGCTTCGTCGCACTCGCACGCGCTTGCTTTTCGTAGGTAAGACGTCGACGCTCACGCACACAGCTGCATTGTCGCTGTGTGCGAAGTCGGGTGATTCTGTTTTATTTGTATTGAATTAAGGGTTTAATTCTGAAACACTGTTAAATTGCAACATCAAAAAAAAGGAGCACTTGTTAGTTATTGCCCGCTAACGTACTTTCAATTGATTATTTATGTATTTTATGACACCCTCCTGAAATTTGACGGGGATGCAAAACAACACCTTGTATTTCATATTTCATATTTCATATTTCATATTTCATATTTCATATTTCATATTTCATATTTCATATTTCATATTTCATATTTCATATTTCATATTTCATATTTCATATTTCATATTTCATATTTCATATTTCATATTTCATATTTCATATTTCATATTTCATATTTCATATTTCATATTTCATATTTCATATTTCATATTTCATATTTCATATTTCATATTTCATATTTCATATGTCATATTTCATATTTCATATTTCATATTTCTAATTTCATTTCATTTCATTTCATTTCATTTCATTTCATTTCATTTCATTTCATTTCATTTCATTTCATTTCATTTCATTTCATTTCATTTCATTTCATTTCATTTCATTTCATTTCATTTCATTTCATTTCATTTCACGTCACTATCCGAATTTCATCACGTCAATATCCGAATTTCATTACGTCAATATCCGAATTTCATCACGTCAAAATCCGAAATTTGTCACAATAATCTGAAGTTTGTCACGTCGCTATCCGAAATTCGTTACAATAATCCGAAGTTCGTCACGATTATCGGAAGTTCGTCACGTCATTATCCGAAGTTCGTCACGTCATTTTCCGAAGTTCGTCACAGCACTATCCGAAGTTCGTCACGTCGCTATCCGAAGTTCGTCACAATAATCCGGAAATTGTCACGATTATCGGAAGTTCGTCACGTCATTATCCGAAGTTTGTCACGTCATTTTCCGAAGTTCGTCACAGCACTATCCGAAGTTCGTCACGTCACTATCCGAAGTTCGTCACAATAATCCGGAAATCGTCACGATTATCGGAAGTTCGTCACGTCATTATCCGAAGTTCGTCACGTCATTTTCCGAAGTTCGTTACAATAATCCGAAGTACGTCACGTCACTATCCGAAATTCGTCACAATAATCCGAAGTTCGTCACGTCACTATCCGAAGTTCGTCACGATAATCGGAAGTTCGTCACGTCATTTTCCGAAGTTCGTCACAGCACTATCCGAAGTTGGTCTCGTCACTATCCGAAGTTCGTCACAATAATCCGAAGTTCGTCACGTCACTATCCGAAATTCGTCACAATAATCCGAAGTTCGTCACGTCACTATCCGAAGTTCGTCACGATAATCGGAAGTTCGTCACGTCATTTTCCGAAGTTCGTCACGTCATTATCCTGAGCTCGTCACGTCACTATCCAAATTTCGTCACAAAACTCCGAAGTTCGTCACGTCATTATCCGAAGTTCATCACGGCATTATCCGAAGTTGGTCACGTCATTATCCGAATTTCATCACGTCACTTTTTGAAATTTGTCACAATAATCCGAAGTTCGTCACAGCATTATCCGAAGTTCGTCACGTCACTATCCGAATTTCGTCACGATAATCGGAAGTTCGTCACGTCATTTTCCGAAGTTCGTCACAGCACTATCCGAAGTTGGTCTCGTCACTATCCGAAGTTCGTCACAATAATCCGAAGTTCGTCACGTCACTATCCGAAATTCGTCACAATAATCCGAAGTTCGTCACGTCACTATCCGAAGTTCGTCACGATAATCGGAAGTTCGTCACGTCATTTTCCGAAGTTCGTCACGTCATTATCCTGAGCTCGTCACGTCACTATCCAAATTTCGTCACAAAACTCCGAAGTTCGTCACGTCATTATCCGAAGTTCATCACGGCATTATCCGAAGTTGGTCACGTCATTATCCGAATTTCATCACGTCACTTTTTGAAATTTGTCACAATAATCCGAAGTTCGTCACAGCATTATCCGAAGTTCGTCACGTCACTATCCGAATTTCGTCACAATCATCCGAATTTCGTCACGTCACTATCCGAAGTTCGTCACAATAATCCGAAGTTCGTCACGTCATTCATTTCATTTCATTTCATATTTCATATTTCATATTTCATATTTCATATTTCATATTTCATATTTCATATTTCATATTTCATATTTCATATTTCATATTTCATATTTCATATTTCATATTTCATATTTCATATTTCATATTTCATATTTCATATTTCATATTTCATATTTCATATTTCATATTTCATATTTCATATTTCATATTTCATATTTCATTTTTCATATTTCATATTTCATATTTCATATTTCATATTTCATATTTCATATTTCATATTTCATATTTCATATTTCATATTTCATATTTCATATGTCATATTTCATATTTATTATTTCATATTTTATATTTCATATTTCATATTTCATATTTCAGATTTCATATTTCATTTCATTTAATTTTATTTCATTTCATTTCATATTTCATATTTCATATTTCATATTTCATATTTCATGTTTCATATTTCAAATTTCATATTTCATATTTCATATTTCATATTTCATATTACATATTTCATATTTTATATTTCATATATCATATTTCATATATCATATTTCATTTCATTTTATTTCATTTCATTTCATATTTCATATTTCATATTTCGTATTTCATGTTTCATATTTCATATTTCATATTTCATATTTCATATTTCATATTTCATATTTCATATTTCATATCTCATATTTCATATTTCATATTTCATATTTCATATTTCATAATTCATATCTCATATTTCATATTTCATATTTCATATTTCATTTGAATTTAAAATTCGAAATTCGGATATGACTGTTCACGTCAATATTCGAATTTCATCACGTCAATATCCGAATTTCATCACGTCAAAATCCGAAATTTGTCACAATATCTGAAGTTTGTCACGTCGCTATACGAAATTCGTCACAATAATCCGAAGTTCGTCACCTCACTACCCGAAGTTCGTCACGATAATCCGAAGTTCGTCACGTCACTATCCGAAATTCGTCACAATAATCCGAAGTTCGTCACGTCACTATCCGAAGTTCGTCACGATAATCGGAAGTTCGTCACGTCATTTTCCGAAGTTCGTCACAGAACTATCCGAAGTTCGTCACGTCATTTTCCGAAGTTGGTCACAGCACTATTCGAAGTTCGTCACGTCACTATCCGAAGTACGTCACAATAATCCGGAAATCGTCACGATTATCGGAAGTTCGTCACGTCATTATCCGAAGTTCGTCACGTCATTTTGCGAAGTTCGTCACAGCACTATCCGAAGTTCGTCACGTCACTATCCGAAGTTCGTCACAATAATCCGGAAATCGTCACGATTATCGGAAGTTCGTCACGTCATTATCCGAAGTTCGTCACGTCATTTTCCGAAGTTCGTCACAGCACTATCCGAAGTTCGTCTCGTCACTATCCAAATTTCGTCAGAATAATCTGAAGTTCGTCACAATAATCCAAAGTTCGTCACAATTATCCGAAGTTCGTCACGTCATTCATTTCATTTCATTTCATACTTCAAATTTCATATTTCATATTTCATATTTCATATTTCATATTTCATATTTCATATTTCATATTTCATATTTCATATTTCATATTTCATATTTCATATTTCATATTTCATATTTCATATTTCATATTTCATATTTCATATTTCATATTTCATATTTCGTATTTCATATTTCATATTTCATATTTCATATTTCATATTTCATATTTCATATTTCATATTTCATATTTCATATTTCATATTTCATATTTCATATTTCATATTTCATATTTCATATTTCATATTTCATGTTTCATATTTCAAATTTCATATTTCATATTTCATATTTCATATTTCATATTTCATATTTTATATTTCATATTTCATATTTCATATATCATATTTCATTTCATTTTATTTCATTTCATTTCATATTTCATATTTCATATTTCGTATTTCATGTTTCATATTTCATATTTCATATTTCATATTTCATATTTCATATTTCATATTTCATATTTCATATTTTATATCTCATATTTCATATTTCATATTTCATATTTCATATTTCATATTTCATATTTCATATCTCATATTTCATATTTCATATTTCATATTTCATTTGAATTTAAAATTCGAAATTCGGATATGACTGTTCACGTCAATATCCGAATTTCATCACGTCAATATCCGAATTTCATCACGTCAAAATCCGAAATTTGTCACAATATCTGAAGTTTGTCACGTCGCTATACGAAATTCGTCACAATAATCCGAAGTTCGTCACATCACTACCCGAAGTTCGTCACGATAATCCGAAGTTCGTCACGTCACTATCCGAAATACGTCACAATAATCCGAAGTTCGTCACGTCACTATCCGAAATTCGTCACAATAATCCGAAGTTCGTCACGTCACTATCCGAAGTTCGTCACGATAATCGGAAGTTCGTCACGTCATTTTCCGAAGTTCGTCACGTCATTATCCTGAGCTCGTCACGTCACTATCCAAATTTCGTCACAAAACTCCGAAGTTCGTCACGACATTATCCGAAGTTCATCACGGCATTATCCGAAGTTGGTCACGTCATTATCCGAATTTCATCACGTCACTTTTTGAAATTTGTCACAATAATCCGAAGTTCGTCACAGCATTATCCGAAGTTCGTCACGTCACTATCCGAATTTCGTCACAATCATCCGAATTTCGTCACGTCACTATCCGAAGTTCGTCACAATAATCCGAAGTTCGTCACAATTATTAGAAGTTCGTCACGTCATTCATTTCATTTCATTTCATATTTCATATTTCATATTTCATATTTCATATTTCATATTTCATATTTCATATTTCATATTTCATATTTCATATTTCATATTTCATATTTCATATTTCATATTTCATATTTCATATCTCATATTTCATATTTCATATGTCATATTTCATTTTTCATATTTCATATTTCATATTTCATATTTCATATTTCATATTTCATATTTCATATTTCATATTTCATATTTCATATTTCATATTTCATATTTCATATTTCTTATTTCATACTTCATATTTCATATTTCATATTTCATATTTCATATTTCATATTTCATATTTCATATTTCATTTCATTTCATTTTATTTTATTTCATTTCATATTTCATATTTCATATTTCATATTTCATATTTCATGTTTCATATTTCAAATTTCATATTTCATATTTCATATTTCATATTTCATATTTCATATTTCATATTTCATATTTCATATTTCATATATCATATTTCATTTCATTTCATTTTATTTCATTTCATTTCATATTTCATATTTCATATTTCATATTTCATGTTTCATATTTCATATTTCATATTTCATATTTCATATTTCATATTTCATATTTCATATTTCATATTTCATATTTCATATTTCATATTTCATATCTCATATTTCATATTTCATATTTCATATTTCATTTGAATTTAAAATTCGAAATTCGGATATGACTGTTCACGTCAATATCCGAATTTCATCACGTCAATATCCGAATTTCATCACGTCAAAATCCGAAATTTGTCACAATATCTGAAGTTTGTCACGTCGCTATACGAAATTCGTCACAATAATCCGAAGTTCGTCACGTCACTATCCGAAATTCGTCACGTCACTATCCGAAATTCGTCACAATAATCCGAAGTTCGTCACGTCACTATCCGAAGTTCGTCACGATAATCGGAAGTTCGTCACGTCATTTTCCGAAGTTCGTCACAGAACTATCCGAAGTTCGTCACGTCATTTTCCGAAGTTCGTCACAGCACTATTCGAAGTTCGTCACCTCACTATCCGAAGTTCATCACAATAATCCGGAAATCGTCACGATTATCGGAAGTTCGTCACGTCATTATCCGAAGTTCGTCACGTCATTTTGCGAAGTTCGTCACAGCACTATCCGAAGTTCGTCACGTCACTATCCGAAGTTCGTCACAATAATCCGGAAATCGTCACGATTATCGGAAGTTCGTCACGTCATTATCCGAAGTTCGTCACGTCATTTTCCGAAGTTCGTCACAGCACTATCCGAAGTTCGTCTCGTCACTATCCAAATTTCGTCAGAATAATCTGAAGTTCGTTACAATAAACCAAAATTTGTCACGTCACTATCCGCAACTTCGTGAAGTTCGTCACAATAATCCAAAGTTCGTCACAATTATTTGAAGTTCGTCACGTCATTTATTTCATTTCATTTCATATTTCATGTTTCATATTTCATATTTCATATTTCATATTTCATATTTCATATTTCATATTTCATATTTCATATTTCATATTTCATATTTCATATTTCATATTTCATATTTCATATTTCATATTTCATATTTCAAATTTCATATTTCATATTTCATATTTCATATTTCATATTTCATATTTCATATTTCATATTTCATATTTCATATTTAATATTTCATATTTCATTTCATTTCATTTTATTTCATTTCATTTCATATTTCATATTTCATATTTCATATTTCATATTTCATATTTCATGTTTCATATTTCATATTTCATATTTCATATTTCATGTTTCATATTTCATATTTCATATTTCATATTTCATATTTCATATTTCATATTTCATATTTCATATTTCATTTTTCATATTTCATATTTCATATTTCATTTTTCATTTTTCATATTTCATATTTCATTTTTCATTTTTCATATTTCATATTTCATATTTCATATTTCATATTTCATATTTCATGTTTCATATTTCATATTTCATATTTCATATTTCATATTTCATGTTTCATATTTCATATTTCATATTTCATATTTCATGTTTCATATTTCATATTTCATATTTCATATTTCATATTTCATATTTCATATTTCATATTTCATATTTCATATTTCATATTTCATTTTTCATATTTCATATTTCATATTTCATATTTCATATTTCATATTTCATATTTCATATTTCATATTTCTATTTCATATTTCATATTTCATATTTCATATTTCATATCTCATATTTCATATTTCATATTTCATTTCATTTTATTTTATTTCATTTCATATTTCATTTGAATTTAAAATTCGAAATTCGGATATGACTGTTCACGTCAATACCCGAATTACATCACGTCAAAATCCGAAATTTGTCACAATAATCTGAAGTTTGTCACGTCGCTATCCGAAATTCGTCACAATAATCCGAAAATCGTCACGTCACTATCCGAAGTTCGTCACAATAATCCGAAGTTCGTCACGTCACTATCCGAAATTCATGACAATAATCCGAAGTTCGTCACGTCACTATCCGAAGTTCGTCACGATAATCGGAAGTTCGTCACGTCATTTTCCGAAGTTCGTCACAGAACTATCCGAAGTTCGTCACGTCATTTTACGAAGTTCGTCACAGCACTATTCGAAGTTCGTCACGTCACTATCCGAAGTTCGTCACAATAATCCGGAAATCGTCACGATTATCGAAAGTTCGTCACGTCATTATCCGAAGTTCGTCACGTCATTTTGCGAAGTTCGTCACAGCACTATCCGAAGTTCGTCACGTCACTATCCGAAGTTCGTCACAATAATCCGGAAATCGTCACGATTATCGGAAGTTCGTCACGTCATTATCCGAAGTTCGTCACGTCATTTTCCGAAGTTCGTCACAGCACTATCCGAAGTTCGTCTCGTCACTATCCAAATTTCGTCAGAATAATCTGAAGTTCGTTACAATAAACCAAAGTTCGTCACGTCACTATCCGCAACTTCGTGAAGTTCGTCACAATAATCCAAAGTTCGTCACAATTATTTGAAGTTCGTCACGTCATTTATTTCATTTCATTTCATATTTCATGTTTCATATTTCATATTTCATGACGTGACGTGACGAGCTCAGGATAATGACGTGACGAACTTCGGAAAATGACGTGACGAACTTCCGATTATCGTGACGAACTTCGGATAGTGACGTGACGAACTTCGGATTATTGTGACGAATTTCGGATAGTGACGTGACGAACTTCGGATTATTGTGACGAACTTCGGATAGTGACGAGACCAACTTCGGATAGTGCTGTGACGAACTTCGGAAAATGACGTGACGAACTTCCGATTATCGTGACGAACTTCGGATAGTGACGTGACGAACTTCGGATTATTGTGACGAACTTCGGATAGTGACGTGACGAACTTCGCATTTTGCTGTGACGAACTTCGAATTATGGCGTGATGAAATTCGTATAGTGACGTGACAAACTTCGGATAATGCTGTGACGAACTTCGGATTATTGTGACAAATTTCAAAAAGTGACGTGATGAAATTCGGATAATGACGTGACCAACTTCGGATAATGCCGTGATGAACTTCGGATAATGACGTGACGAACTTCGGAATTTTGTGACGAAATTTGGATAGTGACGTGACGAGCTCAGGATAATGACGTGACGAACTTCGGAAAATAACGTGACGAACTTCCGATTATCGTGACGAACTTCGGATAGTGACGTGACGAACTTCGGATTATTGTGACTGTTCAATACAATGTGAACATATATTTTTATATTCTGAATTATTATAAATCACTGCAATTAATTGCAGTGATTTGTAATAGTTCAGAATCAAATTTAATGTTTTTTGTTTTTCTTTGTTTTTTTTATGTGTGCAACATTTGTATGCTGTAAAAATATTTATGTTGTGTGGCAACACACTTTTTTCTTTGTCTTCGAATAAGGTCGTTGAGTGTAACTCGCCATTGTTTTAACTTTTATTTTTTATTCAAGTAAATTCTATAATTTACAAGTTCTCTCTCTGTTTTATTTCATACAGAGAAATGGTCCTTCGGGCCTTCGGGTGTCAGTATAAGTTTTTCTTCGATTATCAGTGATTTTTAGGTGGAGAGTAGTGTACTGTGTGCACGCCCTGGCTTGTGCAGGCTGGGACAATGTCTCAATGCCCCGGCGCAACCTCACCCTGACAATATTCTGGGTGATCACATCGAATCACGAAGATTTTATACCGGTTTCACGTCAATAATCGTAAAACATCGCAAAATTGGTGCGATTTGGAAGCCCTCACCCTGACCATATTCTGGGTGTTATACGAAGATTTACGAAGATTCTATTTCAGTTTCGCGGCATAGTCGTGAAATCGTGGAAAATCGCAAAATTGGAGCGATTTTGGAGTTGGAATTTGGATTTTCATCAACATTTTTGTGGATGTGGGTAAATTCTTATACCCACTCTGGTATGTACGTGAATTTATTCTAGCAATTTCAAAAATTGACGTCATCATCGTTCTTCATTCATTCGTCGTAAAGTTGGCACTTGGTCTGTCAATACAAAAGGTCTATTGTAGCCGAGGCGAGGTTTATCGGATCCTCTACAAAGTTTTGAATGCGCGTCAAAGTTGCTTTGCATGACGCTCGCGACAATTTGAGCTTCTTTAAATGCCAGTGCCAACTTTACGACGAATGAATGAAGAACGATGATGACGTCAATTTTTGAAATTGCTAGAATAAATTCACGTACATACCAGAGTGGGTATAAGAATTTACCCACATCCACAAAAATGTTGATGAAAATCCAAATTCCAACTCCAAAATCGCTCCAATTTTGCGATTTTCCACGATTTCACGACTATGCCGCGAAACTGAAATAGAATCCTCGTAAATCTTCGTATAACACCCAGAATATGGTCAGGGTGAGGGCTTCCAAATCGCACCAATTTTGCGATGTTTCACGATTATTGACGTGAAACCGGTATAAAATCTTCGTGATTCGATGTGATCACCCAGAATATTGTCAGGGTGAGGTTGCGCCGGGGCATTGAGACATTGTCCCAGCCTGCACAAGCCAGGGCGTGCACACAGTACACTACTCTCCACCTAAAAATCACTGATAATCGAAGAAAAACTTATACTGACACCCGAAGGCCCGAAGGACCATTTCTCTGTATGAAATAAAACAGAGAGAGAACTTGTAAATTATAGAATTTACTTGAATAAAAAATAAAAGTTAAAACAATGGCGAGTTACACTCAACGACCTTATTCGAAGACAAAGAAAAAAGTGTGTTGCCACACAACATAAATATTTTTACAGCATACAAATGTTGCACACATAAAAAAAACAAAGAAAAACAAAAAACATTAAATTTGATTCTGAACTATTACAAATCACTGCAATTAATTGCAATAATTTATAATAATTCAGAATATAAAAATATATGTTCACATTGTATTGAACAGTCACAATAATCCGAAGTTCGTCACGTCACTATCCGAAGTTCGTCACGATAATCGGAAGTTCGTCACGTCATTTTCCGAAGTTCGTCACGTCATTATCCTGAGCTCGTCACGTCACTATCCAAATTTCGTCACAAAATTCCGAAGTTCGTCACGTCATTATCCGAAGTTCATCACGGCATTATCCGAAGTTGGTCACGTCATTATCCGAATTTCATCACGTCACTTTTTGAAATTTGTCACAATAATCCGAAGTTCGTCACAGCATTATCCGAAATTCGTCACGTCACTATCCGAAGTTCGTCACGCCATAATTCGAAGTTCGTCACAGCAAAATGCGAAGTTCGTCACGTCACGTCACAATAATCCGAAGTTCGTCACGTCACTATCCGAAATTCGTCACAATAATCCGAAGTTCGTCACGTCACTATCCGAAGTTCGTCACGATAATCGGAAGTTCGTCACGTCATTTTCCGAAGTTCGTCACAGAACTATCCGAAGTTCGTCACGTCATTTTCCGAAGTTCGTCACAGCACTATTCGAAGTTCGTCACGCCACTATCCGAAGTTCGTCACAATAATCCGGAAATCGTCACGATTATCGGAAGTTCGTCACGTCATTATCCGAAGTTCGTCACGTCATTTTCCGAAGTTCGTCACAGCACTATCCGAAGTTCGTCACGTCACTATCCGAAGTTCGTCACAATAATCCGGAAATCGTCACGATTATCGGAAGTTCGTCACGTCATTATCCGAAGTTCGTCACGTCATTTTCCGAAGTTCGTCACAGCACTATCCGAAGTTCGTCTCGTCACTATCCAAATTTCGTCAGAATAATCTGAAGTTCGTTACAATAAACCAAAGTTCGTCACGTCACTATCCGCAACTTCGTGAAGTTCGTCACAATAATCCAAAGTTCGTCACAATTATCCGAAGTTCGTCACGTCATTCATTTCATTTCATTTCATATTTCATATTTCATTTATTTCATATTTCATACAAGGTGTTGATTTGCATCCTCGTCAAATTCAAGGACGTAATTTTGCTAATGATTCTCGACCCAAATCAACAATAAAATGAGTAGGTATTTTTTTTATTTTTTTTGCTTAACAACAAAAAACCGCAAGTGTGAACCAGCCGTATTCAAAAGCGGCCCGTCTGTTACTAGCCCTATCACCGCGCTTTCGCACACAAACAAACGCAAACAATACATACACAACACATACGCAATGATCAATTCGTAGGCAATCAATACTACCCCGCCCCAATCACGATGCGGTACTCTCCCGCGCAAGCTTCTAGCCACGCCCCCGCGCGACCCCGGAACTAACACAGTGTCTTTGATGTCGCCGAAGCGTGCGCGCGGCACGCTTTGCGATTTCCGCTTTTCGGTACTTTGGTGACCACTGGATCGGTCGCGGGGAACTCGCGGAGGACCTGTGGCTTGGCCTCCGCGTTCTCCGGACCTGACGCCTCTAGACTTAGGCATTTGTGGGGAGACGTTAAAAGGTTAATTTACTCAAAGGAAGTGACAAGTGTAACAGAATTACGTTCAAGGATCATTAGTGCTTTCGACACTTTAAAAACGTATGTGTTAGTGTTACGTAAGCTGAAGGAAAACCAGCTTCGTTGTGCTCGTTTGTGCGAAGAGTGTGATGGTGGCCACTTTGAACAATATCTCCGGGTAACTTCTGATGACAGGTCAGTGAACTTTTCTTTGGCGCACTAGTATCACTGTCATTAGTAAGATTTCCGTATTCCAATAATGCTCAAAAATGAGTTAATTATCAAACAAAATTTATGACAATAATGTAGATGTTTTTCGAAATAATATTAAGTGAAATTATTGCTACTGGTCAAAGAGGTCATTGCTTCGTCGCACTCGCACGCGCTTGCTTTTCGTAGGTAAGACGTCGACGCTCACGCACACAGCTGCATTGTCGCTGTGTGCGAAGTCGGGTGATTCTGTTTTATTTGTATTGAATTAAGGGTTTAATTCTGAAACACTGTTAAATTGCAACATCAAAAAAAAGGAGCACTTGTTAGTTATTGCCCGCTAACGTACTTTCAATTGATTATTTATGTATTTTATGACACCCTCCTGAAATTTGACGGGGATGCAAAACAACACCTTGTATTTCATATTTCATATTTCATATTTCATATCTCATATTTCATATTTCATATTTCATATTTCATATTTCATATTTCATATTTCATATTTCATATTTCATATTTCATATTTCATATTTCATATTTCATATTTCATATTTCATATTTCATATTTCATATTTCATATTTCATATTTCATATTTCATATGTCATATTTCATATTTCATATTTCATATTTCTAATTTCATTTCATTTCATTTCATTTCATTTCATTTCATTTCATTTCATTTCATTTCATTTCATTTCATTTCATTTCATTTCATTTCATTTCATTTCATTTCATTTCATTTCATTTCATTTCATTTCATTTCATTTCATTTCACGTCACTATCCGAATTTCATCACGTCAATATCCGAATTTCATTACGTCAATATCCGAATTTCATCACGTCAAAATCCGAAATTTGTCACAATAATCTGAAGTTTGTCACGTCGCTATCCGAAATTCGTTACAATAATCCGAAGTTCGTCACGATTATCGGAAGTTCGTCACGTCATTATCCGAAGTTCGTCACGTCATTTTCCGAAGTTCGTCACAGCACTATCCGAAGTTCGTCACGTCGCTATCCGAAGTTCGTCACAATAATCCGGAAATTGTCACGATTATCGGAAGTTCGTCACGTCATTATCCGAAGTTTGTCACGTCATTTTCCGAAGTTCGTCACAGCACTATCCGAAGTTCGTCACGTCACTATCCGAAGTTCGTCACAATAATCCGGAAATCGTCACGATTATCGGAAGTTCGTCACGTCATTATCCGAAGTTCGTCACGTCATTTTCCGAAGTTCGTTACAATAATCCGAAGTACGTCACGTCACTATCCGAAATTCGTCACAATAATCCGAAGTTCGTCACGTCACTATCCGAAGTTCGTCACGATAATCGGAAGTTCGTCACGTCATTTTCCGAAGTTCGTCACAGCACTATCCGAAGTTGGTCTCGTCACTATCCGAAGTTCGTCACAATAATCCGAAGTTCGTCACGTCACTATCCGAAATTCGTCACAATAATCCGAAGTTCGTCACGTCACTATCCGAAGTTCGTCACGATAATCGGAAGTTCGTCACGTCATTATCCGAAGTTCGTCACGTCATTATCCTGAGCTCGTCACGTCACTATCCAAATTTCGTCACAAAACTCCGAAGTTCGTCACGTCATTATCCGAAGTTCATCACGGCATTATCCGAAGTTGGTCACGTCATTATCCGAATTTCATCACGTCACTTTTTGAAATTTGTCACAATAATCCGAAGTTCGTCACAGCATTATCCGAAGTTCGTCACGTCACTATCCGAATTTCGTCACGATAATCGGAAGTTCGTCACGTCATTTTCCGAAGTTCGTCACAGCACTATCCGAAGTTGATCTCGTCACTATCCGAAGTTCGTCACAATAATCCGAAGTTCGTCACGTCACTATCCGAAATTCGTCACAATAATCCGAAGTTCGTCACGTCACTATCCGAAGTTCGTCACGATAATCGGAAGTTCGTCACGTCATTTTCCGAAGTTCGTCACGTCATTATCCTGAGCTCGTCACGTCACTATCCAAATTTCGTCACAAAACTCCGAAGTTCGTCACGTCATTATCCGAAGTTCATCACGGCATTATCCGAAGTTGGTCACGTCATTATCCGAATTTCATCACGTCACTTTTTGAAATTTGTCACAATAATCCGAAGTTCGTCACAGCATTATCCGAAGTTCGTCACGTCACTATCCGAATTTCGTCACAATCATCCGAATTTCGTCACGTCACTATCCGAAGTTCGTCACAATAATCCGAAGTTCGTCACGTCATTCATTTCATTTCATTTCATATTTCATATTTCATATTTCATATTTCATATTTCATATTTCATATTTCATATTTCATATTTCATATTTCATATTTCATATTTCATATTTCATATTTCATATTTCATATTTCATATTTCATATTTCATATTTCATATTTCATATTTCATATTTCATATTTCATATTTCATATTTCATATTTCATTTTTCATATTTCATATTTCATATTTCATATTTCATATTTCATATTTCATATTTCATATTTCATATTTCATATTTCATATTTCATATTTCATATGTCATATTTCATATTTAATATTTCATATTTTATATTTCATATTTCATATTTCATATTTCAGATTTCATATTTCATTTCATTTAATTTTATTTCATTTCATTTCATATTTCATATTTCATATTTCATATTTCATGTTTCATATTTCAAATTTCATATTTCATATTTCATATTTCATATTTCATATTACATATTTCATATTTTATATTTCATATATCATATTTCATATATCATATTTCATTTCATTTTATTTCATTTCATTTCATATTTCATATTTCATATTTCGTATTTCATGTTTCATATTTCATATTTCATATTTCATATTTCATATTTCATATTTCATATTTCATATCTCATATTTCATATTTCATATTTCATATTTCATATTTCATAATTCATATCTCATATTTCATATTTCATATTTCATATTTCATTTGAATTTAAAATTCGAAATTCGGATATGACTGTTCACGTCAATATCCGAATTTCATCACGTCAATATCCGAATTTCATCACGTCAAAATCCGAAATTTGTCACAATATCTGAAGTTTGTCACGTCGCTATACGAAATTCGTCACAATAATCCGAAGTTCGTCACCTCACTACCCGAAGTTCGTCACGATAATCCGAAGTTCGTCACGTCACTATCCGAAATTCGTCACAATAATCCGAAGTTCGTCACGTCACTATCCGAAGTTCGTCACGATAATCGGAAGTTCGTCACGTCATTTTCCGAAGTTCGTCACAGAACTATCCGAAGTTCGTCACGTCATTTTCCGAAGTTGGTCACAGCACTATTCGAAGTTCGTCACGTCACTATCCGAAGTACGTCACAATAATCCGGAAATCGTCACGATTATCGGAAGTTCGTCACGTCATTATCCGAAGTTCGTCACGTCATTTTGCGAAGTTCGTCACAGCACTATCCGAAGTTCGTCACGTCACTATCCGAAGTTCGTCACAATAATCCGGAAATCGTCACGATTATCGGAAGTTCGTCACGTCATTATCCGAAGTTCGTCACGTCATTTTCCGAAGTTCGTCACAGCACTATCCGAAGTTCGTCTCGTCACTATCCAAATTTCGTCAGAATAATCTGAAGTTCGTCACAATAATCCAAAGTTCGTCACAATTATCCGAAGTTCGTCACGTCATTCATTTCATTTCATTTCATACTTCAAATTTCATATTTCATATTTCATATTTCATATTTCATATTTCATATTTCATATTTCATATTTCATATTTCATATTTCATATTTCATATTTCATATTTCATATTTCATATTTCATATTTCATATTTCATATTTCATATTTCATATTTCGTATTTCATATTTCATATTTCATATTTCATATTTCATATTTCATATTTCATATTTCATATTTCATATTTCATATTTCATATTTCATATTTCATATTTCATATTTCATATTTCATATTTCATATTTCATATTTCATATTTCATATTTCATATTTCATATTTCATGTTTCATATTTCAAATTTCATATTTCATATTTCATATTTCATATTTCATATTTCATATTTTATATTTCATATTTCATATTTCATATATCATATTTCATTTCATTTTATTTCATTTCATTTCATATTTCATATTTCATATTTCGTATTTCATGTTTCATATTTCATATTTCATATTTCATATTTCATATTTCATATTTCATATTTCATATTTCATATTTTATATCTCATATTTCATATTTCATATTTCATATTTCATATTTCATATTTCATATTTCATATCTCATATTTCATATTTCATATTTCATATTTCATTTGAATTTAAAATTCGAAATTCGGATATGACTGTTCACGTCAATATCCGAATTTCATCACGTCAATATCCGAATTTCATCACGTCAAAATCCGAAATTTGTCACAATATCTGAAGTTTGTCACGTCGCTATACGAAATTCGTCACAATAATCCGAAGTTCGTCACATCACTACCCGAAGTTCGTCACGATAATGCGAAGTTCGTCACGTCACTATCCGAAATACGTCACAATAATCCGAAGTTCGTCACGTCACTATCCGAAGTTCGTCACGATAATCGGAAGTTCGTCACGTCATTTTCCGAAGTTCGTCACAGAACTATCCGAAGTTCGTCACGTCATTTTCCGAAGTTCGTCACAGCACTATTCGAAGTTCGTCACGTCACTATCCGAAGTTCGTCACAATAATCCGGAAATCGTCACGATTATCGGAAGTTCGTCACGTCATTATCCGAAATTCGTCACGTCATTTTGCGAAGTTCGTCACAGCACTATCCGAAGTTCGTCACGTCACTATCCGAAGTTCGTCACAATAATCCGGAAATCGTCACGATTATCGGAAGTTCGTCACGTCATTATCCGAAGTTCGTCACGTCACTATCCGAATTTCGTCACAATCATCCGAATTTCGTCACGTCACTATCCGAAGTTCGTCACAATAATCCGAAGTTCGTCACAATTATTAGAAGTTCGTCACGTCATTCATTTCATTTTATTTCATATTTCATATTTCATATTTCATATTTCATATTTCATGTTTCATATTTCATATTTCATATTTCATATTTCATATTTCATATTTCATATTTCATATTTCATATTTCATATTTCATATTTCATATTTCATATTTCATATTTCATATTTCATATTTCATATTTCATATTTCATATTTCATATTTCATATTTCATATTTTATATTTCATATTTCATATTTCATATTTCATATTTCATATTTCATATTTCATATTTCATATTTCATATTTCATATTTCATATTTCATATTTCATATTTCATATTTCATATTTCATATTTCATATTTCATATTTCATATTTCATATTTCATATTTCATATTTCATATTTCATTTCATTTCATTTCATTTCATTTCATTTCATTTCACGTCACTATCCGAATTTCATCACGTCAATATCCGAATTTCATTACGTCACTATCCGAATTTCATCACGTCAAAATCCAAAATTTGTCACAATAATCTGAAGTTTGTCACGTCGCTATCCGAAATTCGTTACAATAATCCGAAGTTCGTCACGATTATCGGAAGTTCGTCACGTCATTATCCGAAGTTCGTCACGTCATTTTCAGAAGTTCGTCACAGCACTATCCGAAGTTCGTCACGTCGCTATCCGAAGTTCGTCTTAATAATCCGGAAATTGTCACGATTATCGGAAGTTCATCACGTCATTATCCGAAGTTCGTCACGTCATTTTCCGAAGTTCGTCACAGCACTATCCGAAGTTCGTCACGTCACTATCCGAAGTTCGTCACAATAATCCGGAAATCGTCACGATTATCGGAAGTTCGTCACGTCATTATCCGAAGTTCGTCACGTCATTTTCCGAAGTTCGTTACAATAATCCGAAGTTCGTCACGTCACTATCCGAAATTCGTCACAATAATCCGAAGTTCGTCACGTCACTATCCGAAGTTCGTCACGATAATCGGAAGTTCGTCACGTCATTTTCCGAAGTTCGTCACAGCACTATCCGAAGTTGGTCTCGTAACTATCCGAAGTTCGTCACAATAATCCGAAGTTCGTCACGTCACTATCCGAAATTCGTCACAATAATCCGAAGTTCGTCACGTCACTATCCGAAGTTCGTCACGATAATCGGAAGTTCGTCACGTCATTTTCCGAAGTTCGTCACGTCATTATCCTGAGCTCGTCACGTCACTATCCAAATTTCGTCACAAAACTCCGAAGTTCGTCACGACATTATCCGAAGTTCATCACGGCATTATCCGAAGTTGGTCACGTCATTATCCGAATTTCATCACGTCACTTTTTGAAATTTGTCACAATAATCCGAAGTTCGTCACAGCATTATCCGAAGTTCGTCACGTCACTATCCGAATTTCGTCACAATCATCCGAATTTCGTCACGTCACTATCCGAAGTTCGTCACAATAATCCGAAGTTCGTCACAATTATTAGAAGTTCGTCACGTCATTCATTTCATTTCATTTCATATTTCATATTTCATATTTCATATTTCATATTTCATATTTCATATTTCATATTTCATATTTCATATTTCATATTTCATATTTCATATTTCATATTTCATATCTCATATTTCATATTTCATATGTCATATTTCATTTTTCATATTTCATATTTCATATTTCATATTTCATATTTCATATTTCATATTTCATATTTCATATTTCATATTTCATATTTCATATTTCATATTTCATATTTCTTATTTCATATTTCATATTTCATATTTCATATTTCATATTTCATATTTCATATTTCATATTTCATTTCATTTCATTTTATTTTATTTCATTTCATATTTCATATTTCATATTTCATATTTCATGTTTCATATTTCAAATTTCATATTTCATATTTCATATTTCATATTTCATATTTCATATTTCATATTTCATATTTCATATATCATATTTCATTTCATTTCATTTTATTTCATTTCATTTCATATTTCATATTTCATATTTCATATTTCATGTTTCATATTTCATATTTCATATTTCATATTTCATATTTCATATTTCATATTTCATATTTCATATTTCATATTTCATATTTCATATTTCATATCTCATATTTCATATTTCATATTTCATATTTCATTTGAATTTAAAATTCGAAATTCGGATATGACTGTTCACGTCAATATCCGAATTTCATCACGTCAATATCCGAATTTCATCACGTCAAAATCCGAAATTTGTCACAATATCTGAAGTTTGTCACGTCGCTATACGAAATTCGTCACAATAATCCGAAGTTCGTCACGTCACTATCCGAAATTCGTCACGTCACTATCCGAAATTCGTCACAATAATCCGAAGTTCGTCACGTCACTATCCGAAGTACGTCACGATAATCGGAAGTTCGTCACGTCATTTTCCGAAGTTCGTCACAGAACTATCCGAAGTTCGTCACGTCATTTTCCGAAGTTCGTCACAGCACTATTCGAAGTTCGTCACCTCACTATCCGAAGTTCGTCACAATAATCCGGAAATCGTCACGATTATCGGAAGTTCGTCACGTCATTATCCGAAGTTCGTCACGTCATTTTGCGAAGTTCGTCACAGCACTATCCGAAGTTCGTCACGTCACTATCCGAAGTTCGTCACAATAATCCGGAAATCGTCACGATTATCGGAAGTTCGTCACGTCATTATCCGAAGTTCGTCACGTCATTTTCCGAAGTTCGTCACAGCACTATCCGAAGTTCGTCTCGTCACTATCCAAATTTCGTCAGAATAATCTGAAGTTCGTTACAATAAACCAAAATTTGTCACGTCACTATCCGCAACTTCGTGAAGTTCGTCACAATAATCCAAAGTTCGTCACAATTATTTGAAGTTCGTCACGTCATTTATTTCATTTCATTTCATATTTCATGTTTCATATTTCATATTTCATATTTCATATTTCATATTTCATATTTCATATTTCATATTTCATATTTCATATTTCATATTTCATATTTCATATTTCATATTTCATATTTCATATTTCATATTTCAAATTTCATATTTCATATTTCATATTTCATATTTCATATTTCATATTTCATATTTAATATTTCATATTTCATTTCATTTCATTTTATTTCATTTCATTTCATATTTCATATTTCATATTTCATATTTCATATTTCATATTTCATGTTTCATATTTCATATTTCATATTTCATATTTCATGTTTCATATTTCATATTTCATATTTCATATTTCATATTTCATATTTCATATTTCATATTTCATATTTCATTTTTCATATTTCATATTTCATATTTCATTTTTCATTTTTCATATTTCATATTTCATATTTCATTTTTCATTTTTCATATTTCATATTCATATTTCATATTTCATATATCATATTTCATGTTTCATATTTCATATTTCATATTTCATATTTCATATTTCATGTTTCATATTTCATATTTCATATTTCATATTTCATGTTTCATATTTCATATTTCATATTTCATATTTCATATTTCATATTTCATATTTCATATTTCATATTTCATATTTCATATTTCATATTTCATTTTTCATATTTCATATTTCATATTTCATATTTCATATTTCATATTTCATATTTCATATTTCATATTTCTATTTCATATTTCATATTTCATATTTCATATTTCATATCTCATATTTCATATTTCATATTTCATTTCATTTTATTTTATTTCATTTCATATTTCATTTGAATTTAAAATTCGAAATTCGGATATGACTGTTCACGTCAATATCCGAATTTCATCACGTCAAAATCCGAAATTTGTCACAATAATCCGAAGTTCGTCACGTCACTATCCGAAGTTCATCACAATAATCCGAAGTTCGTCACGTCACTATCCGAAGTTCGTCACGTCACTATCCGAAGTTCGTCACGATAATCGGAAGTTCGTCACGTCATTTTCCGAAGTTCGTCACAGAACTATCCGAAGTTCGTCACGTCATTTTACGAAGTTCGTCACAGCACTATTCGAAGTTCGTCACGTCACTATCCGAAGTTCGTCACAATAATCCGGAAATCGTCACGATTATCGAAAGTTCGTCACGTCATTATCCGAAGTTCGTCACGTCATTTTGCGAAGTTCGTCACAGCACTATCCGAAGTTCGTCACGTCACTATCCGAAGTTCGTCACAATAATCCGGAAATCGTCACGATTATCGGAAGTTCGTCACGTCATTATCCGAAGTTCGTCACGTCATTTTCCGAAGTTCGTCACAGCACTATCCGAAGTTCGTCTCGTCACTATCCAAATTTCGTCAGAATAATCTGAAGTTCGTTACAATAAACCAAAGTTCGTCACGTCACTATCCGCAACTTCGTGAAGTTCGTCACAATAATCCAAAGTTCGTCACAATTATTTGAAGTTCGTCACGTCATTTATTTCATTTCATTTCATATTTCATATTTCATATTTCATATTTCATATTTCATATTTCATATTTCATATTTCATATTTCATATTTCATATTTCATATTTCATATTTCATATTTTATATTTCATATTTCATATTTCATATTTCATATTTCATATTTCATTTCATTTCATTTTATTTCATTTCATTTCATTTCATATTTCATATTTCATATTTCATATTTCATATTTCATATTTCATATTTCATGTTTCATATTTCATATTTCATATTTCATATTTCATATTTCATATTTCATATTTCATATTTCATATTTCATATTTCATATTTCATATTTCATATTTCATATTTCATATTTCATATTTCATATTTCATATTTCATATTTCATTTCATTTCATTTTATTTCATTTCATATTTCATATTTCATATTTCATATTTCATATTTCATATTTCATATTTCATATTTCATATTTCATATTTCATATTTCATATTTCATATTTCATATTTCATATTTCATATTTCATATTTCATATTTCATATTTCATATTTCATATTTCATATTTCATATTTCATATTTCATATTTCATATTTCATATTTCATATTTCATATTTCATATTTCATATTTCATATTTCATATTTCATATTTCATATTTTATATTTCATATTTCATATTTCATATTTCATATTTCATATTTCATTTCATTTCATTTTATTTCATTTCATTTCATTTCATATTTCATATTTCATATTTCATATTTCATATTTCATATTTCATATTTCATATTTCATATTTTATATTTCATATTTCATATCTCATATTTCATATTTCATATCTCATATTTCATATTTCATATTTCATATTTCATATTTCATTTGAATTTGAAATTTGAAATTCGGATATGACCGTTCACGTCAATATCCGAATTTCATCACGTCAAAATCCGAAATTTGTCACAATAATCTGAAGTTTGTCACGTCGCTATACGAAATTCGTCACAATAATCGTAAGTTCGTCACGTCATTTTCCGAAGTTCGTCACAGCACTATTCGAAGTTCGTCACGTCACTTACCGAAGTTCGTCACAATAATCCGGAAATCGTCACGATTATCGGAAGTTCGTCACGTCATTATTCGAAGTTCGTCACGTCATTTTCCGAAGTTCGTCACAGCACTATCCGAAGTTGGTCTCGTCACTATCCGAAGTTCGTCACAATAATCCGAAGTTCGTCACGTCACTATCCGAAGTTCGTCACGATAATCGGAAGTTCGTCACGTCATTTTCCGAAGTTCGTCACGTCATTATCCTGAGCTCGTCACGTCATTATCCAAATTTCGTCACAAAACTCCGAAGTTCGTCACGTCATTATCCGAAGTTCATCACGGCAATATCCGAAGTTGGTCACGTCATTATCCGAATTTCATCACGTCACTTTTTGAAATTTGTCACAATAATCCGAAGTTCGTCACAGCATTATCGGAAGTTCGTCACGTCACTATACGAATTTCGTCACAATCATCCGAATTTCGTCACGTCACTATCCGAAGTTCGTCACAATAATCCGAAGTTCGTCACAATTATTAGAAATTCGTCACGTCATTCATTTCATTTCATTTCATATTTCATATTTCATATTTCATATTTCATATTTCATGTTTCATATTTCATATTTCATATTTCATATTTCATATTTCATATTTCATATTTCATATTTCATTTTTCATATTTCAGATTTCATATTTCATATTTCATATTTCATATTTCATATTTCATATTTCATATTTCATTTTTCATATTTCAGATTTCATATTTCATATTTCATATTTCATATTTCATATTTCATATTTCATATTTAATATTTCATATTTCATATTTCATATTTCATATTTCATATTTCATATTTCATATTTCATATTTCATATTTCATATTTCATATTTCATATTTCATATTTCATATTTCAAATTTCATATTTCATATTTCATATTTCATATTTCATATTTCATATTTCATATTTCATATTTCATTTCATTTCATTTTATTTCATTTCATTTCATATTTCATATTTCATATTTCATATTTCATATTTCATGTTTCATGTTTCAAATTTCATATTTCATATTTCATATTTCATATTTCATATTTCATATTTCATATTTCATATTTCATATTTCATATTTCATATTTCATATTTCATATTTCATATTTCATATCTCATATTTCATATTTCATATTTCATATTTCATATTTCATATTTCATATTTCATATTTCATTTCATTTCATTTTATTTCATTTCATTTCATATTTCATATTTCATATTTCATATTTCATATTTCATGTTTCATGTTTCAAATTTCATATTTCATATTTCATATTTCATATTTCATATTTCATATTTCATATTTCATATTTCATATTTCATATTTCATATTTCATATTTCATATTTCATATCTCATATTTCATATTTCATATTTCATATTTCATTTGAATTTGAAATTTGAAATTCGGATATGACCGTTCACGTCAATATCCGAATTTCATCACGTCAAAATCCGAAATTTTTCACAATAATCTGAAGTTTGTCACGTCGCTATACGAAATTCGTCACAATAATCCGAAGTTCGTCACGTCACTACCCGAAGTTCGTCACGATAATCGGAAGTTCGTCACGTCATTTTCCGAAGTTCGTCACAGAACTATCCGAAGTTCGTCACGTCATTTTCCGAAGTTCGTCAAGGCACTATTCGAAGTTCGTCACGTCACTTACCGAAGTTCGTCACAATAATCCGGAAATCGTCACGATTATCGGAAGTTCGTCACGTCATTATCCGAAGTTCGTCACGTCATTTTGCGAAGTTCGTCACAGCACTATCCGAAGTTCGTCACGTCACTATCCGAAGTTCGTCACAATAATCCGAAGTTCGGCACGTCACTATCCGAAATTCGTCACAATAATCCGAAGTTCATCACGTCACTATCCGAAGTTCGTCACGATAATCGGAAGTTCGTCACGTCATTTTCCGAAGTTCGTCACAGCACTATCCGAAGTTGGTCTCGTCACTATCCGAAGTTCGTCACAATAATCCGAAGTTCGTCACGTCATTATCCGAAATTCGTCACAATAATCCGAAGTTCGTCACGTCACTATCCGAAGTTCGTCACGATAATCGGAAGTTCGTCACGTCCACCAGGAAAAGCTCCTACTGAGGTTTCCTCATATAGACCAATAAGTCTACTTCCTTTACTCTCCAAACTATTCGAGAAGCTACTGCTGCAACGATTGTTGCCAATACTCGAAGAACAAGGGACTATCCCAGAGCATCAATTTGGCTTCCGAGCACGCCACGGAACAACAGAGCAAATACACAGAGTGGTTCACACAATCCGACAGGCTCTCGAAAGAAAACAGTATTGCATAGCTGCGTTTCTCGATATACAGCAAGCATTCGACCGAGTATGGCACAAAGGTCTCCTGTGTAAACTAAAGATATGTTTACCACACACAGCATACATGCTTCTTAAATCATACTTAGAGGACCGTGTGTTTCAAGTTAAAAGCGAAGACAGCCTCTCTCCATTCTACCCTATAGAAGCAGGAGTGCCCCAGGGATCTGTTTTGGGCCCAATTCTCTACACAGTCTACACTGCTGATCTACCCACTTCCAACCTAACTGTAACCGCAACCTACGCAGATGACACTGCTGTGTTATCCTGTGACAAAGACCAGGGAAGAGCTTCCACTCAACTCCAAGAACACTTGGACAAGATTGGATTGTGGATGAAAAAATGGAGAATTAAGCCTAGTGCTGCTAAGTCCGTACACACTACTTTTGCTTTAAGAAGAGGAGACTGTCCACCAGTGATGCTCGGAGGAGACGTGCTGCCACAGAAAACGACTGCCAAATACCTAGGTCATTTTCCGAAGTTCGTCACAGCACTATTCGAAGTTCGTCACGTCATTTTGCGAATTTCGTCACAGCACTATCCGAAGTTCGTCACGTCACTATCCGAAGTTCGTCACAATAATCCGAAGTTCGTCACGTCACTATCCGAAATTCGTCACAATAATCCGAAGTTCATCACGTCACTATCCGAAGTTTGTCACGATAATCGGAAGTTCGTCACGTCATTTTCCGAAGTTCGTCACAGCACTATCCGAAGTTGGTCTCGTCACTATCCGAAGTTCGTCACAATAATCCGAAGTTCGTCACGTCACTATCCGAAGTTCGTCACGATAATCGGAAGTTCATCACGTCATTTTCCGAAGTTCGTCACGTCATTATCCTGAGCTCGTCACGTCACTATCCAAATTTCGTCACAAAACTCCGAAGTTCGTCACGTCATTATCCGAAGTTCATCACGGCATTATCCGAAGTTGGTCACGTCATTATCCGAATTTCATCACGTCACTTTTTGAAATTTGTCACAATAATCCGAAGTTCGTCACAGCATTATCCGAAGTTCGTCACGTCACTATCCGAATTTCGTCACAATCATCCGAATTTCGTCACGTCACTATCCGAAGTTCGTCACAATAATCCGAAGTTCGTCACAATTATTAGAAGTTCGTCACGTCATTCATTTCATTTCATTTCATATTTCATATTTCATATTTCATATTTCATATTTCATATTTCATATTTCATATTTCATATTTCATATTTCATATTTCATATTTCATATTTCATATTTCATATTTCATATTTCATATTTCATATTTCATATTTCATATTTCATATTTCATATTTCATATTTCATATTTCATATTTCATATTTCATATTTCATATTTCATATTTCATATTTCATATTTCATATTTCATATTTCATATTTCATATTTCATATTTCATATTTCATATTTCATATTTCATATTTCATATTTCATATTTCATATTTCATATTTCATATTTCATATTTCATATTTCATATTTCATATTTCATATTTCATATTTCATATTTCATATTTCATATTTCATATTTCATATTTCATATTTCATACTTCATATCTCATATTTCATGTTTCATATTTCATATTTCATATTTCATATTTCATATTTCATATTTCATATTTCATATCTCATATCTCATATTTCATATTTCATATTTCATATTTCATATTTCATATTTCATTTGAATTTAAAATTCGATATTCGGATATGACTGTTCACGTCAATATCCGAATTTCATCACGTCAAAATCCGAAATTTGTCACAATAATCTGAAGTTTGTCACGTTGCTATCCGAAATTCGTCACAATAATCCGAAGTTCGTCACGTCACTATCCGAAATTCGTCACAATAATCCGAAGTTCGTCACGTCACTATCCGAAGTTCGTCACGATAATCGGAAGTTCGTCACGTCATTTTCCGAAGTTCGTCACAGAACTATCCGAAGTTCGTCACGTCATTTTCCGAAGTTCGTCACAGCACTATTCGAAGTTCGTCACGTCACTATCCGAAGTTCGTCACAATAATCCGGAAATCGTCACGATTATCGGAAGTTCGTCACGTCATTATCCGAAGTTCGTCACGTCATTTTCCGAAGTTCGTCACAGCACTATCCGAAGTTCGTCACGTCACTATCCGAAGTTCGTCACAATAATCCGGAAATCGTCACGATTATCGGAAGTTCGTCACGTCATTATCCGAAGTTCGTCACGTCATTTTCCGAAGTTCGTCACAGCACTATCCGAAGTTCGTCTCGTCACTATCCAAATTTCGTCAGAATAATCTGAAGTTCGTTACAATAAACCAAAGTTCGTCACGTCACTATCCGCAACTTCGTGAAGTTCGTCACAATAATCGAAAGTTCGTCACAATTATCCGAAGTTCGTCACGTCATTCATTTCATTTCATTTCATATTTCATATTTCATATTTCATATTTCATATTTCATATTTCATATTTCATATTTCATATTTCATATCTCATATCTCATATTTCATATTTCATATTTCATATTTCATATTTCATATTTCATATTTCATATTTCATATCTCATATTTCATATTTCATATTTCATATTTCATATTTCATTTGAATTTAAAATTCGAAATTCGGATATGACTGTTCACGTCAATATCCGAATTTCATCACGTCAATATCCGAATTTCATCACGTCAAAATCCGAAATTTGTCACAATATCTGAAGTTTGTCACGTCGCTATACGAAATTCGTCACAATAATCCGAAGTTCGTCACGTCACTACCCGAAGTTCGTCACGATAATCCGAAGTTCGTCACGTCACTATCCGAAATTCGTCACAATAATCCGAAGTTCGTCACGTCACTATCCGAAGTTCGTCACGATAATCGGAAGTTCGTCACGTCATTTTCCGAAGTTCGTCACGTCATTATCCTGAGCTCGTCACGTCACTATCCAAATTTCGTCACAAAACTCCGAAGTTCGTCACGTCATTATCCGAAGTTCATCACGGCATTATCCGAAGTTGGTCACGTCATTATCCGAATTTCATCACGTCACTTTTTGAAATTTGTCACAATAATCCGAAGTTCGTCACAGCATTATCCGAAGTTCGTCACGTCACTATCCGAATTTCGTCACAATCATCCGAATTTCGTCACGTCACTATCCGAAGTTCGTCACAATAATCCGAAGTTCGTCACGTCATTCATTTCATTTCATTTCATATTTCATATTTCATATTTCATATTTCATATCTCATATTTCATATTTCATATTTCATATTTCATATTTCATATTTCATATTTCATATTTCATATTTCATATTTCATATTTCATATTTCATATTTCATATTTCATATTTCATATTTCATATTTCATATTTCATATTTCATATTTCATATTTCATATTTCATATTTCATATTTCATATTTCATATTTCATATTTCATATTTCATATTTCATATTTCATATTTCATATTTCATATTTCATATTTCATATTTCATATTTCATATTTCATATTTCATATTTCATATTTCATATTTCATATTTCATATTTCATATTTCATATTTCATATTTCATATTTCATATTTCATATTTCATTTTTCATATTTCATATTTCATATTTCATATTTCATATTTCATATATCATATTTCATTTCATTTCATTTTATTTCATTTCATTTCATATTTCATATTTCATATTTCATATTTCATATTTCATATTTCATATTTCATATTTCATATTTCATATTTCATATTTCATATGTCATATATCATATTTAATATTTCATATTTTATATTTCATATTTCATATTTCATATTTCAGATTTCATATTTCATTTCATTTAATTTTATTTCATTTCATTTCATATTTCATATTTCATATTTCATGTTTCATATTTCAAATTTCATATTTCATATTTCATATTTCATATTTCATATTACATATTTCATATTTTATATTTCATATATCATATTTCATATATCATATTTCATTTCATTTTATTTCATTTCATTTCATATTTCATATTTCATATTTCGTATTTCATGTTTCATATTTCATATTTCATATTTCATATTTCATATTTCATATTTCATAATTCATTTCATTTCATTTCATTTCATTTCATTTCATTTCATTTCATTTCATTTCATTTCATTTCATTTCATTTCATTTCATTTCATTTCATTTCATTTCATTTCATTTCATTTCATTTCATTTCATTTCATTTCATTTCATTTCATTTCATTTCATTTCATTTCATTTCATTTCATTTCATTTCATTTCATTTCATTTCATTTCATTTCATTTCATTTCATTTCATTTCATTTCATTTCATTTCATTTCATTTCATTTCATTTCATTTCATTTCATTTCATTTCATTTCATTTCATTTCATTTCATTTCATTTCATTTCATTTCATTTCATTTCATTTCATTTCATTTCATTTCATTTCATTTCATTTCATTTCATTTCATTTCATTTCACGTCACTATCCGAATTTCATCACGTCAATATCCGAATTTCATCACGTCAAAATCCAAAATTTGTCACAATAATCTGAAGTTTGTCACGTCGCTATCCGAAATTCGTCACAATAATCCGAAGTTCGTCACGTCACTATCCGAAGTTCGTCACAATAATCCGAAGTTCGTCACGTCACTATCCGAAATTCGTCACAATAATCCGAAGTTCGTCACGTCATTTTCCGAAGTTCGTCACAGCACTATCTGAAGTTCGTCACGTCACTATCCGAAGTTCGTCACAATAATCCGGAAATCGTCACGATTATCGGAAGTTCGTCACGTCATTCTCCGAAGTTCGTCACGTCATTTTCCGAAGTTCGTCACAGCACTATCCGAAGTTCGTCACGTCACTATCCGAAGTTCGTCACAATAATCCGGAAATCGTCACGATTATCGGAAGTTCGTCACGTCATTATCCGAAGTTCGTCACGTCATTTTCCGAAGTTCGTCACGTCATTTTCCGAAGTTCGTCACAGCACTATCCGAAGTTCGTCTCGTCACTATCCAAATTTCGACAGAATAATCTGAAGTACGTTACAATAAACCAAAGTTCGTCACGTCACTATCCGCAACTTCGTGAAGTGCGTCACAATAATCCAAAGTTCGTCACAATTATCCGAAGTTCGTCACGTCATTCATTTCATTTCATTTCATTTCATATTTCATATTTCATTTTTCATATTTCAGATTTCAGATTTCATATTTCATATTTCATATTTCATATTTCATATTTCATATTTCATATTTCATATTTCATATTTCATATTTCATATTTCATATTTCATATTTCATATTTCATATTTCATATTTCATATTTCATATTTCATATTTCATATTTCATATTTCATATTACATATTTCATATTTCATATTTCATATTTCATATTTCATATTTCATATTTCATATTTCATATTTCATATTTCATATTTCATATTTCATATTTCATATTTCATATTTCATATTTCATATTTCATATTTCATATTTCATATTTCATATTTCATATTTCAAATTTCATATTTCAAATTTCATATTTCATATTTCATATTTCATATTTCATATTTCATATTTCATATTTCATATTTCATATTTCATATTTCATATTTCATATTTCATATTTCATATTTCATTTCATTTCATTTCATTTCATTTCATTTCATTTCATTTCATTTCATTTCACGTCACTATCCGAATTTCATCACGTCAATATCCGAATTTCATCACGTCAAAATCCGAAATTTGTCACAATAATCTGAAGTTTGTCACGTCGCTATACGAAATTCGTCACAATAATCCGAAGTTCGTCACGTCACTACCCGAAGTTCGTCACGATAATCGGAAGTTCGTCACGTCATTTTCCGAAGTTCGTCACAGAACTATCCGAAGTTCGTCACGTCATTTTCCGAAGTTCGTCACAGCACTATTCGAAGTTCGTCACGTCACTTACCGAAGTTCGTCACAATAATCCGGAAATCGTCACGATTATCGGAAGTTCGTCACGTCATTATTCGAAGTTCGTCACGTCATTTTGCGAAGTTCGTCACAGCACTATCCGAAGTTCGTCACGTCACTATCCGAAGTTCGTCACAATAATCCGAAGTTCGTCACGTCACTATCCGAAATTCGTCACAATAATCCGAAGTTCATCACGTCACTATCCGAAGTTCGTCACGATAATCGGAAGTTCGTCACGTCATTTTCCGAAGTTCGTCACAGCACTATCCGAAGTTGGTCTCGTCACTATCCGAAGTTCGTCACAATAATCCGAAGTTCGTCACGTCACTATCCGAAATTCGTCACAATAATCCGAAGTTCATCACGTCACTATCCGAAGTTTTTCACGATAATCGGAAGTTCGTCACGTCATTTTCCGAAGTTCGTCACAGCACTATCCGAAGTTGGTCTCGTCACTATCCGAAGTTCGTCACAATAATCCGAAGTTCGTCACGTCACTATCCGAAGTTCGTCACGATAATCGGAAGTTCATCACGTCATTTTCCGAAGTTCGTCACGTCATTATCCTGAGCTCGTCACGTCACTATCCAAATTTCGTCACAAAACTCCGAAGTTCGTCACGTCATTATCCGAAGTTCATCACGGCATTATCCGAAGTTGGTCACGTCATTATCCGAATTTCATCACGTCACTTTTTGAAATTTGTCACAATAATCCGAAGTTCGTCACAGCATTATCTGACGTTCGTCACGTCACTATCCGAATTTCGTCACAATCATCCGAATTTCGTCACGTCACTATCCGAAGTTCGTCACAATAATCCGAAGTTCGTCACAATTATTAGAAGTTCGTCACGTCATTCATTTCATTTCATTTCATATTTCATATTTCATATTTCATATTTCATATTTCATATTTCATATTTCATATGTCATATTTCATATTTCATATTTCATATTTCATATTTCATATTTCATATTTCATATTTCATATTTCATATTTCATATTTCATATTTCATATTTCATATTTCATATTTCATATTTCATATTTCATATTTCATATTTCATATTTCATATTTCATATTTCATATTTCATATTTCATATTTCATATTTCATATTTCATATTTCATATTTCATATTTCACATTTCATATTTCATATTTCATATTTCATATTTCATATTTCATATCTCATATCTCATATTTCATATTTCATATTTCATATTTCATATTTCATTTGAATTTAAAATTCGAAATTCGGATATGACTGTTCACGTCAATATCCGAATTTCATCACTTTAAAATCCGAAATTTGTCACAATAATCTGAAGTTTGTCACGTCGCTATCCGAAATTCGTCACAATAATCCGAAGTTCGTCACGTCACTATCCGAAATTCGTCACAATAATCCGAAGTTCGTCACGTCACTATCCGAAGTTCGTCACGATAATCGGAAGTTCGTCACGTCATTTTCCGAAGTTCGTCACAGAACTATCCGAAGTTCGTCACGTCATTTTCCGAAGTTCGTCACAGCACTATTCGAAGTTCGTCACGTCACTATCCGAAGTTCGTCACAATAATCCGGAAATCGTCACGATTATCGGAAGTTCGTCACGTCATTATCCGAAGTTCGTCACGTCATTTTGCGAAGTTCGTCACAGCACTATCCGAAGTTCGTCACGTCACTATCCGAAGTTCGTCACAATAATCCGGAAATCGTCACGATTATCGGAAGTTCGTCACGTCATTATCCGAAGTTCGTCACGTCATTTTCCGAAGTTCGTCACAGCACTATCCGAAGTTCGTCTCGTCACTATCCAAATTTCGTCAGAATAATCTGAAGTTCGTTACAATAAACCAAAGTTCGTCACGTCACTATCCGCAACTTCGTGAAGTTCGTCACAATAATCGAAAGTTCGTCACAATTATCCGAAGTTCGTCACGTCAGTCATTTCATTTCATTTCATATTTCATATTTCATATTTCATATTTCATATTTCATATTTCATATTTCATATTTCATATTTCATATTTCATATCTCATATTTCATATTTCATATTTCATATTTCATATTTCATATTTCATATTTCATATTTCATATCTCATATTTCATATTTCATATTTCATATTTCATTTAAATTTAAAATTCGAAATTCGGATATGACTGTTCACGTCAATATCCGAATTTCATCACGTCAATATCCGAATTTCATCACGTCAAAATCCGAAATTTGTCACAATATCTGAAGTTTGTCACGTCGCTATACGAAATTCGTCACAATAATCCGAAGTTCGTCACGTCACTACCCGAAGTTCGTCACGATAATCCGAAGTTCGTCACGTCACTATCCGAAATTCGTCACAATAATCCGAAGTTCGTCACGTCACTATCCGAAGTTCGTCACGATAATCGGAAGTTCGTCACGTCATTTTCCGAAGTTCGTCACGTCATTATCCTGAGCTCGTCACGTCACTATCCAAATTTCGTCACAAAACTCCGAAGTTCGTCACGTCATTATCCGAAGTTCATCACGGCAATATCCGAAGTTGGTCACGTCATTATCCGAATTTCATCACGTCACTTTTTGAAATTTGTCACAATAATCCGAAGTTCGTCACAATTATTTGAAGTTCGTCACGTCACTATCCGAATTTCGTCACAATCATCCGAATTTCGTCACGTCACTATCCGAAGTTCGTCACAATAATCCGAAGTTCGTCACGTCATTCATTTCATTTCATTTCAAATTTCATATTTCATATTTCATATTTCATATTTCATATTTCATATTTCATATTTCATATTTCATATTTCATATTTCATATTTCATATTTCATATTTCATATTTCATATTTCATATTTCATATTTCATATTTCATATTTCATATTTCATATTTCATATTTCATATTTCATATTTCATATTTCATATTTCATATTTCATATTTCATATTTCATATTTCATATTTCATATTTCATATTTCATATTTCATATTTCATATTTCATTTTTCATATATCATATTTCATATTTCATATTTCATATTTCATATTTCATATTTCATATTTCATATTTCATTTCATTTCATTTTATTTCATTTCATTTCATATTTCATATTTCATATTTCATATTTCATATTTCATATTTCATTTCATTTCATTTCATTTCATTTCATTTCATATTTCATATTTCATATTTCATATTTCATATTTCATATTTCATATTTCATATTTCATATTTCATATTTCATATTTCATATTTCATATTTCATATTTCATATTTCATATTTCATATGTCATATTTCATATTTAATATTTCATATTTTATATTTCATATTTCATATTTCATATTTCATATTTCATATTTCATATTTCATATTTCATTTCATTTAATTTTATTTCATTTCATTTCATATTTCATATTTCATATTTCATATTTCATATTTCATATTTCATATTTTATATTTCATATATCATATTTCATATATCATATTTCATTTCATTTTATTTAATTTCATTTCATATTTCATATTTCATATTTCGTATTTCATGTTTCATATTTCATATTTCATATTTCATATTTCATATTTCATATTTCATATTTCATATCTCATATTTCATATTTCATATTTCATATTTCATATTTCATATTTCATATTTCATAATTCATATCTCATATTTCATATTTCATATTTCATATTTCATATTTCATTTGAATTTAAAATTCGAAATTCGGATATGACTGTTCACGTCAATATCCGAAATTCATCACGTCAAAATCCGAAATTTGTCACAATATCTGAAGTTTGTCACGTCGCTATACGAAATTCGTCACAATAATCCGAAGTTCGTCACGTCACTACCCGAAGTTCGTTACGATAATCCGAAGTTCGTCACGTCACTATCCAAAATTCGTCACAATAATCCGAAGTTCGTCACGATAATCGGAAGTTCGTCACGTCATTTTCCGAAGTTCGTCACAGAACTATCCGAAGTTCGTCACGTCATTTTCCGAAGTTCGTCACAGCACTATTCGAAGTTCGTCACGTCACTATCCGAAGTTCGTCACAATAATCCGGAAATCGTCACGATTATCGGAAGTTCGTCACGTCATTATCCGAAGTTCGTCACGTCATTTTGCGAAGTTCGTCACAGCACTATCCGAAGTTCGTCACGTCACTATCCGAAGTTCGTCACAATAATCCGGAAATCGTCACGATTATCGGAAGTTCGTCACGTCATTATCCGAAGTTCGTCACGTCATTTTCCGAAGTTCGTCACAGCACTATCCGAAGTTCGTCTCGTCACTATCCAAATTTCGTCAGAATAATCTGAAGTTCGTCACAATAATCCAAAGTTCGTCACAATTATCCGAAGTTCGTCACGTCATTCATTTCATTTCATTTCATATTTCAAATTTCATATTTCATATTTCATTTTTCATATTTCATATTTCATGTTTCATATTTCATATTTCATATTTCATATTTCATGTTTCATATTTCATATTTCATATTTCATATTTCATATTTCATATTTCATATTTCATATTTCATATTTCATTTTTCATATTTCATATTTCATATTTCATTTTTCATTTTTCATATTTCATATTTCATATTTCATTTTTCATTTTTCATATTTCATATTCATATTTCATATTTCATATATCATATTTCATGTTTCATATTTCATATTTCATATTTCATATTTCATATTTCATGTTTCATATTTCATATTTCATATTTCATATTTCATGTTTCATATTTCATATTTCATATTTCATATTTCATATTTCATATTTCATATTTCATATTTCATATTTCATATTTCATATTTCATTTTTCATATTTCATATTTCATATTTCATATTTCATATTTCATATTTCATATTTCATATTTCATATTTCATATTTCTATTTCATATTTCATATTTCATATTTCATATTTCATATCTCATATTTCATATTTCATATTTCATTTCATTTTATTTTATTTCATTTCATATTTCATTTGAATTTAAAATTCGAAATTCGGATATGACTGTTCACGTCAATACCCGAATTACATCACGTCAAAATCCGAAATTTGTCACAATAATCCGAAGTTCGTCACGTCACTATCCGAAGTTCATCACAATAATCCGAAGTTCGTCACGTCACTATCCGAAGTTCGTCACGTCACTATTCGAAGTTCGTCACGATAATCGGAAGTTCGTCACGTCATTTTCCGAAGTTCGTCACAGAACTATCCGAAGTTCGTCACGTCATTTTACGAAGTTCGTCACAGCACTATTCGAAGTTCGTCACGTCACTATCCGAAGTTCGTCACAATAATCCGGAAATCGTCACGATTATCGAAAGTTCGTCACGTCATTATCCGAAGTTCGTCACGTCATTTTGCGAAGTTCGTCACAGCACTATCCGAAGTTCGTCACGTCACTATCCGAAGTTCGTCACAATAATCCGGAAATCGTCACGATTATCGGAAGTTCGTCACGTCATTATCCGAAGTTCGTCACGTCATTTTCCGAAGTTCGTCACAGCACTATCCGAAGTTCGTCTCGTCACTATCCAAATTTCGTCAGAATAATCTGAAGTTCGTTACAATAAACCAAAGTTCGTAACGTCACTATCCGCAACTTCGTGAAGTTCGTCACAATAATCCAAAGTTCGTCACAATTATTTGAAGTTCGTCACGTCATTTATATCATTTCATTTCATATTTCATATTTCATATTTCATATTTCATATTTCATATTTCATATTTCATATTTCATATTTCATATTTCATATTTCATATTTTATATTTCATATTTCATATTTCATATTTCATATTTCATATTTCATTTCATTTCATTTTATTTCATTTCATTTCATTTCATATTTCATATTTCATATTTCATATTTCATATTTCATATTTCATATTTCATGTTTCATATTTCATATTTCATATTTCATATTTCATATTTCATATTTCATATTTCATATTTCATATTTCATATTTCATATTTCATATTTCATATTTCATATTTCATATTTCATATTTCATATTTCATATTTCATATTTCATATTTCATTTCATATTTCATATTTCATTTCATATTTCATATTTCATATTTCATATTTCATATTTCATATTTCATATTTCATATTTCATATTTCATATTTCATATTTCATATTTCATATTTCATATTTCATATTTCATATTTCATATTTCATATTTCATATTTCATATTTCATATTTCATATTTCATATTTCATATTTCATATTTCATATTTCATATTTCATATTTCATATTTCATATTTCATATTTCATATTTCATATTTCATATTTCATATTTTATATTTCATATTTCATATTTCATATTTCATATTTCATATTTCATTTCATTTCATTTTATTTCATTTCATTTCATTTCATATTTCATATTTCATATTTCATATTTCATATTTCATATTTCATATTTCATATTTCATATTTCATATTTCATATTTCATATCTCATATTTCATATTTCATATCTCATATTTCATATTTCATATTTCATATTTCATATTTCATTTGAATTTGAAATTTGAAATTCGGATATGACCGTTCACGTCAATATCCGAATTTCATCACGTCAAAATCCGAAATTTGTCACAATAATCTGAAGTTTGTCACGTCGCTATACGAAATTCGTCACAATAATCGTAAGTTCGTCACGTCATTTTCCGAAGTTCGTCACAGCACTATTCGAAGTTCGTCACGTCACTTACCGAAGTTCGTCACAATAATCCGGAAATCGTCACGATTATCGGAAGTTCGTCACGTCATTATTCGAAGTTCGTCACGTCATTTTGCGAAGTTCGTCTCAGCACTATCCGAAGTTCGACACGTCACTATCCGAAGTTCGTCACAATAATCCGAAGTTCGTCACGTCACTATCCGAAATTCGTCACAATAATCCGAAGTTCATCACGTCACTATCCGAAGTTCGTCACGATAATCGGAAGTTCGTCACGTCATTTTCCGAAGTTCGTCACAGCACTATCCGAAGTTGGTCTCGTCACTATCCGAAGTTCGTCACAATAATCCGAAGTTCGTCACGTCACTATCCGAAGTTCGTCACGATAATCGGAAGTTCGTCACGTCATTTTCCGAAGTTCGTCACGTCATTATCCTGAGCTCGTCACGTCATTATCCAAATTTCGTCACAAAACTCCGAAGTTCGTCACGTCATTATCCGAAGTTCATCACGGCAATATCCGAAGTTGGTCACGTCATTATCCGAATTTCATCACGTCACTTTTTGAAATTTGTCACAATAATCCGAAGTTCGTCACAGCATTATCCGAAGTTCGTCACGTCACTATACGAATTTCGTCACAATCATCCGAATTTCGTCACGTCACTATCCGAAGTTCGTCACAATAATCCGAAGTTCGTCACAATTATTAGAAATTCGTCACGTCATTCATTTCATTTCATTTCATATTTCATATTTCATATTTCATATTTCATATTTCATGTTTCATATTTCATATTTCATATTTCATATTTCATATTTCATATTTCATATTTCATATTTCATTTTTCATATTTCAGATTTCATATTTCATATTTCATATTTCATATTTCATATTTCATATTTCATATTTCATTTTTCATATTTCAGATTTCATATTTCATATTTCATATTTCATATTTCATATTTCATATTTCATATTTCATATTTCATATTTCATATTTCATATTTCATATTTCATATTTCATATTTCATATTTCATATTTCATATTTCATATTTCATATTTCATACTTCATATCTCATATTTCATGTTTCATATTTCATATTTCATATTTCATATTTCATATTTCATATTTCATATTTCATATCTCATATCTCATATTTCATATTTCATATTTCATATTTCATATTTCATATTTCATATTTCATATTTCATATTTCATATTTCATATTTCATATTTCATATTTTATATTTCATATTTCATATTTCATATTTCATATTTCATATTTCATTTCATTTCATTTTATTTCATTTCATTTCATTTCATATTTCATATTTCATATTTCATATTTCATATTTCATATTTCATATTTCATGTTTCATATTTCATATTTCATATTTCATATTTCATATTTCATATTTCATATTTCATATTTCATATTTCATATTTCATATTTCATATTTCATATTTCATATTTCATATTTCATATTTCATATTTCATATTTCATATTTCATTTCATTTCATTTTATTTCATTTCATATTTCATATTTCATATTTCATATTTCATATTTCATATTTCATTTCATTTCATTTTATTTCATTTCATTTCATTTCATATTTCATATTTCATATTTCATATTTCATATTTCATATTTCATATTTCATATTTCATATTTCATATTTCATATTTCATATTTCATATCTCATATTTCATATTTCATATCTCATATTTCATATTTCATATTTCATATTTCATATTTCATTTGAATTTGAAATTTGAAATTCGGATATGACCGTTCACGTCAATATCCGAATTTCATCACGTCAAAATCCGAAATTTGTCACAATAATCTGAAGTTTGTCACGTCGCTATACGAAATTCGTCACAATAATCGTAAGTTCGTCACGTCATTTTCCGAAGTTCGTCACAGCACTATTCGAAGTTCGTCACGTCACTTACCGAAGTTCGTCACAATAATCCGGAAATCGTCACGATTATCGGAAGTTCGTCACGTCATTATTCGAAGTTCGTCACGTCATTTTGCGAAGTTCGTCACAGCACTATCCGAAGTTCGACACGTCACTATCCGAAGTTCGTCACAATAATCCGAAGTTCGTCACGTCACTATCCGAAATTCGTCACAATAATCCGAAGTTCATCACGTCACTATCCGAAGTTCGTCACGATAATCGGAAGTTCGTCACGTCATTTTCCGAAGTTCGTCACAGCACTATCCGAAGTTGGTCTCGTCACTATCCGAAGTTCGTCACAATAATCCGAAGTTCGTCACGTCACTATCCGAAGTTCGTCACGATAATCGGAAGTTCGTCACGTCATTTTCCGAAGTTCGTCACGTCATTATCCTGAGCTCGTCACGTCATTATCCAAATTTCGTCACAAAACTCCGAAGTTCGTCACGTCATTATCCGAAGTTCATCACGGCAATATCCGAAGTTGGTCACGTCATTATCCGAATTTCATCACGTCACTTTTTGAAATTTGTCACAATAATCCGAAGTTCGTCACAGCATTATCCGAAGTTCGTCACGTCACTATACGAATTTCGTCACAATCATCCGAATTTCGTCACGTCACTATCCGAAGTTCGTCACAATAATCCGAAGTTCGTCACAATTATTAGAAATTCGTCACGTCATTCATTTCATTTCATTTCATATTTCATATTTCATATTTCATATTTCATATTTCATGTTTCATATTTCATATTTCATATTTCATATTTCATATTTCATATTTCATATTTCATATTTCATTTTTCATATTTCAGATTTCATATTTCATATTTCATATTTCATATTTCATATTTCATATTTCATATTTCATTTTTCATATTTCAGATTTCATATTTCATATTTCATTTCATTTTATTTCATTTCATTTCATATTTCATATTTCATATTTCGTATTTCATGTTTCATATTTCATATTTCATATTTCATATTTCATATTTCATATTTCATATTTCATATTTCATATTTTATATCTCATATTTCATATTTCATATTTCATATTTCATATTTCATATTTCATATTTCATATCTCATATTTCATATTTCATATTTCATATTTCATTTGAATTTAAAATTCGAAATTCGGATATGACTGTTCACGTCAATATCCGAATTTCATCACGTCAATATCCGAATTTCATCACGTCAAAATCCGAAATTTGTCACAATATCTGAAGTTTGTCACGTCGCTATACGAAATTCGTCACAATAATCCGAAGTTCGTCACATCACTACCCGAAGTTCGTCACGATAATCCGAAGTTCGTCACGTCACTATCCGAAATACGTCACAATAATCCGAAGTTCGTCACGTCACTATCCGAAATTCGTCACAATAATCCGAAGTTCGTCACGTCACTATCCGAAGTTCGTCACGATAATCGGAAGTTCGTCACGTCATTTTCCGAAGTTCGTCACGTCATTATCCTGAGCTCGTCACGTCACTATCCAAATTTCGTCACAAAACTCCGAAGTTCGTCACGACATTATCCGAAGTTCATCACGGCATTATCCGAAGTTGGTCACGTCATTATCCGAATTTCATCACGTCACTTTTTGAAATTTGTCACAATAATCCGAAGTTCGTCACAGCATTATCCGAAGTTCGTCACGTCACTATCCGAATTTCGTCACAATCATCCGAATTTCGTCACGTCACTATCCGAAGTTCGTCACAATAATCCGAAGTTCGTCACAATTATTAGAAGTTCGTCACGTCATTCATTTCATTTCATTTCATATTTCATATTTCATATTTCATATTTCATATTTCATATTTCATATTTCATATTTCATATTTCATATTTCATATTTCATATTTCATATTTCATATTTCATATTTCATATTTCATATCTCATATTTCATATTTCATATGTCATATTTCATTTTTCATATTTCATATTTCATATTTCATATTTCATATTTCATATTTCATATTTCATATTTCATATTTCATATTTCATATTTCATATTTCATATTTCATATTTCTTATTTCATACTTCATATTTCATATTTCATATTTCATATTTCATATTTCATATTTCATATTTCATATTTCATTTCATTTCATTTTATTTTATTTCATTTCATATTTCATATTTCATATTTCATATTTCATATTTCATGTTTCATATTTCAAATTTCATATTTCATATTTCATATTTCATATTTCATATTTCATATTTCATATTTCATATTTCATATTTCATATATCATATTTCATTTCATTTCATTTTATTTCATTTCATTTCATATTTCATATTTCATATTTCATATTTCATGTTTCATATTTCATATTTCATATTTCATATTTCATATTTCATATTTCATATTTCATATTTCATATTTCATATTTCATATTTCATATTTCATATCTCATATTTCATATTTCATATTTCATATTTCATTTGAATTTAAAATTCGAAATTCGGATATGACTGTTCACGTCAATATCCGAATTTCATCACGTCAATATCCGAATTTCATCACGTCAAAATCCGAAATTTGTCACAATATCTGAAGTTTGTCACGTCGCTATACGAAATTCGTCACAATAATCCGAAGTTCGTCACGTCACTATCCGAAATTCGTCACGTCACTATCCGAAATTCGTCACAATAATCCGAAGTTCGTCACGTCACTATCCGAAGTTCGTCACGATAATCGGAAGTTCGTCACGTCATTTTCCGAAGTTCGTCACAGAACTATCCGAAGTTCGTCACGTCATTTTCCGAAGTTCGTCACAGCACTATTCGAAGTTCGTCACCTCACTATCCGAAGTTCATCACAATAATCCGGAAATCGTCACGATTATCGGAAGTTCGTCACGTCATTATCCGAAGTTCGTCACGTCATTTTGCGAAGTTCGTCACAGCACTATCCGAAGTTCGTCACGTCACTATCCGAAGTTCGTCACAATAATCCGGAAATCGTCACGATTATCGGAAGTTCGTCACGTCATTATCCGAAGTTCGTCACGTCATTTTCCGAAGTTCGTCACAGCACTATCCGAAGTTCGTCTCGTCACTATCCAAATTTCGTCAGAATAATCTGAAGTTCGTTACAATAAACCAAAATTTGTCACGTCACTATCCGCAACTTCGTGAAGTTCGTCACAATAATCCAAAGTTCGTCACAATTATTTGAAGTTCGTCACGTCATTTATTTCATTTCATTTCATATTTCATGTTTCATATTTCATATTTCATATTTCATATTTCATATTTCATATTTCATATTTCATATTTCATATTTCATATTTCATATTTCATATTTCATATTTCATATTTCATATTTCATATTTCATATTTCAAATTTCATATTTCATATTTCATATTTCATATTTCATATTTCATATTTCATATTTCATATTTCATATTTCATATTTAATATTTCATATTTCATTTCATTTCATTTTATTTCATTTCATTTCATATTTCATATTTCATATTTCATATTTCATATTTCATATTTCATGTTTCATATTTCATATTTCATATTTCATATTTCATGTTTCATATTTCATATTTCATATTTCATATTTCATATTTCATATTTCATATTTCATATTTCATATTTCATTTTTCATATTTCATATTTCATATTTCATTTTTCATTTTTCATATTTCATATTTCATTTTTCATTTTTCATATTTCATATTTCATATTTCATATTTCATATTTCATATTTCATGTTTCATATTTCATATTTCATATTTCATATTTCATATTTCATGTTTCATATTTCATATTTCATATTTCATATTTCATGTTTCATATTTCATATTTCATATTTCATATTTCATATTTCATATTTCATATTTCATATTTCATATTTCATATTTCATATTTCATTTTTCATATTTCATATTTCATATTTCATATTTCATATTTCATATTTCATATTTCATATTTCATATTTCTATTTCATATTTCATATTTCATATTTCATATTTCATATCTCATATTTCATATTTCATATTTCATTTCATTTTATTTTATTTCATTTCATATTTCATTTGAATTTAAAATTCGAAATTCGGATATGACTGTTCACGTCAATACCCGAATTACATCACGTCAAAATCCGAAATTTGTCACAATAATCTGAAGTTTGTCACGTCGCTATCCGAAATTCGTCACAATAATCCGAAAATCGTCACGTCACTATCCGAAGTTCGTCACAATAATCCGAAGTTCGTCACGTCACTATCCGAAATTCATGACAATAATCCGAAGTTCGTCACGTCACTATCCGAAGTTCGTCACGATAATCGGAAGTTCGTCACGTCATTTTCCGAAGTTCGTCACAGAACTATCCGAAGTTCGTCACGTCATTTTACGAAGTTCGTCACAGCACTATTCGAAGTTCGTCACGTCACTATCCGAAGTTCGTCACAATAATCCGGAAATCGTCACGATTATCGAAAGTTCGTCACGTCATTATCCGAAGTTCGTCACGTCATTTTGCGAAGTTCGTCACAGCACTATCCGAAGTTCGTCACGTCACTATCCGAAGTTCGTCACAATAATCCGGAAATCGTCACGATTATCGGAAGTTCGTCACGTCATTATCCGAAGTTCGTCACGTCATTTTCCGAAGTTCGTCACAGCACTATCCGAAGTTCGTCTCGTCACTATCCAAATTTCGTCAGAATAATCTGAAGTTCGTTACAATAAACCAAAGTTCGTCACGTCACTATCCGCAACTTCGTGAAGTTCGTCACAATAATCCAAAGTTCGTCACAATTATTTGAAGTTCGTCACGTCATTTATTTCATTTCATTTCATATTTCATGTTTCATATTTCATATTTCATGACGTGACGTGACGAGCTCAGGATAATGACGTGACGAACTTCGGAAAATGACGTGACGAACTTCCGATTATCGTGACGAACTTCGGATAGTGACGTGACGAACTTCGGATTATTGTGACGAATTTCGGATAGTGACGTGACGAACTTCGGATTATTGTGACGAACTTCGGATAGTGACGAGACCAACTTCGGATAGTGCTGTGACGAACTTCGGAAAATGACGTGACGAACTTCCGATTATCGTGACGAACTTCGGATAATGACGTGACGAACTTCGGATTATTGTGACGTGACGTGACGAACTTCGCATTTTGCTGTGACGAACTTCGAATTATGGCGTGATGAAATTCGTATAGTGACGTGACGAATTTCGGATAATGCTGTGACGAACTTCGGATTATTGTGACAAATTTCAAAAAGTGACGTGATGAAATTCGGATAATGACGTGACCAACTTCGGATAATGCCGTGATGAACTTCGGATAATGACGTGACGAACTTCGGAATTTTGTGACGAAATTTGGATAGTGACGTGACGAGCTCAGGATAATGACGTGACGAACTTCGGAAAATAACGTGACGAACTTCCGATTATCGTGACGAACTTCGGATAGTGACGTGACGAACTTCGGATTATTGTGACTGTTCAATACAATGTGAACATATATTTTTATATTCTGAATTATTATAAATTATTGCAATTAATTGCAGTGATTTGTAATAGTTCAGAATCAAATTTAATGTTTTTTGTTTTTCTTTGTTTTTTTTATGTGTGCAACATTTGTATGCTGTAAAAATATTTATGTTGTGTGGCAACACACTTTTTTCTTTGTCTTCGAATAAGGTCGTTGAGTGTAACTCGCCATTGTTTTAACTTTTATTTTTTATTCAAGTAAATTCTATAATTTACAAGTTCTCTCTCTGTTTTATTTCATACAGAGAAATGGTCCTTCGGGCCTTCGGGTGTCAGTATAAGTTTTTCTTCGATTATCAGTGATTTTTAGGTGGAGAGTAGTGTACTGTGTGCACGCCCTGGCTTGTGCAGGCTGGGACAATGTCTCAATGCCCCGGCGCAACCTCACCCTGACAATATTCTGGGTGATCACATCGAATCACGAAGATTTTATACCGGTTTCACGTCAATAATCGTAAAACATCGCAAAATTGGTGCGATTTGGAAGCCCTCACCCTGACCATATTCTGGGTGTTATACGAAGATTTACGAAGATTCTATTTCAGTTTCGCGGCATAGTCGTGAAATCGTGGAAAATCGCAAAATTGGAGCGATTTTGGAGTTGGAATTTGGATTTTCATCAACATTTTTGTGGATGTGGGTAAATTCTTATACCCACTCTGGTATGTACGTGAATTTATTCTAGCAATTTCAAAAATTGACGTCATCATCGTTCTTCATTCATTCGTCGTAAAGTTGGCACTTGGTCTGTCAATACAAAAGGTCTATTGTAGCCGAGGCGAGGTTTATCGGATCCTCTACAAAGTTTTGAATGCGCGTCAAAGTTGCTTTGCATGACGCTCGCGACAATTTGAGCTTCTTTAAATGCCAGTGCCAACTTTACGACGAATGAATGAAGAACGATGATGACGTCAATTTTTGAAATTGCTAGAATAAATTCACGTACATACCAGAGTGGGTATAAGAATTTACCCACATCCACAAAAATGTTGATGAAAATCCAAATTCCAACTCCAAAATCGCTCCAATTTTGCGATTTTCCACGATTTCACGACTATGCCGCGAAACTGAAATAGAATCTTCGTAAATCTTCGTATAACACCCAGAATATGGTCAGGGTGAGGGCTTCCAAATCGCACCAATTTTGCGATGTTTCACGATTATTGACGTGAAACCGGTATAAAATCTTCGTGATTCGATGTGATCACCCAGAATATTGTCAGGGTGAGGTTGCGCCGGGGCATTGAGACATTGTCCCAGCCTGCACAAGCCAGGGCGTGCACACAGTACACTACTCTCCACCTAAAAATCACTGATAATCGAAGAAAAACTTATACTGACACCCGAAGGCCCGAAGGACCATTTCTCTGTATGAAATAAAACAGAGAGAGAACTTGTAAATTATAGAATTTACTTGAATAAAAAATAAAAGTTAAAACAATGGCGAGTTACACTCAACGACCTTATTCGAAGACAAAGAAAAAAGTGTGTTGCCACACAACATAAATATTTTTACAGCATACAAATGTTGCACACATAAAAAAAACAAAGAAAAACAAAAAACATTAAATTTGATTCTGAACTATTACAAATCACTGCAATTAATTGCAATAATTTATAATAATTCAGAATATAAAAATATATGTTCACATTGTATTGAACAGTCACAATAATCCGAAGTTCGTCACGTCACTATCCGAAGTTCGTCACGATAATCGGAAGTTCGTCACGTCATTTTCCGAAGTTCGTCACGTCATTATCCTGAGCTCGTCACGTCACTATCCAAATTTCGTCACAAAACTCCGAAGTTCGTCACGTCATTATCCGAAGTTCATCACGGCATTATCCGAAGTTGGTCACGTCATTATCCGAATTTCATCACGTCACTTTCCGAAATTTGTCACAATAATCCGAAGTTCGTCACAGCATTATCCGAAATTCGTCACGTCACTATACGAATTTCGTCACGCCATAATTCGAAGTTCGTCACAGCAAAATGCGAAGTTCGTCACGTCACGTCACAATAATCCGAAGTTCGTCACGTCACTATCCGAAATTCGTCACAATAATCCGAAGTTCGTCACGTCACTATCCGAAGTTCGTCACGATAATCGGAAGTTCGTCACGTCATTTTCCGAAGTTCGTCACAGAACTATCCGAAGTTCGTCACGTCATTTTCCGAAGTTCGTCACAGCACTATTCGAAGTTCGTCACGTCACTATCCGAAGTTCGTCACAATAATCCGGAAATCGTCACGATTATCGGAAGTTCGTCACGTCATTATCCGAAGTTCGTCACGTCATTTTCCGAAGTTCGTCACAGCACTATCCGAAGTTCGTCACGTCACTATCCGAAGTTCGTCACAATAATCCGGAAAGCGTCACGATTATCGGAAGTTCGTCACGTCATTATCCGAAGTTCGTCACGTCATTTTCCGAAGTTCGTCACAGCACTATCCGAAGTTCGTCTCGTCACTATCCAAATTTCGTCAGAATAATCTGAAGTTCGTTACAATAAACCAAAGTTCGTCACGTCACTATCCGCAACTTCGTGAAGTTCGTCACAATAATCCAAAGTTCGTCACAATTATCCGAAGTTCGTCACGTCATTCATTTCATTTCATTTCATATTTCATATTTCATTTATTTCATATTTCATACAAGGTGTTGATTTGCATCCTCGTCAAATTCAAGGACGTAATTTTGCTAATGATTCTCGACCCAAATCAACAATAAAATGAGTAGGTATTTTTTTTATTTTTTTTGCTTAACAACAAAAAACCGCAAGTGTGAACCAGCCGTATTCAAAAGCGGCCCGTCTGTTACTAGCCCTATCACCGCGCTTTCGCACACAAACAAACGCAAACAATACATACACAACACATACGCAATGATCAATTCGTAGGCAATCAATACTACCCCGCCCCAATCACGATGCGGTACTCTCCCGCGCAAGCTTCTAGCCACGCCCCCGCGCGACCCCGGAACTAACACAGTGTCTTTGATGTCGCCGAAGCGTGCGCGCGGCACGCTTTGCGATTTCCGCTTTTCGGTACTTTGGTGACCACTGGATCGGTCGCGGGGAACTCGCGGAGGACCTGTGGCTTGGCCTCCGCGTTCTCCGGACCTGACGCCTCTAGACTTAGGCATTTGTGGGGAGACGTTAAAAGGTTAATTTACTCAAAGGAAGTGACAAGTGTAACAGAATTACGTTCAAGGATCATTAGTGCTTTCGACACTTTAAAAACGTATGTGTTAGTGTTACGTAAGCTGAAGGAAAACCAGCTTCGTTGTGCTCGTTTGTGCGAAGAGTGTGATGGTGGCCACTTTGAACAATATCTCCGGGTAACTTCTGATGACAGGTCAGTGAACTTTTCTTTGGCGCACTAGTATCACTGTCATTAGTAAGATTTCCGTATTCCAATAATGCTCAAAAATGAGTTAATTATCAAACAAAATTTATGACAATAATGTAGATGTTTTTCGAAATAATATTAAGTGAAATTATTGCTACTGGTCAAAGAGGTCATTGCTTCGTCGCACTCGCACGCGCTTGCTTTTCGTAGGTAAGACGTCGACGCTCACGCACACAGCTGCATTGTCGCTGTGTGCGAAGTCGGGTGATTCTGTTTTATTTGTATTGAATTAAGGGTTTAATTCTGAAACACTGTTAAATTGCAACATCAAAAAAAAGGAGCACTTGTTAGTTATTGCCCGCTAACGTACTTTCAATTGATTATTTATGTATTTTATGACACCCTCCTGAAATTTGACGGGGATGCAAAACAACACCTTGTATTTCATATTTCATATTTCATATTTCATATCTCATATTTCATATTTCATATTTCATATTTCATATTTCATATTTCATATTTCATATTTCATATTTCATATTTCATATTTCATATTTCATATTTCATATTTCATATTTCATATTTCATATTTCATATTTCATATTTCATATTTCATATTTCATATGTCATATTTCATATTTCATATTTCATATTTCTAATTTCATTTCATTTCATTTCATTTCATTTCATTTCATTTCATTTCATTTCATTTCATTTCATTTCATTTCATTTCATTTCATTTCATTTCATTTCATTTCATTTCATTTCATTTCATTTCATTTCATTTCATTTCATTTCATTTCACGTCACTATCCGAATTTCATCACGTCAATATCCGAATTTCATTACGTCAATATCCGAATTTCATCACGTCAAAATCCAAAATTTGTCACAATAATCTGAAGTTTGTCACGTCGCTATCCGAAATTCGTTACAATAATCCGAAGTTCGTCACGATTATCGGAAGTTCGTCACGTCATTATCCGAAGTTCGTCACGTCATTTTCCGAAGTTCGTCACAGCACTATCCGAAGTTCGTCACGTCGCTATCCGAAGTTCGTCACAATAATCCGGAAATTGTCACGATTATCGGAAGTTCGTCACGTCATTATCCGAAGTTTGTCACGTCATTTTCCGAAGTTCGTCACAGCACTATCCGAAGTTCGTCACGTCACTATCCGAAGTTCGTCACAATAATCCGGAAATCGTCACGATTATCGGAAGTTCGTCACGTCATTATCCGAAGTTCGTCACGTCATTTTCCGAAGTTCGTTACAATAATCCGAAGTACGTCACGTCACTATCCGAAATTCGTCACAATAATCCGAAGTTCGTCACGTCACTATCCGAAGTTCGTCACGATAATCGGAAGTTCGTCACGTCATTTTCCGAAGTTCGTCACGTCACTATCCGAAGTTCGTCACAATAATCCGAAGTTCGTCACGTCACTATCCGAAATTCGTCACAATAATCCGAAGTTCGTCACGTCACTATCCGAAGTTCGTCACGATAATCGGAAGTTCGTCACGTCATTTTCCGAAGTTCGTCACGTCATTATCCTGAGCTCGTCACGTCACTATCCAAATTTCGTCACAAAACTCCGAAGTTCGTCACGTCATTATCCGAAGTTCATCACGGCATTATCCGAAGTTGGTCACGTCATTATCCGAATTTCATCACGTCACTTTTTGAAATTTGTCACAATAATCCGAAGTTCGTCACAGCATTATCCGAAGTTCGTCACGTCACTATCCGAATTTCGTCACGATAATCGGAAGTTCGTCACGTCATTTTCCGAAGTTCGTCACAGCACTATCCGAAGTTGGTCTCGTCACTATCCGAAGTTCGTCACAATAATCCGAAGTTCGTCACGTCACTATCCGAAATTCGTCACAATAATCCGAAGTTCGTCACGTCACTATCCGAAGTTCGTCACGATAATCGGAAGTTCGTCACGTCATTTTCCGAAGTTCGTCACGTCATTATCCTGAGCTCGTCACGTCACTATCCAAATTTCGTCACAAAACTCCGAAGTTCGTCACGTCATTATCCGAAGTTCATCACGGCATTATCCGAAGTTGGTCACGTCATTATCCGAATTTCATCACGTCACTTTTTGAAATTTGTCACAATAATCCGAAGTTCGTCACAGCATTATCCGAAGTTCGTCACGTCACTATCCGAATTTCGTCACAATCATCCGAATTTCGTCACGTCACTATCCGAAGTTCGTCACAATAATCCGAAGTTCGTCACGTCATTCATTTCATTTCATTTCATATTTCATATTTCATATTTCATATTTCATATTTCATATTTCATATTTCATATTTCATATTTCATATTTCATATTTCATATTTCATATTTCATATTTCATATTTCATATTTCATATTTCATATTTCATATTTCATATTTCATATTTCATATTTCATATTTCATATTTCATATTTCATATTTCATATTTCATTTTTCATATTTCATATTTCATATTTCATATTTCATATTTCATATTTCATATTTCATATTTCATATTTCATATTTCATATTTCATATTTCATATGTCATATTTCATATTTAATATTTCATATTTTATATTTCATATTTCATATTTCATATTTCAGATTTCATATTTCATTTCATTTAATTTTATTTCATTTCATTTCATATTTCATATTTCATATTTCATATTTCATGTTTCATATTTCAAATTTCATATTTCATATTTCATATTTCATATTTCATATTACATATTTCATATTTTATATTTCATATATCATATTTCATATATCATATTTCATTTCATTTTATTTCATTTCATTTCATATTTCATATTTCATATTTCGTATTTCATGTTTCATATTTCATATTTCATATTTCATATTTCATATTTCATATTTCATATTTCATATCTCATATTTCATATTTCATATTTCATATTTCATATTTCATAATTCATATCTCATATTTCATATTTCATATTTCATATTTCATTTGAATTTAAAATTCGAAATTCGGATATGACTGTTCACGTCAATATCCGAATTTCATCACGTCAATATCCGAATTTCATCACGTCAAAATCCGAAATTTGTCACAATATCTGAAGTTTGTCACGTCGCTATACGAAATTCGTCACAATAATCCGAAGTTCGTCACCTCACTACCCGAAGTTCGTCACGATAATCCGAAGTTCGTCACGTCACTATCCGAAATTCGTCACAATAATCCGAAGTTCGTCACGTCACTATCCGAAGTTCGTCACGATAATCGGAAGTTCGTCACGTCATTTTCCGAAGTTCGTCACAGAACTATCCGAAGTTCGTCACGTCATTTTCCGAAGTTGGTCACAGCACTATTCGAAGTTCGTCACGTCACTATCCGAAGTACGTCACAATAATCCGGAAATCGTCACGATTATCGGAAGTTCGTCACGTCATTATCCGAAGTTCGTCACGTCATTTTGCGAAGTTCGTCACAGCACTATCCGAAGTTCGTCACGTCACTATCCGAAGTTCGTCACAATAATCCGGAAATCGTCACGATTATCGGAAGTTCGTCACGTCATTATCCGAAGTTCGTCACGTCATTTTCCGAAGTTCGTCACAGCACTATCCGAAGTTCGTCTCGTCACTATCCAAATTTCGTCAGAATAATCTGAAGTTCGTCACAATAATCCAAAGTTCGTCACAATTATCCGAAGTTCGTCACGTCATTCATTTCATTTCATTTCATACTTCAAATTTCATATTTCATATTTCATATTTCATATTTCATATTTCATATTTCATATTTCATATTTCATATTTCATATTTCATATTTCATATTTCATATTTCATATTTCATATTTCATATTTCATATTTCATATTTCATATTTCATATTTCGTATTTCATATTTCATATTTCATATTTCATATTTCATATTTCATATTTCATATTTCATATTTCATATTTCATATTTCATATTTCATATTTCATATTTCATATTTCATATTTCATATTTCATATTTCATATTTCATATTTCATATTTCATATTTCATATTTCATATTTCATGTTTCATATTTCAAATTTCATATTTCATATTTCATATTTCATATTTCATATTTCATATTTTATATTTCATATTTCATATTTCATATATCATATTTCATTTCATTTTATTTCATTTCATTTCATATTTCATATTTCATATTTCGTATTTCATGTTTCATATTTCATATTTCATATTTCATATTTCATATTTCATATTTCATATTTCATATTTCATATTTTATATCTCATATTTCATATTTCATATTTCATATTTCATATTTCATATTTCATATTTCATATCTCATATTTCATATTTCATATTTCATATTTCATTTGAATTTAAAATTCGAAATTCGGATATGACTGTTCACGTCAATATCCGAATTTCATCACGTCAATATCCGAATTTCATCACGTCAAAATCCGAAATTTGTCACAATATCTGAAGTTTGTCACGTCGCTATACGAAATTCGTCACAATAATCCGAAGTTCGTCACATCACTACCCGAAGTTCGTCACGATAATCCGAAGTTCGTCACGTCACTATCCGAAATACGTCACAATAATCCGAAGTTCGTCACGTCACTATCCGAAGTTCGTCACGATAATCGGAAGTTCGTCACGTCATTTTCCGAAGTTCGTCACAGAACTATCCGAAGTTCGTCACGTCATTTTCCGAAGTTCGTCACAGCACTATTCGAAGTTCGTCACGTCACTATCCGAAGTTCGTCACAATAATCCGGAAATCGTCACGATTATCGGAAGTTCGTCACGTCATTATCCGAAATTCGTCACGTCATTTTGCGAAGTTCGTCACAGCACTATCCGAAGTTCGTCACGTCACTATCCGAAGTTCGTCACAATAATCCGGAAATCGTCACGATTATCGGAAGTTCGTCACGTCATTATCCGAAGTTCGTCACGTCACTATCCGAATTTCGTCACAATCATCCGAATTTCGTCACGTCACTATCCGAAGTTCGTCACAATAATCCGAAGTTCGTCACAATTATTAGAAGTTCGTCACGTCATTCATTTCATTTTATTTCATATTTCATATTTCATATTTCATATTTCATATTTCATGTTTCATATTTCATATTTCATATTTCATATTTCATATTTCATATTTCATATTTCATATTTCATATTTCATATTTCATATTTCATATTTCATATTTCATATTTCATATTTCATATTTCATATTTCATATTTTATATTTCATATTTCATATTTCATATTTCATATTTCATATTTCATATTTCATATTTCATATTGCATATTTCATATTTCATATTTTATATTTCATATTTCATATTTCATATTTCATATTTCACATTTCATATTTCATATTTCATATTTCATATTTCATTTCATATTTCATTTCATATTATTTCATTTCACGTCACTATCCGAATTTTATCACGTCAATATCCGAATTTCATTACGTCAATATCCGAATTTCATCACGTCAAAATCCGAAATTTGTCACAATAATCTGAAGTTTGTCACGTCGCTATCCGAAATTCGTTACAATAATCCGAAGTTCGTCACGATTATCGGAAGTTCGTCACGTCATTATCCGAAGTTCGTCACGTCATTTTCAGAAGTTCGTCACAGCACTATCCGAAGTTCGTCACGTCGCTATCCGAAGTTCGTCTTAATAATCCGGAAATTGTCACGATTATCGGAAGTTCATCACGTCATTATCCGAAGTTCGTCACGTCATTTTCCGAAGTTCGTCACAGCACTATCCGAAGTTCGTCACGTCACTATCCGAAGTTCGTCACAATAATCCGGAAATCGTCACGATTATCGGAAGTTCGTCACGTCATTATCCGAAGTTCGTCACGTCATTTTCCGAAGTTCGTTACAATAATCCGAAGTTCGTCACGTCACTATCCGAAATTCGTCACAATAATCCGAAGTTCGTCACGTCACTATCCGAAGTTCGTCACGATAATCGGAAGTTCGTCACGTCATTTTCCGAAGTTCGTCACAGCACTATCCGAAGTTGGTCTCGTAACTATCCGAAGTTCGTCACAATAATCCGAAGTTCGTCACGTCACTATCCGAAATTCGTCACAATAATCCGAAGTTCGTCACGTCACTATCCGAAGTTCGTCACGATAATCGGAAGTTCGTCACGTCATTTTCCGAAGTTCGTCACGTCATTATCCTGAGCTCGTCACGTCACTATCCAAATTTCGTCACAAAACTCCGAAGTTCGTCACGACATTATCCGAAGTTCATCACGGCATTATCCGAAGTTGGTCACGTCATTATCCGAATTTCATCACGTCACTTTTTGAAATTTGTCACAATAATCCGAAGTTCGTCACAGCATTATCCGAAGTTCGTCACGTCACTATCCGAATTTCGTCACAATCATCCGAAGTTCGTCACGTCACTATCCGAAGTTCGTCACAATAATCCGAAGTTCGTCACAATTATTAGAAGTTCGTCACGTCATTCATTTCATTTCATTTCATATTTCATATTTCATATTTCATATTTCATATTTCATATTTCATATTTCATATTTCATATTTCATATTTCATATTTCATATTTCATATTTCATATTTCATATCTCATATTTCATATTTCATATGTCATATTTCATTTTTCATATTTCATATTTCATATTTCATATTTCATATTTCATATTTCATATTTCATATTTCATATTTCATATTTCATATTTCATATTTCATATTTCATATTTCTTATTTCATATTTCATATTTCATATTTCATATTTCATATTTCATATTTCATATTTCATATTTCATTTCATTTCATTTTATTTTATTTCATTTCATATTTCATATTTCATATTTAATATTTCATGTTTCATATTTCAAATTTCATATTTCATATTTCATATTTCATATTTCATATTTCATATTTCATATTTCATATTTCATATATCATATTTCATTTCATTTCATTTTATTTCATTTCATTTCATATTTCATATTTCATATTTCATATTTCATGTTTCATATTTCATATTTCATATTTCATATTTCATATTTCATATTTCATATTTCATATTTCATATTTCATATTTCATATTTCATATTTCATATTTCATATCTCATATTTCATATTTCATATTTCATATTTCATTTGAATTTAAAATTCGAAATTCGGATATGACTGTTCACGTCAATATCCGAATTTCATCACGTCAATATCCGAATTTCATCACGTCAAAATCCGAAATTTGTCACAATATCTGAAGTTTGTCACGTCGCTATACGAAATTCGTCACAATAATCCGAAGTTCGTCACGTCACTATCCGAAATTCGTCACGTCACTATCCGAAATTCGTCACAATAATCCGAAGTTCGTCACGTCACTATCCGAAGTTCGTCACGATAATCGGAAGTTCGTCACGTCATTTTCCGAAGTTCGTCACAGAACTATCCGAAGTTCGTCACGTCATTTTCCGAAGTTCGTCACAGCACTATTCGAAGTTCGTCACCTCACTATCCGAAGTTCGTCACAATAATCCGGAAATCGTCACGATTATCGGAAGTTCGTCACGTCATTATCCGAAGTTCGTCACGTCATTTTGCGAAGTTCGTCACAGCACTATCCGAAGTTCGTCACGTCACTATCCGAAGTTCGTCACAATAATCCGGAAATCGTCACGATTATCGGAAGTTCGTCACGTCATTATCCGAAGTTCGTCACGTCATTTTCCGAAGTTCGTCACAGCACTATCCGAAGTTCGTCTCGTCACTATCCAAATTTCGTCAGAATAATCTGAAGTTCGTTACAATAAACCAAAATTTGTCACGTCACTATCCGCAACTTCGTGAAGTTCGTCACAATAATCCAAAGTTCGTCACAATTATTTGAAGTTCGTCACGTCATTTATTTCATTTCATTTCATATTTCATGTTTCATATTTCATATTTCATATTTCATATTTCATATTTCATATTTCATATTTCATATTTCATATTTCATATTTCATATTTCATATTTCATATTTCATATTTCATATTTCATATTTCATATTTCAAATTTCATATTTCATATTTCATATTTCATATTTCATATTTCATATTTCATATTTAATATTTCATATTTCATTTCATTTCATTTTATTTCATTTCATTTCATATTTCATATTTCATATTTCATATTTCATATTTCATATTTCATGTTTCATATTTCATATTTCATATTTCATATTTCATGTTTCATATTTCATATTTCATATTTCATATTTCATATTTCATATTTCATATTTCATATTTCATATTTCATTTTTCATATTTCATATTTCATATTTCATTTTTCATTTTTCATATTTCATATTTCATATTTCATTTTTCATTTTTCATATTTCATATTCATATTTCATATTTCATATATCATATTTCATGTTTCATATTTCATATTTCATATTTCATATTTCATATTTCATGTTTCATATTTCATATTTCATATTTCATATTTCATGTTTCATATTTCATATTTCATATTTCATATTTCATATTTCATATTTCATATTTCATATTTCATATTTCATATTTCATATTTCATATTTCATTTTTCATATTTCATATTTCATATTTCATATTTCATATTTCATATTTCATATTTCATATTTCATATTTCTATTTCATATTTCATATTTCATATTTCATATTTCATATCTCATATTTCATATTTCATATTTCATTTCATTTTATTTTATTTCATTTCATATTTCATTTGAATTTAAAATTCGAAATTCGGATATGACTGTTCACGTCAATATCCGAATTTCATCACGTCAAAATCCGAAATTTGTCACAATAATCCGAAGTTCGTCACGTCACTATCCGAAGTTCATCACAATAATCCGAAGTTCGTCACGTCACTATCCGAAGTTCGTCACGTCACTATCCGAAGTTCGTCACGATAATCGGAAGTTCGTCACGTCATTTTCCGAAGTTTGTCACAGCACTATCCGAAGTTCGTCACGTCATTTTCCGAAGTTCGTCACAGCACTATTCGAAGTTCGTCACGTCACTATCCGAAGTTCGTCACAATAATCCGGAAATCGTCACGATTATCGAAAGTTCGTCACGTCATTATCCGAAGTTCGTCACGTCATTTTGCGAAGTTCGTCACAGCACTATCCGAAGTTCGTCACGTCACTATCCGAAGTTCGTCACAATAATCCGGAAATCGTCACGATTATCGGAAGTTCGTCACGTCATTATCCGAAGTTCGTCACGTCATTTTCCGAAGTTCGTCACAGCACTATCCGAAGTTCGTCTCGTCACTATCCAAATTTCGTCAGAATAATCTGAAGTTCGTTACAATAAACCAAAGTTCGTCACGTCACTATCCGCAACTTCGTGAAGTTCGTCACAATAATCCAAAGTTCGTCACAATTATTTGAAGTTCGTCACGTCATTTATTTCATTTCATTTCATATTTCATATTTCATATTTCATATTTCATATTTCATATTTCATATTTCATATTTCATATTTCATATTTCATATTTCATATTTCATATTTCATATTTTATATTTCATATTTCATATTTCATATTTCATATTTCATATTTCATTTCATTTCATTTTATTTCATTTCATTTCATTTCATATTTCATATTTCATATTTCATATTTCATATTTCATATTTCATATTTCATGTTTCATATTTCATATTTCATATTTCATATTTCATATTTCATATTTCATATTTCATATTTCATATTTCATATTTCATATTTCATATTTCATATTTCATATTTCATATTTCATATTTCATATTTCATATTTCATATTTCATTTCATTTCATTTTATTTCATTTCATATTTCATATTTCATATTTCATATTTCATATTTCATATTTCATATTTCATATTTCATATTTCATATTTCATATTTCATATTTCATATTTCATATTTCATATTTCATATTTCATATTTCATATTTCATATTTCATATTTCATATTTCATATTTCATATTTCATATTTCATATTTCATATTTCATATTTCATATTTCATATTTCATATTTCATATTTCATATTTCATATTTCATATTTTATATTTCATATTTCATATTTCATATTTCATATTTCATATTTCATTTCATTTCATTTTATTTCATTTCATTTCATTTCATATTTCATATTTCATATTTCATATTTCATATTTCATATTTCATATTTCATATTTCATATTTCATATTTTATATTTCATATTTCATATCTCATATTTCATATTTCATATCTCATATTTCATATTTCATATTTCATATTTCATATTTCATTTGAATTTGAAATTTGAAATTCGGATATGACCGTTCACGTCAATATCCGAATTTCATCACGTCAAAATCCGAAATTTGTCACAATAATCTGAAGTTTGTCACGTCGCTATACGAAATTCGTCACAATAATCGTAAGTTCGTCACGTCATTTTCCGAAGTTCGTCACAGCACTATTCGAAGTTCGTCACGTCACTTACCGAAGTTCGTCACAATAATCCGGAAATCGTCACGATTATCGGAAGTTCGTCACGTCATTATTCGAAGTTCGTCACGTCATTTTCCGAAGTTCGTCACAGCACTATCCGAAGTTGGTCTCGTCACTATCCGAAGTTCGTCACAATAATCCGAAGTTCGTCACGTCACTATCCGAAGTTCGTCACGATAATCGGAAGTTCGTCACGTCATTTTCCGAAGTTCGTCACGTCATTATCCTGAGCTCGTCACGTCATTATCCAAATTTCGTCACAAAACTCCGAAGTTCGTCACGTCATTATCCGAAGTTCATCACGGCAATATCCGAAGTTGGTCACGTCATTATCCGAATTTTATCACGTCACTTTTTGAAATTTGTCACAATAATCCGAAGTTCGTCACAGCATTATCGGAAGTTCGTCACGTCACTATACGAATTTCGTCACAATCATCCGAATTTCGTCACGTCACTATCCGAAGTTCGTCACAATAATCCGAAGTTCGTCACAATTATTAGAAATTCGTCACGTCATTCATTTCATTTCATTTCATATTTCATATTTCATATTTCATATTTCATATTTCATGTTTCATATTTCATATTTCATATTTCATATTTCATATTTCATATTTCATATTTCATATTTCATTTTTCATATTTCAGATTTCATATTTCATATTTCATATTTCATATTTCATATTTCATATTTCATATTTCATTTTTCATATTTCAGATTTCATATTTCATATTTCATATTTCATATTTCATATTTCATATTTCATATTTAATATTTCATATTTCATATTTCATATTTCATATTTCATATTTCATATTTCATATTTCATATTTCATATTTCATATTTCATATTTCATATTTCATATTTCATATTTCAAATTTCATATTTCATATTTCATATTTCATATTTCATATTTCATATTTCATATTTCATATTTCATTTCATTTCATTTTATTTCATTTCATTTCATATTTCATATTTCATATTTCATATTTCATATTTCATGTTTCATGTTTCAAATTTCATATTTCATATTTCATATTTCATATTTCATATTTCATATTTCATATTTCATATTTCATATTTCATATTTCATATTTCATATTTCATATTTCATATTTCATATCTCATATTTCATATTTCATATTTCATATTTCATATTTCATATTTCATATTTCATATTTCATTTCATTTCATTTTATTTCATTTCATTTCATATTTCATATTTCATATTTCATATTTCATATTTCATGTTTCATGTTTCAAATTTCATATTTCATATTTCATATTTCATATTTCATATTTCATATTTCATATTTCATATTTCATATTTCATATTTCATATTTCATATTTCATATTTCATATCTCATATTTCATATTTCATATTTCATATTTCATTTGAATTTGAAATTTGAAATTCGGATATGACCGTTCACGTCAATATCCGAATTTCATCACGTCAAAATCCGAAATTTTTCACAATAATCTGAAGTTTGTCACGTCGCTATACGAAATTCGTCACAATAATCCGAAGTTCGTCACGTCACTACCCGAAGTTCGTCACGATAATCGGAAGTTCGTCACGTCATTTTCCGAAGTTCGTCACAGAACTATCCGAAGTTCGTCACGTCATTTTCCGAAGTTCGTCAAGGCACTATTCGAAGTTCGTCACGTCACTTACCGAAGTTCGTCACAATAATCCGGAAATCGTCACGATTATCGGAAGTTCGTCACGTCATTATCCGAAGTTCGTCACGTCATTTTGCGAAGTTCGTCACAGCACTATCCGAAGTTCGTCACGTCACTATCCGAAGTTCGTCACAATAATCCGAAGTTCGGCACGTCACTATCCGAAATTCGTCACAATAATCCGAAGTTCATCACGTCACTATCCGAAGTTCGTCACGATAATCGGAAGTTCGTCACGTCATTTTCCGAAGTTCGTCACAGCACTATCCGAAGTTGGTCTCGTCACTATCCGAAGTTCGTCACAATAATCCGAAGTTCGTCACGTCATTATCCGAAATTCGTCACAATAATCCGAAGTTCGTCACGTCACTATCCGAAGTTCGTCACGATAATCGGAAGTTCGTCACGTCCACCAGGAAAAGCTCCTACTGAGGTTTCCTCATATAGACCAATAAGTCTACTTCCTTTACTCTCCAAACTATTCGAGAAGCTACTGCTGCAACGATTGTTGCCAATACTCGAAGAACAAGGGACTATCCCAGAGCATCAATTTGGCTTCCGAGCACGCCACGGAACAACAGAGCAAATACACAGAGTGGTTCACACAATCCGACAGGCTCTCGAAAGAAAACAGTATTGCATAGCTGCGTTTCTCGATATACAGCAAGCATTCGACCGAGTATGGCACAAAGGTCTCCTGTGTAAACTAAAGATATGTTTACCACACACAGCATACATGCTTCTTAAATCATACTTAGAGGACCGTGTGTTTCAAGTTAAAAGCGAAGACAGCCTCTCTCCATTCTACCCTATAGAAGCAGGAGTGCCCCAGGGATCTGTTTTGGGCCCAATTCTCTACACAGTCTACACTGCTGATCTACCCACTTCCAACCTAACTGTAACCGCAACCTACGCAGATGACACTGCTGTGTTATCCTGTGACAAAGACCAGGGAAGAGCTTCCACTCAACTCCAAGAACACTTGGACAAGATTGGATTGTGGATGAAAAAATGGAGAATTAAGCCTAGTGCTGCTAAGTCCGTACACACTACTTTTGCTTTAAGAAGAGGAGACTGTCCACCAGTGATGCTCGGAGGAGACGTGCTGCCACAGAAAACGACTGCCAAATACCTAGGTCATTTTCCGAAGTTCGTCACAGCACTATTCGAAGTTCGTCACGTCATTTTGCGAATTTCGTCACAGCACTATCCGAAGTTCGTCACGTCACTATCCGAAGTTCGTCACAATAATCCGAAGTTCGTCACGTCACTATCCGAAATTCGTCACAATAATCCGAAGTTCATCACGTCACTATCCGAAGTTTGTCACGATAATCGGAAGTTCGTCACGTCATTTTCCGAAGTTCGTCACAGCACTATCCGAAGTTGGTCTCGTCACTATCCGAAGTTCGTCACAATAATCCGAAGTTCGTCACGTCACTATCCGAAGTTCGTCACGATAATCGGAAGTTCATCACGTCATTTTCCGAAGTTCGTCACGTCATTATCCTGAGCTCGTCACGTCACTATCCAAATTTCGTCACAAAACTCCGAAGTTCGTCACGTCATTATCCGAAGTTCATCACGGCATTATCCGAAGTTGGTCACGTCATTATCCGAATTTCATCACGTCACTTTTTGAAATTTGTCACAATAATCCGAAGTTCGTCACAGCATTATCCGAAGTTCGTCACGTCACTATCCGAATTTCGTCACAATCATCCGAATTTCGTCACGTCACTATCCGAAGTTCGTCACAATAATCCGAAGTTCGTCACAATTATTAGAAGTTCGTCACGTCATTCATTTCATTTCATTTCATATTTCATATTTCATATTTCATATTTCATATTTCATATTTCATATTTCATATTTCATATTTCATATTTCATATTTCATATTTCATATTTCATATTTCATATTTCATATTTCATATTTCATATTTCATATTTCATATTTCATATTTCATATTTCATATTTCATATTTCATATTTCATATTTCATATTTCATATTTCATATTTCATATTTCATATTTCATATTTCATATTTCATATTTCATATTTCATATTTCATATTTCATATTTCATATTTCATATTTCATATTTCATATTTCATATTTCATATTTCATATTTCATATTTCATATTTCATACTTCATATCTCATATTTCATGTTTCATATTTCATATTTCATATTTCATATTTCATATTTCATATTTCATATTTCATATCTCATATCTCATATTTCATATTTCATATTTCATATTTCATATTTCATATTTCATTTGAATTTAAAATTCGATATTCGGATATGACTGTTCACGTCAATATCCGAATTTCATCACGTCAAAATCCGAAATTTGTCACAATAATCTGAAGTTTGTCACGTTGCTATCCGAAATTCGTCACAATAATCCGAAGTTCGTCACGTCACTATCCGAAATTCGTCACAATAATCCGAAGTTCGTCACGTCACTATCCGAAGTTCGTCACGATAATCGGAAGTTCGTCACGTCATTTTCCGAAGTTCGTCACAGAACTATCCGAAGTTCGTCACGTCATTTTCCGAAGTTCGTCACAGCACTATTCGAAGTTCGTCACGTCACTATCCGAAGTTCGTCACAATAATCCGGAAATCGTCACGATTATCGGAAGTTCGTCACGTCATTATCCGAAGTTCGTCACGTCATTTTCCGAAGTTCGTCACAGCACTATCCGAAGTTCGTCACGTCACTATCCGAAGTTCGTCACAATAATCCGGAAATCGTCACGATTATCGGAAGTTCGTCACGTCATTATCCGAAGTTCGTCACGTCATTTTCCGAAGTTCGTCACAGCACTATCCGAAGTTCGTCTCGTCACTATCCAAATTTCGTCAGAATAATCTGAAGTTCGTTACAATAAACCAAAGTTCGTCACGTCACTATCCGCAACTTCGTGAAGTTCGTCACAATAATCCAAAGTTCGTCACAATTATCCGAAGTTCGTCACGTCATTCATTTCATTTCATTTCATATTTCATATTTCATATTTCATATTTCATATTTCATATTTCATATTTCATATTTCATATTTCATATCTCATATCTCATATTTCATATTTCATATTTCATATTTCATATTTCATATTTCATATTTCATATTTCATATCTCATATTTCATATTTCATATTTCATATTTCATATTTCATTTGAATTTAAAATTCGAAATTCGGATATGACTGTTCACGTCAATATCCGAATTTCATCACGTCAATATCCGAATTTCATCACGTCAAAATCCGAAATTTGTCACAATATCTGAAGTTTGTCACGTCGCTATACGAAATTCGTCACAATAATCCGAAGTTCGTCACGTCACTACCCGAAGTTCGTCACGATAATCCGAAGTTCGTCACGTCACTATCCGAAATTCGTCACAATAATCCGAAGTTCGTCACGTCACTATCCGAAGTTCGTCACGATAATCGGAAGTTCGTCACGTCATTTTCCGAAGTTCGTCACGTCATTATCCTGAGCTCGTCACGTCACTATCCAAATTTCGTCACAAAACTCCGAAGTTCGTCACGTCATTATCCGAAGTTCATCACGGCATTATCCGAAGTTGGTCACGTCATTATCCGAATTTCATCACGTCACTTTTTGAAATTTGTCACAATAATCCGAAGTTCGTCACAGCATTATCCGAAGTTCGTCACGTCACTATCCGAATTTCGTCACAATCATCCGAATTTCGTCACGTCACTATCCGAAGTTCGTCACAATAATCCGAAGTTCGTCACGTCATTCATTTCATTTCATTTCATATTTCATATTTCATATTTCATATTTCATATCTCATATTTCATATTTCATATTTCATATTTCATATTTCATATTTCATATTTCATATTTCATATTTCATATTTCATATTTCATATTTCATATTTCATATTTCATATTTCATATTTCATATTTCATATTTCATATTTCATATTTCATATTTCATATTTCATATTTCATATTTCATATTTCATATTTCATATTTCATATTTCATATTTCATATTTCATATTTCATATTTCATATTTCATATTTCATATTTCATATTTCATATTTCATATTTCATATTTCATATTTCATATTTCATATTTCATATTTCATATTTCATATTTCATATTTCATATTTCATATTTCATATTTCATTTTTCATATTTCATATTTCATATTTCATATTTCATATTTCATATATCATATTTCATTTCATTTCATTTTATTTCATTTCATTTCATATTTCATATTTCATATTTCATATTTCATATTTCATATTTCATATTTCATATTTCATATTTCATATTTCATATTTCATATGTCATATATCATATTTAATATTTCATATTTTATATTTCATATTTCATATTTCATATTTCAGATTTCATATTTCATTTCATTTAATTTTATTTCATTTCATTTCATATTTCATATTTCATATTTCATGTTTCATATTTCAAATTTCATATTTCATATTTCATATTTCATATTTCATATTACATATTTCATATTTTATATTTCATATATCATATTTCATATATCATATTTCATTTCATTTTATTTCATTTCATTTCATATTTCATATTTCATATTTCGTATTTCATGTTTCATATTTCATATTTCATATTTCATATTTCATATTTCATATTTCATAATTCATTTCATTTCATTTCATTTCATTTCATTTCATTTCATTTCATTTCATTTCATTTCATTTCATTTCATTTCATTTCATTTCATTTCATTTCATTTCATTTCATTTCATTTCATTTCATTTCATTTCATTTCATTTCATTTCATTTCATTTCATTTCATTTCATTTCATTTCATTTCATTTCATTTCATTTCATTTCATTTCATTTCATTTCATTTCATTTCATTTCATTTCATTTCATTTCATTTCATTTCATTTCATTTCATTTCATTTCATTTCATTTCATTTCATTTCATTTCATTTCATTTCATTTCATTTCATTTCATTTCATTTCATTTCATTTCATTTCATTTCATTTCATTTCATTTCATTTCATTTCATTTCATTTCATTTCACGTCACTATCCGAATTTCATCACGTCAATATCCGAATTTCATCACGTCAAAATCCAAAATTTGTCACAATAATCTGAAGTTTGTCACGTCGCTATCCGAAATTCGTCACAATAATCCGAAGTTCGTCACGTCACTATCCGAAGTTCGTCACAATAATCCGAAGTTCGTCACGTCACTATCCGAAATTCGTCACAATAATCCGAAGTTCGTCACGTCATTTTCCGAAGTTCGTCACAGCACTATCTGAAGTTCGTCACGTCACTATCCGAAGTTCGTCACAATAATCCGGAAATCGTCACGATTATCGGAAGTTCGTCACGTCATTCTCCGAAGTTCGTCACGTCATTTTCCGAAGTTCGTCACAGCACTATCCGAAGTTCGTCACGTCACTATCCGAAGTTCGTCACAATAATCCGGAAATCGTCACGATTATCGGAAGTTCGTCACGTCATTATCCGAAGTTCGTCACGTCATTTTCCGAAGTTCGTCACGTCATTTTCCGAAGTTCGTCACAGCACTATCCGAAGTTCGTCTCGTCACTATCCAAATTTCGACAGAATAATCTGAAGTACGTTACAATAAACCAAAGTTCGTCACGTCACTATCCGCAACTTCGTGAAGTGCGTCACAATAATCCAAAGTTCGTCACAATTATCCGAAGTTCGTCACGTCATTCATTTCATTTCATTTCATTTCATATTTCATATTTCATTTTTCATATTTCAGATTTCAGATTTCATATTTCATATTTCATATTTCATATTTCATATTTCATATTTCATATTTCATATTTCATATTTCATATTTCATATTTCATATTTCATATTTCATATTTCATATTTCATATTTCATATTTCATATTTCATATTTCATATTTCATATTACATATTTCATATTTCATATTTCATATTTCATATTTCATATTTCATATTTCATATTTCATATTTCATATTTCATATTTCATATTTCATATTTCATATTTCATATTTCATATTTCATATTTCATATTTCATATTTCATATTTCATATTTCATATTTCAAATTTCAAATTTCAAATTTCATATTTCATATTTCATATTTCATATTTCATATTTCATATTTCATATTTCATATTTCATATTTCATATTTCATATTTCATATTTCATATTTCATATTTCATTTCATTTCATTTCATTTCATTTCATTTCATTTCATATTATTTCATTTCACGTCACTATCCGAATTTTATCACGTCAATATCCGAATTTCATCACGTCAAAATCCGAAATTTGTCACAATAATCCGAAGTTCGTCACGTCACTATCCGAAATTCGTCACAATAATCCGAAGTTCGTCACGTCACTACCCGAAGTTCGTCACGATAATCGGAAGTTCGTCACGTCATTTTCCGAAGTTCGTCACAGAACTATCCGAAGTTCGTCACGTCATTTTCCGAAGTTCGTCACAGCACTATTCGAAGTTCGTCACGTCACTTACCGAAGTTCGTCACAATAATCCGGAAATCGTCACGATTATCGGAAGTTCGTCACGTCATTATTCGAAGTTCGTCACGTCATTTTGCGAAGTTCGTCACAGCACTATCCGAAGTTCGTCACGTCACTATCCGAAGTTCGTCACAATAATCCGAAGTTCGTCACGTCACTATCCGAAATTCGTCACAATAATCCGAAGTTCATCACGTCACTATCCGAAGTTCGTCACGATAATCGGAAGTTCGTCACGTCATTTTCCGAAGTTCGTCACAGCACTATCCGAAGTTGGTCTCGTCACTATCCGAAGTTCGTCACAATAATCCGAAGTTCGTCACGTCACTATCCGAAATTCGTCACAATAATCCGAAGTTCATCACGTCACTATCCGAAGTTTTTCACGATAATCGGAAGTTCGTCACGTCATTTTCCGAAGTTCGTCACAGCACTATCCGAAGTTGGTCTCGTCACTATCCGAAGTTCGTCACAATAATCCGAAGTTCGTCACGTCACTATCCGAAGTTCGTCACGATAATCGGAAGTTCATCACGTCATTTTCCGAAGTTCGTCACGTCATTATCCTGAGCTCGTCACGTCACTATCCAAATTTCGTCACAAAACTCCGAAGTTCGTCACGTCATTATCCGAAGTTCATCACGGCATTATCCGAAGTTGGTCACGTCATTATCCGAATTTCATCACGTCACTTTTTGAAATTTGTCACAATAATCCGAAGTTCGTCACAGCATTATCTGACGTTCGTCACGTCACTATCCGAATTTCGTCACAATCATCCGAATTTCGTCACGTCACTATCCGAAGTTCGTCACAATAATCCGAAGTTCGTCACAATTATTAGAAGTTCGTCACGTCATTCATTTCATTTCATTTCATATTTCATATTTCATATTTCATATTTCATATTTCATATTTCATATTTCATATGTCATATTTCATATTTCATATTTCATATTTCATATTTCATATTTCATATTTCATATTTCATATTTCATATTTCATATTTCATATTTCATATTTCATATTTCATATTTCATATTTCATATTTCATATTTCATATTTCATATTTCATATTTCATATTTCATATTTCATATTTCATATTTCATATTTCATATTTCATATTTCATATTTCATATTTCACATTTCATATTTCATATTTCATATTTCATATTTCATATTTCATATCTCATATCTCATATTTCATATTTCATATTTCATATTTCATATTTCATTTGAATTTAAAATTCGAAATTCGGATATGACTGTTCACGTCAATATCCGAATTTCATCACTTTAAAATCCGAAATTTGTCACAATAATCTGAAGTTTGTCACGTCGCTATCCGAAATTCGTCACAATAATCCGAAGTTCGTCACGTCACTATCCGAAATTCGTCACAATAATCCGAAGTTCGTCACGTCACTATCCGAAGTTCGTCACGATAATCGGAAGTTCGTCACGTCATTTTCCGAAGTTCGTCACAGAACTATCCGAAGTTCGTCACGTCATTTTCCGAAGTTCGTCACAGCACTATTCGAAGTTCGTCACGTCACTATCCGAAGTTCGTCACAATAATCCGGAAATCGTCACGATTATCGGAAGTTCGTCACGTCATTATCCGAAGTTCGTCACGTCATTTTGCGAAGTTCGTCACAGCACTATCCGAAGTTCGTCACGTCACTATCCGAAGTTCGTCACAATAATCCGGAAATCGTCACGATTATCGGAAGTTCGTCACGTCATTATCCGAAGTTCGTCACGTCATTTTCCGAAGTTCGTCACAGCACTATCCGAAGTTCGTCACGTCACTATCCAAATTTCGTCAGAATAATCTGAAGTTCGTTACAATAAACCAAAGTTCGTCACGTCACTATCCGCAACTTCGTGAAGTTCGTCACAATAATCGAAAGTTCGTCACAATTATCCGAAGTTCGTCACGTCAGTCATTTCATTTCATTTCATATTTCATATTTCATATTTCATATTTCATATTTCATATTTCATATTTCATATTTCATATTTCATATTTCATATCTCATATTTCATATTTCATATTTCATATTTCATATTTCATATTTCATATTTCATATTTCATATCTCATATTTCATATTTCATATTTCATATTTCATTTAAATTTAAAATTCGAAATTCGGATATGACTGTTCACGTCAATATCCGAATTTCATCACGTCAATATCCGAATTTCATCACGTCAAAATCCGAAATTTGTCACAATATCTGAAGTTTGTCACGTCGCTATACGAAATTCGTCACAATAATCCGAAGTTCGTCACGTCACTACCCGAAGTTCGTCACGATAATCCGAAGTTCGTCACGTCACTATCCGAAATTCGTCACAATAATCCGAAGTTCGTCACGTCACTATCCGAAGTTCGTCACGATAATCGGAAGTTCGTCACGTCATTTTCCGAAGTTCGTCACGTCATTATCCTGAGCTCGTCACGTCACTATCCAAATTTCGTCACAAAACTCCGAAGTTCGTCACGTCATTATCCGAAGTTCATCACGGCATTATCCGAAGTTGGTCACGTCATTATCCGAATTTCATCACGTCACTTTTTGAAATTTGTCACAATAATCCGAAGTTCGTCACAGCATTATCCGAAGTTCGTCACGTCACTATCCGAATTTCGTCACAATCATCCGAATTTCGTCACGTCACTATCCGAAGTTCGTCACAATAATCCGAAGTTCGTCACGTCATTCATTTCATTTCATTTCAAATTTCATATTTCATATTTCATATTTCATATTTCATATTTCATATTTCATATTTCATATTTCATATTTCATATTTCATATTTCATATTTCATATTTCATATTTCATATTTCATATTTCATATTTCATATTTCATATTTCATATTTCATATTTCATATTTCATATTTCATATTTCATATTTCATATTTCATATTTCATATTTCATATTTCATATTTCATATTTCATATTTCATATTTCATATTTCATTTTTCATATATCATATTTCATATTTCATATTTCATATTTCATATTTCATATTTCATATTTCATATTTCATTTCATTTCATTTTATTTCATTTCATTTCATATTTCATATTTCATATTTCATATTTCATATTTCATATTTCATTTCATTTCATTTTATTTCATTTCATTTCATATTTCATATTTCATATTTCATATTTCATATTTCATATTTCATATTTCATATTTCATATTTCATATTTCATATTTCATATTTCATATTTCATATTTCATATTTCATATTTCATATTTCATATTTCATATTTCATATTTCATATTTCATATTTCATATTTCATATTTCATATTTCATATGTCATATTTCATATTTAATATTTCATATTTTATATTTCATATTTCATATTTCATATTTCATATTTCATATTTCATATTTCATATTTCATTTCATTTAATTTTATTTCATTTCATTTCATATTTCATATTTCATATTTCATATTTCATATTTCATATTTCATATTTTATATTTCATATATCATATTTCATATATCATATTTCATTTCATTTTATTTAATTTCATTTCATATTTCATATTTCATATTTCGTATTTCATGTTTCATATTTCATATTTCATATTTCATATTTCATATTTCATATTTCATATTTCATATCTCATATTTCATATTTCATATTTCATATTTCATATTTCATATTTCATATTTCATAATTCATATCTCATATTTCATATTTCATATTTCATATTTCATATTTCATTTGAATTTAAAATTCGAAATTCGGATATGACTGTTCACGTCAATATCCGAAATTCATCACGTCAAAATCCGAAATTTGTCACAATATCTGAAGTTTGTCACGTCGCTATACGAAATTCGTCACAATAATCCGAAGTTCGTCACGTCACTACCCGAAGTTCGTTACGATAATCCGAAGTTCGTCACGTCACTATCCAAAATTCGTCACAATAATCCGAAGTTCGTCACGATAATCGGAAGTTCGTCACGTCATTTTCCGAAGTTCGTCACAGAACTATCCGAAGTTCGTCACGTCATTTTCCGAAGTTCGTCACAGCACTATTCGAAGTTCGTCACGTCACTATCCGAAGTTCGTCACAATAATCCGGAAATCGTCACGATTATCGGAAGTTCGTCACGTCATTATCCGAAGTTCGTCACGTCATTTTGCGAAGTTCGTCACAGCACTATCCGAAGTTCGTCACGTCACTATCCGAAGTTCGTCACAATAATCCGGAAATCGTCACGATTATCGGAAGTTCGTCACGTCATTATCCGAAGTTCGTCACGTCATTTTCCGAAGTTCGTCACAGCACTATCCGAAGTTCGTCTCGTCACTATCCAAATTTCGTCAGAATAATCTGAAGTTCGTCACAATAATCCAAAGTTCGTCACAATTATCCGAAGTTCGTCACGTCATTCATTTCATTTCATTTCATATTTCAAATTTCATATTTCATATTTCATTTTTCATATTTCATATTTCATGTTTCATATTTCATATTTCATATTTCATATTTCATGTTTCATATTTCATATTTCATATTTCATATTTCATATTTCATATTTCATATTTCATATTTCATATTTCATTTTTCATATTTCATATTTCATATTTCATTTTTCATTTTTCATATTTCATATTTCATATTTCATTTTTCATTTTTCATATTTCATATTCATATTTCATATTTCATATATCATATTTCATGTTTCATATTTCATATTTCATATTTCATATTTCATATTTCATGTTTCATATTTCATATTTCATATTTCATATTTCATGTTTCATAGTTCATTTTTCATATTTCATAGTTCATTTTTCATATTTCGTATTTCATATTTCATATTTCATATTTCATATTTCATGTTTCATATTTCATATTTCATATTTCATATTTCATATTTCATATTTCATATTTCATATTTCATATTTCATATTTCTATTTCATATTTCATATTTCATATTTCATATTTCATATCTCATATTTCATATTTCATATTTCATTTCATTTTATTTTATTTCATTTCATATTTCATTTGAATTTAAAATTCGAAATTCGGATATGACTGTTCACGTCAATATCCGAATTTCATCACGTCAAAATCCGAAATTTGTCACAATAATCCGAAGTTCGTCACGTCACTATCCGAAGTTCATGACAATAATCCGAAGTTCGTCACGTCACTATCCGAAGTTCGTCACGTCACTATTCGAAGTTCGTCACGATAATCGGAAGTTCGTCACGTCATTTTCCGAAGTTCGTCACAGAACTATCCGAAGTTCGTCACGTCATTTTACGAAGTTCGTCACAGCACTATTCGAAGTTCGTCACGTCACTATCCGAAGTTCGTCACAATAATCCGGAAATCGTCACGATTATCGAAAGTTCGTCACGTCATTATCCGAAGTTCGTCACGTCATTTTGCGAAGTTCGTCACAGCACTATCCGAAGTTCGTCACGTCACTATCCGAAGTTCGTCACAATAATCCGGAAATCGTCACGATTATCGGAAGTTCGTCACGTCATTATCCGAAGTTCGTCACGTCATTTTCCGAAGTTCGTCACAGCACTATCCGAAGTTCGTCTCGTCACTATCCAAATTTCGTCAGAATAATCTGAAGTTCGTTACAATAAACCAAAGTTCGTAACGTCACTATCCGCAACTTCGTGAAGTTCGTCACAATAATCCAAAGTTCGTCACAATTATTTGAAGTTCGTCACGTCATTTATATCATTTCATTTCATATTTCATATTTCATATTTCATATTTCATATTTCATATTTCATATTTCATATTTCATATTTCATATTTCATATTTCATATTTTATATTTCATATTTCATATTTCATATTTCATATTTCATATTTCATTTCATTTCATTTTATTTCATTTCATTTCATTTCATATTTCATATTTCATATTTCATATTTCATATTTCATATTTCATATTTCATGTTTCATATTTCATATTTCATATTTCATATTTCATATTTCATATTTCATATTTCATATTTCATATTTCATATTTCATATTTCATATTTCATATTTCATATTTCATATTTCATATTTCATATTTCATATTTCATATTTCATATTTCATATTTCATATTTCATTTCATTTCATTTTATTTCATTTCATATTTCATATTTCATATTTCATATTTCATATTTCATATTTCATATTTCATATTTCATATTTCATATTTCATATTTCATATTTCATATTTCATATTTCATATTTCATATTTCATATTTCATATTTCATATTTCATATTTCATATTTCATATTTCATATTTCATATTTCATATTTCATATTTCATATTTCATATTTCATATTTCATATTTCATATTTCATATTTCATATTTCATATTTCATATTTTATATTTCATATTTCATATTTCATATTTCATATTTCATATTTCATTTCATTTCATTTTATTTCATTTCATTTCATTTCATATTTCATATTTCATATTTCATATTTCATATTTCATATTTCATATTTCATATTTCATATTTCATATTTCATATTTCATATCTCATATTTCATATTTCATATCTCATATTTCATATTTCATATTTCATATTTCATATTTCATTTGAATTTGAAATTTGAAATTCGGATATGACCGTTCACGTCAATATCCGAATTTCATCACGTCAAAATCCGAAATTTGTCACAATAATCTGAAGTTTGTCACGTCGCTATACGAAATTCGTCACAATAATCGTAAGTTCGTCACGTCATTTTCCGAAGTTCGTCACAGCACTATTCGAAGTTCGTCACGTCACTTACCGAAGTTCGTCACAATAATCCGGAAATCGTCACGATTATCGGAAGTTCGTCACGTCATTATTCGAAGTTCGTCACGTCATTTTGCGAAGTTCGTCTCAGCACTATCCGAAGTTCGACACGTCACTATCCGAAGTTCGTCACAATAATCCGAAGTTCGTCACGTCACTATCCGAAATTCGTCACAATAATCCGAAGTTCATCACGTCACTATCCGAAGTTCGTCACGATAATCGGAAGTTCGTCACGTCATTTTCCGAAGTTCGTCACAGCACTATCCGAAGTTGGTCTCGTCACTATCCGAAGTTCGTCACAATAATCCGAAGTTCGTCACGTCACTATCCGAAGTTCGTCACGATAATCGGAAGTTCGTCACGTCATTTTCCGAAGTTCGTCACGTCATTATCCTGAGCTCGTCACGTCATTATCCAAATTTCGTCACAAAACTCCGAAGTTCGTCACGTCATTATCCGAAGTTCATCACGGCAATATCCGAAGTTGGTCACGTCATTATCCGAATTTCATCACGTCACTTTTTGAAATTTGTCACAATAATCCGAAGTTCGTCACAGCATTATCCGAAGTTCGTCACGTCACTATACGAATTTCGTCACAATCATCCGAATTTCGTCACGTCACTATCCGAAGTTCGTCACAATAATCCGAAGTTCGTCACAATTATTAGAAATTCGTCACGTCATTCATTTCATTTCATTTCATATTTCATATTTCATATTTCATATTTCATATTTCATGTTTCATATTTCATATTTCATATTTCATATTTCATATTTCATATTTCATATTTCATATTTCATTTTTCATATTTCAGATTTCATATTTCATATTTCATATTTCATATTTCATATTTCATATTTCATATTTCATTTTTCATATTTCAGATTTCATATTTCATATTTCATATTTCATATTTCATATTTCATATTTCATATTTCATATTTCATATTTCATATTTCATATTTCATATTTCATATTTCATATTTCATATTTCATATTTCATATTTCATATTTCATATTTCATACTTCATATCTCATATTTCATGTTTCATATTTCATATTTCATATTTCATATTTCATATTTCATATTTCATATTTCATATCTCATATCTCATATTTCATATTTCATATTTCATATTTCATATTTCATATTTCATATTTCATATTTCATATTTCATATTTCATATTTCATATTTCATATTTTATATTTCATATTTCATATTTCATATTTCATATTTCATATTTCATTTCATTTCATTTTATTTCATTTCATTTCATTTCATATTTCATATTTCATATTTCATATTTCATATTTCATATTTCATATTTCATGTTTCATATTTCATATTTCATATTTCATATTTCATATTTCATATTTCATATTTCATATTTCATATTTCATATTTCATATTTCATATTTCATATTTCATATTTCATATTTCATATTTCATATTTCATATTTCATATTTCATTTCATTTCATTTTATTTCATTTCATATTTCATATTTCATATTTCATATTTCATATTTCATATTTCATTTCATTTCATTTTATTTCATTTCATTTCATTTCATATTTCATATTTCATATTTCATATTTCATATTTCATATTTCATATTTCATATTTCATATTTCATATTTCATATTTCATATCTCATATTTCATATTTCATATCTCATATTTCATATTTCATATTTCATATTTCATATTTCATTTGAATTTGAAATTTGAAATTCGGATATGACCGTTCACGTCAATATCCGAATTTCATCACGTCAAAATCCGAAATTTGTCACAATAATCTGAAGTTTGTCACGTCGCTATACGAAATTCGTCACAATAATCGTAAGTTCGTCACGTCATTTTCCGAAGTTCGTCACAGCACTATTCGAAGTTCGTCACGTCACTTACCGAAGTTCGTCACAATAATCCGGAAATCGTCACGATTATCGGAAGTTCGTCACGTCATTATTCGAAGTTCGTCACGTCATTTTGCGAAGTTCGTCACAGCACTATCCGAAGTTCGACACGTCACTATCCGAAGTTCGTCACAATAATCCGAAGTTCGTCACGTCACTATCCGAAATTCGTCACAATAATCCGAAGTTCATCACGTCACTATCCGAAGTTCGTCACGATAATCGGAAGTTCGTCACGTCATTTTCCGAAGTTCGTCACAGCACTATCCGAAGTTGGTCTCGTCACTATCCGAAGTTCGTCACAATAATCCGAAGTTCGTCACGTCACTATCCGAAGTTCGTCACGATAATCGGAAGTTCGTCACGTCATTTTCCGAAGTTCGTCACGTCATTATCCTGAGCTCGTCACGTCATTATCCAAATTTCGTCACAAAACTCCGAAGTTCGTCACGTCATTATCCGAAGTTCATCACGGCAATATCCGAAGTTGGTCACGTCATTATCCGAATTTCATCACGTCACTTTTTGAAATTTGTCACAATAATCCGAAGTTCGTCACAGCATTATCCGAAGTTCGTCACGTCACTATACGAATTTCGTCACAATCATCCGAATTTCGTCACGTCACTATCCGAAGTTCGTCACAATAATCCGAAGTTCGTCACAATTATTAGAAATTCGTCACGTCATTCATTTCATTTCATTTCATATTTCATATTTCATATTTCATATTTCATATTTCATGTTTCATATTTCATATTTCATATTTCATATTTCATATTTCATATTTCATATTTCATATTTCATTTTTCATATTTCAGATTTCATATTTCATATTTCATATTTCATATTTCATATTTCATATTTCATATTTCATTTTTCATATTTCAGATTTCATATTTCATATTTCATATTTCATATTTCATATTTCATATTTCATATTTAATATTTCATATTTCATATTTCATATTTCATATTTCATATTTCATATTTCATATTTCATATTTCATATTTCATATTTCATATTTCATATTTCATATTTCATATTTCATATTTCATATTTCAAATTTCATATTTCATATTTCATATTTCATATTTCATATTTCATATTTCATATTTCATATTTCATTTCATTTCATTTCATTTCATTTCATTTCATATTTCATATTTCATATTTCATATTTCATATTTCATATTTCATATTTCAAATTTCATATTTCATATTTCATATTTCATATTTCATATTTCATATTTCATATTTCATATTTCATATTTCATATTTCATATTTCATATTTCATATTTCATATCTCATATTTCATATTTCATATTTCATATTTCATATTTCATATTTCATATTTCATATTTCATTTCATTTCATTTTATTTCATTTCATTTCATATTTCATATTTCATATTTCATATTTCATATTTCATGTTTCATGTTTCAAATTTCATATTTCATATTTCATATTTCATATTTCATATTTCATATTTCATATTTCATATTTCATATTTCATATTTCATATTTCATATTTCATATTTCATATTTCATATCTCATATTTCATATTTCATATTTCATATTTCATTTGAATTTGAAATTTGAAATTCGGATATGACCGTTCACGTCAATATCCGAATTTCATCACGTCAAAATCCGAAATTTTTCACAATAATCTGAAGTTTGTCACGTCGCTATACGAAATTCGTCACAATAATCCGAAGTTCGTCACGTCACTACCCGAAGTTCGTCACGATAATCGGAAGTTCGTCACGTCATTTTCCGAAGTTCGTCACAGAACTATCCGAAGTTCGTCACGTCATTTTCCGAAGTTCGTCAAGGCACTATTCGAAGTTCGTCACGTCACTTACCGAAGTTCGTCACAATAATCCGGAAATCGTCACGATTATCGGAAGTTCGTCACGTCATTATCCGAAGTTCGTCACGTCATTTTGCGAAGTTCGTCACAGCACTATCCGAAGTTCGTCACGTCACTATCCGAAGTTCGTCACAATAATCCGAAGTTCGGCACGTCACTATCCGAAATTCGTCACAATAATCCGAAGTTCATCACGTCACTATCCGAAGTTCGTCACGATAATCGGAAGTTCGTCACGTCATTTTCCGAAGTTCGTCACAGCACTATCCGAAGTTGGTCTCGTCACTATCCGAAGTTCGTCACAATAATCCGAAGTTCGTCACGTCATTATCCGAAATTCGTCACAATAATCCGAAGTTCGTCACGTCACTATCCGAAGTTCGTCACGATAATCGGAAGTTCGTCACGTCCACCAGGAAAAGCTCCTACTGAGGTTTCCTCATATAGACCAATAAGTCTACTTCCTTTACTCTCCAAACTATTCGAGAAGCTACTGCTGCAACGATTGTTGCCAATACTCGAAGAACAAGGGACTATCCCAGAGCATCAATTTGGCTTCCGAGCACGCCACGGAACAACAGAGCAAATACACAGAGTGGTTCACACAATCCGACAGGCTCTCGAAAGAAAACAGTATTGCATAGCTGCGTTTCTCGATATACAGCAAGCATTCGACCGAGTATGGCACAAAGGTCTCCTGTGTAAACTAAAGATATGTTTACCACACACAGCATACATGCTTCTTAAATCATACTTAGAGGACCGTGTGTTTCAAGTTAAAAGCGAAGACAGCCTCTCTCCATTCTACCCTATAGAAGCAGGAGTGCCCCAGGGATCTGTTTTGGGCCCAATTCTCTACACAGTCTACACTGCTGATCTACCCACTTCCAACCTAACTGTAACCGCAACCTACGCAGATGACACTGCTGTGTTATCCTGTGACAAAGACCAGGGAAGAGCTTCCACTCAACTCCAAGAACACTTGGACAAGATTGGATTGTGGATGAAAAAATGGAGAATTAAGCCTAGTGCTGCTAAGTCCGTACACACTACTTTTGCTTTAAGAAGAGGAGACTGTCCACCAGTGATGCTCGGAGGAGACGTGCTGCCACAGAAAACGACTGCCAAATACCTAGGTCATTTTCCGAAGTTCGTCACAGCACTATTCGAAGTTCGTCACGTCATTTTGCGAATTTCGTCACAGCACTATCCGAAGTTCGTCACGTCACTATCCGAAGTTCGTCACAATAATCCGAAGTTCGTCACGTCACTATCCGAAATTCGTCACAATAATCCGAAGTTCATCACGTCACTATCCGAAGTTTGTCACGATAATCGGAAGTTCGTCACGTCATTTTCCGAAGTTCGTCACAGCACTATCCGAAGTTGGTCTCGTCACTATCCGAAGTTCGTCACAATAATCCGAAGTTCGTCACGTCACTATCCGAAGTTCGTCACGATAATCGGAAGTTCATCACGTCATTTTCCGAAGTTCGTCACGTCATTATCCTGAGCTCGTCACGTCACTATCCAAATTTCGTCACAAAACTCCGAAGTTCGTCACGTCATTATCCGAAGTTCATCACGGCATTATCCGAAGTTGGTCACGTCATTATCCGAATTTCATCACGTCACTTTTTGAAATTTGTCACAATAATCCGAAGTTCGTCACAGCATTATCCGAAGTTCGTCACGTCACTATCCGAATTTCGTCACAATCATCCGAATTTCGTCACGTCACTATCCGAAGTTCGTCACAATAATCCGAAGTTCGTCACAATTATTAGAAGTTCGTCACGTCATTCATTTCATTTCATTTCATATTTCATATTTCATATTTCATATTTCATATTTCATATTTCATATTTCATATTTCATATTTCATATTTCATATTTCATATTTCATATTTCATATTTCATATTTCATATTTCATATTTCATATTTCATATTTCATATTTCATATTTCATATTTCATATTTCATATTTCATATTTCATATTTCATATTTCATATTTCATATTTCATATTTCATATTTCATATTTCATATTTCATATTTCATATTTCATATTTCATATTTCATATTTCATATTTCATATTTCATATTTCATATTTCATATTTCATATTTCATACTTCATATCTCATATTTCATGTTTCATATTTCATATTTCATATTTCATATTTCATATTTCATATTTCATATTTCATATCTCATATCTCATATTTCATATTTCATATTTCATATTTCATTTGAATTTAAAATTCGATATTCGGATATGACTGTTCACGTCAATATCCGAATTTCATCACGTCAAAATCCGAAATTTGTCACAATAATCTGAAGTTTGTCACGTTGCTATCCGAAATTCGTCACAATAATCCGAAGTTCGTCACGTCACTATCCGAAATTCGTCACAATAATCCGAAGTTCGTCACGTCACTATCCGAAGTTCGTCACGATAATCGGAAGTTCGTCACGTCATTTTCCGAAGTTCGTCACAGAACTATCCGAAGTTCGTCACGTCATTTTCCGAAGTTCGTCACAGCACTATTCGAAGTTCGTCACGTCACTATCCGAAGTTCGTCACAATAATCCGGAAATCGTCACGATTATCGGAAGTTCGTCACGTCATTATCCGAAGTTCGTCACGTCATTTTGCGAAGTTCGTCACAGCACTATCCGAAGTTCGTCACGTCACTATCCGAAGTTCGTCACAATAATCCGGAAATCGTCACGATTATCGGAAGTTCGTCACGTCATTATCCGAAGTTCGTCACGTCATTTTCCGAAGTTCGTCACAGCACTATCCGAAGTTCGTCTCGTCACTATCCAAATTTCGTCAGAATAATCTGAAGTTCGTTACAATAAACCAAAGTTCGTCACGTCACTATCCGCAACTTCGTGAAGTTCGTCACAATAATCGAAAGTTCGTCACAATTATCCGAAGTTCGTCACGTCATTCATTTCATTTCATTTCATATTTCATATTTCATATTTCATATTTCATATTTCATATTTCATATTTCATATTTCATATTTCATATCTCATATCTCATATTTCATATTTCATATTTCATATTTCATATTTCATATTTCATATTTCATATTTCATATCTCATATTTCATATTTCATATTTCATATTTCATATTTCATTTGAATTTAAAATTCGAAATTCGGATATGACTGTTCACGTCAATATCCGAATTTCATCACGTCAATATCCGAATTTCATCACGTCAAAATCCGAAATTTGTCACAATATCTGAAGTTTGTCACGTCGCTATACGAAATTCGTCACAATAATCCGAAGTTCGTCACGTCACTACCCGAAGTTCGTCACGATAATCCGAAGTTCGTCACGTCACTATCCGAAATTCGTCACAATAATCCGAAGTTCGTCACGTCACTATCCGAAGTTCGTCACGATAATCGGAAGTTCGTCACGTCATTTTCCGAAGTTCGTCACGTCATTATCCTGAGCTCGTCACGTCACTATCCAAATTTCGTCACAAAACTCCGAAGTTCGTCACGTCATTATCCGAAGTTCATCACGGCATTATCCGAAGTTGGTCACGTCATTATCCGAATTTCATCACGTCACTTTTTGAAATTTGTCACAATAATCCGAAGTTCGTCACAGCATTATCCGAAGTTCGTCACGTCACTATCCGAATTTCGTCACAATCATCCGAATTTCGTCACGTCACTATCCGAAGTTCGTCACAATAATCCGAAGTTCGTCACGTCATTCATTTCATTTCATTTCATATTTCATATTTCATATTTCATATTTCATATCTCATATTTCATATTTCATATTTCATATTTCATATTTCATATTTCATATTTCATATTTCATATTTCATATTTCATATTTCATATTTCATATTTCATATTTCATATTTCATAATTCATATTTCATATTTCATATTTCATATTTCATATTTCATATTTCATATTTCATATTTCATATTTCATATTTCATATTTCATATTTCATATTTCATATTTCATATTTCATATTTCATATTTCATATTTCATATTTCATATTTCATATTTCATATTTCATATTTCATATTTCATATTTCATTTTTCATATTTCATATTTCATATTTCATATTTCATATTTCATATATCATATTTCATTTCATTTCATTTTATTTCATTTCATTTCATATTTCATATTTCATATTTCATATTTCATATTTCATATTTCATATTTCATATTTCATATTTCATATTTCATATTTCATATTTCATATTTCATATTTCATATGTCATATATCATATTTAATATTTCATATTTTATATTTCATATTTCATATTTCATATTTCAGATTTCATATTTCATTTCATTTAATTTTATTTCATTTCATTTCATATTTCATATTTCATATTTCATGTTTCATATTTCAAATTTCATATTTCATATTTCATATTTCATATTTCATATTACATATTTCATATTTTATATTTCATATATCATATTTCATATATCATATTTCATTTCATTTTATTTCATTTCATTTCATATTTCATATTTCATATTTCGTATTTCATGTTTCATATTTCATATTTCATATTTCATATTTCATATTTCATATTTCATATTTCATATCTCATATTTCATATTTCATATTTCATATTTCATATTTCATAATTCATTTCATTTCATTTCATTTCATTTCATTTCATTTCATTTCATTTCATTTCATTTCATTTCATTTCATTTCATTTCATTTCATTTCATTTCATTTCATTTCATTTCATTTCATTTCATTTCATTTCATTTCATTTCATTTCATTTCATTTCATTTCATTTCATTTCATTTCATTTCATTTCATTTCATTTCATTTCATTTCATTTCATTTCATTTCATTTCATTTCATTTCATTTCATTTCATTTCATTTCATTTCATTTCATTTCATTTCATTTCATTTCATTTCATTTCATTTCATTTCATTTCATTTCATTTCATTTCATTTCATTTCATTTCATTTCATTTCATTTCATTTCATTTCATTTCATTTCATTTCATTTCATTTCATTTCATTTCATTTCATTTCATTTCATTTCATTTCATTTCATTTCATTTCATTTCATTTCATTTCATTTCATTTCATTTCATTTCATTTCATTTCATTTCACGTCACTATCCGAATTTCATCACGTCAATATCCGAATTTCATCACGTCAAAATCCAAAATTTGTCACAATAATCTGAAGTTTGTCACGTCGCTATCCGAAATTCGTCACAATAATCCGAAGTTCGTCACGTCACTATCCGAAGTTCGTCACAATAATCCGAAGTTCGTCACGTCACTATCCGAAATTCGTCACAATAATCCGAAGTTCGTCACGTCATTTTCCGAAGTTCGTCACAGCACTATCTGAAGTTCGTCACGTCACTATCCGAAGTTCGTCACAATAATCCGGAAATCGTCACGATTATCGGAAGTTCGTCACGTCATTCTCCGAAGTTCGTCACGTCATTTTCCGAAGTTCGTCACAGCACTATCCGAAGTTCGTCACGTCACTATCCGAAGTTCGTCACAATAATCCGGAAATCGTCACGATTATCGGAAGTTCGTCACGTCATTATCCGAAGTTCGTCACGTCATTTTCCGAAGTTCGTCACGTCATTTTCCGAAGTTCGTCACAGCACTATCCGAAGTTCGTCTCGTCACTATCCAAATTTCGACAGAATAATCTGAAGTACGTTACAATAAACCAAAGTTCGTCACGTCACTATCCGCAACTTCGTGAAGTGCGTCACAATAATCCAAAGTTCGTCACAATTATCCGAAGTTCGTCACGTCATTCATTTCATTTCATTTCATTTCATATTTCATATTTCATTTTTCATATTTCAGATTTCAGATTTCATATTTCATATTTCAAATTTCATATTTCATATTTCATATTTCATATTTCATATTTCATATTTCATATTTCATATTTCATATTTCATATTTCATATTTCATATTTCATATTTCATATTTCATATTTCATATTTCATATTTCATATTTCATATTTCATATTTCATATTTCATATTTCATATTACATATTTCATATTTCATATTTCATATTTCATATTTCATATTTCATATTTCATATTTCATATTTCATATTTCATATTTCATATTTCATATTTCATATTTCATATTTCATATTTCATATTTCATATTTCATATTTCAAATTTCATATTTCAAATTTCATATTTCATATTTCATATTTCATATTTCATATTTCATATTTCATATTTCATATTTCATATTTCATATTTCATATTTCATATTTCATATTTCATATTTCATATTTCATATTTCAAATTTCATATTTCATATTTCATATTTCATATTTCATATTTCATATTTCATTTCATTTCATTTCATTTCATTTCATTTCATTTCATTTCATTTCATTTCACGTCACTATCCGAATTTCATCACGTCAATATCCGAATTTCATCACGTCAAAATCCGAAATTTGTCACAATAATCCGAAGTTTGTCACGTCACTATCCGAAGTTCATCACAATAATCCGAAGTTCGTCACGTCACTACCCGAAGTTCGTCACGATAATCGGAAGTTCGTCACGTCATTTTCCGAAGTTCGTCACAGAACTATCCGAAGTTCGTCACGTCATTTTCCGAAGTTCGTCACAGCACTATTCGAAGTTCGTCACGTCACTTACCGAAGTTCGTCACAATAATCCGGAAATCGTCACGATTATCGGAAGTTCGTCACGTCATTATTCGAAGTTCGTCACGTCATTTTGCGAAGTTCGTCACAGCACTATCCGAAGTTCGTCACGTCACTATCCGAAGTTCGTCACAATAATCCGAAGTTCGTCACGTCACTATCCGAAATTCGTCACAATAATCCGAAGTTCATCACGTCACTATCCGAAGTTCGTCACGATAATCGGAAGTTCGTCACGTCATTTTCCGAAGTTCGTCACAGCACTATCCGAAGTTGGTCTCGTCACTATCCGAAGTTCGTCACAATAATCCGAAGTTCGTCACGTCACTATCCGAAATTCGTCACAATAATCCGAAGTTCATCACGTCACTATCCGAAGTTTTTCACGATAATCGGAAGTTCGTCACGTCATTTTCCGAAGTTCGTCACAGCACTATCCGAAGTTGGTCTCGTCACTATCCGAAGTTCGTCACAATAATCCGAAGTTCGTCACGTCACTATCCGAAGTTCGTCACGATAATCGGAAGTTCATCACGTCATTTTCCGAAGTTCGTCACGTCATTATCCTGAGCTCGTCACGTCACTATCCAAATTTCGTCACAAAACTCCGAAGTTCGTCACGTCATTATCCGAAGTTCATCACGGCATTATCCGAAGTTGGTCACGTCATTATCCGAATTTCATCACGTCACTTTTTGAAATTTGTCACAATAATCCGAAGTTCGTCACAGCATTATCTGACGTTCGTCACGTCACTATCCGAATTTCGTCACAATCATCCGAATTTCGTCACGTCACTATCCGAAGTTCGTCACAATAATCCGAAGTTCGTCACAATTATTAGAAGTTCGTCACGTCATTCATTTCATTTCATTTCATATTTCATATTTCATATTTCATATTTCATATTTCATATTTCATATTTCATATGTCATATTTCATATTTCATATTTCATATTTCATATTTCATATTTCATATTTCATATTTCATATTTCATATTTCATATTTCATATTTCATATTTCATATTTCATATTTCATATTTCATATTTCATATTTCATATTTCATATTTCATATTTCATATTTCATATTTCATATTTCATATTTCATATTTCATATTTCATATTTCATATTTCATATTTCACATTTCATATTTCATATTTCATATTTCATATTTCATATTTCATATCTCATATCTCATATTTCATATTTCATATTTCATATTTCATATTTCATTTGAATTTAAAATTCGAAATTCGGATATGACTGTTCACGTCAATATCCGAATTTCATCACTTTAAAATCCGAAATTTGTCACAATAATCTGAAGTTTGTCACGTCGCTATCCGAAATTCGTCACAATAATCCGAAGTTCGTCACGTCACTATCCGAAATTCGTCACAATAATCCGAAGTTCGTCACGTCACTATCCGAAGTTCGTCACGATAATCGGAAGTTCGTCACGTCATTTTCCGAAGTTCGTCACAGAACTATCCGAAGTTCGTCACGTCATTTTCCGAAGTTCGTCACAGCACTATTCGAAGTTCGTCACGTCACTATCCGAAGTTCGTCACAATAATCCGGAAATCGTCACGATTATCGGAAGTTCGTCACGTCATTATCCGAAGTTCGTCACGTCATTTTGCGAAGTTCGTCACAGCACTATCCGAAGTTCGTCACGTCACTATCCGAAGTTCGTCACAATAATCCGGAAATCGTCACGATTATCGGAAGTTCGTCACGTCATTATCCGAAGTTCGTCACGTCATTTTCCGAAGTTCGTCACAGCACTATCCGAAGTTCGTCTCGTCACTATCCAAATTTCGTCAGAATAATCTGAAGTTCGTTACAATAAACCAAAGTTCGTCACGTCACTATCCGCAACTTCGTGAAGTTCGTCACAATAATCGAAAGTTCGTCACAATTATCCGAAGTTCGTCACGTCAGTCATTTCATTTCATTTCATATTTCATATTTCATATTTCATATTTCATATTTCATATTTCATATTTCATATTTCATATTTCATATTTCATATTTCATATCTCATATTTCATATTTCATATTTCATATTTCATATTTCATATTTCATATTTCATATTTCATATCTCATATTTCATATTTCATATTTCATATTTCATTTAAATTTAAAATTCGAAATTCGGATATGACTGTTCACGTCAATATCCGAATTTCATCACGTCAATATCCGAATTTCATCACGTCAAAATCCGAAATTTGTCACAATATCTGAAGTTTGTCACGTCGCTATACGAAATTCGTCACAATAATCCGAAGTTCGTCACGTCACTACCCGAAGTTCGTCACGATAATCCGAAGTTCGTCACGTCACTATCCGAAATTCGTCACAATAATCCGAAGTTCGTCACGTCACTATCCGAAGTTCGTCACGATAATCGGAAGTTCGTCACGTCATTTTCCGAAGTTCGTCACGTCATTATCCTGAGCTCGTCACGTCACTATCCAAATTTCGTCACAAAACTCCGAAGTTCGTCACGTCATTATCCGAAGTTCATCACGGCATTATCCGAAGTTGGTCACGTCATTATCCGAATTTCATCACGTCACTTTTTGAAATTTGTCACAATAATCCGAAGTTCGTCACAGCATTATCCGAAGTTCGTCACGTCACTATCCGAATTTCGTCACAATCATCCGAATTTCGTCACGTCACTATCCGAAGTTCGTCACAATAATCCGAAGTTCGTCACGTCATTCATTTCATTTCATTTCATATTTCATATTTCATATTTCATATTTCATATTTCATATTTCATATTTCATATTTCATATTTCATATTTCATATTTCATATTTCATATTTCATATTTCATATTTCATATTTCATATTTCATATTTCATATTTCATATTTCATATTTCATATTTCATATTTCATATTTCATATTTCATATTTCATATTTCATATTTCATATTTCATATTTCATATTTCATATTTCATATTTCATATTTCATATTTCATATTTCATATTTCATATTTCATTTTTCATATATCATATTTCATATTTCATATTTCATATTTCATATTTCATATTTCATATTTCATATTTCATTTCATTTCATTTTATTTCATTTCATTTCATATTTCATATTTCATATTTCATATTTCATATTTCATTTCATTTCATTTTATTTCATTTCATTTCATATTTCATATTTCATATTTCATATTTCATATTTCATATTTCATATTTCATATTTCATATTTCATATTTCATATTTCATATTTCATATTTCATATTTCATATTTCATATTTCATATTTCATATTTCATATTTCATATTTCATATTTCATATGTCATATTTCATATTTAATATTTCATATTTTATATTTCATATTTCATATTTCATATTTCATATTTCATATTTCATATTTCATATTTCATTTCATTTAATTTTATTTCATTTCATTTCATATTTCATATTTCATATTTCATATTTCATATTTCATATTTCATATTTTATATTTCATATATCATATTTCATATATCATATTTCATTTCATTTTATTTAATTTCATTTCATATTTCATATTTCATATTTCGTATTTCATGTTTCATATTTCATATTTCATATTTCATATTTCATATTTCATATTTCATATTTCATATCTCATATTTCATATTTCATATTTCATATTTCATATTTCATATTTCATAATTCATATCTCATATTTCATATTTCATATTTCATATTTCATATTTCATTTGAATTTAAAATTCGAAATTCGGATATGACTGTTCACGTCAATATCCGAAATTCATCACGTCAAAATCCGAAATTTGTCACAATATCTGAAGTTTGTCACGTCGCTATACGAAATTCGTCACAATAATCCGAAGTTCGTCACGTCACTACCCGAAGTTCGTTACGATAATCCGAAGTTCGTCACGTCACTATCCAAAATTCGTCACAATAATCCGAAGTTCGTCACGATAATCGGAAGTTCGTCACGTCATTTTCCGAAGTTCGTCACAGAACTATCCGAAGTTCGTCACGTCATTTTCCGAAGTTCGTCACAGCACTATTCGAAGTTCGTCACGTCACTATCCGAAGTTCGTCACAATAATCCGGAAATCGTCACGATTATCGGAAGTTCGTCACGTCATTATCCGAAGTTCGTCACGTCATTTTGCGAAGTTCGTCACAGCACTATCCGAAGTTCGTCACGTCACTATCCGAAGTTCGTCACAATAATCCGGAAATCGTCACGATTATCGGAAGTTCGTCACGTCATTATCCGAAGTTCGTCACGTCATTTTCCGAAGTTCGTCACAGCACTATCCGAAGTTCGTCTCGTCACTATCCAAATTTCGTCAGAATAATCTGAAGTTCGTCACAATAATCCAAAGTTCGTCACAATTATCCGAAGTTCGTCACGTCATTCATTTCATTTCATTTCATATTTCAAATTTCATATTTCATATTTCATTTTTCATATTTCATATTTCATATTTCATATTTCATATTTCATATTTCATATTTCATATTTCATATTTCATATTTCATATTTCATATTTCATATTTCATATTTCATATTTCATATTTCATATTTCATATTTCATATTTCATATTTCATATTTCATATTTCATATTTCATATTTCATATTTCATATTTCATATTTCATATTTCATATTTCATATTTCATATTTCATATTTCATATTTCATGTTTCATATTTCATATTTCATATTTCATATTTCATATTTCATATTTCATATTTCATATTTCATATCTCATATTTCATATTTCATATTTCATATTTCATATTTCATATTTCCTTTGAATTTAAAATTCGAAATTCGGATATGACTGTTCACGTCAATATCCGAATTTCATCACGTCAAAATCCGAAATTTGTCACAATAATCTGAAGTTTGTCACGTCGCTATCCGAAATTCGTCACAATAATCCGAAGTTCGTCACGTCACTATCCGAAGTTCGTCACAATAATCCGAAGTTCGTCACGTCACTATCCGAAATTCGTCACAATAATCCGAAGTTCGTCACGTCACTATCCGAAGTTCGTCACGATAATCGGAAGTTCGTCACGTCATTTTCCGAAGTTCGTCACAGAACTATCCGAAGTTCGTCACGTCATTTTCCGAAGTTCGTCACAGCACTATTCGAAGTTCGTCACGTCACTATCCGAAGTTCGTCACAATAATCCGGAAATCGTCACGATTATCGGAAGTTCGTCACGTCATTATCCGAAGTTCGTCACGTCATTTTGCGAAGTTCGTCACAGCACTATCCGAAGTTCGTCACGTCACTATCCGAAGTTCGTCACAATAATCCGGAAATCGTCACGATTATCGGAAGTTCGTCACGTCATTATCCGAAGTTCGTCACGTCATTTTCCGAAGTTCGTCACGGCACTATCCGAAGTTCGTCTCGTCACTATCCAAATTTCGTCAGAATAATCTGAAGTTCGTTACAATAAACCAAAGTTCGTCACGTCACTATCCGCAACTTCGTGAAGTTCGTCACAATAATCCAAAGTTCGTCACAATTATTTAAAGTTCGTCACGTCATTTATTTCATTTCATTTCATATTTCATATTTCATATTTCATATTTCATATTTCATATTTCATATTTCATATTTCATATTTCATATTTCATATTTCATATTTCATATTTCATTTTTCATATTTCATATCTCATATTTCATATTTCATATTTCATATTTCATTTGAATTTGAAATTTGAAATTCGGATATGACCGTTCACGTCAATATCCGAATTTCATCACGTCAAAATCCGAAATTTGTCACAATAATCTGAAGTTTGTCACGTCGCTATACGAAATTCGTCACAATAATCCGAAGTTCGTCACGTCACTATCCGAAGTTCGTCACAATAATCCGGAAATCGTCACGATTATCGGAAGTTCGTCACGTCATTATCCGAAGTTCGTCACGTCATTTTCCGAAGTTCGTCACAGCACTATCCGAAGTTCGTCTCGTCACTATCCAAATTTCGTCAGAATAATCTGAAGTTCGTTACAATAAACCAAAGTTCGTCACGTCACTATCCGCAACTTCGTGAAGTTCGTCACAATAATCCAAAGTTCGTCACAATTATTTAAAGTTCGTCACGTCATTTATTTCATTTCATTTCATATTTCATATTTCATATTTCATATTTCATATTTCATATTTCATATTTCATATTTCATATTTCATATTTCATATTTCATATTTCATTTTTCATATTTCATATCTCATATTTCATATTTCATATTTCATATTTCATATTTCATATTTCATTTGAATTTGAAATTTGAAATTCGGATATGACCGTTCACGTCAATATCCGAATTTCATCACGTCAAAATCCGAAATTTGTCACAATAATCTGAAGTTTGTCACGTCGCTATACGAAATTCTATGTCTGGCCTGTTGGTCTAGTAGTTAGTGACCCTGACTGCTATGCCGGAGGTCGTGGGTTCGATTCCCACCCAGGACAAATGTTTGTGTGATGAGCACGATCATTTGTTCTGTGTCTGGGTGTAATTTATCTATAATATGTATGTATTTAGAAATATATAAGTATGTTTATCAGCTGTTTAGTACCCATAACACAAGCTCTCAAGCTTAACTTGGGACTAAATGGTGTTGTGTGAAAAGTTGTGGAATATTAAAATTCGTCACAATAATCCGAAGTTCGTCACGTCACTACCCGAAGTTCGTCACGATAATCGGAAATTCGTCACGTCATTTTCCGAAGTTCGTCACAGCACTATTCGAAGTTCGTCACGTCACTTACCGAAGTTCGTCACATTAATCCGGAAATCGTCACGATTATCGGAAGTTCGTCACGTCATTATTCGAAGTTCGTCACGTCATTTTGCGAAGTTCGTCACAGCACTATCCGAAGTTCGTCACGTCACTATCCGAAGTTCTTCACAATAATCCGAAGTTCGTCACGTCACTATCCGAAATTCGTTACAATAATCCGAAGTTCATCACGTCACTATCCGAAGTTCGTCACAATAATCCGAAGTTCGTCACGTCACTATCCGAAGTTCGTCACAATAATCCGAAGTTCGTCACGTCACTATCCGAAATTCGTCACAATAATCCGAAGTTCGTCACGTCACTATCCGAAGTTCGTCACGATAATCGGAAGTTCGTCACGTCATTTTCCGAAGTTCGTCACAATAATCCGGAAATCGTCACGATTATCGGAAGTTCGTCACGTCATTATCCGAAGTTCGTCACGACATTTTGCGAAGTTCGTCACAGCACTATCCGAAGTTCGTCACGTCACTATCCGAAGTTCGTCACAATAATCCGGAAATCGTCACGATTATCGGAAGTTCGTCACGTCATTATCCGAAGTTCGTCACGTCATTTTCCGAAGTTCGTCACAGCACTATCCGAAGTTCGTCTCGTCACTATCCAAATTTCGTCAGAATAATCTGAAGTTCGTTACAATAAACCAAAGTTCGTCACGTCACTATCCGCAACTTCGTGAAGTTCGTCACAATAATCCAAAGTTCGTCACAATTATTTAAAGTTCGTCACGTCATTTATTTCATTTCATTTCATATTTCATATTTCATATTTCATATTTCATATTTCATATTTCATATTTCATATTTCATATTTCATATTTCATATTTCATATTTCATATTTCATATTTCATATTTCATATTTCATATTTCATATTTCATATTTCATATTTCATATTTCATATTTCATATTTCATATTTCATATTTCATATTTCATATTTCATATTTCATATTTCATTTGAATTTGAAATTTGAAATTCGGATATGACCGTTCACGTCAATATCCGAATTTCATCACGTCAAAATCCGAAATTTGTCACAATAATCTGAAGTTTGTCACGTCGCTATACGAAATTCGTCACAATAATCCGAAGTTCGTCACGTCACTACCCGAAGTTCGTCACGATAATCGGAAATTCGTCACGTCATTTTCCGAAGTTCGTCACAGCACTATTCGAAGTTCGTCACGTCACTTACCGAAGTTTGTCACAATAATCCGGAAATCGTCACGATTATCGGAAGTTCGTCACGTCATTATTCGAAGTTCGTCACGTCATTTTGCGAAGTTCGTCACAGCACTATCCGAAGTTCGTCACGTCACTATCCGAAGTTCGTCACAATAATCCGAAGTTCGTCACGTCACTTTTCGAAATTCGTCACAATAATCCGAAGTTCATCACGTCACTATCCGAAGTTCGTCACGATAATCGGAAGTTCGTCACGTCATTTTCCGAAGTTCGTCACAGCACTATCCGAAGTTGGTCTCGTCACTATCCGAAGTTCGTCATAATAATCCGAAGTTCGTCACGTCACTATCCGAAATTCGTCACAATAATCCGAAGTTCGTCACGTCACTATCCGAAGTTCGTCACGATAATCGGAAGTTCGTCACGTCATTTTCCGAAGTTCGTCACGTCATTATCCTGAGCTCGTCACGTCACTATCCAAATTTTGTCACAAAACTCCGAAGTTCGTCACGTCATTATCCGAAGTTCATCACGGCATTATCCGAAGTTGGTCACGTCATTATCCGAATTTCATCACGTCACTTTTTGAAATTTGTCACAATTATCCGAAGTTCGTCACAGCATTATCCGAAGTTCGTCACGTCACTATCCGAATTTCGTCACAATCATTCGAATTTCGTCACGTCACTATCCGAAGTTCGTCACAATAATCCGAAGTTCGTCACAATTATTAGAAATTCGTCACGTCATTCATTTCATTTCATTTCATATTTCATATTTCATATTTCATATTTCATATTTCATATCTCATATTTCATATTTCATATTTCATATTTCATATTTCATATTTCATATTTCATGTTTCATATTTCATATTTCATATTTCATATTTCATATTTCATATTTCATATTTCATGTTTCATTTCATTTCATTTCATTTCATTTCATTTCATTTCATTTCATTTCATTTCATTTCATTTCATTTCATTTCATTTCATTTCATTTCATTTCATTTCATTTCATTTCATTTCATTTCATTTCATTTCATTTCATTTCATTTCATTTCATTTCATTTCATTTCATTTCATTTCATTTCATTTCATTTCATTTCATTTCATTTCATTTCATTTCATTTCATTTCATTTCATTTCATTTCATTTCATTTCATTTCATTTCATTTCATTTCATTTCATTTCATTTCATTTCATTTCATTTCATTTCATTTCATTTCATTTCATTTCATTTCATTTCATTTCATTTCATTTCATTTCATTTCATTTCATTTCATTTCATTTCATTTCATTTCATTTCATTTCATTTCATTTCATTTCATTTCATTTCATTTCATTTCATTTCATTTCATTTCATTTCATTTCATTTCATTTCATTTCATTTCATTTCATTTCATTTCATTTCATTTCATTTCATTTCATTTCATTTCATTTCATTTCATTTCATTTCATTTCATTTCATTTCATTTCATTTCATTTCATTTCATTTCATTTCATTTCATTTCATTTCATTTCATTTCATTTCATTTCACGTCACTATCCGAATTTCATCACGTCAATATCCGAATTTCATCACGTCAAAATCCAAAATTTGTCACAATAATCTGAAGTTTGTCACGTCGCTATCCGAAATTCGTCACAATAATCCGAAGTTCGTCACGTCACTATCCGAAGTTCGTCACAATAATCCGAAGTTCGTCACGTCACTATCCGAAATTCGTCACAATAATCCGAAGTTCGTCACGTCATTTTCCGAAGTTCGTCACAGCACTATCCGAAGTTCGTCACGTCACTATCCGAAGTTCGTCACAATAATCCGGAAATCGTCACGATTATCGGAAGTTCGTCACGTCATTCTCCGAAGTTCGTCACGTCATTTTCCGAAGTTCGTCACAGCACTATCCGAAGTTCGTCACGTCACTATCCGAAGTTCGTCACAATAATCCGGAAATCGTCACGATTATGGGAAGTTCGTCACGTCATTATCCGAAGTTCGTCACGTCATTTTCCGAAGTTCGTCACGTCATTTTCCGAAGTTCGTCACAGCACTATCCGAAGTTCGTCTCGTCACTATCCAAATTTCGACAGAATAATCTGAAGTACGTTACAATAAACCAAAGTTCGTCACGTCACTATCCGCAACTTCGTGAAGTTCGTCACAATAATCCAAAGTTCGTCACAATTATCCGAAGTTCGTCACGTCATTCATTTCATTTCATTTCATTTCATATTTCATATTTCATATTTCATATTTCATATTTCATTTTTCATATTTCAGATTTCATATTTCATATTTCATATTTCATATTTCATATTTCATATTTCATATTTCATATTTCATATTTCATATTTCATATTTCATATTTCATGTTTCAAATTTCATATTTCATATTTCATATTTCATATTTCATATTTCATATTTCATATTTCATATTTCATATTTCATATTTCATATTTCATATTTCATATTTCATATTTCATATTTCATATTTCATATTTCATATTTCATATTTCATATTTCATATTTCATATTTCATATTTCATATTTCATATTTCATATTTCATATTTCATATTTCATATTTCATATTTCATATTTCATATTTCATTTCATTTAATTTTATTTCATTTCATTTCATATTTCATATTTCATATTTCATATTTCATATTTCATATTTCATATTTTATATTTCATATATCATATTTCATATATCATATTTCATTTCATTTTATTTCATTTCATTTCATATTTCATATTTCATATTTCGTATTTCATATTTCATATTTCATATTTCATATTTCATATTTCATATTTCATATTTCATATTTCATATTTCATATTTCATATTTCATATTTCATATTTCATATTTCATATTTCATATTTCATATTTCATATTTCATATTTCATGTTTCAAATTTCATATTTCATATTTCATATTTCATATTTCATATTTCATATTTCATATTTCATATTTCATATTTCATATTTCATATTTCATATTTCATATTTCATATTTCATATTTCATATTTCATATTTCATATTTCATTTCATTTCATTTTATTTCATTTCATTTCATATTTCATATTTCATATTTCATATTTCATATTTCATATTTCATATTTCATATTTCATATTTCATATTTCATATTTCATATTTCATATTTCATATTTCATATTTCATATTTCATATTTCATATTTCATATTTCATATTTCATATTTCATATTTCATATTTCATATTTCATATTTCATATTTCATATTTCATATTTCATATTTCATATTTCATATTTCATATTTCATATTTCATATTTCATATTTCATATTTCATATTTCATATTTCATATTTCATATTTCATATTTCATATTTCATATTTCATATTTCATATTTCATATTTCATATTTCATATTTCATATTTCATATTTCATATTTCATATTTCATATTTCATATTTCATATTTCATATTTCATATTTCATATTTCATATTTCATATTTCATATTTCATATTTCATATTTCATATTTCAAATTTCATATTTCATATTTCATATTTCATATTTCATTTCATTTCATTTTATTTCATTTCATTTCATATTTCATATTTCATATTTCATATTTCATATTTCATATTTCATATTTCATATTTCATATTTCATATTTCATGTTTCAAATTTCATATTTCATATTTCATATTTCATATTTCATATTTCATATTTCATATTTCATATTTCATATTTCATATTTCATATTTCATATTTCATATTTCATATTTCATATTTCATATTTCATATTTCATATTTCATATTTCATATTTCATATTTCATATTTCATATTTCATATTTCATATTTCATATTTCATATTTCATATTTCATATTTCATATTTCATATCTCATATTTCATATTTCATATTTCATATTTCATATTTCATTTGAATTTAAAATTCGAAATTCGGATATGACTGTTCACGTCAATATCCGAATTTCATCACGTCAAAATCCGAAATTTGTCACAATATCTGAAGTTTGTCACGTCGCTATACGAAATTCGTCACAATAATCCGAAGTTCGTCACGTCACTACCCGAAGTTCGTTACGATAATCCGAAGTTCGTCACGTCACTATCCAAAATTCGTCACAATAATCCGAAGTTCGTCACGTCACTATCCGAAGTTCGTCACGATAATCGGAAGTTCGTCACGTCATTTTCCGAAGTTCGTCACAGAACTATCCGAAGTTCGTCACGTCATTTTCCGAAGTTCGTCAAAGCACTATTCGAAGTTCGTCACGTCACTATCCGAAGTTCGTCACAATAATCCGGAAATCGTCACGATTATCGGAAGTTCGTCACGTCATTATCCGAAGTTCGTCACGTCATTTTGCGAAGTTCGTCACAGCACTATCCGAAGTTCGTCACGTCACTATCCGAAGTTCGTCACAATAATCCGGAAATCGTCACGATTATCGGAAGTTCGTCACGTCATTATCCGAAGTTCGTCACGTCATTTTCCGAAGTTCGTCACAGCACTATCCGAAGTTCGTCTCGTCACTATCCAAATTTCGTCAGAATAATCTGAAGTTCGTCACAATAATCCAAAGTTCGTCACAATTATCCGAAGTTCGTCACGTCATTCATTTCATTTCATTTCATATTTCAAATTTCATATTTCATATTTCATATTTCATATTTCATATTTCATATTTCATATTTCATATTTCATATTTCATATTTCATATTTCATATTTCATATTTCATATTTCATATTTCATATTTCATATTTCATATTTCATATTTCATATTTCATATTTCATATTTCATATTTCATATTTCATATTTCATATTTCATATTTCATATTTCATATTTCATATTTCATATTTCATATTTCATATTTCATATTTCATATTTCATATTTCATATTTCATATTTCATATTTCATATTTCATATTTCATATTTCATATTTCATATTTCATATCTCATATTTCATATTTCATATTTCATATTTCATATTTCATATTTCATTTGAATTTAAAATTCGAAATTCGGATATGACTGTTCACGTCAATATCCGAATTTCATCACGTCAAAATCCGAAATTTGTCACAATAATCTGAAGTTTGTCACGTCGCTATCCGAAATTCGTCACAATAATCCGAAGTTCGTCACGTCACTATCCGAAGTTCGTCACAATAATCCGAAGTTCGTCACGTCACTATCCGAAATTCGTCACAATAATCCGAAGTTCGTCACGTCACTATCCGAAGTTCGTCACGATAATCGGAAGTTCGTCACGTCATTTTCCGAAGTTCGTCACAGAACTATCCGAAGTTCGTCACGTCATTTTCCGAAGTTCGTCACAGCACTATTCGAAGTTCGTCACGTCACTATCCGAAGTTCGTCACAATAATCCGGAAATCGTCACGATTATCGGAAGTTCGTCACGTCATTATCCGAAGTTCGTCACGTCATTTTGCGAAGTTCGTCACAGCACTATCCGAAGTTCGTCACGTCACTATCCGAAGTTCGTCACAATAATCCGGAAATCGTCACGATTATCGGAAGTTCGTCACGTCATTATCCGAAGTTCGTCACGTCATTTTCCGAAGTTCGTCACAGCACTATCCGAAGTTCGTCTCGTCACTATCCAAATTTCGTCAGAATAATCTGAAGTTCGTTACAATAAACCAAAGTTCGTCACGTCACTATCCGCAACTTCGTGAAGTTCGTCACAATAATCCAAAGTTCGTCACAATTATTTAAAGTTCGTCACGTCATTTATTTCATTTCATTTCATATTTCATATTTCATATTTCATATTTCATATTTCATATTTCATTTTTCATATTTCATATCTCATATTTCATATTTCATATTTCATATTTCATATTTCATTTGAATTTGAAATTTGAAATTCGGATATGACCGTTCACGTCAATATCCGAATTTCATCACGTCAAAATCCGAAATTTGTCACAATAATCTGAAGTTTGTCACGTCGCTATACGAAATTCGTCACAATAATCCGAAGTTCGTCACGTCACTATCCGAAGTTCGTCACAATAATCCGGAAATCGTCACGATTATCGGAAGTTCGTCACGTCATTATCCGAAGTTCGTCACGTCATTTTCCGAAGTTCGTCACAGCACTATCCGAAGTTCGTCTCGTCACTATCCAAATTTCGTCAGAATAATCTGAAGTTCGTTACAATAAACCAAAGTTCGTCACGTCACTATCCGCAACTTCGTGAAGTTCGTCACAATAATCCAAAGTTCGTCACAATTATTTAAAGTTCGTCACGTCATTTATTTCATTTCATTTCATATTTCATATTTCATATTTCATATTTCATATTTCATATTTCATATTTCATATTTCATATTTCATATTTCATATTTCATATTTCATATTTCATTTTTCATATTTCATATCTCATATTTCATATTTCATATTTCATATTTCATATTTCATTTGAATTTGAAATTTGAAATTCGGATATGACCGTTCACGTCAATATCCGAATTTCATCACGTCAAAATCCGAAATTTGTCACAATAATCTGAAGTTTGTCACGTCGCTATACGAAATTCGTCACAATAATCCGAAGTTCGTCACGTCACTACCCGAAGTTCGTCACGATAATCGGAAATTCGTCACGTCATTTTCCGAAGTTCGTCACAGCACTATTCGAAGTTCGTCACGTCACTTACCGAAGTTCGTCACATTAATCCGGAAATCGTCACGATTATCGGAAGTTCGTCACGTCATTATTCGAAGTTCGTCACGTCATTTTGCGAAGTTCGTCACAGCACTATCCGAAGTTCGTCACGTCACTATCCGAAGTTCGTCACAATAATCCGAAGTTCGTCACGTCACTATCCGAAATTCGTCACAATAATCCGAAGTTCATCACGTCACTATCCGAAGTTCATCACAATAATCCGAAGTTCGTCACGTCACTATCCGAAGTTCGTCACAATAATCCGAAGTTCGTCACGTCACTATCCGAAATTCGTCACAATAATCCGAAGTTCGTCACGTCACTATCCGAAGTTCGTCACGATAATCGGAAGTTCGTCCTATCACTATCCGAAGTTCGTCACAATAATCTGGAAATCGTCACGATTATCGGAAGTTCGTCACGTCATTATCCGAAGTTCGTCACGTCATTTTGCGAAGTTCGTCACAGCACTATCCGAAGTTCGTCACGTCACTATCCGAAGTTCGTCACAATAATCCGGAAATCGTCACGATTATCGGAAGTTCGTCACGTCATTATCCGAAGTTCGTCACGTCATTTTCCGAAGTTCGTCACAGCACTATCCGAAGTTCGTCTCGTCACTATCCAAATTTCGTCAGAATAATCTGAAGTTCGTTACAATAAACCAAAGTTCGTCACGTCACTATCCGCAACTTCGTGAAGTTCGTCACAATAATCCAAAGTTCGTCACAATTATTTAAAGTTCGTCACGTCATTTATTTCATTTCATTTCATATTTCATATTTCATATTTCATATTTCATATTTCATATTTCATATTTCATATTTCATATTTCATATTTCATATTTCATATTTCATATTTCATATTTCATATTTCATATTTCATATTTCATATTTCATATTTCATATTTCATATTTCATATTTCATATTTCATATTTCATATTTCATATTTCATATTTCATATTTCATATTTCATATTTCATATTTCATATTTCATATTTCATATTTCATATTTCATATTTCATATTTCATATTTCATATTTCATATTTCATTTGAATTTGAAATTTGAAATTCGGATATGACCGTTCACGTCAATATCCGAATTTCATCACGTCAAAATCCGAAATTTGTCACAATAATCTGAAGTTTGTCACGTCGCTATACGAAATTCGTCACAATAATCCGAAGTTCGTCACGTCACTACCCGAAGTTCGTCACGATAATCGGAAATTCGTCACGTCATTTTCCGTCACAGCACTATTCGAAGTTCGTCACGTCACTTACCGAAGTTCGTCACAATAATCCGGAAATCGTCACGATTATCGGAAGTTCGTCACGTCATTATTCGAAGTTCGTCACGTCATTTTGCGAAGTTCGTCACAGCACTATCCGAAGTTCGTCACGTCACTATCCGAAGTTCGTCACAATAATCCGAAGTTCGTCACGTCACTTTTCGAAATTCGTCACAATAATCCGAAGTTCATCACGTCACTATCCGAAGTTCGTCACGATAATCGGAAGTTCGTCACGTCATTTTCCGAAGTTCGTCACAGCACTATCCGAAGTTGGTCTCGTCACTATCCGAAGTTCGTCATAATAATCCGAAGTTCGTCACGTCACTATCCGAAATTCGTCACAATAATCCGAAGTTCGTCACGTCACTATCCGAAGTTCGTCACGATAATCGGAAGTTCGTCACGTCATTTTCCGAAGTTCGTCACGTCATTATCCTGAGCTCGTCACGTCACTATCCAAATTTCGTCACAAAACTCCGAAGTTCGTCACGTCATTATCCGAAGTTCATCACGGCATTATCCGAAGTTGGTCACGTCATTATCCGAATTTCATCACGTCACTTTTTGAAATTTGTCACAATTATCCGAAGTTCGTCACAGCATTATCCGAAGTTCGTCACGTCACTATCCGAATTTCGTCACAATCATTCGAATTTCGTCACGTCACTATCCGAAGTTCGTCACAATAATCCGAAGTTCGTCACAATTATTAGAAATTCGTCACGTCATTCATTTCATTTCATTTCATATTTCATATTTCATATTTCATATTTCATATTTCATATTTCATATTTCATGTTTCATATTTCATATTTCATATTTCATATTTCATATTTCATATTTCATATTTCATGATTCATTTCATTTCATTTCATTTCATTTCATTTCATTTCATTTCATTTCATTTCATTTCATTTCATTTCATTTCATTTCATTTCATTTCATTTCATTTCATTTCATTTCATTTCATTTCATTTCATTTCATTTCATTTCATTTCATTTCATTTCATTTCATTTCATTTCATTTCATTTCATTTCATTTCATTTCATTTCATTTCATTTCATTTCATTTCATTTCATTTCATTTCATTTCATTTCATTTCATTTCATTTCATTTCATTTCATTTCATTTCATTTCATTTCATTTCATTTCATTTCATTTCATTTCATTTCATTTCATTTCATTTCATTTCATTTCATTTCATTTCATTTCATTTCATTTCATTTCATTTCATTTCATTTCATTTCATTTCATTTCATTTCATTTCATTTCATTTCATTTCATTTCATTTCATTTCATTTCATTTCATTTCATTTCATTTCATTTCATTTCATTTCATTTCATTTCATTTCATTTCATTTCATTTCATTTCATTTCATTTCATTTCATTTCATTTCATTTCATTTCATTTCATTTCATTTCATTTCATTTCATTTCATTTCATTTCATTTCATTTCATTTCATTTCATTTCATTTCATTTCATTTCATTTCATTTCATTTCATTTCATTTCATTTCATTTCACGTCACTATCCGAATTTCATCACGTCAATATCCGAATTTCGTCACGTCACTATCCGAAGTTCGTCACAATAATCCGAAGTTCGTCACGTCACTATCCGAAATTCGTCACAATAATCCGAAGTTCGTCACGTCATTTTCCGAAGTTCGTCACAGCACTATCCGAAGTTCGTCTCGTCACTATCCAAATTTAGTCAGAATAATCTGAAGTTCGTTACAATAAACCAAAGTTCGTCACGTCACTATCCGCAACTTCGTGAAGTTCGTCACAATAATCCAAAGTTCGTCACAATTATTTAAAGTTCGTCACGTCATTTATTTCATTTCATTTCATATTTCATATTTCATATTTCATATTTCAGATTTCATATTTCATATTTCATATTTCATATTTCATATTTCATATTTCATATTTCATATTTCATTTTTCATATTTCATATCTCATATTTCATATTTCATATTTCATATTTCATATTTCATTTGAATTTGAAATTTGAAATTCGGATATGACCGTTCACGTCAATATCCGAATTTCATCACGTCAAAATCCGAAATTTGTCACAATAATCTGAAGTTTGTCACGTCGCTATACGAAATTCGTCACAATAATCCGAAGTTCGTCACGTCACTATCCGAAGTTCGTCACAATAATCCGGAAATCGTCACGATTATCGGAAGTTCGTCACGTCATTATCCGAAGTTCGTCACGTCATTTTCCGAAGTTCGTCACAGCACTATCCGAAGTTCGTCTCGTCACTATCCAAATTTCGTCAGAATAATCTGAAGTTCGTTACAATAAACCAAAGTTCGTCACGTCACTATCCGCAACTTCGTGAAGTTCGTCACAATAATCCAAAGTTCGTCACAATTATTTAAAGTTCGTCACGTCATTTATTTCATTTCATTTCATATTTCATATTTCATATTTCATATTTCATATTTCATATTTCATATTTCATATTTCATATTTCATATTTCATTTTTCATATTTCATATCTCATATTTCATATTTCATATTTCATATTTCATATTTCATTTGAATTTGAAATTTGAAATTCGGATATGACCGTTCACGTCAATATCCGAATTTCATCACGTCAAAATCCGAAATTTGTCACAATAATCTGAAGTTTGTCACGTCGCTATACGAAATTCGTCACAATAATCCGAAGTTCGTCACGTCACTACCCGAAGTTCGTCACGATAATCGGAAATTCGTCACGTCATTTTCCGAAGTTCGTCACAGCACTATTCGAAGTTCGTCACGTCACTTACCGAAGTTCGTCACATTAATCCGGAAATCGTCACGATTATCGGAAGTTCGTCACGTCATTATTCGAAGTTCGTCACGTCATTTTGCGAAGTTCGTCACAGCACTATCCGAAGTTCGTCACGTCACTATCCGAAGTTCGTCACAATAATCCGAAGTTCGTCACGTCACTATCCGAAATTCGTCACAATAATCCGAAGTTCATCACGTCACTATCCGAAGTTCGTCACAATAATCCGAAGTTCGTCACGTCACTATCCGAAGTTCGTCACAATAATCCGAAGTTCGTCACGTCACTATCCGAAATTCGTCACAATAATCCGAAGTTCGTCACGTCACTATCCGAAGTTCGTCACGATAATCGGAAGTTCGTCACGTTACTATCCGAAGTTCGTCACAATAATCCGGAAATCGTCACGATTATCGGAAGTTCGTCACGTCATTATCCGAAGTTCGTCACGTCATTTTGCGAAGTTCGTCACAGCACTATTCGAAGTTCGTCACGTCACTATCCGAAGTTCGTCACAATAATCCGGAAATCTTCACGATTATCGGAAGTTCGTCACGTCATTATCCGAAGTTCGTCACGTCATTTTCCGAAGTTCGTCACAGCACTATCCGAAGTTCGTCTCGTCACTATCCAAATTTCGTCAGAATAATCTGAAGTTCGTTACAATAAACCAAAGTTCGTCACGTCACTATCCGCAACTTCGTGAAGTTCGTCACAATAATCCAAAGTTCGTCACAATTATTTAAAGTTCGTCACGTCATTTATTTCATTTCATTTCATATTTCATATTTCATATTTCATATTTCATATTTCATATTTCATATTTCATATTTCATATTTCATATTTCATATTTCATATTTCATATTTCATATTTCATATTTCATATTTCATATTTCATATTTCATATTTCATATTTCATATTTCATATTTCATATTTCATATTTCATATTTCATATTTCATATTTCATATTTCATATTTCATATTTCATATTTCATATTTCATATTTCATATTTCATTTGAATTTGAAATTTGAAATTCGGATATGACCGTTCACGTCAATATCCGAATTTCATCACGTCAAAATCCGAAATTTGTCACAATAATCTGAAGTTTGTCACGTCGCTATACGAAATTCGTCACAATAATCCGAAGTTCGTCACGTCACTACCCGAAGTTCGTCACGATAATCGGAAATTCGTCACGTCATTTTCCGAAGTTCGTCACAGCACTATTCGAAGTTCGTCACGTCACTTACCGAAGTTCGTCACAATAATCCGGAAATCGTCACGATTATCGGAAGTTCGTCACGTCATTATTCGAAGTTCGTCACGTCATTTTGCGAAGTTCGTCACAGCACTATCCGAAGTTCGTCACGTCACTATCCGAAGTTCGTCACAATAATCCGAAGTTCGTCACGTCACTTTTCGAAATTCGTCACAATAATCCGAAGTTCATCACGTCACTATCCGAAGTTCGTCACGATAATCGGAAGTTCGTCACGTCATTTTCCGAAGTTCGTCACAGCACTATCCGAAGTTGGTCTCGTCACTATCCGAAGTTCGTCATAATAATCCGAAGTTCGTCACGTCACTATCCGAAATTCGTCACAATAATCCGAAGTTCGTCACGTCACTATCCGAAGTTCGTCACGATAATCGGAAGTTCGTCACGTCATTTTCCGAAGTTCGTCACGTCATTATCCTGAGCTCGTCACGTCACTATCCAAATTTCGTCACAAAACTCCGAAGTTCGTCACGTCATTATCCGAAGTTCATCACGGCATTATCCGAAGTTGGTCACGTCATTATCCGAATTTCATCACGTCACTTTTTGAAATTTGTCACAATTATCCGAAGTTCGTCACAGCATTATCCGAAGTTCGTCACGTCACTATCCGAATTTCGTCACAATCATTCGAATTTCGTCACGTCACTATCCGAAGTTCGTCACAATAATCCGAAGTTCGTCACAATTATTAGAAATTCGTCACGTCATTCATTTCATTTCATTTCATATTTCATATTTCATATTTCATATTTCATATTTCATATTTCATATTTCATATTTCATATTTCATATTTCATATTTCATGTTTCATATTTCATATTTCATATTTCATATTTCATATTTCATATTTCATATTTCATATTTCATGATTCATTTCATTTCATTTCATTTCATTTCATTTCATTTCATTTCATTTCATTTCATTTCATTTCATTTCATTTCATTTCATTTCATTTCATTTCATTTCATTTCATTTCATTTCATTTCATTTCATTTCATTTCATTTCATTTCATTTCATTTCATTTCATTTCATTTCATTTCATTTCATTTCATTTCATTTCATTTCATTTCATTTCATTTCATTTCATTTCATTTCATTTCATTTCATTTCATTTCATTTCATTTCATTTCATTTCATTTCATTTCATTTCATTTCATTTCATTTCATTTCATTTCATTTCATTTCATTTCATTTCATTTCATTTCATTTCATTTCATTTCATTTCATTTCATTTCATTTCATTTCATTTCATTTCATTTCATTTCATTTCATTTCATTTCATTTCATTTCATTTCATTTCATTTCATTTCATTTCATTTCATTTCATTTCATTTCATTTCATTTCATTTCATTTCATTTCATTTCATTTCATTTCATTTCATTTCATTTCATTTCATTTCATTTCATTTCATTTCATTTCATTTCATTTCATTTCATTTCATTTCATTTCATTTCATTTCATTTCATTTCATTTCATTTCATTTCATTTCATTTCATTTCATTTCATTTCATTTCATTTCATTTCATTTCATTTCATTTCATTTCATTTCATTTCATTTCATTTCATTTCATTTCATTTCATTTCATTTCATTTCATTTCATTTCATTTCATTTCATTTCATTTCATTTCATTTCATTTCATTTCATTTCATTTCATTTCATTTCATTTCATTTCATTTCATTTCATTTCATTTCATTTCATTTCATTTCATTTCATTTCATTTCACGTCACTATCCGAATTTCATCACGTCAATATCCGAATTTCATCACGTCAAAATCCAAAATTTGTCACAATAATCTGAAGTTTGTCACGTCGCTATCCGAAAATCGTCACAATAATCCGAAGTTCGTCACGTCACTATTCGAAGTTCGTCACGATAATCGGAAGTTCGTCACGTCATTTTCCGAAGTTCGTCACAGCACTATCCGAAGTTCGTCAAGTCATTTTCCGAAGTTCGTCACAGCAGTATCCGAAGTTCGTTACGTCACTATCCGAAGTTCGTCACAATAATCCGGAAATCGTCACGATTATCGGAAGTTCGTCACGTCAATCTCCGAAGTTCGTCACGTCATTTTCCGAAGTTCGTCACAGCACTATCCGAAGTTCGTCTCGTCACTATCCAAATTTCGTCAGAATAATCTGAAGTTCGTTACAATAAACCAAAGTTCGTCACGTCACTATCCGCAACTTCGTGAAGTTCGTCACAATAATCCAAAGTTCGTCACAATTATCCGAAGTTCGTCACGTCATTCATTTCATTTCATTTCATTTCATATTTCATATTTCATATTTCATATTTCATATTTCATATTTCATATTTCATATTTCATATTTCATATTTCATATTTCATATTTCATATTTCATATTTCATATTTCATATTTCATATTTCATATTTCATATTTCATATTTCATATTTCATATTTCATCTTTCATATTTCATATTTCATATTTCATATTTCATATTTCATAAATCATATTTCATATTTCATATTTCATATTTCATATTTCATATTTCATATTTCATATTTCATATCTCATATTTCATATTTCATATTTCATATTTCATTTGAATTTAAAATTCGAAATTCGGATATGACTGTTCACGTCAATATCCGAATTTCATCACGTCAAAATCCGAAATTTGTCACAATAATCTGAAGTTTGTCACGTCGCTATCCGAAATTCGTCACAATAATCCGAAGTTCGTCACGTCACTATCCGAAGTTCGTCACAATAATCCGAAGTTCGTCACGTCACTATCCGAAATTCGTCACAATAATCCGAAGTTCGTCACGTCACTATCCGAAGTTCGTCACGATAATCGGAAGTTCGTCACGTCATTTTCCGAAGTTCGTCACAGAACTATCCGAAGTTCGTCACGTCATTTTCCGAAGTTCGTCACAGCACTATTCGAAGTTCGTCACGTCACTATCCGAAGTTCGTCACAATAATCCGGAAATCGTCACGATTATCGGAAGTTCGTCACGTCATTATCCGAAGTTCGTCACGTCATTTTGCGAAGTTCGTCACAGCACTATCCGAAGTTCGTCACGTCACTATCCGAAGTTCGTCACAATAATCCGGAAATCGTCACGATTATCGGAAGTTCGTCACGTCATTATCCGAAGTTCGTCACGTCATTTTCCGAAGTTCGTCACAGCACTATCCGAAGTTCGTCTCGTCACTATCCAAATTTCGTCAGAATAATCTGAAGTTCGTTACAATAAACCAAAGTTCGTCACGTCACTATCCGCAACTTCGTGAAGTTCGTCACAATAATCCAAAGTTCGTCACAATTATTTAAAGTTCGTCACGTCATTTATTTCATTTCATTTCATATTTCATATTTCATATTTCATATTTCATATTTCATATTTCATATTTCATATTTCATATTTCATATTTCATATTTCATATTTCATATTTCATTTTTCATTTTTCATATTTCATATCTCATATTTCATATTTCATATTTCATATTTCATATTTCATTTGAATTTGAAATTTTAAATTCGGATATGACCGTTCACGTCAATATCCGAATTTCATCACGTCAAAATCCGAAATTTGTCACAATAATCTGAAGTTTGTCACGTCGCTATACGAAATTCGTCACAATAATCCGAAGTTCGTCACGTCACTATCCGAAGTTCGTCACAATAATCCGGAAATCGTCACGATTATCGGAAGTTCGTCACGTCATTATCCGAAGTTCGTCACGTCATTTTCCGAAGTTCGTCACAGCACTATCCGAAGTTCGTCTCGTCACTATCCAAATTTCGTCAGAATAATCTGAAGTTTGTTACAATAAACCAAAGTTCGTCACGTCACTATCCGCAACTTCGTGAAGTTCGTCACAATAATCCAAAGTTCGTCACAATTATTTAAAGTTCGTCACGTCATTTATTTCATTTCATTTCATATTTCATATTTCATATTTCATATTTCATATTTCATATTTCATATTTCATATTTCATATTTCATATTTCATTTTTCATATTTCATATCTCATATTTCATATTTCATATTTCATATTTCATATTTCATTTGAATTTGAAATTTGAAATTCGGATATGACCGTTCACGTCAATATCCGAATTTCATCACGTCAAAATCCGAAATTTGTCACAATAATCTGAAACTTGTCACGTCGCTATACGAAATTCGTCACAATAATCCGAAGTTCGTCACGTCACTACCCGAAGTTCGTCACGATAATCGGAAATTCGTCACGTCATTTTCCGAAGTTCGTCACAGCACTATTCGAAGTTCGTCACGTCACTTACCGAAGTTCGTCACATTAATCCGGAAATCGTCACGATTATCGGAAGTTCGTCACGTCATTATTCGAAGTTCGTCACGTCATTTTGCGAAGTTCGTCACAGCACTATCCGAAGTTCGTCACGTCACTATCCGAAGTTTGTCACAATAATCCGAAGTTCGTCACGTCACTATCCGAAATTCGTCACAATAATCCGAAGTTCATCACGTCACTATCCGAAGTTCGTCACAATAATCCGAAGTTCGTCACGTCACTATCCGAAGTTCGTCACAATAATCCGAAGTTCGTCACGTCACTATCCGAAATTCGTCACAATAATCCGAAGTTCGTCACGTCACTATCCGAAGTTCGTCACGATAATCGGAAGTTCATCACGTCATTTACCGAAGTTCGTCACAATAATCCGGAAATCGTCACGATTATCGGAAGTTCGTCACGTCATTATCCGAAGTTCGTCACGTCATTTTGCGAAGTTCGTCACAGCACTATCCGAAGTTCGTCACGTCACTATCCGAAGTTCGTCACAATAATCCGGAAATCGTCACGATTATCGGAAGTTCGTCACGTCATTATCCGAAGTTCGTCACGTCATTTTCCGAAGTTCGTCACAGCACTATCCGAAGTTCGTCTCGTCACTATCCAAATTTCGTCAGAATAATCTGAAGTTCGTTACAATAAACCAAAGTTCGTCACGTCACTATCCGCAACTTCGTGAAGTTCGTCACAATAATCCAAAGTTCGTCACAATTATTTAAAGTTCGTCACGTCATTTATTTCATTTCATTTCATATTTCATATTTCATATTTCATATTTCATATTTCATATTTCATATTTCATATTTCATATTTCATATTTCATATTTCATATTTCATATTTCATATTTCATATTTCATATTTCATATTTCATATTTCATATTTCATATTTCATATTTCATATTTCATTTGAATTTGAAATTTGAAATTCGGATATGACCGTTCACGTCAATATCCGAATTTCATCACGTCAAAATCCGAAATTTGTCACAATAATCTGAAGTTTGTCACGTCGCTATACGAAATTCGTCACAATAATCCGAAGTTCGTCACGTCACTACCCGAAGTTCGTCACGATAATCGGAAATTCGTCACGTCATTTTCCGAAGTTCGTCACAGCACTATTCGAAGTTCGTCACGTCACTTACCGAAGTTCGTCACAATAATCCGGAAATCGTCACGATTATCGGAAGTTCGTCACGTCATTATTCGAAGTTCGTCACGTCATTTTGCGAAGTTCGTCACAGCACTATCCGAAGTTCGTCACGTCACTATCCGAAGTTCGTCACAATAATCCGAAGTTCGTCACGTCACTTTTCGAAATTCGTCACAATAATCCGAAGTTCATCACGTCACTATCCGAAGTTCGTCACGATAATCGGAAGTTCGTCACGTCATTTTCCGAAGTTCGTCACAGCACTATCCGAAGTTGGTCTCGTCACTATCCGAAGTTCGTCATAATAATCCGAAGTTCGTCACGTCACTATCCGAAATTCGTCACAATAATCCGAAGTTCGTCACGTCACTATCCGAAGTTCGTCACGATAATCGGAAGTTCGTCACGTCATTTTCCGAAGTTCGTCACGTCATTATCCTGAGCTCGTCACGTCACTATCCAAATTTCGTCACAAAACTCCGAAGTTCGTCACGTCATTATCCGAAGTTCATCACGGCATTATCCGAAGTTGGTCACGTCATTATCCGAATTTCATCACGTCACTTTTTGAAATTTGTCACAATTATCCGAAGTTCGTCACAGCATTATCCGAAGTTCGTCACGTCACTATCCGAATTTCGTCACAATCATTCGAATTTCGTCACGTCACTATCCGAAGTTCGTCACAATAATCCGAAGTTCGTCACAATTATTAGAAATTCGTCACGTCATTCATTTCATTTCATTTCATATTTCATATTTCATATTTCATATTTCATATCTCATATTTCATATTTCATATTTCATTTCATTTCATTTCATTTCATTTCATTTCATTTCATTTCATTTCATTTCATTTCATTTCATTTCATTTCATTTCATTTCATTTCATTTCATTTCATTTCATTTCATTTCATTTCATTTCATTTCATTTCATTTCATTTCATTTCATTTCATTTCATTTCATTTCATTTCATTTCATTTCATTTCATTTCATTTCATTTCATTTCATTTCATTTCATTTCATTTCATTTCATTTCATTTCATTTCATTTCATTTCATTTCATTTCATTTCATTTCATTTCATTTCATTTCATTTCATTTCATTTCATTTCATTTCATTTCATTTCATTTCATTTCATTTCATTTCATTTCATTTCATTTCATTTCATTTCATTTCATTTCATTTCATTTCATTTCATTTCATTTCATTTCATTTCATTTCATTTCATTTCATATCATTTCATTTCATTTCATTTCATTTCATTTCATTTCATTTCATTTCATTTCATTTCATTTCATTTCTTTTCATTTCATTTCATTTCATTTCATTTCATTTCATTTCACGTCACTATCCGAATTTCATCACGTCAATATCCGAATTTCATCACGTCAAAATCCAAAATTTGTCACAATAATCTGAAGTTTGTCACGTCGCTATCCGAAATTCGTCACAATAATCCGAAGTTCGTCACGTCACTATTCGAAGTTCGTCACGATAATCGGAAGTTCGTCACGTCATTTTCCGAAGTTCGTCACAGCACTATCCGAAGTTCGTCAAGTCATTTTCCGAAGTTCGTCACAGCACTATCCGAAGTTCGTTACGTCACTATCCGAAGTTCGTCACAATAATCCGGAAATCGTCACGATTATCGGAAGTTCGTCACGTCAATCTCCGAAGTTCGTCACGTCATTTTCCGAAGTTCGTCACAGCACTATCCGAAGTTCGTCACGTCACTATCCGAAGTTCGTCACAATAATCCGGAAATCGTCACGATTATCGGAAGTTCGTCACGTCATTATCCGAAGTTCGTCACGTCATTTTCCGAAGTTCGTCACAGCACTATCCGAAGTTCGTCTCGTCACTATCCAAATTTCGTCAGAATAATCTGAAGTTCGTTACAATAAACCAAAGTTCGTCACGTCACTATCCGCAACTTCGTGAAGTTCGTCACAATAATCCAAAGTTCGTCACAATTATCCGAAGTTCGTCACGTCATTCATTTCATTTCATTTCATTTCATATTTCATATTTCATATATTTCATATTTCATATTTCATATTTCATATTTCATATTTCATATTTCATATTTCATATTTCATATTTCATATTTCATATTTCATATTTCATATTTCATATTTCATATTTCATATTTCATATTTCATATTTCATATTTCATATTTCCTATTTCATATTTCATATTTCATATTTCATATTTCATTTTTCATATATCATATTTCATATTTCATTTCATTTCATTTTATTTCATTTCATTTCATATTTCATATTTCATATTTCATATTTCATATTTCATATTTTATATTTCATATTTCATATTTCATATTTCATATTTCATATTTCATATTTCATATTTCATATTTCATATTTCATATTTCATATTTCATATTTCATATTTCATATTTCATATTTCATATTTCATATTTCATATGTCATATTTCATATTTAATATTTCATATTTTATATTTCATATTTCATATTTCATATTTCATATTTCATTTCATTTAATTTTATTTCATTTCATTTCATATTTCATATTTCATATTTCATATTTCATATTTCATATTTCATATTTTATATTTCATATATCATATTTCATATATCATATTTCATTTCATTTTATTTCATTTCATTTCATATTTCATATTTCATATTTCATATTTCGTATTTCATGTTTCATATTTCATATTTCATATTTCATATTTCATATTTCATATTTCATATCTCATATTTCATATTTCATATTTCATATTTCATATTTCATAATTCATATCTCATATTTCATATTTCATATTTCATATTTCATATTTCATTTGAATTTAAAATTCGAAATTCGGATATGACTGTTCACGTCAATATCCGAATTTCATCACGTCAAAATCCGAAATTTGTCACAATATCTGAAGTTTGTCACGTCGCTATACGAAATTCGTCACAATAATCCGAAGTTCGTCACGTCACTACCCGAAGTTCGTTACGATAATCCGAAGTTCGTCACGTCACTATCCAAAATTCGTCACAATAATCCGAAGTTCGTCACGTCACTATCCGAAGTTCGTCACGATAATCGGAAGTTCGTCACGTCATTTTCCGAAGTTCGTCACAGAACTATCCGAAGTTCGTCACGTCATTTTCCGAAGTTCGTCACAGCACTATTCGAAGTTCGTCACGTCACTATCCGAAGTTCGTCACAATAATCCGGAAATCGTCACGATTATCGGAAGTTCGTCACGTCATTATCCGAAGTTCGTCACGTCATTTTGCGAAGTTCGTTACAGCACTATCCGAAGTTCGTCACGTCACTATCCGAAGTTCGTCACAATAATCCGGAAATCGTCACGATTATCGGAAGTTCGTCACGTCATTATCCGAAGTTCGTCACGTCATTTTCCGAAGTTCGTCACAGCACTATCCGAAGTTCGTCTCGTCACTATCCAAATTTCGTCAGAATAATCTGAAGTTCGTCACAATAATCCAAAGTTCGTCACAATTATCCGAAGTTCGTCACGTCATTCATTTCATTTCATTTCATATTTCAAATTTCATATTTCATATTTTCATATTTCATATTTCATATTTCATATTTCATATTTCATATTTCATATTTCATATTTCATATTTCATATTTCATATTTCATATTTCATATTTCATATTTCATATTTCATATTTCATATTTCATATTTCATATTTCATATTTCATATTTCATATTTCATATTTCATATTTCATATTTCATATTTCATATTTCATATTTCATATTTCATATTTCATATTTCATATTTCATATTTCATATTTCATGTTTCATATTTCATATTTCATATTTCATATTTCATATTTCATATTTCATATTTCATATCTCATATTTCATATTTCATATTTCATATTTCATATTTCATTTGAATTTAAAATTCGAAATTCGGATATGACTGTTCACGTCAATATCCGAATTTCATCACGTCAAAATCCGAAATTTGTCACAATAATCTGAAGTTTGTCACGTCGCTATCCGAAATTCGTCACAATAATCCGAAGTTCGTCACGTCACTATCCGAAGTTCGTCACAATAATCCGAAGTTCGTCACGTCACTATCCGAAATTCGTCACAATAATCCGAAGTTCGTCACGTCACTATCCGAAGTTCGTCACGATAATCGGAAGTTCGTCACGTCATTTTCCGAAGTTCGTCACAGAACTATCCGAAGTTCGTCACGTCATTTTCCGAAGTTCGTCACAGCACTATTCGAAGTTCGTCACGTCACTATCCGAAGTTCGTCACAATAATCCGGAAATCGTCACGATTATCGGAAGTTCGTCACGTCATTATCCGAAGTTCGTCACGTCATTTTCCGAAGTTCGTCACAGCACTATCCGAAGTTCGTCACGTCACTATCCGAAGTTCGTCACAATAATCCGGAAATCGTCACGATTATCGGAAGTTCGTCACGTCATTATCCGAAGTTCGTCACGTCATTTTCCGAAGTTCGTCACAGCACTATCCGAAGTTCGTCTCGTCACTATCCAAATTTCGTCAGAATAATCTGAAGTTCGTTACAATAAACCAAAGTTCGTCACGTCACTATCCGCAACTTCGTGAAGTTCGTCACAATAATCCAAAGTTCGTCACAATTATTTAAAGTTCGTCACGTCATTTATTTCATTTCATTTCATATTTCATATTTCATATTTCATATTTCATATTTCATATTTCATATTTCATATTTCATATTTCATATTTCATATTTCATATTTCATATTTCATTTTTCATATTTCATATCTCATATTTCATATTTCATATTTCATATTTCATATTTCATTTGAATTTGAAATTTGAAATTCGGATATGACCGTTCACGTCAATATCCGAATTTCATCACGTCAAAATCCGAAATTTGTCACAATAATCTGAAGTTTGTCACGTCGCTATACGAAATTCGTCACAATAATCCGAAGTTCGTCACGTCACTATCCGAAGTTCGTCACAATAATCCGGAAATCGTCACGATTATCGGAAGTTCGTCACGTCATTATCCGAAGTTCGTCACGTCATTTTCCGAAGTTCGTCACAGCACTATCCGAAGTTCGTCTCGTCACTATCCAAATTTCGTCAGAATAATCTGAAGTTCGTTACAATAAACCAAAGTTCGTCACGTCACTATCCGCAACTTCGTGAAGTTCGTCACAATAATCCAAAGTTCGTCACAATTATTTAAAGTTCGTCACGTCATTTATTTCATTTCATTTCATATTTCATATTTCATATTTCATATTTCATATTTCATATTTCATATTTCATATTTCATATTTCATATTTCATATTTCATATTTCATATTTCATTTTTCATATTTCATATCTCATATTTCATATTTCATATTTCATATTTCATATTTCATTTGAATTTGAAATTTGAAATTCGGATATGACCGTTCACGTCAATATCCGAATTTCATCACGTCAAAATCCGAAATTTGTCACAATAATCTGAAGTTTGTCACGTCGCTATACGAAATTCGTCACAATAATCCGAAGTTCGTCACGTCACTACCCGAAGTTCGTCACGATAATCGGAAATTCGTCACGTCATTTTCCGAAGTTCGTCACAGCACTATTCGAAGTTCGTCACGTCACTTACCGAAGTTCGTCACATTAATCCGGAAATCGTCACGATTATCGGAAGTTCGTCACGTCATTATTCGAAGTTCGTCACGTCATTTTGCGAAGTTCGTCACAGCACTATCCGAAGTTCGTCACGTCACTATCCGAAGTTCGTCACAATAATCCGAAGTTCGTCACGTCACTATCCGAAATTCGTCACAATAATCCGAAGTTCATCACGTCACTATCCGAAGTTCGTCACAATAATCCGAAGTTCGTCACGTCACTATCCGAAGTTCGTCACGATAATCGGAAGTTCGTCACGTCATTTTGCGAAGTTCGTCACAGCACTATCCGAAGTTCGTCACGTCACTATCCGAAGTTCGTCACAATAATCCGAAGTTCGTCACGTCACTATCCGAAATTCGTCACAATAATCCGAAGTTCGTCACGTCACTATCCGAAGTTCGTCACAATAATCCGAAGTTCGTCACGTCACTATCCGAAATTCGTCACAATAATCCGAAGTTCGTCACGTCACTATCCGAAGTTCGTCACGATAATCGGAAGTTCGTCACGTCATTTTCCGAAGTTCGTCACAGAACTATTCGAAGTTCGTCACGTCATTTTCCGAAGTTCGTCACAGCACTATTCGAAGTTCGTCACGTCACTATCCGAAGTTCGTCACAATAATCCGGAAATCGTCACGATTATCGGAAGTTCGTCACGTCATTATCCGAAGTTCGTCACGTCATTTTGCGAAGTTCGTCACAGCACTATCCGAAGTTCGTCACGTCACTATCCGAAGTTCGTCACAATAATCCGGAAATCGTCACGATTATCGGAAGTTCGTCACGTCATTATCCGAAGTTCGTCACGTCATTTTCCGAAGTTCGTCACAGCACTATCCGAAGTTCGTCTCGTCACTATCCAAATTTCGTCAGAATAATCTGAAGTTCGTTACAATAAACCAAAGTTCGTCACGTCACTATCCGCAACTTCGTGAAGTTCGTCACAATAATCCAAAGTTCGTCACAATTATTTAAAGTTCGTCACGTCATTTATTTCATTTCATTTCATATTTCATATTTCATATTTCATATTTCATATTTCATATTTCATATTTCATATTTCATATTTCATATTTCATATTTCATATTTCATATTTCATTTTTCATATTTCATATCTCATATTTCATATTTCATATTTCATATTTCATATTTCATTTGAATTTGAAATTTGAAATTCGGATATGACCGTTCACGTCAATATCCGAATTTCATCACGTCAAAATCCGAAATTTGTCACAATAATCTGAAGTTTGTCACGTCGCTATACGAAATTCGTCACAATAATCCGAAGTTCGTCACGTCACTATCCGAAGTTCGTCACAATAATCCGGAAATCGTCACGATTATCGGAAGTTCGTCACGTCATTATCCGAAGTTCGTCACGTCATTTTCCGAAGTTCGTCACAGCACTATCCGAAGTTCGTCTCGTCACTATCCAAAGGACAATGCCCACGGCGCTATGGACAAATGTACTCAATTTAACATTGTTGTGTCTTCATCAAATTATCTTTAAAATACTCGATGGCATGTCTATATACTACCTCAAAAGATTTAACACAAACGACAATGGCATTTCCGAGATATTTACAAAAATGAAATTACTATTTTGAGGTTATGTTAGACCAAAAATTAGTTGAAAAAAGTTATTTAAAAGGGTCTGAATGGGTTTACGGGTTAGCTTGGTGTCTTTGAAGCATATTTGTGTAAATCTGTGTCTACCTCACCAAGTCTTACTGATTTAGATTTTACGCATTTTTAAATCTTATTCCCTCGTTTCATGAAATTGCAAAGCGTGGAAGAAATCATTACTTAGATAGTCAATTGCTGTGTTATATAGATATGAAACTGAGCGATTGATCAGGATCTAGAGATCCTAGGTACTCAAATCATAGATGTGGTAGGTATCATGAAATTGTCTTCGTAAGTAGAGAGGGAAGGAAAAACACACAACACTAAATACAATAAATAAAAGAATGATTATTTCTTAAACCTGTAATTTATTATTCTAAAAATACGTTATCCAAAAATAGAGCTGGAACACTAACATTGTTTTAACGTGCCCAGCTCAAATACTACACTATGCACATTACATGCACACAGCAACTCAAATCATACTACGTTAAAGAGACAATGTGCATTCTTACCGGCGTTGGTGAGATCCAGACTCGTAAAATGTTCATGATGTTATTCGAAATCTCCGACAACATGCGTCTGCGGCTAAGTAGCGTTAATCTCAAAGAGCAGTTGAGACATTGCATCACAGTCGCACTCGCCATGATCACAACTAAAAAAGTCCTGCCTTTCGTAATAAACAACACACACGGTGCAGCTGCGGCGTTAGAATTATGTTTGTTTTCAATGGTTTGGCAGCAGTAACGGAGGAACTAAAAGGCTCGACTCGACGCACAACGTACCAAAACCAGTAGAAATGACAGTATTGTATTGCAAAAATATGACAGACGCAATAAATGTCAAATAAGGTTGTACCCATACTGATGAGAGATTGATTTCCGTAAACCAGCCAGTGATATTTCACGAATACCACTTGGTGCCGATGCCGTCATTTACAACCACTGATATTAAAAATACTATACTTAAACTCTGTTATTACCTACTTTACAATAATAGATTGAACAATCAACACAAAATCGATCAAATCAAAATCAAATCAATCTTTAACCGATATCGTTTTATTTTATGTAGGTAGGTATGCACATTACCCGCAAAAGAAAAAAATGTAACGTAAAATTATTTTTTTGAAGGCGGTTAAAAATAAACATCCCTAGTATTGACAGCTGATAGTAAAAAATGGCGTTCTATAACGTCGGAAACATAAAAGTACTAATTATTGTTCAAAAAACTATCCCATTTTAAATGATCATTAAGTCTTTTTAAAAATGATATTTTTATTTTAGATATTTCATGTCGTTTAAAGACTTGAGACACAAGTGATTTATTAAGAGTACTGTTCCTGGGCAATCTCTTTTCGTCAGAATAATCTGAAGTTCGTTACAATAAACCAAAGTTCGTCACGTCACTATCCGCAACTTCGTGAAGTTCGTCACAATAATCCAAAGTTCGTCACAATTATTTAAAGTTCGTCACGTCATTTATTTCATTTCATTTCATATTTCATATTTCATATTTCATATTTCATATTTCATATTTCATATTTCATATTTCATATTTCATATTTCATATTTCATATTTCATATTTCATATTTCATTTTTCATATTTCATATCTCATATTTCATATTTCATATTTCATATTTCATATTTCATTTGAATTTGAAATTTGAAATTCGGATATGACCGTTCACGTCAATATCCGAATTTCATCACGTCAAAATCCGAAATTTGTCACAATAATCTGAAGTTTGTCACGTCGCTATACGAAATTCGTCACAATAATCCGAAGTTCGTCACGTCACTACCCGAAGTTCGTCACGATAATCGGAAATTCGTCACGTCATTTTCCGAAGTTCGTCACAGCACTATTCGAAGTTCGTCACGTCACTTACCGAAGTTCGTCACATTAATCCGGAAATCGTCACGATTATCGGAAGTTCGTCACGTCATTATTCGAAGTTCGTCACGTCATTTTGCGAAGTTCGTCACAGCACTATCCGAAGTTCGTCACGTCACTATCCGAAGTTCGTCACAATAATCCGAAGTTCGTCACGTCACTATCCGAAATTCGTCACAATAATCCGAAGTTCATCACGTCACTATCCGAAGTTCGTCACAATAATCCGAAGTTCGTCACGTCACTATCCGAAGTTCGTCACGATAATCGGAAGTTCGTCACGTCATTTTCCGAAGTTCGTCACAGCACTATCCGAAGTTGGTCTCGTCACTATCCGAAGTTCGTCATAATAATCCGAAGTTCGTCACGTCACTATCCGAAATTCGTCACAATAATCCGAAGTTCGTCACGTCACTATCCGAAGTTCGTCACGATAATCGGAAGTTCGTCACGTCATTTTCCGAAGTTCGTCACGTCATTATCCTGAGCTCGTCACGTCACTATCCAAATTTCGTCACAAAACTCCGAAGTTCGTCACGTCATTATCCGAAGTTCATCACGGCATTATCCGAAGTTGGTCACGTCATTATCCGAATTTCATCACGTCACTTTTTGAAATTTGTCACAATTATCCGAAGTTCGTCACAGCATTATCCGAAGTTCGTCACGTCACTATCCGAATTTCGTCACAATCATTCGAATTTCGTCACGTCACTATCCGAAGTTCGTCACAATTATTAGAAATTCGTCACGTCATTCATTTCATTTCATTTCATATTTCATATTTCATATTTCATATTTCATATCTCATATTTCATATTTCATATTTCATATTTCATATTTCATATTTCATATTTCATATTTCATATTTCATATTTCATGTTTCATATTTCATATTTCATATTTCATATTTCATATCTCATATTTCATATTTCATATTTCATATTTCATATTTCATATTTCATATTTCATATTTCATGTTTCATGTTTCATATTTCATATTTCATATTTCATATTTCATATTTCATATTTCATGATTCATTTCATTTCATTTCATTTCATTTCATTTCATTTCATTTCATTTCATTTCATTTCATTTCATTTCATTTCATTTCATTTCATTTCATTTCATTTCATTTCATTTCATTTCATTTCATTTCATTTCATTTCATTTCATTTCATTTCATTTCATTTCATTTCATTTCATTTCATTTCATTTCATTTCATTTCATTTCATTTCATTTCATTTCATTTAATTTAATTTCATTTAATTTAATTTAATTTAATTTCATTTAATTTAATTTAATTTAAATTAATTTAATTTAATTTAATTTAATTTAATTTAATTTAATTTAATTTAATTTAATTTAATTTCATTTAATTTAATTTCATTTCATTTCATTTCATTTCATTTCATTTCATTTCATTTCATTTCATTTCATTTCATTTCATTTCATTTCATTTCATTTCATTTCATTTCATTTCATTTCATTTCATTTCATTTCATTTCATTTCATTTCATTTCATTTCATTTCATTTCATTTCATTTCATTTCATTTCATTTCATTTCATTTCATTTCATTTCATTTCATTTCATTTCATTTCATTTCATTTCATTTCATTTCATTTCATTTCATTTCATTTCATTTCATTTCATTTCATTTCATTTCATTTCATTTCATTTCATTTCATTTCATTTCATTTCATTTCATTTCATTTCATTTCATTTCATTTCATTTCATTTCATTTCATTTCATTTCATTTCATTTCATTTCATTTCATTTCATTTCATTTCATTTCATTTCATTTCATTTCATTTCATTTCATTTCATTTCATTTCATTTCATTTCATTTCATTTCATTTCATTTCATTTCATTTCATTTCATTTCATTTCATTTCATTTCATTTCATTTCATTTCATTTCATTTCATTTCATTTCATTTCATTTCATTTCATTTCATTTCATTTCATTTCATTTCATTTCATTTCATTTCATTTCATTTCATTTCATTTCATTTCATTTCATTTCATTTCATTTCATTTCATTTCATTTCATTTCATTTCATTTCATTTCATTTCATTTCATTTCATTTCATTTCATTTCATTTCATTTCATTTCATTTCATTTCATTTCATTTCATTTCATTTCATTTCATTTCATTTCATTTCATTTCATTTCATTTCATTTCATTTCATTTCATTTCATTTCATTTCATTTCATTTCATTTCATTTCATTTCATTTCATTTCATTTCATTTCATTTCATTTCATTTCATTTCATTTCATTTCATTTCATTTCATTTCATTTCATTTCATTTCATTTCATTTCATTTCATTTCATTTCATTTCATTTCATTTCATTTCATTTCATTTCATTTCATTTCATTTCATTTCATTTCATTTCATTTCATTTCATTTCATTTCATTTCATTTCATTTCATTTCATTTCATTTCATTTCATTTCATTTCATTTCATTTCATTTCACGTCACTATCCGAATTTCATCACGTCAATATCCGAATTTCATCACGTCAAAATCCAAAATTTGTCACAATAATCTGAAGTTTGTCACGTCGCTATCCGAAAATCGTCACAATAATCCGAAGTTCGTCACGTCACTATTCGAAGTTCGTCACGATAATCGGAAGTTCGTCACGTCATTTTCCGAAGTTCGTCACAGCACTATCCGAAGTTCGTCAAGTCATTTTCCGAAGTTCGTCACAGCAGTATCCGAAGTTCGTTACGTCACTATCCGAAGTTCGTCACAATAATCCGGAAATCGTCACGATTATCGGAAGTTCGTCACGTCAATCTCCGAAGTTCGTCACGTCATTTTCCGAAGTTCGTCACAGCACTATCCGAAGTTCGTCTCGTCACTATCCAAATTTCGTCAGAATAATCTGAAGTTCGTTACAATAAACCAAAGTTCGTCACGTCACTATCCGCAACTTCGTGAAGTTCGTCACAATAATCCAAAGTTCGTCACAATTATCCGAAGTTCGTCACGTCATTCATTTCATTTCATTTCATTTCATATTTCATATTTCATATTTCATATTTCATATTTCATATTTCATATTTCATATTTCATATTTCATATTTCATATTTCATATTTCATATTTCATATTTCATATTTCATATTTCATATTTCATATTTCATATTTCATATTTCATATTTCATATTTCATATTTCATATTTCATATTTCATATTTCATCTTTCATATTTCATATTTCATATTTCATATTTCATATTTCATAAATCATATTTCATATTTCATATTTCATATTTCATATTTCATATTTCATATTTCATATTTCATATCTCATATTTCATATTTCATATTTCATATTTCATATTTCATATTTCATATTTCATTTGAATTTAAAATTCGAAATTCGGATATGACTGTTCACGTCAATATCCGAATTTCATCACGTCAAAATCCGAAATTTGTCACAATAATCCGAAGTTCGTCACGTCACTATCCGAAATTCGTCACAATAATCCGAAGTTCGTCACGTCACTATCCGAAGTTCGTCACAATAATCCGAAGTTCGTCACGTCACTATCCGAAATTCGTCACAATAATCCGAAGTTCGTCACGTCACTATCCGAAGTTCGTCACGATAATCGGAAGTTCGTCACGTCATTTTCCGAAGTTCGTCACAGAACTATCCGAAGTTCGTCACGTCATTTTCCGAAGTTCGTCACAGCACTATTCGAAGTTCGTCACGTCACTATCCGAAGTTCGTCACAATAATCCGGAAATCGTCACGATTATCGGAAGTTCGTCACGTCATTATCCGAAGTTCGTCACGTCATTTTGCGAAGTTCGTCACAGCACTATCCGAAGTTCGTCACGTCACTATCCGAAGTTCGTCACAATAATCCGGAAATCGTCACGATTATCGGAAGTTCGTCACGTCATTATCCGAAGTTCGTCACGTCATTTTCCGAAGTTCGTCACAGCACTATCCGAAGTTCGTCTCGTCACTATCCAAATTTCGTCAGAATAATCTGAAGTTCGTTACAATAAACCAAAGTTCGTCACGTCACTATCCGCAACTTCGTGAAGTTCGTCACAATAATCCAAAGTTCGTCACAATTATTTAAAGTTCGTCACGTCATTTATTTCATTTCATTTCATATTTCATATTTCATATTTCATATTTCATATTTCATATTTCATATTTCATATTTCATATTTCATATTTCATATTTCATATTTCATATTTCATATTTCATATTTCATTTTTCATATTTCATATCTCATATTTCATATTTCATATTTCATATTTCATATTTCATTTGAATTTGAAATTTTAAATTCGGATATGACCGTTCACGTCAATATCCGAATTTCATCACGTCAAAATCCGAAATTTGTCACAATAATCTGAAGTTTGTCACGTCGCTATACGAAATTCGTCACAATAATCCGAAGTTCGTCACGTCACTATCCGAAGTTCGTCACAATAATCCGGAAATCGTCACGATTATCGGAAGTTCGTCACGTCATTATCCGAAGTTCGTCACGTCATTTTCCGAAGTTCGTCACAGCACTATCCGAAGTTCGTCTCGTCACTATCCAAATTTCGTCAGAATAATCTGAAGTTTGTTACAATAAACCAAAGTTCGTCACGTCACTATCCGCAACTTCGTGAAGTTCGTCACAATAATCCAAAGTTCGTCACAATTATTTAAAGTTCGTCACGTCATTTATTTCATTTCATTTCATATTTCATATTTCATATTTCATATTTTCATATTTCATATTTCATTTTTCATATTTCATATCTCATATTTCATATTTCATATTTCATATTTCATATTTCATTTGAATTTGAAATTTGAAATTCGGATATGACCGTTCACGTCAATATCCGAATTTCATCACGTCAAAATCCGAAATTTGTCACAATAATCTGAAACTTGTCACGTCGCTATACGAAATTCGTCACAATAATCCGAAGTTCGTCACGTCACTACCCGAAGTTCGTCACGATAATCGGAAATTCGTCACGTCATTTTCCGAAGTTCGTCACAGCACTATTCGAAGTTCGTCACGTCACTTACCGAAGTTCGTCACATTAATCCGGAAATCGTCACGATTATCGGAAGTTCGTCACGTCATTATTCGAAGTTCGTCACGTCATTTTGCGAAGTTCGTCACAGCACTATCCGAAGTTCGTCACGTCACTATCCGAAGTTCGTCACAATAATCCGAAGTTCGTCACGTCACTATCCGAAATTCGTCACAATAATCCGAAGTTCATCACGTCACTATCCGAAGTTCGTCACAATAATCCGAAGTTCGTCACGTCACTATCCGAAGTTCGTCACAATAATCCGAAGTTCGTCACGTCACTATCCGAAATTCGTCACAATAATCCGAAGTTCGTCACGTCACTATCCGAAGTTCGTCACGATAATCGGAAGTTCGTCACGTCATTTTCCGAAGTTCGTCACAATAATCCGGAAATCGTCACGATTATCGGAAGTTCGTCACGTCATTATCCGAAGTTCGTCACGTCATTTTCCGAAGTTCGTCACAGCACTATCCGAAGTTCGTCACGTCACTATCCGAAGTTCGTCACAATAATCCGGAAATCGTCACGATTATCGGAAGTTCGTCACGTCATTATCCGAAGTTCGTCACGTCATTTTCCGAAGTTCGTCACAGCACTATCCGAAGTTCGTCTCGTCACTATCCAAATTTCGTCAGAATAATCTGAAGTTCGTTACAATAAACCAAAGTTCGTCACGTCACTATCCGCAACTTCGTGAAGTTCGTCACAATAATCCAAAGTTCGTCACAATTATTTAAAGTTCGTCACGTCATTTATTTCATTTCATTTCATATTTCATATTTCATATTTCATATTTCATATTTCATATTTCATATTTCATATTTCATATTTCATATTTCATATTTCATATTTCATATTTCATATTTCATATTTCATATTTCATATTTCATATTTCATATTTCATATTTCATATTTCATATTTCATATTTCATATTTCATATTTCATTTGAATTTGAAATTTGAAATTCGGATATGACCGTTCACGTCAATATCCGAATTTCATCACGTCAAAATCCGAAATTTGTCACAATAATCTGAAGTTTGTCACGTCGCTATACGAAATTCGTCACAATAATCCGAAGTTCGTCACGTCACTACCCGAAGTTCGTCACGATAATCGGAAATTCGTCACGTCATTTTCCGAAGTTCGTCACAGCACTATTCGAAGTTCGTCACGTCACTTACCGAAGTTCGTCACAATAATCCGGAAATCGTCACGATTATCGGAAGTTCGTCACGTCATTATTCGAAGTTCGTCACGTCATTTTGCGAAGTTCGTCACAGCACTATCCGAAGTTCGTCACGTCACTATCCGAAGTTCGTCACAATAATCCGAAGTTCGTCACGTCACTTTTCGAAATTCGTCACAATAATCCGAAGTTCATCACGTCACTATCCGAAGTTCGTCACGTCATTTTCCGAAGTTCGTCACAGCACTATCCGAAGTTGGTCTCGTCACTATCCGAAGTTCGTCATAATAATCCGAAGTTCGTCACGTCACTATCCGAAATTCGTCACAATAATCCGAAGTTCGTCACGTCACTATCCGAAGTTCGTCACGATAATCGGAAGTTCGTCACGTCATTTTCCGAAGTTCGTCACGTCATTATCCTGAGCTCGTCACGTCACTATCCAAATTTCGTCACAAAACTCCGAAGTTCGTCACGTCATTATCCGAAGTTCATCACGGCATTATCCGAAGTTGGTCACGTCATTATCCGAATTTCATCACGTCACTTTTTGAAATTTGTCACAATTATCCGAAGTTCGTCACAGCATTATCCGAAGTTCGTCACGTCACTATCCGAATTTCGTCACAATCATTCGAATTTCGTCACGTCACTATCCGAAGTTCGTCACAATAATCCGAAGTTCGTCACAATTATTAGAAATTCGTCACGTCATTCATTTCATTTCATTTCATATTTCATATTTCATATTTCATATTTCATATCTCATATTTCATATTTCATATTTCATTTCATTTCATTTCATTTCATTTCATTTCATTTCATTTCATTTCATTTCATTTCATTTCATTTCATTTCATTTCATTTCATTTCATTTCATTTCATTTCATTTCATTTCATTTCATTTCATTTCATTTCATTTCATTTCATTTCATTTCATTTCATTTCATTTCATTTCATTTCATTTCATTTCATTTCATTTCATTTCATTTCATTTCATTTCATTTCATTTCATTTCATTTCATTTCATTTCATTTCATTTCATTTCATTTCATTTCATTTCATTTCATTTCATTTCATTTCATTTCATTTCATTTCATTTCATTTCATTTCATTTCATTTCATTTCATTTCATTTCATTTCATTTCATTTCATTTCATTTCATTTCATTTCATTTCATTTCATTTCATTTCATTTCATTTCATTTCATTTCATTTCATTTCATTTCATTTCATTTCATTTCATTTCATTTCATTTCATTTCATATCATTTCATTTCATTTCATTTCATTTCATTTCATTTCATTTCATTTCATTTCATTTCATTTCATTTCATTTCATTTCATTTCATTTCATTTCATTTCATTTCATTTCATTTCATTTCATTTCTTTTCATTTCATTTCATTTCATTTCATTTCATTTCATTTCATTTCACGTCACTATCCGAATTTCATCACGTCAATATCCGAATTTCATCACGTCAAAATCCAAAATTTGTCACAATAATCTGAAGTTTGTCACGTCGCTATCCGAAATTCGTCACAATAATCCGAAGTTCGTCACGTCACTATTCGAAGTTCGTCACGATAATCGGAAGTTCGTCACGTCATTTTCCGAAGTTCGTCACAGCACTATCCGAAGTTCGTCAAGTCATTTTCCGAAGTTCGTCACAGCACTATCCGAAGTTCGTTACGTCACTATCCGAAGTTCGTCACAATAATCCGGAAATCGTCACGATTATCGGAAGTTCGTCACGTCAATCTCCGAAGTTCGTCACGTCATTTTCCGAAGTTCGTCACAGCACTATCCGAAGTTCGTCACGTCACTATCCGAAGTTCGTCACAATAATCCGGAAATCGTCACGATTATCGGAAGTTCGTCACGTCATTATCCGAAGTTCGTCACGTCATTTTCCGAAGTTCGTCACAGCACTATCCGAAGTTCGTCTCGTCACTATCCAAATTTCGTCAGAATAATCTGAAGTTCGTTACAATAAACCAAAGTTCGTCACGTCACTATCCGCAACTTCGTGAAGTTCGTCACAATAATCCAAAGTTCGTCACAATTATCCGAAGTTCGTCACGTCATTCATTTCATTTCATTTCATTTCATATTTCATATTTCATATTTCATATTTCATATTTCATATTTCATATTTCATATTTCATATTTCATATTTCATATTTCATATTTCATATTTCATATTTCATATTTCATATTTCATATTTCATATTTCATATTTCATATTTCATATTTCATATTTCATATTTCATATTTCATATTTCATATTTCCTATTTCATATTTCATATTTCATATTTCATATTTCATATTTCATTTTTCATATATCATATTTCATATTTCATTTCATTTCATTTTATTTCATTTCATTTCATTTCATATTTCATATTTCATATTTCATATTTCATATTTCATATTTCATATTTCATATTTCATATTTCATATTTCATATTTCATATTTCATATTTCATATTTCATATTTCATATTTCATATTTCATATTTCATATTTCATATTTCATATTTCATATTTCATATTTCATATGTCATATTTCATATTTAATATTTCATATTTTATATTTCATATTTCATATTTCATATTTCATATTTCATTTCATTTAATTTTATTTCATTTCATTTCATATTTCATATTTCATATTTCATATTTCATATTTCATATTTCATATTTTATATTTCATATATCATATTTCATATATCATATTTCATTTCATTTTATTTCATTTCATTTCATATTTCATATTTCATATTTCATATTTCGTATTTCATGTTTCATATTTCATATTTCATATTTCATATTTCATATTTCATATTTCATATCTCATATTTCATATTTCATATTTCATATTTCATATTTCATAATTCATATCTCATATTTCATATTTCATATTTCATATTTCATATTTCATTTGAATTTAAAATTCGAAATTCGGATATGACTGTTCACGTCAATATCCGAATTTCATCACGTCAAAATCCGAAATTTGTCACAATATCTGAAGTTTGTCACGTCGCTATACGAAATTCGTCACAATAATCCGAAGTTCGTCACGTCACTACCCGAAGTTCGTTACGATAATCCGAAGTTCGTCACGTCACTATCCAAAATTCGTCACAATAATCCGAAGTTCGTCACGTCACTATCCGAAGTTCGTCACGATAATCGGAAGTTCGTCACGTCATTTTCCGAAGTTCGTCACAGAACTATCCGAAGTTCGTCACGTCATTTTCCGAAGTTCGTCACAGCACTATTCGAAGTTCGTCACGTCACTATCCGAAGTTCGTCACAATAATCCGGAAATCGTCACGATTATCGGAAGTTCGTCACGTCATTATCCGAAGTTCGTCACGTCATTTTGCGAAGTTCGTCACAGCACTATCCGAAGTTCGTCACGTCACTATCCGAAGTTCGTCACAATAATCCGGAAATCGTCACGATTATCGGAAGTTCGTCACGTCATTATCCGAAGTTCGTCACGTCATTTTCCGAAGTTCGTCACAGCACTATCCGAAGTTCGTCTCGTCACTATCCAAATTTCGTCAGAATAATCTGAAGTTCGTCACAATAATCCAAAGTTCGTCACAATTATCCGAAGTTCGTCACGTCATTCATTTCATTTCATTTCATATTTCAAATTTCATATTTCATATTTCATATTTCATATTTCATATTTCATATTTCATATTTCATATTTCATATTTCATATTTCATATTTCATATTTCATATTTCATATTTCATATTTCATATTTCATATTTCATATTTCATATTTCATATTTCATATTTCATATTTCATATTTCATATTTCATATTTCATATTTCATATTTCATATTTCATATTTCATATTTCATATTTCATATTTCATATTTCATATTTCATATTTCATATTTCATATTTCATGTTTCATATTTCATATTTCATATTTCATATTTCATATTTCATATTTCATATTTCATATCTCATATTTCATATTTCATATTTCATATTTCATATTTCATTTGAATTTAAAATTCGAAATTCGGATATGACTGTTCACGTCAATATCCGAATTTCATCACGTCAAAATCCGAAATTTGTCACAATAATCTGAAGTTTGTCACGTCGCTATCCGAAATTCGTCACAATAATCCGAAGTTCGTCACGTCACTATCCGAAGTTCGTCACAATAATCCGAAGTTCGTCACGTCACTATCCGAAATTCGTCACAATAATCCGAAGTTCGTCACGTCACTATTCGAAGTTCGTCACGATAATCGGAAGTTCGTCACGTCATTTTCCGAAGTTCGTCACAGCACTATCCGAAGTTCGTCAAGTCATTTTCCGAAGTTCGTCACAGCACTATCCGAAGTTCGTTACGTCACTATCCGAAGTTCGTCACAATAATCCGGAAATCGTCACGATTATCGGAAAATCGTCACGTCAATCTCCGAAGTTCGTCACGTCATTTTCCGAAGTTCGTCACAGCACTATCCGAAGTTCGTCACGTCACTATCCGAAGTTCGTCACAATAATCCGGAAATCGTCACGATTATCGGAAGTTCGTCACGTCATTATCCGAAGTTCGTCACGTCATTTTCCGAAGTTCGTCACAGCACTATCCGAAGTTCGTCTCGTCACTATCCAAATTTCGTCAGAATAATCTGAAGTTCGTTACAATAAACCAAAGTTCGTCACGTCACTATCCGCAACTTCGTGAAGTTCGTCACAATAATCCAAAGTTCGTCACAATTATCCGAAGTTCGTCACGTCATTCATTTCATTTCATTTCATTTCATATTTCATATTTCATATTTCATATTTCATATTTCATATTTCATATTTCATATTTCATATTTCATATTTCATATTTCATATTTCATATTTCATATTTCATATTTCATATTTCATATTTCATATTTCATATTTCATATTTCATATTTCATATTTCATATTTCATATTTCATATTTCCTATTTCATATTTCATATTTCATATTTCATATTTCATTTTTCATATATCATATTTCATATTTCATTTCATTTCATTTTATTTCATTTCATTTCATATTTCATATTTCATATTTCATATTTCATATTTCATATTTCATATTTCATATTTCATATTTCATATTTCATATTTCATATTTCATATTTCATATTTCATATTTCATATTTCATATTTCATATTTCATATTTCATATTTCATATTTCATATTTCATATGTCATATTTCATATTTAATATTTCATATTTTATATTTCATATTTCATATTTCATATTTCATATTTCATTTCATTTAATTTTATTTCATTTCATTTCATATTTCATATTTCATATTTCATATTTCATATTTCATATTTCATATTTTATATTTCATATATCATATTTCATATATCATATTTCATTTCATTTTATTTCATTTCATTTCATATTTCATATTTCATATTTCATATTTCGTATTTCATGTTTCATATTTCATATTTCATATTTCATATTTCATATTTCATATTTCATATCTCATATTTCATATTTCATATTTCATATTTCATATTTCATAATTCATATCTCATATTTCATATTTCATATTTCATATTTCATATTTCATTTGAATTTAAAATTCGAAATTCGGATATGACTGTTCACGTCAATATCCGAATTTCATCACGTCAAAATCCGAAATTTGTCACAATATCTGAAGTTTGTCACGTCGCTATACGAAATTCGTCACAATAATCCGAAGTTCGTCACGTCACTACCCGAAGTTCGTTACGATAATCCGAAGTTCGTCACGTCACTATCCAAAATTCGTCACAATAATCCGAAGTTCGTCACGTCACTATCCGAAGTTCGTCACGATAATCGGAAGTTCGTCACGTCATTTTCCGAAGTTCGTCACAGAACTATCCGAAGTTCGTCACGTCATTTTCCGAAGTTCGTCACAGCACTATTCGAAGTTCGTCACGTCACTATCCGAAGTTCGTCACAATAATCCGGAAATCGTCACGATTATCGGAAGTTCGTCACGTCATTATCCGAAGTTCGTCACGTCATTTTGCGAAGTTCGTCACAGCACTATCCGAAGTTCGTCACGTCACTATCCGAAGTTCGTCACAATAATCCGGAAATCGTCACGATTATCGGAAGTTCGTCACGTCATTATCCGAAATTCGTCACGTCATTTTCCGAAGTTCGTCACAGCACTATCCGAAGTTCGTCTCGTCACTATCCAAATTTCGTCAGAATAATCTGAAGTTCGTCACAATAATCCAAAGTTCGTCACAATTATCCGAAGTTCGTCACGTCATTCATTTCATTTCATTTCATATTTCAAATTTCATATTTCATATTTCATATTTCATATTTCATATTTCATATTTCATATTTCATATTTCATATTTCATATTTCATATTTCATATTTCATATTTCATATTTCATATTTCATATTTCATATTTCATATTTCATATTTCATATTTCATATTTCATATTTCATATTTCATATTTCATATTTCATATTTCATATTTCATATTTCATATTTCATATTTCATATTTCATATTTCATATTTCATATTTCATATTTCATATTTCATATTTCATATTTCATGTTTCATATTTCATATTTCATATTTCATATTTCATATTTCATATTTCATATTTCATATCTCATATTTCATATTTCATATTTCATATTTCATATTTCATTTGAATTTAAAATTCGAAATTCGGATATGACTGTTCACGTCAATATCCGAATTTCATCACGTCAAAATCCGAAATTTGTCACAATAATCTGAAGTTTGTCACGTCGCTATCCGAAATTCGTCACAATAATCCGAAGTTCGTCACGTCACTATCCGAAGTTCGTCACAATAATCCGAAGTTCGTCACGTCACTATCCGAAATTCGTCACAATAATCCGAAGTTCGTCACGTCACTATCCGAAGTTCGTCACGATAATCGGAAGTTCGTCACGTCATTTTCCGAAGTTCGTCACAGAACTATCCGAAGTTCGTCACGTCATTTTCCGAAGTTCGTCACAGCACTATTCGAAGTTCGTCACGTCACTATCCGAAGTTCGTCACAATAATCCGGAAATCGTCACGATTATCGGAAGTTCGTCACGTCATTATCCGAAGTTCGTCACGTCATTTTGCGAAGTTCGTCACAGCACTATCCGAAGTTCGTCACGTCACTATCCGAAGTTCGTCACAATAATCCGGAAATCGTCACGATTATCGGAAGTTCGTCACGTCATTATCCGAAGTTCGTCACGTCATTTTCCGAAGTTCGTCACAGCACTATCCGAAGTTCGTCTCGTCACTATCCAAATTTCGTCAGAATAATCTGAAGTTCGTTACAATAAACCAAAGTTCGTCACGTCACTATCCGCAACTTCGTGAAGTTCGTCACAATAATCCAAAGTTCGTCACAATTATTTAAAGTTCGTCACGTCATTTATTTCATTTCATTTCATATTTCATATTTCATATTTCATATTTCATATTTCATATTTCATATTTCATATTTCATATTTCATATTTCATATTTCATATTTCATATTTCATATTTCATATTTCATATTTCATTTTTCATATTTCATATCTCATATTTCATATTTCATATTTCATATTTCATATTTCATTTGAATTTGAAATTTGAAATTCGGATATGACCGTTCACGTCAATATCCGAATTTCATCACGTCAAAATCCGAAATTTGTCACAATAATCTGAAGTTTGTCACGTCGCTATACGAAATTCGTCACAATAATCCGAAGTTCGTCACGTCACTATCCGAAGTTCGTCACAATAATCCGGAAATCGTCACGATTATCGGAAGTTCGTCACGTCATTATCCGAAGTTCGTCACGTCATTTTCCGAAGTTCGTCACAGCACTATCCGAAGTTCGTCTCGTCACTATCCAAATTTCGTCAGAATAATCTGAAGTTCGTTACAATAAACCAAAGTTCGTCACGTCACTATCCGCAACTTCGTGAAGTTCGTCACAATAATCCAAAGTTCGTCACAATTATTTAAAGTTCGTCACGTCATTTATTTCATTTCATTTCATATTTCATATTTCATATTTCATATTTCATATTTCATATTTCATATTTCATATTTCATATTTCATATTTCATATTTCATTTTTCATATTTCATATCTCATATTTCATATTTCATATTTCATATTTCATATTTCATTTGAATTTGAAATTTGAAATTCGGATATGACCGTTCACGTCAATATCCGAATTTCATCACGTCAAAATCCGAAATTTGTCACAATAATCTGAAGTTTGTCACGTCGCTATACGAAATTCGTCACAATAATCCGAAGTTCGTCACGTCACTACCCGAAGTTCGTCACGATAATCGGAAATTCGTCACGTCATTTTCCGAAGTTCGTCACAGCACTATTCGAAGTTCGTCACGTCACTTACCGAAGTTCGTCACATTAATCCGGAAATCGTCACGATTATCGGAAGTTCGTCACGTCATTATTCGAAGTTCGTCACGTCATTTTGCGAAGTTCGTCACAGCACTATCCGAAGTTCGTCACGTCACTATCCGAAGTTCGTCACAATAATCCGAAGTTCGTCACGTCACTATCCGAAATTCGTCACAATAATCCGAAGTTCATCACGTCACTATCCGAAGTTCGTCACAATAATCCGAAGTTCGTCACGTCACTATCCGAAGTTCGTCACGATAATCGGAAGTTCGTCACGTCATTTTCCGAAGTTCGTCACAGCACTATCCGAAGTTGGTCTCGTCACTATCCGAAGTTCGTCATAATAATCCGAAGTTCGTCACGTCACTATCCGAAATTCGTCACAATAATCCGAAGTTCGTCACGTCACTATCCGAAGTTCGTCACGATAATCGGAAGTTCGTCACGTCATTTTCCGAAGTTCGTCACGTCATTATCCTGAGCTCGTCACGTCACTATCCAAATTTCGTCACAAAACTCCGAAGTTCGTCACGTCATTATCCGAAGTTCATCACGGCATTATCCGAAGTTGGTCACGTCATTATCCGAATTTCATCACGTCACTTTTTGAAATTTGTCACAATTATCCGAAGTTCGTCACAGCATTATCCGAAGTTCGTCACGTCACTATCCGAATTTCGTCACAATCATTCGAATTTCGTCACGTCACTATCCGAAGTTCGTCACAATTATTAGAAATTCGTCACGTCATTCATTTCATTTCATTTCATATTTCATATTTCATATTTCATATTTTATATCTCATATTTCATATTTCATATTTCATATTTCATATTTCATATTTCATATTTCATATTTCATATTTCATATTTCATATTTCATATTTCATATTTCATATTTCATATTTCATATTTCATATTTCATATTTCATATTTCATGTTTCATATTTCATATTTCATATTTCATATTTCATATTTCATATCTCATATTTCATATTTCATATTTCATATTTCATATTTCATATTTCATATTTCATGTTTCATATTTCATATTTCATATTTCATGATTCATTTCATTTCATTTCATTTCATTTCATTTCATTTCATTTCATTTCATTTCATTTCATTTCATTTCATTTCATTTCATTTCATTTCATTTCATTTCATTTCATTTCATTTCATTTCATTTCATTTCATTTCATTTCATTTCATTTCATTTCATTTCATTTCATTTCATTTCATTTCATTTCATTTCATTTCATTTCATTTCATTTCATTTCATTTCATTTCATTTCATTTCATTTCATTTCATTTCATTTCATTTCATTTCATTTCATTTCATTTCATTTCATTTCATTTCATTTCATTTCATTTCATTTCATTTCATTTCATTTCATTTCATTTCATTTCATTTCATTTCATTTCATTTCATTTCATTTCATTTCATTTCATTTCATTTCATTTCATTTCATTTCATTTCATTTCATTTCATTTCATTTCATTTCATTTCATTTCATTTCATTTCATTTCATTTCATTTCATTTCATTTCATTTCATTTCATTTCATTTCATTTCATTTCATTTCATTTCATTTCATTTCATTTCATTTCATTTCATTTCATTTCATTTCATTTCATTTCATTTCATTTCATTTCATTTCATTTCATTTCATTTCATTTCATTTCATTTCATTTCATTTCATTTCATTTCATTTCATTTCATTTCATTTCATTTCATTTCATTTCATTTCATTTCACGTCACTATCCGAATTTCATCACGTCAATATCCGAATTTCATCACGTCAAAATCCAAAATTTGTCACAATAATCTGAAGTTTGTCACGTCGCTATCCGAAATTCGTCACAATAATCCGAAGTTCGTCACGTCACTATCCGAAGTTCGTCACGATAATCGGAAGTTCGTCACGTCATTTTCCGAAGTTCGTCACAGCACTATCCGAAGTTCGTCACGTCATTTTCCGAAGTTCGTCACAGCACTATCCGAAGTTCGTTACGTCACTATCCGAAGTTCGTCACAATAATCCGGAAATCGTCACGATTATCGGAAGTTCGTCACGTCATTCTCCGAAGTTCGTCACGATAATCGGAAGTTCGTCACGTCATTTTCCGAAGTTCGTCACAGCACTATCCGAAGTTCGTCTCGTCACTATCCAAATTTCGTCAGAATTATCTGAAGTTCGTTACAATAAACCAAAGTTCGTCACGTCACTATCCGCAACTTCGTGAAGTTCGTCACAATAATCCAAAGTTCGTCACAATTATCCGAAGTTCGTCACGTCATTCATTTCATTTCATTTCATATTTCATATTTCATATTTCATATTTCATATTTCATATTTCATATTTCATATTTCATATTTCATATTTCATATTTCATATTTCATATTTCATATTTCATATTTCATATTTCATATTTCATATTTCATATTTCATATTTCATATTTCATATTTCATATTTCATATTTCATATTTCATATTTCATATTTCATATTTCATATTTCATATTTCATATTTCATATTTCATATTTCATATTTCATATTTCATATTTCATATTTCATATTTCATATTTCATATTTCATATTTCATATTTCATATTTCATATTTCATATTTCATATTTCATATTTCATATTTCATATTTCATATTTCATAATTCATATCTCATATTTCATATGTCATATTTCATATTTCATATTTCATTTGAATTTAAAATTCGAAATTCGGATATGACTGTTCACGTCAATATCCGAATTTCATCACGTCAAAATCCGAAATTTGTCACAATATCTGAAGTTTGTCACGTCGCTATACGAAATTCGTCACAATAATCCGAAGTTCGTCACGTCACTACCCGAAGTTCGTTACGATAATCCGAAGTTCGTCACGTCACTATCCAAAATTCGTCACAATAATCCGAAGTTCGTCACGTCACTATCCGAAGTTCGTCACGATAATCGGAAGTTCGTCACGTCATTTTCCGAAGTTCGTCACAGAACTATCCGAAGTTCGTCACGTCATTTTCCGAAGTTCGTCACAGCACTATTCGAAGTTCGTCACGTCACTATCCGAAGTTCGTCACAATAATCCGGAAATCGTCACGATTATCGGAAGTTCGTCACGTCATTATCCGAAGTTCGTCACGTCATTTTGCGAAGTTCGTCACAGCACTATCCGAAGTTCGTCACGTCACTATCCGAAGTTCGTCACAATAATCCGGAAATCGTCACGATTATCGGAAGTTCGTCACGTCATTATCCGAAGTTCGTCACGTCATTTTCCGAAGTTCGTCACAGCACTATCCGAAGTTCGTCTCGTCACTATCCAAATTTCGTCAGAATAATCTGAAGTTCGTCACAATAATCCAAAGTTCGTCACAATTATCCAAAGTTCGTCACGTCATTCATTTCATTTCATTTCATATTTCAAATTTCATATTTCATATTTCATATTTCATATTTCATATTTCATATTTCATATTTCATATTTCATATTTCATATTTCATATTTCATATTTCATATTTCATATTTCATATTTCATATTTCATATTTCATATTTCATATTTCATATTTCATATTTCATATTTCATATTTCATATTTCATATTTCATATTTCATATTTCATATTTCATATTTCATATTTCATATTTCATATTTCATATTTCATATTTCATATTTCATATTTCATATTTCATATTTCATATTTCATATTTCATATTTCATATTTCATATTTCATATTTCATATTTCATATTTCATATTTCATATTTCATATTTCATATTTCATATTTCATATTTCATATTTCATATTTCATATTTCATATTTCATATTTCATTTGAATTTAAAATTCGAAATTCGGATATGACTGTTCACGTCAATATCCGAATTTCATCACGTCAAAATCCGAAATTTGTCACAATAATCTGAAGTTTGTCACGTCGCTATCCGAAATTCGTCACAATAATCCGAAGTTCGTCACGTCACTATCCGAAGTTCGTCACAATAATCCGAAGTTCGTCACGTCACTATCCGAAATTCGTCACAATAATCCGAAGTTCGTCACGTCACTATCCGAAGTTCGTCACGATAATCGGAAGTTCGTCACGTCATTTTCCGAAGTTCGTCACAGAACTATCCGAAGTTCGATTTTCCGAAGTTCGTCACAGCACTATTCGAATTTCGTCACGTCACTATCCGAAGTTCGTCACAATAATCCGGAAATCGTCACGATTATCGGAAGTTCGTCACGTCATTATCCGAAGTTCGTCACGTCATTTTGCGAAGTTCGTCACAGCACTATCCGAAGTTCGTCACGTCACTATCCGAAGTTCGTCACAATAATCCGGAAATCGTCACGATTATCGGAAGTTCGTCACGTCATTATCCGAAGTTCGTCACGTCATTTTCCGAAGTTCGTCACAGCACTATCCGAAGTTCGTCTCGTCACTATCCAAATTTCGTCAGAATAATCTGAAGTTCGTTACAATAAACCAAAGTTCGTCACGTCACTATCCGCAACTTCGTGAAGTTCGTCACAATAATCCAAAGTTCGTCACAATTATTAAAAGTTCGTCACGTCATTTATTTCATTTCATTTCATATTTCATATTTCATATTTCATATTTCATATTTCATATTTCATATTTCATATTTCATATTTCATTTGAATTTGAAATTTGAAATTCGGATATGACCGTTCACGTCAATATCCGAATTTCATCACGTCAAAATCCGAAATTTGTCACAATAATCTGAAGTTTGTCACGTCGCTATACGAAATTCGTCACAATAATCCGAAGTTCGTCACGTCACTATCCGAAGTTCGTCACAATAATCCGGAAATCGTCACGATTATCGGAAGTTCGTCACGTCATTATCCGAAGTTCGTCACGTCATTTTCCGAAGTTCGTCACAGCACTATCCGAAGTTCGTCTCGTCACTATCCAAATTTCGTCAGAATAATCTGAAGTTCGTTACAATAAACCAAAGTTCGTCACGTCACTATCCGCAACTTCGTGAAGTTCGTCACAATAATCCAAAGTTCGTCACAATTATTTAAAGTTCGTCACGTCATTTATTTCATTTCATTTCATATTTCATATTTCATATTTCATATTTCATATTTCATATTTCATATTTCATATTTCATATTTCATATTTCATATTTCATATTTCATTTTTCATATTTCATATCTCATATTTCATATTTCATATTTCATATTTCATTTGAATTTGAAATTTGAAATTCGGATATGACCGTTCACGTCAATATCCAAATTTCATCACGTCAAAATCCGAAATTTGTCACAATAATCTGAAGTTTGTCACGTCGCTATACGAAATTCGTCACTATAATCCGAAGTTCGTCACGTCACTACCCGAAGTTCGTCACGATAATCGGAAATTCGTCACGTCATTTTCCGAAGTTCGTCACAGCACTATTCGAAGTTCGTCACGTCACTTACCGAAGTTCGTCACATTAATCCGGAAATCGTCACGATTATCGGAAGTTCGTCACGTCATTATTCGAAGTTCGTCACGTCATTTTGCGAAGTTCGTCACAGCACTATCCGAAGTTCGTCACGTCACTATCCGAAGTTCGTCACAATAATCCGAAGTTCGTCACGTCACTATCCGAAATTCGTCACAATAATCCGAAGTTCATCACGTCACTATCCGAAGTTCGTCACAATAATCCGAAGTTCGTCACGTCACTATCCGAAGTTCGTCACAATAATCCGAAGTTCGTCACGTCACTATCCGAAATTCGTCACAATAATCCGAAGTTCGTCACGTCACTATCCGAAGTTCGTCACGATAATCGGAAGTTCGTCACGTCACTATCCGAAGTTCGTCACAATAATCCGGAAATCGTCACGATTATCGGAAGTTCGTCACGTCATTATCCGAAGTTCGTCACGTCATTTTCCGAAGTTCGTCACAGCACTATCCGAAGTTCGTCACGTCACTATCCGAAGTTCGTCACAATAATCCGGAAATCGTCACGACAATCGGAAGTTCGTCACGTCATTATCCGAAGTTCGTCACGTCATTTTCCGAAGTTCGTCACAGCACTATCCGAAGTTCGTCTCGTCACTATCCAAATTTCGTCAGAATAATCTGAAGTTCGTTACAATAAACCAAAGTTCGTCACGTCACTATCCGCAACTTCGTGAAGTTCGTCACAATTATCCAAAGTTCGTCACAATTATTTAAAGTTCGTCACGTCATTTATTTCATTTCATTTCATATTTCATATTTCATATTTCATATTTCATATTTCATATTTCATATTTCATATTTCATATTTCATATTTCATATTTCATATTTCATATTTCATATTTCATATTTCATATTTCATATTTCATATTTCATATTTCATATTTCATATTTCATATTTCATATTTCATATTTCATATTTCATATTTCATATTTCATATTTCATATTTCATATCTCATATTTCATATTTCATATTTCATATTTCATATTTCATTTGAATTTGAAATTTGAAATTCGGATATGACCGTTCACGTCAATATCCGAATTTCATCACGTCAAAATCCGAAATTTGTCACAATAATCTGAAGTTTGTCACGTCGCTATACGAAATTCGTCACAATAATCGGAAGTTCGTCACGTCACTACCCGAAGTTCGTCACGATAATCGGAAATTCGTCACGTCATTTTCCGAAGTTCGTCACGTCACTTACCGAAGTTCGTCACAATAATCCGGAAATCGTCACGATTATCGGAAGTTCGTCACGTCATTATTCGAAGTTCGTCACGTCATTTTGCGAAGTTCGTCACAGCACTATCCGAAGTTCGTCACGTCACTATCCGAAGTTCGTCACAATAATCCGAAGTTCGTCACGTCACTTTTCGAAATTCGTCACAATAATCCGAAGTTCATCACGTCACTATCCGAAGTTCGTCACGATAATCGGAAGTTCGTCACGTCATTTTCCGAAGTTCGTCACAGCACTATCCGAAGTTGGTCTCGTCACTATCCGAAGTTCGTCATAATAATCCGAAGTTCGTCACGTCACTATCCGAAATTCGTCACAATAATCCGAAGTTCGTCACGTCACTATCCGAAGTTCGTCACGATAATCGGAAGTTCGTCACGTCATTTTCCGAAGTTCGTCACGTCATTATCCTGAGCTCGTCACGTCACTATCCAAATTTCGTCACAAAACTCCGAAGTTCGTCACGTCATTATCCGAAGTTCATCACGGCATTATCCGAAGTTCGTCACGTCATTATCCGAATTTCATCACGTCACTTTTTGAAATTTGTCACAATTATCCGAAGTTCGTCACAGCATTATCCGAAGTTCGTCACGTCACCATCCGAATTTCGTCACAATCATTCGAATTTCGTCACGTCACTATCCGAAGTTCGTCACAATAATCCGAAGTTCGTCACAATTATTAGAAATTCGTCACGTCATTCATTTCATTTCATTTCATATTTCATATTTCATATTTCATATTTCATATTTCATATCTCATATTTCATATTTCATATTTCATATTTCATATTTCATGTTTCATATTTCATATTTCATATTTCATATTTCATGATTCATTTCATTTCATTTCATTTCATTTCATTTCATTTCATTTCATTTCATTTCATTTCATTTCATTTCATTTCATTTCATTTCATTTCATTTCATTTCATTTCATTTCATTTCATTTCATTTCATTTCATTTCATTTCATTTCATTTCATTTCATTTCATTTCATTTCATTTCATTTCATTTCATTTCATTTCATTTCATTTCATTTCATTTCATTTCATTTCATTTCATTTCATTTCATTTCATTTCATTTCATTTCATTTCATTTCATTTCATTTCATTTCATTTCATTTCATTTCATTTCATTTCATTTCATTTCATTTCATTTCATTTCATTTCATTTCATTTCATTTCATTTCATTTCATTTCATTTCATTTCATTTCATTTCATTTCATTTCATTTCATTTCATTTCATTTCATTTCATTTCATTTCATTTCATTTCATTTCATTTCATTTCATTTCATTTCATTTCATTTCATTTCATTTCATTTCATTTCATTTCATTTCATTTCATTTCATTTCATTTCATTTCATTTCATTTCATTTCATTTCATTTCATTTCATTTCATTTCATTTCATTTCATTTCATTTCATTTCATTTCATTTCATTTCATTTCTTTTCATTTCATTTCATTTCATTTCATTTCATTTCATTTCATTTCATTTCATTTCATTTCTTTTCATTTCATTTCTTTTCATTTCATTTCATTTCATTTCATTTCTTTTCATTTCATTTCTTTTCATTTCATTTCATTTCATTTCATTTCATTTCATTTCATTTCATTTCATTTCATTTCATTTCATTTCATTTCATTTCATTTCATTTCATTTCATTTCATTTCATTTCATTTCATTTCATTTCATTTCATTTCATTTCATTTCATTTCATTTCATTTCATTTCATTTCATTTCATTTCATTTCATTTCATTTCATTTCATTTCATTTCATTTCATTTCATTTCATTTCATTTCATTTCATTTCATTTCATTTCATTTCATTTCATTTCATTTCATTTCATTTCATTTCATTTCATTTCATTTCATTTCATTTCATTTCATTTCATTTCATTTCATTTCATTTCATTTCATTTCACGTCACTATCCGAATTTCATCACGTCAATATCCGAATTTCATCACGTCAAAATCCAAAATTTGTCACAATAATCTGAAGTTTGTCACGTCGCTATCCGAAATTCGTCACAATAATCCGAAGTTCGTCACGTCACTATCCGAAGTTCGTCACGATAATCGGAAGTTCGTCACGTCATTTTCCGAAGTTCGTCACAGCACTATCCGAAGTTCGTCAAGCCATTTTCCGAAGTTCGTCACAGCACTATCCGAAGTTCGTTACGTCACTATCCGAAGTTCGTCACAATAATCCGGAAATCGTCACGATTATCGGAAGTTCGTCACGTCATTCTCCGAAGTTCGTCACGTCATTTTCCGAAGTTCGTCACAGCACTATCCGAAGTTCGTCTCGTCACTATCCAAATTTCGTCAGAATAATCTGAAGTTCGTTACAATAAACCAAAGTTCGTCACGTCACTATCCGCAACTTCGTGAAGTTCGTCACAATAATCCAAAGTTCGTCACAATTATCCGAAGTTCGTCACGTCATTCATTTCATTTCATTTCATTTCATATTTCATATTTCATATTTCATATTTCATATTTCATATTTCATATTTCATATTTCATATTTCATATTTCATATTTCATATTTCATATTTCATATTTCATATTTCATATTTCATATTTCATATTTCATATTTCATATTTCATATTTCATATTTCATATTTCATATTTCATATTTCATATTTCATATTTCATATTTCATATTTCATATTTCATATTTCATATTTCATATTTCATATTTCATATTTCATATTTCATATTTCATATTTCATATTTCATATTTCATATTTCATATTTCATATTTCATATTTCATATTTCATATTTCATATTTCATATTTCATATTTCATATTTCATATTTCATATTTCATATTTCATATTTCATATTTCATATTTCATATGTCATGATTCATTTCATTTCATTTCATTTCATTTCATTTCATTTCATTTCATTTCATTTCATTTCATTTCATTTCATTTCATTTCATTTCATTTCATTTCATTTCATTTCATTTCATTTCATTTCATTTCATTTCATTTCATTTCATTTCATTTCATTTCATTTCATTTCATTTCATTTCATTTCATTTCATTTCATTTCATTTCATTTCATTTCATTTCATTTCATTTCATTTCATTTCATTTCATTTCATTTCATTTCATTTCATTTCATTTCATTTCATTTCATTTCATTTCATTTCATTTCATTTCATTTCATTTCATTTCATTTCATTTCATTTCATTTCATTTCATTTCATTTCATTTCATTTCATTTCATTTCATTTCATTTCATTTCATTTCATTTCATTTCATTTCATTTCATTTCATTTCATTTCATTTCATTTCACGTCACTATCCGAATTTCATCACGTCAATATCCGAATTTCATCACGTCAAAATCCAAAATTTGTCACAATAATCTGAAGTTTGTCACGTCGCTATCCGAAATTCGTCACAATAATCCGAAGTTCGTCACGTCACTATCCGAAGTTCGTCACAATAATCCGAAGTTCGTCACGTCACTATCCGAAGTTCGTCACGATAATCGGAAGTTCGTCACGTCATTTTCCGAAGTTCGTCACAGCACTATCCGAAGTTCGTCACGTCACTATCCGAAGTTCGTCACAATAATCCGGAAATCGTCACGATTATCGGAAGTTCGTCACGTCATTCTCCGAAGTTCGTCACGTCATTTTCCGAAGTTCGTCACAGCACTATCCGAAGTTCGTCACGTCACTATCCGAAGTTCGTCACAATAATCCGGAAATCGTCACGATTATCGGAAGTTCGTCACGTCATTATCCGAAGTTCGTCACGTCATTTTCCGAAGTTCGTCACGTCATTTTCCGAAGTTCGTCACAGCACTATCCGAAGTTCGTCTCGTCACTATCCAAATTTCGACAGAATAATCTGAAGTACGTTACAATAAACCAAAGTTCGTCACGTCACTATCCGCAACTTCGTGAAGTTCGTCACAATAATCCAAAGTTCGTCACAATTATCCGAAGTTCGTCACGTCATTCATTTCATTTCATTTCATTTCATATTTCATATTTTATATTTCATATTTCATTTTTCATATTTCAGATTTCATATTTCATATTTCATATTTCATATTTCATATTTCATATTTCATATTTCATATTTCATATTTCATATTTCATATTTCATATTTCATATTTCATATTTCATATTTCATATTTCATATTTCATATTTCATATTTCATATTTCATATTTCATATTTCATATTTCATATTTCATATTTCATATTTCATATTTCATATTTCATATTTCATATTTCATATTTCATATTTCATATTTCATATTTCATATTTCATATTTCATATTTCATATTTCATATTTCATATTTCATATTTCATATTTCATATTTCATATTTCATATCTCATATTTCATATTTCATTTGAATTTGAAATTTGAAATTCGGATATGACCGTTCACGTCAATATCCAAATTTCATCACGTCAAAATCCGAAATTTGTCACAATAATCTGAAGTTTGTCACGTCGCTATACGAAATTCGTCACAATAATCCGAAGTTCGTCACGTCACTACCCGAAGTTCGTCACGATAATCGGAAATTCGTCACGTCATTTTCCGAAGTTCGTCACGTCACTTACCGAAGTTCGTCACAATAATCCGGAAATCGTCACGATTATCGGAAGTTCGTCACGTCATTATTCGAAGTTCGTCACGTCATTTTGCGAAGTTCGTCACAGCACTATCCGAAGTTCGTCACGTCACTATCCGAAGTTCGTCACAATAATCCGAAGTTCGTCACGTCACTTTTCGAAATTCGTCACAATAATCCGAAGTTCATCACGTCACTATCCGAAGTTCGTCACGATAATCGGAAGTTCGTCACGTCATTTTCCGAAGTTCGTCACAGCACTATCCGAAGTTGGTCTCGTCACTATCCGAAGTTCGTCATAATAATCCGAAGTTCGTCACGTCACTATCCGAAATTCGTCACAATAATCCGAAGTTCGTCACGTCACTATCCGAAGTTCGTCACGATAATCGGAAGTTCGTCACGTCATTTTCCGAAGTTCGTCACGTCATTATCCTGAGCTCGTCACGTCACTATCCAAATTTCGTCACAAAACTCCGAAGTTCGTCACGTCATTATCCGAAGTTCATCACGGCATTATCCGAAGTTGGTCACGTCATTATCCGAATTTCATCACGTCACTTTTTGAAATTTGTCACAATTATCCGAAGTTCGTCACAGCATTATCCGAAGTTCGTCACGTCACCATCCGAATTTCGTCACAATCATTCGAATTTCGTCACGTCACTATCCGAAGTTCGTCACAATAATCCGAAGTTCGTCACAATTATTAGAAATTCGTCACGTCATTCATTTCATTTCATTTCATATTTCATATTTCATATTTCATATCTCATATTTCATATTTCATATTTCATATTTCATATTTCATGTTTCATATTTCATATTTCATATTTCATATTTCATATTTCATATTTCATGATTCATTTCATTTCATTTCATTTCATTTCATTTCATTTCATTTCATTTCATTTCATTTCATTTCATTTCATTTCATTTCATTTCATTTCATTTCATTTCATTTCATTTCATTTCATTTCATTTCATTTCATTTCATTTCATTTCATTTCATTTCATTTCATTTCATTTCATTTCATTTCATTTCATTTCATTTCATTTCATTTCATTTCATTTCATTTCATTTCATTTCATTTCATTTCATTTCATTTCATTTCATTTCATTTCATTTCATTTCATTTCATTTCATTTCATTTCATTTCATTTCATTTCATTTCATTTCATTTCATTTCATTTCATTTCATTTCATTTCATTTCATTTCATTTCATTTCATTTCATTTCATTTCATTTCATTTCATTTCATTTCATTTCATTTCATTTCATTTCATTTCATTTCATTTCATTTCATTTCATTTCATTTCATTTCATTTCATTTCATTTCATTTCATTTCATTTCATTTCATTTCATTTCATTTCATTTCATTTCATTTCATTTCATTTCATTTCATTTCATTTCATTTCATTTCATTTCATTTCATTTCATTTCATTTCATTTCATTTCATTTCATTTCATTTCATTTCATTTCATTTCATTTCATTTCATTTCATTTCATTTCATTTCATTTCATTTCATTTCATTTCATTTCATTTCATTTCATTTCATTTCATTTCATTTCATTTCATTTCATTTCATTTCATTTCATTTCATTTCATTTCATTTCATTTCATTTCATTTCATTTCATTTCATTTCATTTCATTTCATTTCATTTCATTTCATTTCATTTCATTTCATTTCATTTCATTTCATTTCATTTCATTTCATTTCATTTCATTTCATTTCATTTCATTTCATTTCATTTCATTTCATTTCATTTCATTTCATTTCATTTCATTTCATTTCATTTCATTTCATTTCATTTCATTTCATTTCACGTCACTATCCGAATTTCATCACGTCAATATCCGAATTTCATCACGTCAAAATCCAAAATTTGTCACAATAATCTGAAGTTTGTCACGTCGCTATCCGAAATTCGTCACAATAATCCGAAGTTCGTCACGTCACTATCCGAAGTTCGTCACGATAATCGTAAGTTCGTCACGTCATTTTCCGAAGTTCGTCACAGCACTATCCGAAGTTCGTCAAGCCATTTTCCGAAGTTCGTCACAGCACTATCCGAAGTTCGTTACGTCACTATCCGAAGTTCGTCACAATAATCCGGAAATCGTCACGATTATCGGAAGTTCGTCACGTCATTCTCCGAAGTTCGTCACGTCATTTTCCGAAGTTCGTCACAGCACTATCCGAAGTTCGTCTCGTCACTATCCAAATTTCGTCAGAATAATCTGAAGTTCGTTACAATAAACCAAAGTTCGTCACGTCACTATCCGCAACTTCGTGAAGTTCGTCACAATAATCCAAAGTTCGTCACAATTATCCGAAGTTCGTCACGTCATTCATTTCATTTCATTTCATTTCATATTTCATATTTCATATTTCATATTTCATATTTCATATTTCATATTTCATATTTCATATTTCATATTTCATATTTCATATTTCATATTTCATATTTCATATTTCATATTTCATATTTCATATTTCATATTTCATATTTCATATTTCATATTTCATATTTCATATTTCATATTTCATATTTCATATTTCATATGTCATGATTCATTTCATTTCATTTTATTTCATTTCATTTCATTTCATTTCATTTCATTTCATTTCATTTCATTTCATTTCATTTCATTTCATTTCATTTCATTTCATTTCATTTCATTTCATTTCATTTCATTTCATTTCATTTCATTTCATTTCATTTCATTTCATTTCATTTCATTTCATTTCATTTCATTTCATTTCATTTCATTTCATTTCATTTCATTTCATTTCATTTCATTTCATTTCATTTCATTTCATTTCATTTCATTTCATTTCATTTCATTTCATTTCATTTCATTTCATTTCATTTCATTTCATTTCATTTCATTTCATTTCATTTCATTTCATTTCATTTCATTTCATTTCATTTCATTTCATTTCATTTCATTTCATTTCATTTCATTTCATTTCATTTCATTTCATTTCATTTCATTTCATTTCATTTCATTTCATTTCATTTCATTTCATTTCATTTCATTTCATTTCATTTCATTTCATTTCATTTCATTTCATTTCATTTCATTTCATTTCATTTCATTTCATTTCATTTCATTTCATTTCATTTCATTTCATTTCATTTCATTTCATTTCATTTCATTTCATTTCATTTCATTTCATTTCATTTCATTTCATTTCATTTCATTTCATTTCATTTCATTTCATTTCATTTCATTTCATTTCATTTCATTTCATTTCATTTCATTTCATTTCATTTCATTTCATTTCATTTCATTTCATTTCATTTCATTTCATATTTCATATTTCATATTTCATATTTCATATTTCATATTTCATATTTCATATTTCATATTTCATATTTCATATTTCATATTTCATATTTCATATTTCATATTTCATATTTCATATTTCATATTTCATATTTCATATTTCATATTTCATATTTCATATTTCATATTTCATATTTCATATTTCATATTTCATATTTCATATTTCATATTTCATATTTCATATTTCATATTTCATATTTCATATTTCATATTTCATATTTCATATGTCATATTTCATATTTAATATTTCATATTTTATATTTCATATTTCATATTTCATATTTCATATTTCATTTCATTTAATTTTATTTCATTTCATTTCATATTTCATATTTCATATTTCATTTTTCATATTTCATATTTCATATTTTATATTTCATATATCATATTTCATATATCATATTTCATTTCATTTTATTTCATTTCATTTCATATTTCATATTTCGTATTTCATGTTTCATATTTCATATTTCATATTTCATATTTCATATTTCATATTTCATATCTCATATTTCATATTTCATATTTCATATTTCATATTTCATAATTCATATCTCATATTTCATATTTCATATTTCATATTTCATTTGAATTTAAAATTCGAAATTCGGATATGACTGTTCACGTCAATATCCGAATTTCATCACGTCAAAATCCGAAATTTGTCACAATATCTGAAGTTTGTCACGTCGCTATACGAAATTCGTCACAATAATCCGAAGTTCGTCACGTCACTACCCGAAGTTCGTTACGATAATCCGAAGTTCGTCACGTCACTATCCAAAATTCGTCACAATAATCCGAAGTTCGTCACGTCACTATCCGAAGTTCGTCACGATAATCGGAAGTTCGTCACGTCATTTTCCGAAGTTCGTCACAGAACTATCCGAAGTTCGTCACGTCATTTTCCGAAGTTCGTCACAGCACTATTCGAAGTTCGTCACGTCACTATCCGAAGTTCGTCACAATAATCCGGAAATCGTCACGATTATCGGAAGTTCGTCACGTCATTATCCGAAGTTCGTCACGTCATTTTGCGAAGTTCGTCACAGCACTATCCGAAGTTCGTCACGTCACTATCCGAAGTTCGTCACAATAATCCGGAAATCGTCACGATTATCGGAAGTTCGTCACGTCATTATCCGAAGTTCGTCACGTCATTTTCCGAAGTTCGTCACAGCACTATCCGAAGTTCGTCTCGTCACTATCCAAATTTCGTCAGAATAATCTGAAGTTCGTCACAATAATCCAAAGTTCGTCACAATTATCCGAAGTTCGTCACGTCATTCATTTCATTTCATTTCATATTTCAAATTTCATATTTCATATTTCATATTTCATATTTCATATTTCATATTTCATATTTCATATTTCATATTTCATATTTCATATTTCATATTTCATATTTCATATTTCATATTTCATATTTCATATTTCATATTTCATATTTCATATTTCATATTTCATATTTCATATTTCATATTTCATATTTCATATTTCATATTTCATATTTCATATTTCATATTTCATATTTCATATTTCATATTTCATATTTCATATTTCATATTTCATATTTCATATTTCATGTTTCATATTTCATGTTTCATATTTCATATTTCATATTTCATATTTCATATTTCATATTTCATATTTCATATCTCATATTTCATATTTCATATTTCATATTTCATATTTCATTTGAATTTAAAATTCGAAATTCGGATATGACTGTTCACGTCAATATCCGAATTTCATCACGTCAAAATCCGAAATTTGTCACAATAATCTGAAGTTTGTCACGTCGCTATCCGAAATTCGTCACAATAATCCGAAGTTCGTCACGTCACTATCCGAAGTTCGTCACAATAATCCGAAGTTCGTCACGTCACTATCCGAAATTCGTCACAATAATCCGAAGTTCGTCACGTCACTATCCGAAGTTCGTCACGATAATCGGAAGTTCGTCACGTCATTTTCCGAAGTTCGTCACAGAACTATCCGAAGTTCGTCACGTCATTTTCCGAAGTTCGTCACAGCACTATTCGAAGTTCGTCACGTCACTATCCGAAGTTCGTCACAATAATCCGGAAATCGTCACGATTATCGGAAGTTCGTCACGTCATTATCCGAAGTTCGTCACGTCATTTTGCGAAGTTCGTCACAGCACTATCCGAAGTTCGTCACGTCACTATCCGAAGTTCGTCACAATAATCCGGAAATCGTCACGATTATCGGAAGTTCGTCACGTCATTATCCGAAGTTCGTCACGTCATTTTCCAAAGTTCGTCACAGCACTATCCGAAGTTCGTCTCGTCACTATCCAAATTTCGTCAGAATAATCTGAAGTTCGTTACAATAAACCAAAGTTCGTCACGTCACTATCCGCAACTTCGTGAAGTTCGTCACAATAATCCAAAGTTCGTCACAATTATTTAAAGTTCGTCACGTCATTTATTTCATTTCATTTCATATTTCATATTTCATATTTCATATTTCATATTTCATATTTCATATTTCATATTTCATATTTCATATTTCATATTTCATATTTCATATTTCATATTTCATATTTCATTTTTCATATTTCATATCTCATATTTCATATTTCATATTTCATATTTCATATTTCATTTGAATTTGAAATTTGAAATTCGGATATGACCGTTCACGTCAATATCCGAATTTCATCACGTCAAAATCCGAAATTTGTCACAATAATCTGAAGTTTGTCACGTCGCTATACGAAATTCGTCACAATAATCCGAAGTTCGTCACGTCACTATCCGAAGTTCGTCACAATAATCCGGAAATCGTCACGATTATCGGAAGTTCGTCACGTCATTATCCGAAGTTCGTCACGTCATTTTCCGAAGTTCGTCACAGCACTATCCGAAGTTTCGTCAGAATAATCTGAAGTTCGTTACAATAAACCAAAGTTCGTCACGTCACTATCCGCAACTTCGTGAAGTTCGTCACAATAATCCAAAGTTCGTCACAATTATTTAAAGTTCGTCACGTCATTTATTTCATTTCATTTCATATTTCATATTTCATATTTCATATTTCATATTTCATATTTCATATTTCATATTTCATATTTCATATTTCATATTTCATATTTCATATTTCATTTTTCATATTTCATATCTCATATTTCATATTTCATATTTCATATTTCATATTTCATTTGAATTTGAAATTTGAAATTCGGATATGACCGTTCACGTCAATATCCGAATTTCATCACGTCAAAATCCGAAATTTGTCACAATAATCTGAAGTTTGTCACGTCGCTATACGAAATTCGTCACAATAATCCGAAGTTCGTCACGTCACTACCCGAAGTTCGTCACGATAATCGGAAATTCGTCACGTCATTTTCCGAAGTTCGTCACAGCACTATTCGAAGTTCGTCACGTCACTTACCGAAGTTCGTCACATTAATCCGGAAATCGTCACGATTATCGGAAGTTCGTCACGTCATTATTCGAAGTTCGTCACGTCATTTTGCGAAGTTCGTCACAGCACTATCCGAAGTTCGTCACGTCACTATCCGAAGTTCGTCACAATAATCCGAAGTTCGTCACGTCACTATCCGAAATTCGTCACAATAATCCGAAGTTCATCACGTCACTATCCGAAGTTCGTCACAATAATCCGAAGTTCGTCACGTCACTATCCGAAGTTCGTCACGATAATCGGAAGTTCGTCACGTCATTTTCCGAAGTTCGTCACAGCACTATCCGAAGTTGGTCTCGTCACTATCCGAAGTTCGTCATAATAATCCGAAGTTCGTCACATCACTATCCGAAATTCGTCACAATAATCCGAAGTTCGTCACGTCACTATCCGAAGTTCGTCACGATAATCGGAAGTTCGTCACGTCATTTTCCGAAGTTCGTCACGTCATTATCCTGAGCTCGTCACGTCACTATCCAAATTTCGTCACAAAACTCCGAAGTTCGTCACGTCATTATCCGAAGTTCATCACGGCATTATCCGAAGTTGGTCACGTCATTATCCGAATTTCATCACGTCACTTTTTGAAATTTGTCACAATTATCCGAAGTTCGTCACAGCATTATCCGAAGTTCGTCACGTCACTATCCGAATTTCGTCACAATCATTCGAATTTCGTCACGTCACTATCCGAAGCTCGTCACAATTATTAGAAATTCGTCACGTCATTCATTTCATTTCATTTCATATTTCATATTTCATATTTCATATTTCATATCTCATATTTCATATCTCATAATTCATATTTCATATTTCATATTTCATATTTCATGATTCATTTCATTTCATTTCATTTCATTTCATTTCATTTCATTTCATTTCATTTCATTTCATTTCATTTCATTTCATTTCATTTCATTTCATTTCATTTCATTTCATTTCATTTCATTTCATTTCATTTCATTTCATTTCATTTCATTTCATTTCATTTCATTTCATTTCATTTCATTTCATTTCATTTCATTTCATTTCATTTCATTTCATTTCATTTCATTTCATTTCATTTCATTTCATTTCATTTCATTTCATTTCATTTCATTTCATTTCATTTCATTTCACGTCACTATCCGAATTTCATCACGTCAATATCCGAATTTCATCACGTCAAAATCCAAAATTTGTCACAATAATCTGAAGTTTGTCACGTCGCTATCCGAAATTCGTCACAATAATCCGAAGTTCGTCACGTCACTATCCGAAGTTCGTCACGATAATCGGAAGTTCTCGGAAGTTCGTCACGTCATTTTCCGAAGTTCGTCACAGCACTATCCGAAGTTCGTCAAGTCATTTTCCGAAGTTCGTCACAGCACTATCCGAAGTTCGTTACGTCACTATCCGAAGTTCGTCACAATAATCCGGAAATCGTCACGATTATCGGAAGTTCGTCACGTCATTCTCCGAAGTTCGTCACGATAATCGGAAGTTCGTCACGTCATTTTCCGAAGTTCGTCACAGCACTATCCGAAGTTCGTCTCGTCACTATCCAAATTTCGTCAGAATTATCTGAAGTTCGTTACAATAAACCAAAGTTCGTCACGTCACTATCCGCAACTTCGTGAAGTTCGTCACAATAATCCAAAGTTCGTCACAATTATCCGAAGTTCGTCACGTCATTCATTTCATTTCATTTCATTTCATATTTCATATTTCATATTTCATATTTCATATTTCATATTTCATATTTCATATTTCATATTTCATATTTCATATTTCATATTTCATATTTCATATTTCATATTTCATATTTCATATTTCATATTTCATATTTCATATTTCATATTTCATATTTCATATTTCATATTTCATATTTCATATTTCATATTTCATATTTCATATTTCATATTTCATGTTTCATATTTCATATTTCATATTTCATATTTCATATTTCATATTTCATATTTCATATTTCATATTTCATATTTCATAATTCATATCTCATATTTCATATTTCATATTTCATATTTCATATTTCATTTGAATTTAAAATTCGAAATTCGGATATGACTGTTCACGTCAATATCCGAATTTCATCACGTCAAAATCCGAAATTTGTCACAATATCTGAAGTTTGTCACGTCGCTATACGAAATTCGTCACAATAATCCGAAGTTCGTCACGTCACTACCCGAAGTTCGTTACGATAATCCGAAGTTCGTCACGTCACTATCCGAAATTCGTCACAATAATCCGAAGTTCGTCACGTCACTATCCGAAGTTCGTCACGATAATCGGAAGTTCGTCACGTCATTTTCCGAAGTTCGTCACAGAACTATCCGAAGTTCGTCACGTCATTTTCCGAAGTTCGTCACAGCACTATTCGAAGTTCGTCACGTCACTATCCGAAGTTCGTCACAATAATCCGGAAATCGTCACGATTATCGGAAGTTCGTCACGTCATTATCCGAAGTTCGTCACGTCATTTTGCGAAGTTCGTCACAGCACTATCCGAAGTTCGTCACGTCACTATCCGAAGTTCGTCACAATAATCCGGAAATCGTCACGATTATCGGAAGTTCGTCACGTCATTATCCGAAGTTCGTCACGTCATTTTCCGAAGTTCGTCACAGCACTATCCGAAGTTCGTCTCGTCACTATCCAAATTTCGTCAGAATAATCTGAAGTTCGTCACAATAATCCAAAGTTCGTCACAATTATCCGAAGTTCGTCACGTCATTCATTTCATTTCATTTCATATTTCATATTTCATATTTCATATCTCATATTTCATATTTCATATTTCATATTTCATATTTCATTTGAATTTAAAATTCGAAATTCGGATATGACTGTTCACGTCAATATCCGAATTTCATCACGTCAAAATCCGAAATTTGTCACAATAATCTGAAGTTTGTCACGTCGCTATCCGAAATTCGTCACAATAATCCGAAGTTCGTCACGTCACTATCCGAAGTTCGTCACAATAATCCGAAGTTCGTCACGTCACTATCCGAAATTCGTCACAATAATCCGAAGTTCGTCACGTCACTATCCGAAGTTCGTCACGATAATCGGAAGTTCGTCACGTCATTTTCCGAAGTTCGTCACAGAACTATCCGAAGTTCGTCACGTCATTTTCCGAAGTTCGTCACAGCACTATTCGAAGTTCGTCACGTCACTATCCGAAGTTCGTCACAATAATCCGGAAATCGTCACGATTATCGGAAGTTCGTCACGTCATTATCCGAAGTTCGTCACGTCATTTTGCGAAGTTCGTCACAGCACTATCCGAAGTTCGTCACGTCACTATCCGAAGTTCGTCACAATAATCCGGAAATCGTCACGATTATCGGAAGTTCGTCACGTCATTATCCGAAGTTCGTCACGTCATTTTCCAAAGTTCGTCACAGCACTATCCGAAGTTCGTCTCGTCACTATCCAAATTTCGTCAGAATAATCTGAAGTTCGTTACAATAAACCAAAGTTCGTCACGTCACTATCCGCAACTTCGTGAAGTTCGTCACAATAATCCAAAGTTCGTCACAATTATTTAAAGTTCGTCACGTCATTTATTTCATTTCATTTCATATTTCATATTTCATATTTCATATTTCATATTTCATATTTCATATTTCATATTTCATATTTCATATTTCATATTTCATATTTCATATTTCATTTTTCATATTTCATATCTCATATTTCATATTTCATATTTCATATTTCATATTTCATTTGAATTTGAAATTTGAAATTCGGATATGACCGTTCACGTCAATATCCGAATTTCATCACGTCAAAATCCGAAATTTGTCACAATAATCTGAAGTTTGTCACGTCGCTATACGAAATTCGTCACAATAATCCGAAGTTCGTCACGTCACTATCCGAAGTTCGTCACAATAATCCGGAAATCGTCACGATTATCGGAAGTTCGTCACGTCATTATCCGAAGTTCGTCACGTCATTTTCCGAAGTTCGTCACAGCACTATCCGAAGTTCGTCTCGTCACTATCCAAATTTCGTCAGAATAATCTGAAGTTCGTTACAATAAACCAAAGTTCGTCACGTCACTATCCGCAACTTCGTGAAGTTCGTCACAATAATCCAAAGTTCGTCACAATTATTTAAAGTTCGTCACGTCATTTATTTCATTTCATTTCATATTTCATATTTCATATTTCATATTTCATATTTCATATTTCATATTTCATATTTCATATTTCATATTTCATATTTCATTTTTCATATTTCATATCTCATATTTCATATTTCATATTTCATATTTCATATTTCATTTGAATTTGAAATTTGAAATTCGGATATGACCGTTCACGTCAATATCCGAATTTCATCACGTCAAAATCCGAAATTTGTCACAATAATCTGAAGTTTGTCACGTCGCTATACGAAATTCGTCACAATAATCCGAAGTTCGTCACGTCACTACCCGAAGTTCGTCACGATAATCGGAAATTCGTCACGTCATTTTCCGAAGTTCGTCACAGCACTATTCGAAGTTCGTCACGTCACTTACCGAAGTTCGTCACATTAATCCGGAAATCGTCACGATTATCGGAAGTTCGTCACGTCATTATTCGAAGTTCGTCACGTCATTTTGCGAAGTTCGTCACAGCACTATCCGAAGTTCGTCACGTCACTATCCGAAGTTCGTCACAATAATCCGAAGTTCGTCACGTCACTATCCGAAATTCGTCACAATAATCCGAAGTTCATCACGTCACTATCCGAAGTTCGTCACAATAATCCGAAGTTCGTCACGTCACTATCCGAAGTTCGTCACGATAATCGGAAGTTCGTCACGTCATTTTCCGAAGTTCGTCACAGCACTATCCGAAGTTGGTCTCGTCACTATCCGAAGTTCGTCATAATAATCCGAAGTTCGTCACATCACTATCCGAAATTCGTCACAATAATCCGAAGTTCGTCACGTCACTATCCGAAGTTCGTCACGATAATCGGAAGTTCGTCACGTCATTTTCCGAAGTTCGTCACGTCATTATCCTGAGCTCGTCACGTCACTATCCAAATTTCGTCACAAAACTCCGAAGTTCGTCACGTCATTATCCGAAGTTCATCACGGCATTATCCGAAGTTGGTCACGTCATTATCCGAATTTCATCACGTCACTTTTTGAAATTTGTCACAATTATCCGAAGTTCGTCACAGCATTATCCGAAGTTCGTCACGTCACTATCCGAATTTCGTCACAATCATTCGAATTTCGTCACGTCACTATCCGAAGCTCGTCACAATTATTAGAAATTCGTCACGTCATTCATTTCATTTCATTTCATATTTCATATTTCATATTTCATATTTCATATCTCATATTTCATATCTCATAATTCATATTTCATATTTCATATTTCATATTTCATGATTCATTTCATTTCATTTCATTTCATTTCATTTCATTTCATTTCATTTCATTTCATTTCATTTCATTTCATTTCATTTCATTTCATTTCATTTCATTTCATTTCATTTCATTTCATTTCATTTCATTTCATTTCATTTCATTTCATTTCATTTCATTTCATTTCATTTCATTTCATTTCATTTCATTTCATTTCATTTCATTTCATTTCATTTCATTTCATTTCATTTCATTTCATTTCATTTCATTTCATTTCATTTCATTTCATTTCATTTCATTTCATTTCATTTCATTTCATTTCATTTCATTTCATTTCATTTCATTTCATTTCATTTCATTTCATTTCATTTCATTTCATTTCATTTCATTTCATTTCATTTCATTTCATTTCATTTCATTTCATTTCATTTCATTTCATTTCATTTCATTTCATTTCATTTCATTTCATTTCATTTCATTTCATTTCATTTCATTTCATTTCATTTCATTTCATTTCATTTCATTTCATTTCATTTCATTTCATTTCATTTCATTTCATTTCATTTCATTTCATTTCATTTCATTTCATTTCATTTCATTTCATTTCATTTCATTTCATTTCATTTCATTTCATTTCATTTCATTTCATTTCATTTCATTTCATTTCATTTCATTTCATTTCATTTCATTACATTTCATTTCATTTCATTTCATTTCATTTCATTTCATTTCATTTCATTTCATTTCATTTCATTTCATTTCATTTCATTTCATTTCATTTCACGTCACTATCCGAATTTCATCACGTCAATATCCGAATTTCATCACGTCAAAATCCAAAATTTGTCACAATAATCTGAAGTTTGTCACGTCGCTATCCGAAATTCGTCACAATAATCCGAAGTTCGTCACGTCACTATCCGAAGTTCGTCACGATAATCGGAAGTTCGTCACGTCATTTTCCGAAGTTCGTCACAGCACTATCCGAAGTTCGTCACGTCATTTTCCGAAGTTCGTCACAGCACTATCCGAAGTTCGTTACGTCACTATCCGAAGTTCGTCACAATAATCCGGAAATCGTCACGATTATCGGAAGTTCGTCACGTCATTCTCCGAAGTTCGTCACGATAATCGGAAGTTCGTCACGTCATTTTCCGAAGTTCGTCACAGCACTATCCGAAGTTCGTCTCGTCACTATCCAAATTTCGTCAGAATTATCTGAAGTTCGTTACAATAAACCAAAGTTCGTCACGTCACTATCCGCAACTTCGTGAAGTTCGTCACAATAATCCAAAGTTCGTCACAATTATCCGAAGTTCGTCACGTCATTCATTTCATTTCATTTCATTTCATATTTCATATTTCATATTTCATATTTCATATTTCATATTTCATATTTCATATTTCATATTTCATATTTCATATTTCATATTTCATATTTCATATTTCATATTTCATATTTCATATTTCATATTTCATATTTCATATTTCATATTTCATATTTCATATTTCATATTTCATATTTCATATTTCATATTTCATATTTCATATTTCATATTTCATATTTCATATTTCATATTTCATATTTCATATTTCATATTTCATATTTCATATTTCATAATTCATATCTCATATTTCATATTTCATATTTCATATTTCATATTTCATATTTCATTTGAATTTAAAATTCGAAATTCGGATATGACTGTTCACGTCAATATCCGAATTTCATCACGTCAAAATCCGAAATTTGTCACAATATCTGAAGTTTGTCACGTCGCTATACGAAATTCGTCACAATAATCCGAAGTTCGTCACGTCACTACCCGAAGTTCGTTACGATAATCCGAAGTTCGTCACGTCACTATCCAAAATTCGTCACAATAATCCGAAGTTCGTCACGTCACTATCCGAAGTTCGTCACGATAATCGGAAGTTCGTCACGTCATTTTCCGAAGTTCGTCACAGAACTATCCGAAGTTCGTCACGTCATTTTCCGAAGTTCGTCACAGCACTATTCGAAGTTCGTCACGTCACTATCCGAAGTTCGTCACAATAATCCGGAAATCGTCACGATTATCGGAAGTTCGTCACGTCATTATCCGAAGTTCGTCACGTCATTTTGCGAAGTTCGTCACAGCACTATCCGAAGTTCGTCACGTCACTATCCGAAGTTCGTCACAATAATCCGGAAATCGTCACGATTATCGGAAGTTCGTCACGTCATTATCCGAAGTTCGTCACGTCATTTTCCGAAGTTCGTCACAGCACTATCCGAAGTTCGTCTCGTCACTATCCAAATTTCGTCAGAATAATCTGAAGTTCGTCACAATAATCCAAAGTTCGTCACAATTATCCGAAGTTCGTCACGTCATTCATTTCATTTCATTTCATATTTCAAATTTCATATTTCATATTTCATATTTCATATTTCATATTTCATTTTTCATATTTCATATCTCATATTTCATATTTCATATTTCATATTTCATATTTCATTTGAATTTGAAATTTGAAATTCGGATATGACCGTTCACGTCAATATCCGAATTTCATCACGTCAAAATCCGAAATTTGTCACAATAATCTGAAGTTTGTCACGTCGCTATCCGAAATTCGTCACAATAATCCGAAGTTCGTCACGTCACTATCCGAAGTTCGTCACAATAATCCGGAAATCGTCACGATTATCGGAAGTTCGTCACGTCATTATCCGAAGTTCGTCACGTCATTTTCCGAAGTTCGTCACAGCACTATCCGAAGTTCGTCTCGTCACTATCCAAATTTCGTCAGAATAATCTGAAGTTCGTTACAATAAACCAAAGTTCGTCACGTCACTATCCGCAACTTCGTGAAGTTCGTCACAATAATCCAAAGTTCGTCACAATTATTTAAAGTTCGTCACGTCATTTATTTCATTTCATTTCATATTTCATATTTCATATTTCATATTTCATATTTCATATTTCATATTTCATATTTCATATTTCATATTTCATATTTCATATTTCATATTTCATTTTTCATATTTCATATCTCATATTTCATATTTCATATTTCATATTTCATTTGAATTTGAAATTTGAAATTCGGATATGACCGTTCACGTCAATATCCAAATTTCATCACGTCAAAATCCGAAATTTGTCACAATAATCTGAAGTTTGTCACGTCGCTATACGAAATTCGTCACTATAATCCGAAGTTCGTCACGTCACTACCCGAAGTTCGTCACGATAATCGGAAATTCGTCACGTCATTTTCCGAAGTTCGTCATAGCACTATTCGAAGTTCGTCACGTCACTTACCGAAGTTCGTCACATTAATCCGGAAATCGTCACGATTATCGGAAGTTCGTCACGTCATTATTCGAAGTTCGTCACGTCATTTTGCGAAGTTCGTCACAGCACTATCCGAAGTTCGTCACGTCACTATCCGAAGTTCGTCACAATAATCCGAAGTTCGTCACGTCACTATCCGAAATTCGTCACAATAATCCGAAGTTCGTCACGTCACTATCCGAAGTTCGTCACAATAATCCGAAGTTCGTCACGTCACTATCCGAAGTTCGTCACAATAATCCGAAGTTCGTCACGTCACTATCCGAAATTCGTCACAATAATCCGAAGTTCGTCACGTCACTATCCGAAGTTCGTCACGATAATCGGAAGTTCGTCACGTCATTTTCCGAAGTTCGTCACAATAATCCGGAAATCGTCACGATTATCGGAAGTTCATCACGTCATTATCCGAAGTTCGTCACGTCATTTTGCGAAAATCGTCACAGCACTATCCGAAGTTCGTCACGTCACTATCCGAAGTTCGTCACAATAATCCGGAAATCGTCACGATTATCGGAAGTTCGTCACGTCATTATCCGAAGTTCGTCACGTCATTTTCCGAAGTTCGTCACAGCACTATCCGAAGTTCGTCTCGTCACTATCCAAATTTCGTCAGAATAATCTGAAGTTCGTTACAATAAACCAAAGTTCGTCACGTCACTATCCGCAACTTCGTGAAGTTCGTCACAATTATCCAAAGTTCGTCACAATTATTTAAAGTTCGTCACGTCATTTATTTCATTTCATTTCATATTTCATATTTCATATTTCATATTTCATATTTCATATTTCATATTTCATATTTCATATTTCATATTTCATATTTCATATTTCATATTTCATATTTCATATTTCATATTTCATATTTCATATTTCATATTTCATATTTCATATTTCATATTTCATATTTCATATTTCATATTTCATATTTCATATCTCATATTTCATATTTCATATTTCATATTTCATATTTCATTTGAATTTGAAATTTGAAATTCGGATATGACCGTTCACGTCAATATCCGAATTTCATCACGTCAAAATCCGAAATTTGTCACAATAATCTGAAGTTTGTCACGTCGCTATACGAAATTCGTCACAATAATCCGAAGTTCGTCACGTCACTACCCGAAGTTCGTCACGATAATCGGAAATTCGTCACGTCATTTTCCGAAGTTCGTCACGTCACTTACCGAAGTTCGTCACAATAATCCGGAAATCGTCACGATTATCGGAAGTTCGTCACGTCATTATTCGAAGTTCGTCACGTCATTTTGCGAAGTTCGTCACAGCACTATCCGAAGTTCGTCACGTCACTATCCGAAGTTCGTCACAATAATCCGAAGTTCGTCACGTCACTTTTCGAAATTCGTCACAATAATCCGAAGTTCATCACGTCACTATCCGAAGTTCGTCACGATAATCGGAAGTTCGTCACGTCATTTTCCGAAGTTCGTCACAGCACTATCCGAAGTTGGTCTCGTCACTATCCGAAGTTCGTCATAATAATCCGAAGTTCGTCACGTCACTATCCGAAATTCGTCACAATAATCCGAAGTTCGTCACGTCACTATCCGAAGTTCGTCACGATAATCGGAAGTTCGTCACGTCATTTTCCGAAGTTCGTTACGTCATTATCCTGAGCTCGTCACGTCACTATCCAAATTTCGTCACAAAACTCCGAAGTTCGTCACGTCATTATCCGAAGTTCATCACGGCATTATCCGAAGTTGGTCACGTCATTATCCGAATTTCATCACGTCACTTTTTGAAATTTGTCACAATTATCCGAAGTTCGTCACAGCATTATCCGAAGTTCGTCACGTCACCATCCGAATTTCGTCACAATCATTCGAATTTCGTCACGTCACTATCCGAAGTTCGTCACAATAATCCGAAGTTCGTCACAATTATTAGAAATTCGTCACGTCATTCATTTCATTTCATTTCATATTTCATATTTCATATTTCATATTTCATATTTCATATCTCATATTTCATATTTCATATTTCATATTTCATATTTCATGTTTCATATTTCATATTTCATATTTCATATTTCATATTTCATGATTCATTTCATTTCATTTCATTTCATTTCATTTCATTTCATTTCATTTCATTTCATTTCATTTCATTTCATTTCATTTCATTTCATTTCATTTCATTTCATTTCATTTCATTTCATTTCATTTCATTTCATTTCATTTCATTTCATTTCATTTCATTTCATTTCATTTCATTTCATTTCATTTCATTTCATTTCATTTCATTTCATTTCATTTCATTTCATTTCATTTCATTTCATTTCATTTCATTTCATTTCATTTCATTTCATTTCATTTCATTTCATTTCATTTCATAAATTAAATTTCGAATTTCATCACGTCAAAATCCGAAATTTGTCACAATAATCTGAAGTTTGTCACGTCGCTATACGAAATTCGTCACAATAATCCGAAGTTCGTCACGTCACTACCCGAAGTTCGTCACGATAATCGGAAATTCGTCACGTCATTTTCCGAAGTTCGTCACGTCACTTACCGAAGTACGTCACAATAATCCGGAAATCGTCACGATTATCGGAAGTTCGTCACGTCATTATTCGAAGTTCGTCACGTCATTTTGCGAAGTTCGTCACAGCACTATCCGAAGTTCGTCACGTCACTATCCGAAGTTCGTCACAATAATCCGAAGTTCGTCACGTCACTTTTCGAAATTCGTCACAATAATCCGAAGTTCATCACGTCACTATCCGAAGTTCGTCACGATAATCGGAAGTTCGTCACGTCATTTTCCGAAGTTCGTCACAGCACTATCCGAAGTTGGTCTCGTCACTATCCGAAGTTCGTCATAATAATCCGAAGTTCGTCACGTCACTATCCGAAATTCGTCACAATAATCCGAAGTTCGTCACGTCACTATCCGAAGTTCGTCACGATAATCGGAAGTTCGTCACGTCATTTTCCGAAGTTCGTCACGTCATTATCCTGAGCTCGTCACGTCACTATCCAAATTTCGTCACAAAACTCCGAAGTTCGTCACGTCATTATCCGAAGTTCATCACGGCATTATCCGAAGTTGGTCACGTCATTATCCGAATTTCATCACGTCACTTTTTGAAATTTGTCACAATTATCCGAAGTTCGTCACAGCATTATCCGAAGTTCGTCACGTCACCATCCGAATTTCGTCACAATCATTCGAATTTCGTCACGTCACTATCCGAAGTTCGTCACAATAATCCGAAGTTCGTCACAATTATTAGAAATTCGTCACGTCATTCATTTCATTTCATTTCATATTTCATATTTCATATTTCATATTTCATATCTCATATTTCATATTTCATATTTCATATTTCATATTTCATGTTTCATATTTCATATTTCATATTTCATATTTCATATTTCATGATTCATTTCATTTCATTTCATTTCATTTCATTTCATTTCATTTCATTTCATTTCATTTCATTTCATTTCATTTCATTTCATTTCATTTCATTTCATTTCATTTCATTTCATTTCATTTCATTTCATTTCATTTCATTTCATTTCATTTCATTTCATTTCATTTCATTTCATTTCATTTCATTTCATTTCATTTCATTTCATTTCATTTCATTTCATTTCATTTCATTTCATTTCATTTCATTTCATTTCATTTCATTTCATTTCATTTCATTTCATTTCATTTCATTTCATTTCATTTCATTTCATTTCATTTCATTTCATTTCATTTCATTTCATTTCATTTCATTTCATTTCATTTCATTTCATTTCATTTCATTTCATTTCATTTCATTTCATTTCATTTCATTTCATTTCATTTCATTTCATTTCATTTCATTTCATTTCATTTCATTTCATTTCATTTCATTTCATTTCATTTCATTTCATTTCATTTCATTTCATTTCATTTCATTTCATTTCATTTCATTTCATTTCATTTCATTTCATTTCATTTCATTTCATTTCATTTCATTTCATTTCATTTCATTTCATTTCATTTCATTTCATTTCATTTCATTTCATTTCATTTCATTTCATTTCATTTCATTTCATTTCATTTCATTTCATTTCATTTCATTTCATTTCATTTCATTTCATTTCATTTCATTTCATTTCATTTCATTTCATTTCATATTTCATATTTCATATTTCATATTTCATATTTCATATTTCATATTTCATATTTCATATTTCATATTTCATATTTCATATTTCATATTTCATATTTCATATTTCATATTTCATATTTCATATTTCATATTTCATATTTCATATTTCATATTTCATATTTCATATTTCATATTTCATATTTCATATTTCATATTTCATATTTCATATTTCATATTTCATATTTCATATTTCATATTTCATATTTCATATTTCATATTTCATATTTCATATTTCATATTTCATATTTCATATGAAATATTTCATATTTAATATTTCATATTTTATATTTCATATTTCATATTTCATATTTCATATTTCATTTCATTTAATTTTATTTCATTTCATTTCATATTTCATATTTCATATTTCATTTTTCATATTTCATATTTCATATTTTATATTTCATATATCATATTTCATATATCATATTTCATTTCATTTTATTTCATTTCATTTCATATTTCATATTTCGTATTTCATGTTTCATATTTCATATTTCATATTTCATATTTCATATTTCATATTTCATATCTCATATTTCATATTTCATATTTCATATTTCATATTTCATAATTCATATCTCATATTTCATATTTCATATTTCATATTTCATTTGAATTTAAAATTCGAAATTCGGATATGACTGTTCACGTCAATATCCGAATTTCATCACGTCAAAATCCGAAATTTGTCACAATATCTGAAGTTTGTCACGTCGCTATACGAAATTCGTCACAATAATCCGAAGTTCGTCACGTCACTACCCGAAGTTCGTTACGATAATCCGAAGTTCGTCACGTCACTATCCAAAATTCGTCACAATAATCCGAAGTTCGTCACGTCACTATCCGAAGTTCGTCACGATAATCGGAAGTTCGTCACGTCATTTTCCGAAGTTCGTCACAGAACTATCCGAAGTTCGTCACGTCATTTTCCGAAGTTCGTCACAGCACTATTCGAAGTTCGTCACGTCACTATCCGAAGTTCGTCACAATAATCCGGAAATCGTCACGATTATCGGAAGTTCGTCACGTCATTATCCGAAGTTCGTCACGTCATTTTGCGAAGTTCGTCACAGCACTATCCGAAGTTCGTCACGTCACTATCCGAAGTTCGTCACAATAATCCGGAAATCGTCACGATTATCGGAAGTTCGTCACGTCATTATCCGAAGTTCGTCACGTCATTTTCCGAAGTTCGTCACAGCACTATCCGAAGTTCGTCTCGTCACTATCCAAATTTCGTCAGAATAATCTGAAGTTCGTCACAATAATCCAAAGTTCGTCACAATTATCCGAAGTTCGTCACGTCATTCATTTCATTTCATTTCATATTTCAAATTTCATATTTCATATTTCATATTTCATATTTCATATTTCATATTTCATATTTCATATTTCATATTTCATATTTCATATTTCATATTTCATATTTCATATTTCATATTTCATATTTCATATTTCATATTTCATATTTCATATTTCATATTTCATATTTCATATTTCATATTTCATATTTCATATTTCATATTTCATATTTCATATTTCATATTTCATATTTCATATTTCATATTTCATATTTCATATTTCATATTTCATATTTCATATTTCATATTTCATATTTCATATTTCATGTTTCATATTTCATATTTCATATTTCATATTTCATATTTCATATTTCATATTTCATATCTCATATTTCATATTTCATATTTCATATTTCATATTTCATTTGAATTTAAAATTCGAAATTCGGATATGACTGTTCACGTCAATATCCGAATTTCATCACGTCAAAATCCGAAATTTGTCACAATAATCCGAAGTTCGTCACGTCACTATCCGAAGTTCATCACAATAATCCGAAGTTCGTCACGTCACTATCCGAAATTCGACACAATAATCCGAAGTTCGTCACGTCACTATCCGAAATTCGTCACAATAATCCGAAGTTCGTCACGTCACTATCCGAAGTTCGTCACGATAATCGGAAGTTCGTCACGTCATTTTCCGAAGTTCGTCACAGAACTATCCGAAGTTCGTCACGTCATTTTCCGAAGTTCGTCACAGCACTATTCGAAGTTCGTCACGTCACTATCCGAAGTTCGTCACAATAATCCGGAAATCGTCACGATTATCGGAAGTTCGTCACGTCATTATCCGAAGTTCGTCACGTCATTTTCCGAAGTTCGTCACAGCACTATCCGAAGTTCGTCACGTCACTATCCGAAGTTCGTCACAATAATCCGGAAATCGTCACGATTATCGGAAGTTCGTCACGTCATTATCCGAAGTTCGTCACGTCATTTTCCAAAGTTCGTCACAGCACTATCCGAAGTTCGTCTCGTCACTATCCAAATTTCGTCAGAATAATCTGAAGTTCGTTACAATAAACCAAAGTTCGTCACGTCACTATCCGCAACTTCGTGAAGTTCGTCACAATTATCCAAAGTTCGTCACAATTATTTAAAGTTCGTCACGTCATTTATTTCATTTCATTTCATATTTCATATTTCATATTTCATATTTCATATTTCATATTTCATATTTCATATTTCATATTTCATATTTCATATTTCATATTTCATATTTCATTTTTCATATTTCATATCTCATATTTCATATTTCATATTTCATATATTTCATTTGAATTTGAAATTTGAAATTCGGATATGACCGTTCACGTCAATATCCGAATTTCATCACGTCAAAATCCGAAATTTGTCACAATAATCTGAAGTTTGTCACGTCGCTATCCGAAATTCGTCACAATAATCCGAAGTTCGTCACGTCACTATCCGAAGTTCGTCACAATAATCCGGAAATCGTCACGATTATCGGAAGTTCGTCACGTCATTATCCGAAGTTCGTCACGTCATTTTCCGAAGTTCGTCACAGCACTATCCGAAGTTCGTCTCGTCACTATCCAAATTTCGTCAGAATAATCTGAAGTTCGTTACAATAAACCAAAGTTCGTCACGTCACTATCCGCAACTTCGTGAAGTTCGTCACAATAATCCAAAGTTCGTCACAATTATTTAAAGTTCGTCACGTCATTTATTTCATTTCATTTCATATTTCATATTTCATATTTCATATTTCATATTTCATATTTCATATTTCATATTTCATATTTCATATTTCATATTTCATATTTCATATTTCATATTTCATTTTTCATATTTCATATCTCATATTTCATATTTCATATTTCATATTTCATATTTCATTTGAATTTGAAATTTGAAATTCGGATATGACCGTTCACGTCAATATCCGAATTTCATCACGTCAAAATCCGAAATTTGTCACAATAATCTGAAGTTTGTCACGTCGCTATACGAAATTCGTCACAATAATCCGAAGTTCGTCACGTCACTACCCGAAGTTCGTCACGATAATCGGAAATTCGTCACGTCATTTTCCGAAGTTCGTCACAGCACTATTCGAAGTTCGTCACGTCACTTACCGAAGTTCGTCACATTAATCCGGAAATCGTCACGATTATCGGAAGTTCGTCACGTCATTATTCGAAGTTCGTCACGTCATTTTGCGAAGTTCGTCACAGCACTATCCGAAGTTCGTCACGTCACTATCCGAAGTTCGTCACAATAATCCGAAGTTCGTCACGTCACTATCCGAAATTCGTCACAATAATCCGAAGTTCATCACGTCACTATCCGAAGTTCGTCACAATAATCCGAAGTTCGTCACGTCACTATCCGAAGTTCGTCACGATAATCGGAAGTTCGTCACGTCATTTTCCGAAGTTCGTCACAGCACTATCCGAAGTTGGTCTCGTCACTATCCGAAGTTCGTCATAATAATCCGAAGTTCGTCACATCACTATCCGAAATTCGTCACAATAATCCGAAGTTCGTCACGTCACTATCCGAAGTTCGTCACGATAATCGGAAGTTCGTCACGTCATTTTCCGAAGTTCGTCACGTCATTATCCTGAGCTCGTCACGTCACTATCCAAATTTCGTCACAAAACTCCGAAGTTCGTCACGTCATTATCCGAAGTTCATCACGGCATTATCCGAAGTTGGTCACGTCATTATCCGAATTTCATCACGTCACTTTTTGAAATTTGTCACAATTATCCGAAGTTCGTCACAGCATTATCCGAAGTTCGTCACGTCACTATCCGAATTTCGTCACAATCATTCGAATTTCGTCACGTCACTATCCGAAGCTCGTCACAATTATTAGAAATTCGTCACGTCATTCATTTCATTTCATTTCATATTTCATATTTCATATTTCATATTTCATATCTCATATTTCATATCTCATAATTCATATTTCATATTTCATATTTCATATTTCATGATTCATTTCATTTCATTTCATTTCATTTCATTTCATTTCATTTCATTTCATTTCATTTCATTTCATTTCATTTCATTTCATTTCATTTCATTTCATTTCATTTCATTTCATTTCATTTCATTTCATTTCATTTCATTTCATTTCATTTCATTTCATTTCATTTCATTTCATTTCATTTCATTTCATTTCATTTCATTTCATTTCATTTCATTTCATTTCATTTCATTTCATTTCATTTCATTTCATTTCATTTCATTTCATTTCATTTCATTTCATTTCATTTCATTTCATTTCATTTCATTTCATTTCATTTCATTTCATTTCATTTCATTTCATTTCATTTCATTTCATTTCATTTCATTTCATTTCATTTCATTTCATTTCATTTCATTTCATTTCATTTCATTTCATTTCATTTCATTTCATTTCATTTCATTTCATTTCATTTCATTTCATTTCATTTCATTTCATTTCATTTCATTTCATTTCATTTCATTTCATTTCATTTCATTTCATTTCATTTCATTTCATTTCATTTCATTTCATTTCATTTCATTTCATTTCATTTCATTTCATTTCATTTCATTTCATTTCATTTCATTTCATTTCATTTCATTTCATTTAATTTCATTTCTTTTCATTTCATTTCATTTCATTTCATTTCATTTCATTTCATTTCATTTCATTTCATTTCATTTCATTTCATTTCATTTCATTTCATTTCATTTCATTACATTTCATTTCATTTCATTTCATTTCATTTCATTTCATTTCATTTCATTTCATTTCATTTCATTTCATTTCATTTCATTTCATTTCATTTCATTTCATTTCATTTCATTTCATTTCACGTCACTATCCGAATTTCATCACGTCAATATCCGAATTTCATCACGTCAAAATCCAAAATTTGTCACAATAATCTGAAGTTTGTCACGTCGCTATCCGAAATTCGTCACAATAATCCGAAGTTCGTCACGTCACTATCCGAAGTTCGTCACGATAATCGGAAGTTCGTCACGTCATTTTCCGAAGTTCGTCACAGCACTATCCGAAGTTCGTCACGTCATTTTCCGAAGTTCGTCACAGCACTATCCGAAGTTCGTTACGTCACTATCCGAAGTTCGTCACATTAATCCGGAAACCGTCACGATTATCCGAAGTTCGTCACGTCATTCTCCGAAGTTCGTCACGATAATCGGAAGTTCGTCACGTCATTTTCCGAAGTTCGTCACAGCACTATCCGAAGTTCGTCTCGTCACTATCCAAATTTCGTCAGAATTATCTGAAGTTCGTTACAATAAACCAAAGTTCGTCACGTCACTATCCGCAACTTCGTGAAGTTCGTCACAATAATCCAAAGTTCGTCACAATTATCCGAAGTTCGTCACGTCATTCATTTCATTTCATTTCATTTCATATTTCATATTTCATATTTCATATTTCATATTTCATATTTCATATTTCATATTTCATATTTCATATTTCATATTTCATATTTCATATTTCATATTTCATATTTCATATTTCATATTTCATATTTCATATTTCATATTTCATATTTCATATTTCATATTTCATATTTCATATTTCATATTTCATATTTCATATTTCATATTTCATATTTCATATTTCATATTTCATATTTCATATTTCATATTTCATATTTCATAATTCATATCTCATATTTCATATTTCATATTTCATATTTCATATTTCATTTGAATTTAAAATTCGAAATTCGGATATGACTGTTCACGTCAATATCCGAATTTCATCACGTCAAAATCCGAAATTTGTCACAATATCTGAAGTTTGTCACGTCGCTATACGAAATTCGTCACAATAATCCGAAGTTCGTCACGTCACTACCCGAAGTTCGTTACGATAATCCGAAGTTCGTCACGTCACTATCCAAAATTCGTCACAATAATCCGAAGTTCGTCACGTCACTATCCGAAGTTCGTCACGATAATCGGAAGTTCGTCACGTCATTTTCCGAAGTTCGTCACAGAACTATCCGAAGTTCGTCACGTCATTTTCCGAAGTTCGTCACAGCACTATTCGAAGTTCGTCACGTCACTATCCGAAGTTCGTCACAATAATCCGGAAATCGTCACGATTATCGGAAGTTCGTCACGTCATTATCCGAAGTTCGTCACGTCATTTTGCGAAGTTCGTCACAGCACTATCCGAAGTTCGTCACGTCACTATCCGAAGTTCGTCACAATAATCCGGAAATCGTCACGATTATCGGAAGTTCGTCACGTCATTATCCGAAGTTCGTCACGTCATTTTCCGAAGTTCGTCACAGCACTATCCGAAGTTCGTCTCGTCACTATCCAAATTTCGTCAGAATAATCTGAAGTTCGTCACAATAATCCAAAGTTCGTCACAATTATCCGAAGTTCGTCACGTCATTCATTTCATTTCATTTCATATTTCAAATTTCATATTTCATATTTCATATTTCATATTTCATATTTCATATTTCATATTTCATATTTCATTTGAATTTGAAATTTGAAATTCGGATATGACCATTCACGTCAATATCCGAATTTCATCACGTCAAAATCCGAAATTTGTCACAATAATCTGAAGTTTGTCACGTCGCTATACGAAATTCGTCACAATAATCCGAAGTTCGTCACGTCACTATCCGAAGTTCGTCACAATAATCCGGAAATCGTCACGATTATCGGAAGTTCGTCACGTCATTATCCGAAGTTCGTCACGTCATTTTCCGAAGTTCGTCACAGCACTATCCGAAGTTCGTCTCGTCACTATCCAAATTTCGTCAGAATAATCTGAAGTTCGTTACAATAAACCAAAGTTCGTCACGTCACTATCCGCAACTTCGTGAAGTTCGTCACAATAATCCAAAGTTCGTCACAATTATTTAAAGTTCGTCACGTCATTTATTTCATTTCATTTCATATTTCATATTTCATATTTCATATTTCATATTTCATATTTCATATTTCATATTTCATATTTCATATTTCATATTTCATATTTCATATTTCATATTTCATATTTCATTTTTCATATTTCATATCTCATATTTCATATTTCATATTTCATATTTCATTTGAATTTGAAATTTGAAATTCGGATATGACCGTTCACGTCAATATCCAAATTTCATCACGTCAAAATCCGAAATTTGTCACAATAATCTGAAGTTTGTCACGTCGCTATACGAAATTCGTCACTATAATCCGAAGTTCGTCACGTCACTACCCGAAGTTCGTCACGATAATCGGAAATTCGTCACGTCATTTTCCGAAGTTCGTCATAGCACTATTCGAAGTTCGTCACGTCACTTACCGAAGTTCGTCACATTAATCCGGAAATCGTCACGATTATCGGAAGTTCGTCACGTCATTATTCGAAGTTCGTCACGTCATTTTGCGAAGTTCGTCACAGCACTATCCGAAGTTCGTCACGTCACTATCCGAAGTTCGTCACAATAATCCGAAGTTCGTCACGTCACTATCCGAAATTTGTCACAATAATCCGAAGTTCATCACGTCACTATCCGAAGTTCGTCACAATAATCCGAAGTTCGTCACGTCACTATCCGAAGTTCGTCACAATAATCCGAAGTTCGTCACGTCACTATCCGAAATTCGTCACAATAATCCGAAGTTCGTCACGTCACTATCCGAAGTTCGTCACGATAATCGGAAGTTCGTCACGTCATTTTCCGAAGTTCGTCACAATAATCCGGAAATCGTCACGATTATCGGAAGTTCGTCACGTCATTATCCGAAGTTCGTCACGTCATTTTGCGAAAATCGTCACAGCACTATCCGAAGTTCGTCACGTCACTATCCGAAGTTCGTCACAATAATCCGGAAATCGTCACGATTATCGGAAGTTCGTCACGTCATTATCCGAAGTTCGTCACGTCATTTTCCGAAGTTCGTCACAGCACTATCCGAAGTTCGTCTCGTCACTATCCAAATTTCGTCAGAATAATCTGAAGTTCGTTACAATAAACCAAAGTTCGTCACGTCACTATCCGCAACTTCGTGAAGTTCGTCACAATTATCCAAAGTTCGTCACAATTATTTAAAGTTCGTCACGTCATTTATTTCATTTCATTTCATATTTCATATTTCATATTTCATATTTCATATTTCATATTTCATATTTCATATTTCATATTTCATATTTCATATTTCATATTTCATATTTCATATTTCATATTTCATATTTCATATTTCATATTTCATATTTCATATTTCATATTTCATATTTCATATTTCATATTTCATATTTCATATTTCATATCTCATATTTCATATTTCATATTTCATATTTCATATTTCATTTGAATTTGAAATTTGAAATTCGGATATGACCGTTCACGTCAATATCCGAATTTCATCACGTCAAAATCCGAAATTTGTCACAATAATCTGAAGTTTGTCACGTCGCTATACGAAATTCGTCACAATAATCCGAAGTTCGTCACGTCACTACCCGAAGTTCGTCACGATAATCGGAAATTCGTCACGTCATTTTCCGAAGTTCGTCACGTCACTTACCGAAGTTCGTCACAATAATCCGGAAATCGTCACGATTATCGGAAGTTCGTCACGTCATTATTCGAAGTTCGTCACGTCATTTTGCGAAGTTCGTCACAGCACTATCCGAAGTTCGTCACGTCACTATCCGAAGTTCGTCACAATAATCCGAAGTTCGTCACGTCACTTTTCGAAATTCGTCACAATAATCCGAAGTTCATCACGTCACTATCCGAAGTTCGTCACGATAATCGGAAGTTCGTCACGTCATTTTCCGAAGTTCGTCACAGCACTATCCGAAGTTGGTCTCGTCACTATCCGAAGTTCGTCATAATAATCCGAAGTTCGTCACGTCACTATCCGAAATTCGTCACAATAATCCGAAGTTCGTCACGTCACTATCCGAAGTTCGTCACGATAATCGGAAGTTCGTCACGTCATTTTCCGAAGTTCGTTACGTCATTATCCTGAGCTCGTCACGTCACTATCCAAATTTCGTCACAAAACTCCGAAGTTCGTCACGTCATTATCCGAAGTTCATCACGGCATTATCCGAAGTTGGTCACGTCATTATCCGAATTTCATCACGTCACTTTTTGAAATTTGTCACAATTATCCGAAGTTCGTCACAGCATTATCCGAAGTTCGTCACGTCACCATCCGAATTTCGTCACAATCATTCGAATTTCGTCACGTCACTATCCGAAGTTCGTCACAATAATCCGAAGTTCGTCACAATTATTAGAAATTCGTCACGTCATTCATTTCATTTCATTTCATATTTCATATTTCATATTTCATATTTCATATTTCATATCTCATATTTCATATTTCATATTTCATATTTCATATTTCATGTTTCATATTTCATATTTCATATTTCATATTTCATATTTCATGATTCATTTCATTTCATTTCATTTCATTTCATTTCATTTCATTTCATTTCATTTCATTTCATTTCATTTCATTTCATTTCATTTCATTTCATTTCATTTCATTTCATTTCATTTCATTTCATTTCATTTCATTTCATTTCATTTCATTTCATTTCATTTCATTTCATTTCATTTCATTTCATTTCATTTCATTTCATTTCATTTCATTTCATTTCATTTCATTTCATTTCATTTCATTTCATTTCATTTCATTTCATTTCATTTCATTTCATTTCATTTCATTTCATTTCATTTCATTTCATTTCATTTCATTTCATTTCATTTCATTTCATTTCATTTCATTTCATTTCATTTCATTTCATTTCATTTCATTTCATTTCATTTCATTTCATTTCATTTCATTTCATTTCATTTCATTTCATTTCATTTCATTTCATTTCATTTCATTTCATTTCATTTCATTTCATTTCATTTCATTTCATTTCATTTCATTTCATTTCATTTCATTTCATTTCATTTCATTTCATTTCATTTCATTTCATTTCATTTCATTTCATTTCATTTCATTTCATTTCATTTCATTTCATTTCATTTCATTTCATTTCATTTCATTTCATTTCATTTCATTTCATTTCATTTCATTTCATTTCATTTCATTTCATTTCATTTCATTTCATTTCATTTCATTTCATTTCATTTCATTTCATTTCATTTCATTTCATTTCATTTCATTTCATTTCATTTCATTTCATTTCATTTCATTTCATTTCATTTCATTTCATTTCATTTCATTTCATTTCATTTCATTTCATTTCATTTCATTTCATTTCATTTCATTTCATTTCATTTCATTTCATTTCATTTCATTTCATTTCATTTCATTTCATTTCATTTCATTTCATTTCATTTCATTTCATTTCATTTCATTTCATTTCATTTCATTTCATTTCACGTCACTATCCGAATTTCATCACGTCAATATCCGAATTTCATCACGTCAAAATCCGAATTTCATCACGTCAAAATCCAAAATTTGTCACAATAATCTGAAGTTTGTCACGTCGCTATCCGAAATTCGTCACAATAATCCGAAGTTCGTCACGTCACTATCCGAAGTTCGTCACGATAATCGGAAGTTCGTCACGTCATTTTCCGAAGTTCGTCACAGCACTATCCGAAGTTCGTCAAGCCATTTTCCGAAGTTCGTCACAGCACTATCCGAAGTTCGTTACGTCACTATCCGAAGTTCGTCACAATAATCCGGAAATCGTCACGATTATCGGAAGTTCGTCACGTCATTCTCCGAAGTTCGTCACGTCATTTTCCGAAGTTCGTCACAGCACTATCCGAAGTTCGTCTCGTCACTATCCAAATTTCGTCAGAATAATCTGAAGTTCGTTACAATAAACCAAAGTTCGTCACGTCACTATCCGCAACTTCGTGAAGTTCGTCACAATAATCCAAAGTTCGTCACAATTATCCGAAGTTCGTCACGTCATTCATTTCATTTCATTTCATTTCATATTTCATATTTCATATTTCATATTTCATATTTCATATTTCATATTTCATATTTCATATTTCATATTTCATATTTCATATTTCATATTTCATATTTCATATTTCATATTTCATATTTCATATTTCATATTTCATATTTCATATTTCATATTTCATATTTCATATTTCATATTTCATATTTCATATTTCATATTTCATATTTCATATTTCATATTTCATATTTCATATTTCATATTTCATATTTCATATTTCATATTTCATATTTCATATTTCATATTTCATATTTCATATTTCATATTTCATATTTCATATTTCATATTTCATATTTCATATTTCATATTTCATATTTCATATTTCATATTTCATATTTCATATTTCATATTTCATATTTCATATTTCATATTTCATATTTCATTTCATTTCATTTCATTTCATTTCATTTCATTTCATTTCATTTCATTTCATTTCATTTCATTTCATTTCATTTCATTTCATTTCATTTCATTTCATTTCAGTTCATTTCATTTCATTTCATTTCATTTCATTTCATTTCATTTCATTTCATTTCATTTCATTTCATTTCATTTCATTTCATTTCATTTCATTTCATTTCATTTCATTTCATTTCATTTCATTTCATTTCATTTCATTTCATTTCATTTCATTTCATTTCATTTCATTTCATTTCATTTCATTTCATTTCATTTCATTTCATTTCATTTCATTTCATTTAATTTCATTTCATTTCATTTCATTTCATTTCATTTCATTTCATTTCATTTCATTTCATTTCATTTCATTTCATTTCATTTCATTTCATTTCATTTCATTTCATTTCATTTCATTTCATTTCACGTCACTATCCGAATTTCATCACGTCAATATCCGAATTTCATCACGTCAAAATCCAAAATTTGTCACAATAATCTGAAGTTTGTCACGTCGCTATCCGAAATTCGTCACAATAATCCGAAGTTCGTCACGTCACTATCCGAAGTTCGTCACAATAATCCGAAGTTCGTCACGTCACTATCCGAAATTCGTCACAATAATCCGAAGTTCGTCACGTCATTTTCCGAAGTTCGTCACAGCACTATCCGAAGTTCGTCACGTCACTATCCGAAGTTCGTCACAATAATCCGGAAATCGTCACGATTATCGGAAGTTCGTCACGTCATTCTCCGAAGTTCGTCACGTCATTTTCCGAAGTTCGTCACAGCACTATCCGAAGTTCGTCACGTCACTATCCGAAGTTCGTCACAATAATCCGGAAATCGTCACGATTATCGGAAGTTCGTCACGTCATTATCCGAAGTTCGTCACGTCATTTTCCGAAGTTCGTCACGTCATTTTCCGAAGTTCGTCACAGCACTATCCGAAGTTCGTCTCGTCACTATCCAAATTTCGACAGAATAATCTGAAGTACGTTACAATAAACCAAAGTTCGTCACGTCACTATCCGCAACTTCGTGAAGTTCGTCACAATAATCCAAAGTTCGTCACAATTATCCGAAGTTCGTCACGTCATTCATTTCATTTCATTTCATTTCATATTTCATATTTCATATTTCATATTTCATATTTCATTTTTCATATTTCAGATTTCATATTTCATATTTCATATTTCATATTTCATATTTCATATTTCATATTTCATATTTCATATTTCATATTTCATATTTCATATTTCATATTTCATATTTCATATTTCATATTTCATATTTCATATTTCATATTTCATATTTCATATTTCATATTTCATATTTCATATTTCATATTTCATATTTCATATTTCATATTTCATATTTCATATTTCATATTTCATATTTCATATTTCATATTTCATATTTCATATTTCATATTTCATATTTCATATCTCATATTTCATATTTCATTTGAATTTGAAATTTGAAATTCGGATATGACCGTTCACGTCAATATCCGAATTTCATCACGTCAAAATCCGAAATTTGTCACAATAATCTGAAGTTTGTCACGTCGCTATACGAAATTCGTCACAATAATCCGAAGTTCGTCACGTCACTACCCGAAGTTCGTCACGATAATCGGAAATTCGTCACGTCATTTTCCGAAGTTCGTCACGTCACTTACCGAAGTACGTCACAATAATCCGGAAATCGTCACGATTATCGGAAGTTCGTCACGTCATTATTCGAAGTTCGTCACGTCATTTTGCGAAGTTCGTCACAGCACTATCCGAAGTTCGTCACGTCACTATCCGAAGTTCGTCACAATAATCCGAAGTTCGTCACGTCACTTTTCGAAATTCGTCACAATAATCCGAAGTTCATCACGTCACTATCCGAAGTTCGTCACGATAATCGGAAGTTCGTCACGTCATTTTCCGAAGTTCGTCACAGCACTATCCGAAGTTGGTCTCGTCACTATCCGAAGTTCGTCATAATAATCCGAAGTTCGTCACGTCACTATCCGAAATTCGTCACAATAATCCGAAGTTCGTCACGTCACTATCCGAAGTTCGTCACGATAATCGGAAGTTCGTCACGTCATTTTCCGAAGTTCGTCACGTCATTATCCTGAGCTCGTCACGTCACTATCCAAATTTCGTCACAAAACTCCGAAGTTCGTCACGTCATTATCCGAAGTTCATCACGGCATTATCCGAAGTTGGTCACGTCATTATCCGAATTTCATCACGTCACTTTTTGAAATTTGTCACAATTATCCGAAGTTCGTCACAGCATTATCCGAAGTTCGTCACGTCACCATCCGAATTTCGTCACAATCATTCGAATTTCGTCACGTCACTATCCGAAGTTCGTCACAATAATCCGAAGTTCGTCACAATTATTAGAAATTCGTCACGTCATTCATTTCATTTCATTTCATATTTCATATTTCATATTTCATATTTCATATCTCATATTTCATATTTCATATTTCATATTTCATATTTCATGTTTCATATTTCATATTTCATATTTCATATTTCATATTTCATGATTCATTTCATTTCATTTCATTTCATTTCATTTCATTTCATTTCATTTCATTTCATTTCATTTCATTTCATTTCATTTCATTTCATTTCATTTCATTTCATTTCATTTCATTTCATTTCATTTCATTTCATTTCATTTCATTTCATTTCATTTCATTTCATTTCATTTCATTTCATTTCATTTCATTTCATTTCATTTCATTTCATTTCATTTCATTTCATTTCATTTCATTTCATTTCATTTCATTTCATTTCATTTCATTTCATTTCATTTCATTTCATTTCATTTCATTTCATTTCATTTCATTTCATTTCATTTCATTTCATTTCATTTCATTTCATTTCATTTCATTTCATTTCATTTCATTTCATTTCATTTCATTTCATTTCATTTCATTTCATTTCATTTCATTTCATTTCATTTCATTTCATTTCATTTCATTTCATTTCATTTCATTTCATTTCATTTCATTTCATTTCATTTCATTTCATTTCATTTCATTTCATTTCATTTCATTTCATTTCATTTCATTTCATTTCATTTCATTTCATTTCATTTCATTTCATTTCATTTCATTTCATTTCATTTCATTTCATTTCATTTCATTTCATTTCATTTCATTTCATTTCATTTCATTTCATTTCATTTCATTTCATTTCATTTCATTTCATTTCATTTCATTTCATTTCATTTCATTTCATTTCATTTCATTTCATTTCATTTCATTTCATTTCATTTCATTTCATTTCATTTCATTTCATTTCATTTCATTTCATTTCATTTCATTTCATTTCATTTCATTTCATTTCATTTCATTTCATTTCATTTCATTTCATTTCATTTCATTTCATTTCATTTCATTTCATTTCATTTCATTTCATTTCATTTCATTTCATTTCATTTCATTTCATTTCACGTCACTATCCGAATTTCATCACGTCAATATCCGAATTTCATCACGTCAAAATCCAAAATTTGTCACAATAATCTGAAGTTTGTCACGTCGCTATCCGAAATTCGTCACAATAATCCGAAGTTCGTCACGTCACTATCCGAAGTTCGTCACAATAATCCGAAGTTCGTCACGTCACTATCCGAAATTCGTCACAATAATCCGAAGTTCGTCACGTCATTTTCCGAAGTTCGTCACAGCACTATCCGAAGTTCGTCACGTCACTATCCGAAGTTCGTCACAATAATCCGGAAATCGTCACGATTATCGGAAGTTCGTCACGCCATAATTCGAAGTTCGTCACAGCAAAATGCGAAGTTCGTCACGTCACTATCCGAAGTTCGTCACAATAATCCGGAAATCGTCACGATTATCGGAAGTTCGTCACGTCATTATCCGAAGTTCGTCACGTCATTTTCCGAAGTTCGTCACGTCATTTTCCGAAGTTCGTCACAGCACTATCCGAAGTTCGTCTCGTCACTATCCAAATTTCGACAGAATAATCTGAAGTACGTTACAATAAACCAAAGTTCGTCACGTCACTATCCGCAACTTCGTGAAGTTCGTCACAATAATCCAAAAATCGTCACAATTATCCGAAGTTCGTCACGTCATTCATTTCATTTCATTTCATTTCATATTTCATTTTTCATATTTCAGATTTCATATTTCATATTTCATATTTCATATTTCATATTTCATATTTCATATTTCATATTTCATATTTCATATTTCATATTTCATATTTCATATTTCATATTTCATATTTCATATTTCATATTTCATATTTCATATTTCATATTTCATATTTCATATTTCATATTTCATATTTCATATTTCATATTTCATATTTCATATTTCATATTTCATATTTCATATTTCATATTTCATATTTCATATTTCATATTTCATATTTCATATTTCATATTTCATATTTCATATTTCATATTTCATATTTCATATTTCATATTTCATATTTCATATTTCATATTTCATATTTCATATTTCATATTTCATATTTCATATTTCATATTTCATATTTCATATTTCATATTTCATATTTCAAATTTCATATTTCATATTTCATATTTCATATTTCATATTTCATATTTCATATTTCATATTTCATTTGAATTTGAAATTTGAAATTCGGATATGACCGTTCACGTCAATATCCGAATTTCATCACGTCAAAATCCGAAATTTGTCACAATAATCTGAAGTTTGTCACGTCGCTATACGAAATTCGTCACAATAATCCGAAGTTCGTCACGTCACTACCCGAATTACGTCACGATAATCGGAAGTTCGTCACGTCATTTTCCGAAGTTCGTCACAGAACTATCCGAAGTTCGTCACGTCATTTTCCGAAGTTCGTCACAGCACTATTCGAAGTTCGTCACGTCACTTACCGAAGTTCGTCACAATAATCCGGAAATCGTCACGATTATCGGAAGTTCGTCACGTCATTATTCGAAGTTCGTCACGTCATTTTGCGAAGTTCGTCACAGCACTATCCGAAGTTCGTCACGTCACTATCCGAAGTTCGTCACAATAATCCGAAGTTCGTCACGTCACTATCCGAAATTCGTCACAATAATCCGAAGTTCATCACGTCACTATCCGAAGTTCGTCACGATAATCGGAAGTTCGTCACGTCATTTTCCGAAGTTCGTCACAGCACTATCCGAAGTTGGTCTCGTCACTATCCGAAGTTCGTCACAATAATCCGAAGTTCGTCACGTCACTATCCGAAATTCGTCACAATAATCCGAAGTTCGTCACGTCACTATCCGAAGTTCGTCACGATAATCGGAAGATCGTCACGTCCACCAGGAAAAGCTCCTACTGAGGTTTCCTCATATAGACCAATAAGTCTACTTCCTTTACTCTCCAAACTATTCGAGAAGCTACTGCTGCAACGATTGTTGCCAATACTCGAAGAACAAGGGACTATCCCAGAGCATCAATTTGGCTTCCGAGAACGCCACGGAACAACAGAGCAAATACACAGAGTGGTTCACACAATCCGACAGGCTCTCGAAAGAAAACAGTATTGCTCAGCTGCGTTTCTCGATATACAGCAAGCATTCGACCGAGTATGGCACAAAGGTCTCCTGTGTAAACTAAAGATATGTTTACCACACACAGCATACATGCTTCTTAAATCATACTTAGAGGACCGTGTGTTTCAAGTTAAAAGCGAAGACAGCCTCTCTCCATTCTACCCTATAGAAGCAGGAGTGCCCCAGGGATCTGTTTTGGGCCCAATTCTCTACACAGTCTACACTGCTGATCTACCCACTTCCAACCTAACTGTAACCGCAACCTACGCAGATGACACTGCTGTGTTATCCTGTGACAAAGACCAGGGAAGAGCTTCCACTCAACTCCAAGAACACTTGGACAAGATTGGATTGTGGATGAAAAAATGGAGAATTAAGCCTAGTGCTGCTAAGTCCGTACACACTACTTTTGCTTTAAGAAGAGGAGACTGTCCACCAGTGATGCTCGGAGAAGACGTGCTGCCACAGAAAACGACTGCCAAATACCTAGGTCATTTTCCGAAGTTCGTCACAGCACTATTCGAAGTTCGTCACGTCACTTACCGAAGTTCGTCACAATAATCCGGAAATCGTCACGATTATCGGAAGTTCGTCACGTCATTATTCGAAGTTCGTCACGTCATTTTGCGAAGTTCGTCACAGCACTATCCGAAGTTCGTCACGTCACTATCCGAAGTTCGTCACAATAATCCGAAGTTCGTCACGTCACTATCCGAAATTCGTCACAATAATCCGAAGTTCATCACGTCACTATCCGAAGTTTGTCACGATAATCGGAAGTTCGTCACGTCATTTTCCGAAGTTCGTCACGTCATTATCCTGGGCTCGTCACGTCACTATCCAAATTTCGTCACAAAACTCCGAAGTTTGTCACGTCATTATCCGAAGTTCATCACGGCATTATCCGAAGTTGGTCACGTCATTATCCGAATTTCATCACGTCACTTTTTGAAATTTGTCACAATAATCCGAAGTTCGTCACAGCATTATCCGAAGTTCGTCACGTCACTATCCGAATTTCGTCACAATCATCCGAATTTCGTCACGTTACTATCCGAAGTTCGTCACAATAATCCGAAGTTCGTCACAATTATTAGAAGTTCGTCACGTCATTCATTTCATTTCATATTTCATATTTCATATTTCATATTTCATATTTCATATTTCATATTTCATATTTCATATTTCATATTTCATATTTCATATTTCATATTTCATATTTCATATTTCATATCTCATATCTCATATTTCATATTTCATATTTCATATTTCATATTTCATATTTCATATTTCATATTTCATGTTTCATGTTTCATGTTTCATATTTCATATTTCATATTTTATATTTCATATTTTATATTTCATATTTCATATTTCATATTTCATATTTCATATTTCATATTTCATGTTTCATATTTCATATTTCATATTTCATATTTCATATTTCATATTTCATATCTCATATTTCATATTTCATATTTCATATTTCATATTTCATTTCATTTCATTTCATTTCATTTCATTTCATTTCATTTCATTTCATTTCGTATCACTATCCGAATTTCATCACGTCACTATCCGAAGTTCGTCACGATAATCGGAAGTTCGTCACGTCATTTTCCGAAGTTCGTCACAGCACTATCCGAAGTTGGTCTCTTCACTATCCGAAGTTCGTCACAATAATCCGAAGTTCGTCACGTCACTATCCGAAATTCGTCACAATAATCCGAAGTTCGTCACGTCACTATCCGAAGTTCGTCACGATAATCGGAAGTTCGTCACGTCCACCAGGAAAAGCTCCTACTGAGGTTTCCTCATATAGACCAATAAGTCTACTTCCTTTACTCTCCAAACTATTCGAGAAGCTACTGCTGCAACGATTGTTGCCAATACTCGAAGAACAAGGGACTATCCCAGAGCATCAATTTGGCTTCCGAGCACGCCACGGAACAACAGAGCAAATACACAGAGTGGTTCACACAATCCGACAGGCTCTCGAAAGAAAACAGTATTGCTCAGCTGCGTTTCTCGATATACAGCAAGCATTCGACCGAGTATGGCACAAAGGTCTCCTGTGTAAACTAAAGATATGTTTACCACACACAGCATACATGCTTCTTAAATCATACTTAGAGGACCGTGTGTTTCAAGTTAAAAGCGAAGACAGCCTCTCTCCATTCTACCCTATAGAAGCAGGAGTGCCCCAGGGATCTGTTTTGGGCCCAATTCTCTACACAGTCTACACTGCTGATCTACCCACTTCCAACCTAACTGTAACCGCAACCTACGCAGATGACACTGCTGTGTTATCCTGTGACAAAGACCAGGGAAGAGCTTCCACTCAACTCCAAGAACACTTGGACAAGATTGGATTGTGGATGAAAAAATGGAGAATTAAGCCTAGTGCTGCTAAGTCCGTACACACTACTTTTGCTTTAAGAAGAGGAGACTGTCCACCAGTGATGCTCGGAGGAGACGTGCTGCCACAGAAAACGACTGCCAAATACCTAATACCTAGGTCATTTTCCGAAGTTCGTCACAGCACTATTCGAAGTTCGTCACGTCACTTACCGAAGTTCGTCACAATAATCCGGAAATCGTCACGATTATCGGAAGTTCGTCACGTCATTATTCGAAGTTCGTCACGTCATTTTGCGAAGTTCGTCACAGCACTATCCGAAGTTCGTCACGTCATTTTCCGAAGTTCGTCACAGCACTATCCGAAGTTGGTCTCGTCACTATCCGAAGTTCGTCACAATAATCCGAAGTTCGTCACGTCACTATCCGAAGTTCGTCATGATAATCGGAAGTTCGTCACGTCATTTTCCGAAGTTCGTCACGTCATTATCCTGAGCTCGTCACGTCACTATCCGAATTTCGTCACAATCATCCGAATTTCGTCACGTCACTATCCGAAGTTCGTCACAATAATCCAAAGTTCGTCACAATTATCCGAAGTTCGTCACGTCATTCATTTCATTTCATTTCATATTTCATATTTCATATTTCATATTTCATATTTCATATTTCATATTTCATATTTCATATTTCATATTTCATATTTCATATTTCATATTTCATATTTCATATTTCATATTTCATATTTCATATTTCATATTTCATATTTCATATTTCATATTTCATATTTCATATTTCATATTTCATATTTCATATTTCATATTTCATATTTCATATTTCATATTTCATATTTCATATTTCATATTTCATATTTCATATTTCATATTTCATATTTCATATTTCATATTTCATATTTCATATTTCATATTTCATATTTCATATTTCATATTTCATATTTCATATTTCATATTTCATATTTCATATTTCATATTTCATATTTCATATTTCATATTTCATATTTCATATTTCATATTTCATATTTCATATTTCATATTTCATATTTCATATTTCATATTTCATATTTCATATTTCATATTTCATATTTCATATTTCATATTTCATATTTCATATTTCATATTTCATATTTCATATTTCATATTTCATATTTCATATTTCATATTTCATATTTCATATTTCATATTTCATATTTCATATTTCATATTTCATATTTCATATTTCATATTTCATATTTCATATTTCATATTTCATTTCATTTCATTTCATTTCATTTCATTTCATTTCATTTCATTTCATTTCATTTCATTTCATTTCATTTCATTTCATTTCATTTCATTTCATTTCATTTCATTTCATTTCATTTCATTTCATTTCATTTCATTTCATTTCATTTCATTTAATTTAATTTAATTTAATTTAATTTAATTTCATTTCATTTCATTTCATTTCATTTCATTTCATTTCATTTCATTTCATTTCATTTCATTTCATTTCATTTCATTTCATTTCATTTCATTTCATTTCATTTCATTTCATTTCATTTCATTTCATTTCATTTCATTTCATTTCATTTCATTTCATTTCATTTCATTTCATTTCATTTCATTTCATTTCATTTCATTTCATTTCATTTCATTTCATTTCATTTCATTTCATTTCATTTCATTTCATTTCATTTCATTTCATTTCATTTCATTTCATTTCATTTCATTTCACGTCACTATCCGAATTTCATCACGTCAATATCCGAATTTCATCACGTCAAAATCCAAAACTTGTCACAATAATATGAAGTTTGTCACGTCGCTATCCGAAATTCGTCACAATCATCCGAATTTCGTCACGTTACTATCCGAAGTTCGTCACAATAATCCGAAGTTCGTCACAATTATTAGAAGTTCGTCACGTCATTCATTTCATTTCATATTTCATATTTCATATTTCATATTACATATTGCATATTTCATATTTCATATTTCATATCTCATATCTCATATTTCATATTTCATATTTCATATTTCATATTTCATATTTCATATTTCATATTTCATATTTCATGTTTCATGTTTCATGTTTCATATTTCATATTTCATATTTTATATTTCATATTTCATATTTCATATTTCATATTTCATATTTCATATTTCATATTTCATATTTCATATTTCATGTTTCATATTTCATATTTCATATTTCATATTTCATATTTCATATTTCATATCTCATATTTCATATTTCATATTTCATATTTCATATTTCATTTCATTTCATTTCATTTCATTTCATTTCATTTCATTTCATTTCATTTCATTTCGTATCACTATCCGAATTTCATCACGTCACTATCCGAAGTTCGTCACGATAATCGGAAGTTCGTCACGTCATTTTCCGAAGTTCGTCACAGCACTATCCGAAGTTGGTCTCTTCACTATCCGAAGTTCGTCACAATAATCCGAAGTTCGTCACGTCACTATCCGAAATTCGTCACAATAATCCGAAGTTCGTCACGTCACTATCCGAAGTTCGTCACGATAATCGGAAGTTCGTCACGTCCACCAGGAAAAGCTCCTACTGAGGTTTCCTCATATAGACCAATAAGTCTACTTCCTTTACTCTCCAAACTATTCGAGAAGCTACTGCTGCAACGATTGTTGCCAATACTCGAAGAACAAGGGACTATCCCAGAGCATCAATTTGGCTTCCGAGCACGCCACGGAACAACAGAGCAAATACACAGAGTGGTTCACACAATCCGACAGGCTCTCGAAAGAAAACAGTATTGCTCAGCTGCGTTTCTCGATATACAGCAAGCATTCGACCGAGTATGGCACAAAGGTCTCCTGTGTAAACTAAAGATATGTTTACCACACACAGCATACATGCTTCTTAAATCATACTTAGAGGACCGTGTGTTTCAAGTTAAAAGCGAAGACAGCCTCTCTCCATTCTACCCTATAGAAGCAGGAGTGCCCCAGGGATCTGTTTTGGGCCCAATTCTCTACACAGTCTACACTGCTGATCTACCCACTTCCAACCTAACTGTAACCGCAACCTACGCAGATGACACTGCTGTGTTATCCTGTGACAAAGACCAGGGAAGAGCTTCCACTCAACTCCAAGAACACTTGGACAAGATTGGATTGTGGATGAAAAAATGGAGAATAAAGCCTAGTGCTGCTAAGTCCGTACACACTACTTTTGCTTTAAGAAGAGGAGACTGTCCACCAGTGATGCTCGGAGGAGACGTGCTGCCACAGAAAACGACTGCCAAATACCTAGGTCATTTTCCGAAGTTCGTCACAGCACTATTCGAAGTTCGTCACGTCACTTACCGAAGTTCGTCACAATAATCCGGAAATCGTCACGATTATCGGAAGTTCGTCACGTCATTATTCGAAGTTCGTCACGTCATTTTGCGAAGTTCGTCACAGCACTATCCGAAGTTCGTCACGTCATTTTCCGAAGTTCGTCACAGCACTATCCGAAGTTGGTCTCGTCACTATCCGAAGTTCGTCACAATAATCCGAAGTTCGTCACGTCACTATCCGAAGTTCGTCACGATAATCCGAAGTTCGTCACGTCACTATCCGAAGTTCGTCACGATAATCGGAAGTTCGTCACGTCATTTTCCGAAGTTCGTCACGTCATTATCCTGAGCTCGTCACGTCACTATCCAAATTTCGTCACAAAACTCCGAAGTTCGTCACGTCATTATCCGAAGTTCATCAAGGCATTATCCGAAGTTGGTCACGTCATTATCCGAATTCCATCACGTCACTTTTTGAAATTTGTCACAATATTCCGAAGTTCGTCACAGCATTATCCGAAATTCTTCACGTCACTATCCGAAGTTCGTCACGCCATAATTCGAAGTTCGTCACAGCAAAATGCGAAGTTCGTCACGTCACGACACAAAAATCCGAAGTTTGACACGTCTTTATACGAATTTCGTCACAATTATCCGAATTCCGTCACATCACTATCTGAAGTTCGTCACGTCACTATCCGAATTTCGTCACGATCATCCGAATTTCGTCACATCACTATCCGAAGTTCGTCACGTCACTATCCGAATTTCGTCACAATCATCCGAATTTCGTCACGTCACTATCCGAAGTTCGTCACAATAATCCGAAGTTCGTCACAATTATTAGAAGTTCGTCACGTCATTCATTTCATTTTATTTCATATTTCATATTTCATATTTCATATCTCATATTTCATATTTCATATTTCATATTTCATATTTCATATTTCATATTTCATATTTCATATTTCATATTTCATATTTCATATTTCATATTTCATATTTCATATTTCATATTTCATATTTCATATTTCATATTTCATATTTCATATTTCATATTTCATATTTCATATTTCATGTTTCATATTTCATATTTCATATTTCATATTACATATTTCATATTTCATATTTCATATTTCATATTACATATTTCATATTTCATATTTCATATTTCATTTCATTTTATTTCATTTCATTTCATTTCATTTCATTTCATTTCATTTCATTTCATTTCATTTCATTTCATTTCATTTCATTTCATTTCATTTCATTTCATTTCATTTCATTTCATTTCATTTCATTTCATTTCATTTCATTTCATTTCATTTCATTTCATTTCATTTCATTTCATTTCATTTCATTTCATTTCATTTCATTTTATTTCATTTCATTTCATTTCATTTCATTTCATTTCATATTTCATATTTCATATTTCATATTTCATATTTCATATTTCATATTTCATATTTCATATTTCATATTTCATATTTCATATTTCATATTTCATATTTCATATTTCATATTTCATATTTCATATTTCATATTTCATATTTCATATTTCATATTTCATATTTCATATTTCATATTTCATATTTCATATTTCATATTTCATATTTCATATTTCATATTTCATATTTCATATTTCATATTTCATATTTCATATTTCATATTTCATATTTCATATTTCATATTTCATATTTCATATTTCATATTTCATATTTCATATTTCATATTTCATATTTCATATTTCATATTTCATATTTCATATTTCATATTTCATATTTCATATTTCATATTTCATATTTCATATTTCATATTTCATATTTCATTTCATTTCATTTCATTTCATTTCATTTCATTTCATTTCATTTCATTTCATTTCATTTCATTTCACGTCACTATCCGAATTTCATCACGTCAATATCCGAATTTCATTACGTCAATATCCGAATTTCATCACGTCAAAATCCGAAATTTGTCACAATAATCTGAAGTTTGTCACGTCGCTATCCGAAATTCGTCACAATAATCCGAAGTTCGTCACGATTATCGGAAGTTCGTCACGTCATTATCCGAAGTTCGTCACGTCATTTTCCGAAGTTCGTAACAGCACTATCCGAAGTTCGTCACAGCACTATCCGAAGTTCGTCACGTCACTATCCGAAGTTTGTCACAATAATCCGGAAATCGTCACGATTATCGGAAGTTCGTCACGTCATTATCCGAAGTTCGTCACGTCATTTTCCGAAGTTCGTCACAGCACTATCCGAAGTTCGTCACAGCACTATCCGAAGTTCGTCACGTCACTATCCGAAGTTCGTCACAATAATCCGGAAATCGTCACGATTATCGGAAGTTCGTCACGTCATTATCCGAAGTTCGTCACGTCATTTTCCGAAGTTCGTCACAATAATCCGAAGTTCGTCACGTCACTATCCGAAATTCGTCACAATAATACGAAGTTCGTCACGTCACTATCCGAAGTTCGTCACGATAATCGGAAGTTCGTCACGTCATTTTCCGAAGTTCGTCACAGCACTATCCGAAGTTGGTCTCGTCACTATCCGAAGTTCGTCACAATAATCCGAAGTTCGTCACGTCACTATCCGAAATTCGTCACAATAATCCGAAGTTCGTCACGTCACTATCCGAAGTTCGTCACGATAATCGGAAGTTCGTCACGTCATTTTCCGAAGTTCGTCACGTCATTATCCTGAGCTCGTCACGTCACTATCCAAATTTCGTCACAAAACTCCGAAGTTCGTCACGTCATTATCCGAAGTTCATCAAGGCATTATCCGAAGTTGGTCACGTCATTATCCGAATTCCATCACGTCACTTTTTGAAATTTGTCACAATATTCCGAAGTTCGTCACAGCATTATCCGAAATTCTTCACGTCACTATCCGAAGTTCGTCACGCCATAATTCGAAGTTCGTCACAGCAAAATGCGAAGTTCGTCACAATTATCCGAAGTTCGTCACGTCATTCATTTCATTTCATTTCATTTCATATTTCATATTTCATATTTCATATTTCATATTTCATATTTCATATTTCATATTTCATATTTCATATTTCATATTTCATATTTCATATTTCATATTTCATATTTCATATTTCATATTTCATATTTCATATTTCATATTTCATATTTCATATTTCATATTTCATATTTCATATTTCATATTTCATATTTCATATTTCATATTTCATATTTCATATTTCATATTTCATATTTCATATTTCATTTCATTTCATTTCATTTCATTTCATTTCATTTCATTTCATTTCATTTCATTTCATTTCATTTCATTTCATTTCATTTCATTTCATTTCATTTCATTTCATTTCATTTCATATTTCATTTTTCATTTTTCATATTTCATATTTCATATTTCATATTTCATATTTCATATTTCATATTTCATATTTCATATTTCATATTTCATATTTCATATTTCATATTTCATATTTCATATTTCATATTTCATATTTCATATTTCATATTTCATATTTCATATTTCATATTTCATATTTCATATTTCATATTTCATATTTCATATTTCATATTTCATATTTCATATTTCATATTTCATATTTCATATTTCATATTTCATATTTCATATTTCATATTTCATATTTCATATTTCATATTTCATATTTCATATTTCATATTTCATATTTCATATTTCATATTTCATATTTCATATTTCATATTTCATATTTCATATTTCATATTTCATATTTCATATTTCATATTTCATATTTCATATTTCATATTTCATATTTCATATTTCATATTTCATATTTCATATTTCATATTTCATATTTCATATTTCATATTTCATATTTCATATTTCATATTTCATATTTCATATTTCATATTTCATATTTCATATTTCATATTTCATATTTCATATTTCATATTTCATATTTCATTTCATTTCATTTCATTTCATTTCATTTCATTTCATTTCATTTCATTTCACGTCACTATCCGAATTTCATCACGTCAATATCCGAATTTCATTACGTCAATATCCGAATTTCATCACGTCAAAATCCGAAATTTGTCACAATAATCTGAAGTTTGTCACGTCGCTATCCGAAATTCGTCACAATAATCCGAAGTTCGTCACGATTATCGGAAGTTCGTCACGTCATTATCCGAAGTTCGTCACGTCATTTTCCGAAGTTCGTAACAGCACTATCCGAAGTTCGTCACGTCGCTATCCGAAGTTCGTCACAATAATCCGGAAATTGTCACGATTATCGGAAGTTCGTCACGTCATTATCCGAAGTTCGTCACGTCATTTTCCGAAGTTCGTCACAGCACTATCCGAAGTTCGTCACGTCACTATCCGAAGTTCGTCACAATAATCCGGAAATCGTCACGATTATCGGAAGTTCGTCACGTCATTATCCGAAGTTCGTCACGTCATTTTCCGAAGTTCGTCACAATAATCCGAAGTTCGTCACGTCACTATCCGAAATTCGTCACAATAATCCGAAGTTCGTCACGTCACTATCCGAAGTTCGTCACGATAATCGGAAGTTCGTCACGTCATTTTCCGAAGTTCGTCACAGCACTATCCGAAGTTCGTCTCGTCACTATCCGAAGTTCGTCACAATAATCCGAAGTTCGTCACGTCACTATCCGAAATTCGTCACAATAATCCGAAGTTCGTCACGTCACTATCCGAAGTTCGTCACGATAATCGGAAGTTCGTCACGTCATTTTCCGAAGTTCGTCACGTCATTATCCTGAGCTCGTCACGTCACTATCCAAATTTCGTCACAAAAATCCGAAGTTCGTCACGTCATTATCCGAAGTTCATCAAGGCATTATCCGAAGTTGGTCACGTCATTATCCGAATTCCATCACGTCACTTTTTGAAATTTGTCACAATATTCCGAAGTTCGTCACAGCATTATCCGAAATTCTTCACGTCACTATCCGAAGTTCGTCACGCCATAATTCGAAGTTCGTCACAGCAAAATGCGAAGTTCGTCACGTCACGACACAAAAATCCGAAGTTTGACACGTCTTTATACGAATTTCGTCACAATTATCCGAATTCCGTCACATCACTATCTGAAGTTCGTCACGTCACTATCCGAATTTCGTCACGATCATCCGAATTTCGTCACATCACTATCCGAAGTTCGTCACGTCACTATCCGAATTTCGTCACAATCATCCGAATTTCGTCACGTCACTATCCGAAGTTCGTCACAATAATCCGAAGTTCGTCACAATTATTCGAAGTTCGTCACGTCATTCATTTCATTTTATTTCATATTTCATATTTCATATTTCATATTTCATATCTCATATTTCATATTTCATATTTCATATTTCATATTTCATATTTCATATTTCATATTTCATATTTCATATTTCATATTTCATATTTCATATTTCATATTTCATATTTCATATTTCATTTCATTTCATTTTATTTCATTTCATTTCATATTTCATATTTCATATTTCATATTTCATATTTCATATTTCATATTTCATGTTTCATATTTCATATTACATATTTCATATTTCATATTTCATATTTCATATTTCATATTTCATATTTCATATTTCATATTTCATATTTCATTTCATTTCATTTCATTTCATTTCATTTCATTTCATTTCATTTCATTTCATTTCATTTCATTTCATTTCATTTCATTTCATTTCATTTCATTTCATTTCATTTCATTTCATTTCATTTCATATTTCATATTTCATATTTCATATTTCATATTTCATATTTCATATTTCATATTTCATATTTCATATTTCATATTTCATATTTCATATTTCATATTTCATATTTCATATTTCATATTTCATATTTCATATTTCATATTTCATATTTCATATTTCATATTTCATATTTCATATTTCATATTTCATATTTCATATTTCATATTTCATATTTCATATTTCATATTTCATATTTCATATTTCATATTTCATATTTCATATTTCATATTTCATATTTCATATTTCATATTTCATATTTCATATTTCATATTTCATATTTCATATTTCATATTTCATATTTCATATTTCATATTTCATATTTCATATTTCATATTTCATATTTCATATTTCATATTTCATATTTCATATTTCATATTTCATATTTCATATTTCATATTTCATATTTCATATTTCATATTTCATATTTCATATTTCATATTTCATATTTCATATTTCATATTTCATATTTCATATTTCATATTTCATATTTCATATTTCATTTTTCATATTTCATATCTCATATTTCATATTTCATATTTCATATTTCATATTTCATATTTCATATTTCATATTTCATATTTCATATTTCATATTTCATATTTCATATTTCATATTTCATATTTCATTTCATTTCATTTCATTTCATTTCATTTCATTTCACGTCACTATCCGAATTTCATCACGTCAATATCCGAATTTCATTACGTCAATATCCGAATTTCATCACGTCAAAATCCGAAATTTGTCACAATAATCTGAAGTTTGTCACGTCGCTATCCGAAATTCGTCACAATAATCCGAAGTTCGTCACAGCACTATCCGAAGTTCGTCACGTCACTATCCGAAGTTCGTCACGTCATTTTCCGAAGTTCGTAACAGCACTATCCGAAGTTCGTCACAGCACTATCCGAAGTTCGTCACGTCACTATCCGAAGTTCGTCACAATAATCCGGAAATCGTCACGATTATCGGAAGTTCGTCACGTCATTATCCGAAGTTCGTCACGTCATTTTCCGAAGTTCGTCACAGCACTATCCGAAGTTCGTCACAGCACTATCCGAAGTTCGTCACGTCACTATCCGAAGTTCGTCACAATAATCCGGAAATCGTCACGATTATCGGAAGTTCGTCACGTCATTATCCGAAGTTCGTCACGTCATTTTCCGAAGTTCGTCACAATAATCCGAAGTTCGTCACGTCACTATCCGAAATTCGTCACAATTATCCGAAGTTCGTCACGTCACTATCCGAAGTTCGTCACGATAATCGGAAGTTCGTCACGTCATTTTCCGAAGTTCGTCACAGCACTATCCGAAGTTGGTCTCGTCACTATCCGAAGTTCGTCACAATAATCCGAAGTTCGTCACGTCACTATCCGAAATTCGTCACAATAATCCGAAGTTCGTCACGTCACTATCCGAAGTTCGTCACGATAATCGGAAGTTCGTCACGTCATTTTCCGAAGTTCGTCACGTCATTATCCTGAGCTCGTCACGTCACTATCCAAATTTCGTCACAAAACTCCGAAGTTCGTCACGTCATTATCCGAAGTTCATCAAGGCATTATCCGAAGTTGGTCACGTCATTATCCGAATTCCATCACGTCACTTTTTGAAATTTGTCACAATATTCCGAAGTTCGTCACAGCATTATCCGAAATTCGTCACGTCACTATCCGAAGTTCGTCACGCCATAATTCGAAGTTCGTCACAGCAAAATGCGAAGTTCGTCACGTCACGACACAATAATCCGAAGTTTGACACGTCTTTATACGAATTTCGTCACAATTATCCGAATTCCGTCACATCACTATCTGAAGTTCGTCACGTCACTATCCGAATTTCGTCACAATCATCCGAATTTCGTCACATCACTATCCGAAGTTCGTCACGTCACTATCTGAATTTCGTCACAATCATCCGAATTTCGTCACGTCACTATCCGAAGTTCGTCACAATAATCCGAAGTTCGTCACAATTATTAGAAGTTCGTCACGTCATTCATTTCATTTCATTTCATATTTCATATTTCATATTTCATATTTCATATTTCATATTTCATATTTCATATTTCATATTTCATATTTCATATTTCATATTTCATATTTCATATTTCATATTTCATATTTCATATTTCATATTTCATATTTCATATTTCATATTTCATATTTCATATTTCATATTTCATTTCATTTCATTTTATTTCATTTCATTTCATATTTCATATTTCATATTTCATATTTCATGTTTCATATTTCATATTTCATATTTCATATTTCATATTTCATATTTCATATTTCATATTTCATATTTCATATTTCATATTACATATTTCATATTTCATATTTCATATTTCATATTTCATATTTCATTTCATTTCATTTCATTTCATTTCATTTCATTTCATTTCATTTCATTTCATTTCATATTTCATATTTCATATTTCATATTTCATATTTCATATTTCATATTTCATATTTCATATTTCATATTTCATATTTCATATTTCATATTTCATATTTCATATTTCATATTTCATATTTCATATTTCATATTTCATATTTCATATTTCATATTTCATATTTCATATTTCATATTTCATATTTCATATTTCATATTTCATATTTCATATTTCATATTTCATATTTCATATTTCATATTTCATATTTCATATTTCATATTTCATATTTCATATTTCATATTTCATATTTCATATTTCATATTTCATATTTCATATTTCATATTTCATATTTCATATTTCATATTTCATATTTCATATTTCATATTTCATATTTCATATTTCATATTTCATATTTCATATTTCATATTTCATATTTCATATTTCATATTTCATATTTCATATTTCATATTTCATATTTCATATTTCATATTTCATATTTCATATTTCATATTTCATATTTCATATTTCATATTTCATATTTCATATTTCATATTTCATATTTCATATTTCATATTTCATATTTCATATTTCATATTTCATATTTCATATTTCATATTTCATATTTCATATTTCATATTTCATATTTCATATTTCATATTTCATATTTCATATTTCATATTTCATATTTCATATTTCATATTTCATATTTCATATTTCATATTTCATATTTCATATTTCATATTTCATATTTCATATTTCATATTTCATATTTCATATTTCATATTTCATATTTCATATTTCATATTTCATATTTCATTTCATTTCATTTCATTTCATTTCATTTCATTTCATTTCATTTCATTTCATTTCATTTCATTTCATTTCATTTCATTTCATTTCATTTCATTTCATTTCATTTCATTTCATTTCATTTCATTTCATTTCATTTCATTTCATTTCATTTCATTTCATTTCATTTCATTTCATTTCATTTCATTTCATTTCATTTCATTTCATTTCATTTCATTTCATTTCATTTCATTTCATTTCATTTCATTTCATTTCATTTCATTTCATTTCATTTCATTTCATTTCATTTCATTTCATTTCATTTCATTTCATTTCATTTCATTTCATTTCATTTCATTTTATTTCATTTCATTTCATTTCATTTCACGTCACTATCCGAATTTCATCACGTCAATATCCGAATTTCATCACGTCAAAATCCAAAACTTGTCACAATAATATGAAGTTTGTCACGTCGCTATCCGAAATTCGTCACAATCATCCGAATTTCGTCACGTTACTATCCGAAGTTCGTCACAATAATCCGAAGTTCGTCACAATTATTAGAAGTTCGTCACGTCATTCATTTCATTTCATATTTCATATTTCATATTTCATATTTCATATTTCATATTTCATATTTATTATTTATTATTTATTTATTTTATTCTGAACAAAAATACATTTGTGTCGAATACAGGATTAATACAATAATAATAATCAATAAAAGTTACAATTAATTACAAGTTATTAATACACGGAATAATAATAATAATCAATAAAATTTACAAATAATATGGATAAAAAGTCAAAAATAAAATAAGAATTCAACTCAATCAAAAAAAATCAAGAAAAATAATAATAACATGTCAAGAATGAGACTTAAACGATAAACAAGTTACACTGTGGCATTATTTTTGTCCCTAAAAAACTCTTCTATACTATAGTAGCACTTCGTCAATAGGAATGAGTTTAATTTGAATTTAAATATTCTTGGATTATTAATCATTTTTAATTCTAATGGCAATTTATTGAAAATTTGTACAGACTGTACTTTAGAGCTATGTTTGACAACATTTAATTTTGGCTGCAGATAATTAGGCAAATCTTTCCTGCGCGTTTCCACCCTAGTTACCCTTTCTTCCTTTGTCTCGTATTTCTCTAGGTTTTTTAGAAAACTACTTAGTAGGACCAAAATATAAAGACAAGGTACAGGTAAAATCTTTAATTTCACAAAATGCTCTCTACAAGATTCAGTTTGCTCTATGCGAAGAATAGTTCTGAGGGCCCTTTTTTGCATAACAAAGGCTGCATTTATATTGTATTTATAACTGTTCCCCCATAGTTTAATACTGTACCTCAGCTTGGACTCAACTAAGGCAAAATAAACATTTCGTAACTGAGCAATGGTTAGTTCGTCCCTTAAACTTCTTAAGGCATAGCATGCACTGCTCAGAGTATTTGTGATTGCTTCCAGTTCTTGTTTCCAGCATAAGAGCTCATCAATTTGTATTCCTAAAAATCTTAAATTTTGCACAATTTCCACTTTATTCCCCAATGAAGCTATTTCAATACTATCATTATTCCTCACAGTTGATTTGAATAGCATACATTTAGTTTTCTCCACATTGAGTTTTAAATTGTTAGTGGAAAACCAATGTTCAAAAGCAGACAGTGCATGATTCACTTTGTTTTCTAAGTCCCTTATAGAGATATCGTTCATAACAGCACTTGTGTCATCAGCAAAAATAACCATTTTGATGTCTGGTACTATCTTATACATATATTTAGCTAAGTCGTTAAGAAATATTATAAAAAATATTGGACCCAAGACTGAGCCCTGTGGAACTCCCTTTTGTACTCTAACAAGCTTAGATTTGTTAATTTTTTCATGTCCGCTTTCAACTGACTTAATTTCGACATACTGTGATCTATTCTGTAAATAAGAACTGAAAAGCTTTAAGACGTTATCTCTTATTCCATAGTGTTCTAGTTTGTCTAAAAGGATTTTATGTTCAACAGTATCGAAGGCAGAGCTAAGATCTAAGAATAGTCCTGCCACTTTTTCTTTATTATTCAGTTTGCTAACCACATCATCCACTAGTGAGTCTATTGCATCAATGGTTCCCATGCTTCTTTGATACCCGAACTGTTGATAGCTAATGATATTGTGTTTAATCAAATGTTTGACAAGCCTTTCTTTCATTACCTTTTCAAATATTTTAGAGAATACCGGTAATAGGGAAATGGGTCTATAGTTTTTCGCATCTAATTTGGAGCCTTTTTTGAATATGGGCAAAACACGAGCAATTTTATATTGTTCAGGGAAAACACATTGCTCAATACATCTGTTTAAAAAGTCAGCTATTGGCTCAGCTAATATGTCAATGTTATCCTTGATGATACTTATGGGTATTTCGTCTTGACCGTGAGAATTTTTATTGCACATATTATTAACCATTTTGAAGATTTCTACCGGGGTTACTTGATCAAACAACATGTTATCGTCTACTCTAGCCATATTGTCGGTTAAGTATTTGTTAGCTAAGCTATGATCAGAAGACTTTAATGTAATTTTGTTGTCAAATTGGTCAGATAAAATGTTGGCTACGTCTACAGGGCTGTCATATATCTTATTATCTTGTTTAAGTATTACAATATCAGTGCTTTGTTTTTTATTAGAATTACGTCTACTATTCACTATTTTCCACATGGCTTTACTAGATTGAGGTGCCTGATCAATCTTTTTCCTAGTGTCGAGCTTTTTTGCACATCTTACTACCCTTCTAAATATCCTTAAGTAGTTTTCGCGATATTTTAAAATTGATTTATCACATCTCTTTTTATCAATAAGGCACAAAATGCGCTTGACTTTGCTGGATACTTTAACTCCTTTGCTAAACCAATAACTTTTACCAGACTTATTGAGATCAATTAAAATTTCCTTTTTTTTAAAAGAATTATCATGTACTTCATTAAATTTTCTTATAAATGTATTTATGCCGAGATTCCAATCTATCTCTGCCAACTTTTTCCTAAATTCTACCTTATTTTTTTTATTATATATTCTTTTTTTAATATACTTAAAATTACTTCGTTTTTTTTCTTCTGTTACTTTTTTTACATTTATTGTGCAAAAAAGACCGGCATGTCCATCCGATAATCCGTTGTGGTCAATATGGATATCGTTAATATTAGTATCTATTAGATTTGTCAATATATTGTCAATACATGACTCTGTGCCATTACGTACGAATGTTGTAGTGTCAAACAAACATCTAAAATTGTAGCATGTGAGCAATGATAAAAAAGATTTTCGGTATTTGTCATCTTTCATCATATTAATATTAAAGTCGCCACAAATCAAACACTGTTTATTGAAGAAATGCTTCAATAGTTGTTCCAGCCTTTCAAGAAAACTATCAAAATTATTATTCACAGGAGTTCTATAGCAACAGACAATATTAACATTAAATTCTAAATCTTTTAGTCCACATACTTCAAAATAATCTTGTTTATAGAGCTTTTTACAAATTTCTATGTCCTCTATTTGTCTGTCATCGCTTATTAGCACCAAAGTACCACCTCTTTTTTTGTTTACTCTTGTGTTGTAGGAACCAAGTTTATAACTAGTCATCTGTAATTGTGATATTTGGATTTCATTTAAAAAGTGTTCACTTATACAAATACAATTTACTTTTGATTTTAAGTCATTCAAATAAATTTCAAGGTCATCCTTCTTGTTGTTAAGTCCACATAAATTTTGATGATAGATATTATATAATACAGAGTTTTTGTTTGTGTTGATGTTCGTTAAGCGAGGTAAGACAAAATCATTTCGACGACTACAATTAAAGTCATTTAAACCACAGTCCTCCATACTGTTACTTACGAAAAAAGTCACAAGTTTGTTGCGTTGCACTCAATTCATTCAGATCAGTTAAAGTCACCGTGTTATTTGTAGTAGATAGTTGGTCTTCACTTCTGCCATTTGGGTTTGTCAAATTGTCTTGACAGCTAAATTTTTCGTAGTTATAAATTATGTTGGACCTTATTTGTTCGAAGATGTTTTTCCATCCGTGTTTGTTTATCTTTCCAGTATTGATGGAAAACATTTCAAGCGATAGGGTGCGATTACTATCGAAGAAATATGCATGTCTGTTGTTTTTAATGTCCCAGTAGAGGAGATTGTTGAAGAGTTCGACTTTGTAATTATGTATTAATGCACCACATATGTACGTTGGGGCACACACTACGAGATTGGTGTGGGTATTCTTTTTCAGATACTTTCTTAAGTTATCAAGAATTCCTATGTAATCGTTATTCTTCAAATCGTTTCCTCCCATAAAAATTAAGCAATAGTCGTTAATAGAGAAGGTTTTTAATTTGTGTTCAATAGTGCTCAATACGTCTTCTGTGATGGCGTTTGGCAGCAAATAATGACAATACTCAAAATTGTCTGAGAAGACCTCTTCAATCAACGTCAGAGTTCCTTTTGTGCAACCGCTGCTTATTATAGCCAGTTTGTTCCTTTGTTTTGGAAGTACGCCTGATGGTTTTTCAATAGCAACATCACTGAAGTGAGTTATTAAAGTCCGTTTTTTATTCTGTGTCAATGTATTGTCATAAGTCTGATCGGAAGTTTGAGTTTCTTTATTAAGCATGTCAACTTTATTTTCTGCGTTACAATAATTGTCTTCTAGGCGAGTATCCTGACTAAGATTGGATGGATTATGTGTAGACGGGCTTGGACTCTTATCGAAGCAAGTGGATATAGCAACTTCCGGTGTAGGGGATGAAGTTGTTAGGGAAGACCTATTCTTGTCGTGTATTGATAGCCTTTTTTTCTTGCGATTTGATAGGCTATTTGAAAAGTCCGAGGATTCTAGTTTTTTATATACTTCTATTACGTTCAGACACTTTGCCAACTCATTCTTCAAGTTACTAATTTCATCATGTAGATTGTCTATTTCTTTGGTAGCTGACTCAAGTGTTTTTGTTAGCGTCTCAACTTTAGATAGCAAGTCCTCACAACAAGATTTTTGAGTGTTAATCGAGGTGTCCGGTAAACTCAACATTGTGGAATCAAATATTGAAGTATTAGACATTTCGTGGAGTGATATAGACCGTCTCATGCGCCTGTATGTAATATTTTGCTCATTACTGTCATCCATATTGTACTTGTAAAGTTGTTATAGTATGCTGCTTTTTTTTTTATTATTGATCCCGCTAACTCTCAGCGCAAGTTTTTTATACTTATTTTAAATGCACTGCGATATGTTTGAGAAATTTTAGATTCACAAAAAGTGTTGATTGAATCGCTGGGTTTGAACTCGGAGCGTCGAGCGCTGAGGCTGAGCTTACAAGCCCCAGAGCCAGTTGAACGTTATTGACGAGTGTTCAAATAAGCGTCTCCAATTTTGCTGTGGGTTATTTAAATCAAAACGTTCGTTACGAAGAGAATTAGAATCTTGTTTTTTTTTTTCTACCACCGTCAGACGGTATTTTATTGTCACATACACTATTTATTTAATTTTGATTTTAATATTTAGTTGTAGTTGTACATTGACTGATTTTGATGTTATTCACACTGTAGTCACTTGCTTTAAAGTATCCTTGTAGGCAAACACAGGTAGTTTTAGATGTAAACAACTGCTGTTTAGCTCAGTTTTAAGCACTTTTTTAGGCACTTTATCTACACATTACACTCGGATAACACTAGTACTTGTTTATTACACTGGTAAGCTTGTAGCTCACTATTTATTTGCTGTTTAGATGCGTTATAAATATTTTTGCGATTAAAAATACGCGGGAGCTGATGTGACCCGTGGCACTAGCGCCATCTGTATGTATCTGTATTTCATATTTCATATCTCATATCTCATATTTCATATTTCATATTTCATATTTCATATTTCATATTTCATATTTCATATTTCATGTTTCATGTTTCATGTTTCATATTTCATATTTCATATTTTATATTTCATATTTCATATTTCATATTTCATATTTCATATTTCATATTTCATATTTCATATTTCATATTTCATATTTCATGTTTCATATTTCATATTTCATATTTCATATTTCATATTTCATATCTCATATTTCATATTTCATATTTCATATTTCATATTTCATTTCATTTCATTTCATTTCATTTCATTTCATTTCATTTCATTTCATTTCGTATCACTATCCGAATTTCATCACGTCACTATCCGAAGTTCGTCACGATAATCGGAAGTTCGTCACGTCATTTTCCGAAGTTCGTCACAGCACTATCCGAAGTTGGTCTCTTCACTATCCGAAGTTCGTCACAATAATCCGAAGTTCGTCACGTCACTATCCGAAATTCGTCACAATAATCCGAAGTTCGTCACGTCACTATCCGAAGTTCGTCACGATAATCGGAAGTTCGTCACGTCCACCAGGAAAAGCTCCTACTGAGGTTTCCTCATATAGACCAATAAGTCTACTTCCTTTACTCTCCAAACTATTCGAGAAGCTACTGCTGCAACGATTGTTGCCAATACTCGAAGAACAAGGGACTATCCCAGAGCATCAATTTGGCTTCCGAGCACGCCACGGAACAACAGAGCAAATACACAGAGTGGTTCACACAATCCGACAGGCTCTCGAAAGAAAACAGTATTGCTCAGCTGCGTTTCTCGATATACAGCAAGCATTCGACCGAGTATGGCACAAAGGTCTCCTGTGTAAACTAAAGATATGTTTACCACACACAGCATACATGCTTCTTAAATCATACTTAGAGGACCGTGTGTTTCAAGTTAAAAGCGAAGACAGCCTCTCTCCATTCTACCCTATAGAAGCAGGAGTGCCCCAGGGATCTGTTTTGGGCCCAATTCTCTACACAGTCTACACTGCTGATCTACCCACTTCCAACCTAACTGTAACCGCAACCTACGCAGATGACACTGCTGTGTTATCCTGTGACAAAGACCAGGGAAGAGCTTCCACTCAACTCCAAGAACACTTGGACAAGATTGGATTGTGGATGAAAAAATGGAGAATTAAGCCTAGTGCTGCTAAGTCCGTACACACTACTTTTGCTTTAAGAAGAGGAGACTGTCCACCAGTGATGCTCGGAGGAGACGTGCTGCCACAGAAAACGACTGCCAAATACCTAGGTCATTTTCCGAAGTTCGTCACAGCACTATTCGAAGTTCGTCACGTCACTTACCGAAGTTCGTCACAATAATCCGGAAATCGTCACGATTATCGGAAGTTCGTCACGTCATTATTCGAAGTTCGTCACGTCATTTTGCGAAGTTCGTCACAGCACTATCCGAAGTTCGTCACGTCATTTTCCGAAGTTCGTCACAGCACTATCCGAAGTTGGTCTCGTCACTATCCGAAGTTCGTCACAATAATCCGAAGTTCGTCACGTCACTATCCGAAGTTCGTCACGATAATCGGAAGTTCCTCACGTCATTTTCCGAAGTTCGTCACGTCATTATCCTGAGCTCGTCACGTCACTATCCGAATTTCGTCACAATCATCCGAATTTCGTCACGTCACTATCCGAAGTTCGTCACAATAATCCAAAGTTCGTCACAATTATCCGAAGTTCGTCACGTCATTCATTTCATTTCATTTCATTTCATATTTCATATTTCATATTTCATATTTCATATTTCATATTTCATATTTCATATTTCATATTTCATATTTCATATTTCATATTTCATATTTCATATTTCATATTTCATATTTCATATTTCATATTTCATATTTCATATTTCATATTTCATATTTCATATTTCATATTTCATATTTCATATTTCATATTTCATATTTCATATTTCATATTTCATATTTCATATTTCATATTTCATATTTCATATTTCATATTTCATATTTCATATTTCATATTTCATATTTCATATTTCATATTTCATATTTCATATTTCATATTTCATATTTCATATTTCATATTTCATATTTCATATTTCATATTTCATATTTCATATTTCATATTTCATATTTCATATTTCATATTTCATATTTCATATTTCATATTTCATATTTCATATTTCATATTTCATATTTCATATTTCATATTTCATATTTCATATTTCATATTTCATTTCATTTCATTTCATTTCATTTCATTTCATTTCATTTCATTTCATTTCATTTCATTTCATTTCATTTCATTTCATTTCATTTCATTTCATTTCATTTCATTTCATTTCATTTCATTTCATTTCATTTCATTTCATATTTCATTTTTCATATTTCATATTTCATATTTCATATTTCATATTTCATATTTCATATTTCATATTTCATATTTCATATTTCATATTTCATATTTCATATTTCATATTTCATATTTCATATTTCATATTTCATATTTCATATTTCATATTTCATATTTCATATTTCATATTTCATATTTCATATTTCATATTTCATATTTCATATTTCATATTTCATATTTCATATTTCATATTTCATATTTCATATTTCATATTTCATATTTCATATTTCATATTTCATATTTCATATTTCATATTTCATATTTCATATTTCATATTTCATATTTCATATTTCATATTTCATATTTCATATTTCATATTTCATATTTCATATTTCATATTTCATATTTCATATTTCATATTTCATATTTCATATTTCATATTTCATATTTCATATTTCATATTTCATATTTCATATTTCATATTTCATATTTCATATTTCATATTTCATATTTCATATTTTATATTTCATATTTCATATTTCATATTTCATATTTCATATTTCATATTTCATATTTCATATTTCATATTTCATATTTCATATTTCATATTTCATATTTCATATTTCATATTTCATTTCATTTCATTTCATTTCATTTCATTTCATTTCATATTTCATTTCATATTATTTCATTTCACGTCACTATCCGAATTTCATCACGTCAATATCCGAATTTCATTACGTCAATATCCGAATTTCATCACGTCAAAATCCGAAATTTGTCACAATAATCTGAAGTTTGTCACGTCGCTATCCGAAATTCGTCACAATAATCCGAAGTTCGTCACGATTATCGGAAGTTCGTCACGTCATTATCCGAAGTTCGTCACGTCATTTTCCGAAGTTCGTAACAGCACTATCCGAAGTTCGTCACGTCGCTATCCGAAGTTCGTCACAATAATCCGGAAATTGTCACGATTATCGGAAGTTCGTCACGTCATTATCCGAAGTTCGTCACGTCATTTTCCGAAGTTCGTCACAGCACTATCCGAAGTTCGTCACGTCACTATCCGAAGTTCGTCACAATAATCCGGAAATCGTCACGATTATCGGAAGTTCGTCACGTCATTATCCGAAGTTCGTCACGTCATTTTCCGAAGTTCGTCACAATAATCCGAAGTTCGTCACGTCACTATCCGAAATTCGTCACAATAATCCGAAGTTCGTCACGTCACTATCCGAAGTTCGTCACGATAATCGGAAGTTCGTCACGTCATTTTCCGAAGTTCGTCACAGCACTATCCGAAGTTGGTCTCGTCACTATCCGAAGTTCGTCACAATAATCCGAAGTTCGTCACGTCACTATCCGAAATTCGTCACAATAATCCGAAGTTCGTCACGTCACTATCCGAAGTTAGTCACGATAATCGGAAGTTCGTCACGTCATTTTCCGAAGTTCGTCACGTCATTATCCTGAGCTCGTCACGTCACTATCCAAATTTCGTCACAAAACTCCGAAGTTCGTCACGTCATTATCCGAAGTTCATCAAGGCATTATCCGAAGTTGGTCACGTCATTATCCGAATTCCATCACGTCACTTTTTGAAATTTGTCACAATATTCCGAAGTTCGTCACAGCATTATCCGAAATTCTTCACGTCACTATCCGAAGTTCGTCACGCCATAATTCGAAGTTCGTCACAGCAAAATGCGAAGTTCGTCACGTCACGACACAAAAATCCGAAGTTTGACACGTCTTTATACGAATTTCGTCACAATTATCCGAATTTCGTCACATCACTATCTGAAGTTCGTCACGTCACTATCCGAATTTCGTCACGATCATCCGAATTTCGTCACATCACTATCCGAAGTTCGTCACGTCAATATCTGAATTTCGTCACAATCATCCGAATTTCGTCACGTCACTATCCGAAGTTCGTCACAATAATCCGAAGTTCGTCACAATTATTAGAAGTTCGTCACGTCATTCATTTCATTTTATTTCATATTTCATATTTCATATTTCATATTTCATATCTCATATTTCATATTTCATATTTCATATTTCATATTTCATATTTCATATTTCATATTTCATATTTCATATTTCATATTTCATATTTCATATTTCATATTTCATATTTCATATTTCATTTCATTTCATTTTATTTCATTTCATTTCATATTTCATATTTCATATTTCATATTTCATATTTCATATTTCATATTTCATATTTCATATTTCATGTTTCATATTTCATATTTCATATTACATATTTCATATTTCATATTTCATATTACATATTTCATATTTTATATTTCATATTTTATTTCATTTCATTTCATTTCATTTCATTTCATTTCATTTCATTTCATTTCATTTCATTTCATTTCATTTCATTTCATTTCATTTCATTTCATTTCATTTCATTTCATTTCATTTCATTTCATTTCATTTCATTTCATTTCATTTCATTACATTTCATTTCATTTCATTTCATATTTCATATTTCATATTTCATATTTCATATTTCATATTTCATATTTCATATTTCATATTTCATATTTCATATTTCATATTTCATATTTCATATTTCATATTTCATATTTCATATTTCATATTTCATATTTCATATTTCATATTTCATATTTCATATTTCATATTTCATATTTCATATTTCATATTTCATATTTCATATTTCATATTTCATATTTCATATTTCATATTTCATATTTCATATTTCATATTTCATATTTCATATTTCATATTTCATATTTCATATTTCATATTTCATATTTCATATTTCATATTTCATATTTCATATTTCATATTTCATATTTCATATTTCATATTTCATATTTCATATTTCATATTTCATATTTCATATTTCATATTTCATATTTCATTTCATTTCATTTCATTTCATTTCATTTCATTTCATTTCATTTCACGTCACTATCCGAATTTCATCACGTCAATATCCGAATTTCATTACGTCAATATCCGAATTTCATCACGTCAAAATCCGAAATTTGTCACAATAATCTGAAGTTTGTCACGTTGCTATCCGAAATTCGTCACAATAATCCGAAGTTCGTCACGATTATCGGAAGTTCGTCACGTCATTATCCGAAGTTCGTCACGTCATTTTCCGAAGTTCGTAACAGCACTATCCGAAGTTCGTCACAGCACTATCCGAAGTTCGTCACGTCACTATCCGAAGTTCGTCACAATAATCCGGAAATCGTCACGATTATCGGAAGTTCGTCACGTCATTATCCGAAGTTCGTCACGTCATTTTCCGAAGTTCGTCACAGCACTATCCGAAGTTCGTCACAGCACTATCCGAAGTTCGTCACGTCACTATCCGAAGTTCGTCACAATAATCCGGAAATCGTCACGATTATCGGAAGTTCGTCACGTCATTATCCGAAGTTCGTCACGTCATTTTCCGAAGTTCGTCACAATAATCCGAAGTTCGTCACGTCACTATCCGAAATTCGTCACAATAATACGAAGTTCGTCACGTCACTATCCGAAGTTCGTCACGATAATCGGAAGTTCGTCACGTCATTTTCCGAAGTTCGTCACAGCACTATCCGAAGTTGGTCTCGTCACTATCCGAAGTTCGTCACAATAATCCGAAGTTCGTCACGTCACTATCCGAAATTCGTCACAATAATCCGAAGTTCGTCACGTCACTATCCGAAGTTCGTCACGATAATCGGAAGTTCGTCACGTCATTTTCCGAAGTTCGTCACGTCATTATCCTGAGCTCGTCACGTCACTATCCAAATTTCGTCACAAAACTCCGAAGTTCGTCACGTCATTATCCGAAGTTCATCAAGGCATTATCCGAAGTTGGTCACGTCATTATCCGAATTCCATCACGTCACTTTTTGAAATTTGTCACAATATTCCGAAGTTCGTCACAGCATTATCCGAAATTCTTCACGTCACTATCCGAAGTTCGTCACGCCATAATTCGAAGTTCGTCACAGCAAAATGCGAAGTTCGTCACGTCACGACACAAAAATCCGAAGTTTGACACGTCTTTATACGAATTTCGTCACAATTATCCGAATTCCGTCACATCACTATCTGAAGTTCGTCACGTCACTATCCGAATTTCGTCACAATCATCCGAATTTCGTCACATCACTATCCGAAGTTCGTCACGTCACTATCCGAATTTCGTCACAATCATCCGAATTTCGTCACGTCACTATCCGAAGTTCGTCACAATAATCCGAAGTTCGTCACAATTATTAGAAGTTCGTCAAGTCATTCATTTCATTTTATTTCATATTTCATATCTCATATTTCATATTTCATATTTCATATTTCATATTTCATATTTCATATTTCATATTTCATATTTCATATTTCATATTTCATATTTCATATTTCATATTTCATTTCATTTCATTTTATTTCATTTCATTTCATTTCATATTTCATATTTCATATTTCATATTTCATATTTCATGTTTCATATTTCATATTTCATATTTCATATTTCATATTTCATATTTCATATTTCATATTTCATATTTCATATTTCATATTACATATTTCATATTTCATATTTCATATTTCATATTTCATATTTCATTTCATTTCATTTCATTTCATTTCATTTCATTTCATTTCATTTCATTTCATTTCATTTCATATTTCATATTTCATATTTCATATTTCATATTTCATATTTCATATTTCATATTTCATATTTCATATTTCATATTTCATATTTCATATTTCATATTTCATATTTCATATTTAATATTTCATATTTCATATTTCATATTTCATATTTCATATTTCATATTTCATATTTCATATTTCATATTTCATATTTCATATTTCATATTTCATATTTCATATTTCATATTTCATATTTCATATTTCATATTTCATATTTCATATTTCATATTTCATATTTCATATTTCATATTTCATATTTCATATTTCATATTTCATATTTCATATTTCATATTTCATATTTCATATTTCATATTTCATATTTCATATTTCATATTTCATATTTCATATTTCATATTTCATATTTCATATTTCATATTTCATATTTTCATTTCATTTCATTTCATTTCATTTCATTTCATTTCATTTCATTTCATTTCATTTCATTTCATTTCATTTCATTTCATTTCATTTCATTTCATTTCATTTCATTTCATTTCATTTCATTTCATTTCATTTCACGTCACTATCCGAATTTCATCACGTCAATATCCGAATTTCATTACGTCAATATCCGAATTTCATCACGTCAAAATCCGAAATTTGTCACAATAATCTGAAGTTTGTCACGTCGCTATCCGAAATTCATCACAATAATCCGAAGTTCGTCACGATTATCGGAAGTTCGTCACGTCATTATCCGAAGTTCGTCACGTCATTTTCCGAAGTTCGTAACAGCACTATCCGAAGTTCGTCACAGCACTATCCGAAGTTCGTCACGTCACTATCCGAAGTTCGTCACAATAATCCGGAAATCGTCACGATTATCGGAAGTTCGTCACGTCATTATCCGAAGTTCGTCACGTCATTTTCCGAAGTTCGTCACAGCACTATCCGAAGTTCGTCACAGCACTATCCGAAGTTCGTCACGTCACTATCCGAAGTTCGTCACAATAATCCGGAAATCGTCACGATTATCGGAAGTTCGTCACGTCATTATCCGAAGTTCGTCACGTCATTTTCCGAAGTTCGTCACAATAATCCGAAGTTCGTCACGTCACTATCCGAAATTCGTCACAATAATACGAAGTTCGTCACGTCACTATCCGAAGTTCGTCACGATAATCGGAAGTTCGTCACGTCATTTTCCGAAGTTCGTCACAGCACTATCCGAAGTTGGTCTCGTCACTATCCGAAGTTCGTCACAATAATCCGAAGTTCGTCACGTCACTATCCGAAATTCGTCACAATAATCCGAAGTTCGTCACGTCACTATCCGAAGTTCGTCACGATAATCGGAAGTTCGTCACGTCATTTTCCGAAGTTCGTCACGTCATTATCCTGAGCTCGTCACGTCACTATCCAAATTTCGTCACAAAACTCCGAAGTTCGTCACGTCATTATCCGAAGTTCATCAAGGCATTATCCGAAGTTGGTCACGTCATTATCCGAATTCCATCACGTCACTTTTTGAAATTTGTCACAATATTCCGAAGTTCGTCACAGCATTATCCGAAATTCTTCACGTCACTATCCGAAGTTCGTCACGCCATAATTCGAAGTTCGTCACAGCAAAATGCGAAGTTCGTCACGTCACGTCACAAAAATCCGAAGTTTGTCACGTCACTATACGAATTTCGTCACAATTATCCGAATTCCGTCACATCACTATCTGAAGTTCGTCACGTCACTATCCGAATTTCGTCACAATCATCCGAATTTCGTCACATCACTATCCGAAGTTCGTCACGTCACTATCTGAATTTCGTCACAATCATCCGAATTTCGTCACGTCACTATCCGAAGTTCGTCACAATAATCCGAAGTTCGTCACAATTATTCGAAGTTCGTCACGTCATTCATTTCATTTCATTTCATATTTCATATTTCATATTTCATATCTCATATTTCATATTTCATATTTCATATTTCATATTTCATATTTCATATTTCATATTTCATATTTCATATTTCATATTTCATATTTCATATTTCATATTTCATATTTCATATTTCATATTTCATATTTCATATTTCATTTCATTTCATTTTATTTCATTTCATTTCATATTTCATATTTCATATTTCATATTTCATGTTTCATATTTCATATTTCATATTTCATATTTCATATTTCATATTTCATATTTCATATTTCATATTTCATATTTCATATTACATATTTCATATTTCATATATCATATTTCATATTACATATTTCATATTTCATATATCATATTTCATATTTCATTTCATTTCATTTCATTTCATTTCATTTCATTTCATTTCATTTCATTTCATTTCATATTTCATATTTCATATTTCATATTTCATATTTCATATTTCATATTTCATATTTCATATTTCATATTTCATATTTCATATTTCATATTTCATATTTCATATTTCATATTTCATATTTCATATTTCATATTTCATATTTCATATTTCATATTTCATATTTCATATTTCATATTTCATATTTCATATTTCATATTTCATATTTCATATTTCATATTTCATATTTCATATTTTCATTTCATTTCATTTCATTTCATTTCATTTCATTTCATTTCATTACATTTCATTTCATTTCATTTCATTTCATTTCATTTCATTTCATTTCATTTCATTTCATTTCATTTCATTTCATTTCATTTCATTTCATTTCATTTCATTTCATTTCATTTCATTTCATTTCATTTCATTTCATTTCATTTCATTTCATTTCATTTCATTTCATTTCATTTCATTTCATTTCATTTCATTTCATTTCATTTCATTTCATTTCATTTCATTTCATTTCATTTCATTTCATTTCATTTCATTTCATTTCATTTCATTTCATTTCATTTCATTTCATTTCATTTCATTTCATTTCATTTCATTTCATTTCATTTCATTTCATTTCATTTCATTTCATTTCATTTCATTTCATTTCATTTCATTTCATTTCATTTCATTTCATTTCATTTCATTTCATTTCATTTCATTTCATTTCATTTCATTTCATTTCATTTCATTTCATTTCATTTCATTTCATTTCATTTCATTTCATTTCATTTCATTTCATTTCATTTCATTTCATTTCATTTCATTTCATTTCATTTCATTTCATTTCATTTCATTTCATTTCATTTCATTTCATTTCATTTCATTTCATTTCATTTCATTTCATTTCATTTCATTTCATTTCATTTCATTTCATTTCATTTCATTTCATTTCATTTCATTTCATTTCATTTCATTTCATTTCATTTCATTTCATTTCATTTCATTTCATTTCATTTCATTTCATTTCATTTCATTTCATTTCATTTCATTTCATTTCATTTCATTTCATTTCATTTCATTTCATTTCATTTCATTTCATTTCATTTCATTTCATTTCATTTCATTTCATTTCATTTCCTTTCATTTCATTTCATTTCATTTCATTTCATTTCATTTCATTTCATTTCATTTCATTTCATTTCATTTCATTTCATTTCATTTCATTTCATTTCATTTCACGTCACTATCCGAATTTCATCACGTCAATATCCGAATTTCATTACGTCAATATCCGAATTTCATCACGTCAAAATCCGAAATTTGTCACAATAATCTGAAGTTTGTCACGTCGCTATCCGAAATTCGTCACAATAATCCGAAGTTCGTCACGTCATTATCCGAAGTTCGTCACGTTATTTTCCGAAGTTCGTCACAGCACTATCCGAAGTTCGTCACGTCGCTATCCGAAGTTCGTCACAATAATCCGGAAATTGTCACGATTATCGGAAGTTCGTCACGTCATTATCCGAAGTTCGTCACGTCATTTTCCGAAGTTCGTCACAGCACTATCCGAAGTTCGTCACGTCACTATCCGAAGTTCGTCACAATAATCCGGAAATCGTCACGATTATCGGAAGTTCGTCACGTCATTATCCGAAGTTCGTCACGTCATTTTCCGAAGTTCGTCACAATAATCCGACGTTCGTCGCGTCGCTATCCGAAATTCGTCTTTCATATTATTTCATATTTCATATTTCATATTTCATATTTCATTTCATTTCATTTCATTTCATTTCATTTCATTTCATTTCATTTCATTTCATTTCATTTCATTTCATTTCATTTAATTCGAAGTTCGTCAGGTCACTAACCAAAGTTCGTCACAATAATCCGAAGTTCGTCACGTCACTATCCGAAGTTCGACAAAATTATCCGAAGTTCGTCACGTCACTATCCGAAGTTCGTCACAATTATCCGAAGTTCGTCACGTCACTATCCGAAGTTCGTCACAATAATCCGAAGTTCGTCACGTCACTATCCGAAGTTCGTCACAATTATCCGAAGTTCGTCACGTCACTATCCGAAGTTCGTCACAATAATTTGAAGTTTGTCACGATAATCGGAAGTTCGTCACGTCATTTTTCGAAATTCATCACAGCACTATCCAAAGTTCGTCACGTCACTATCCGAAGTTCGTCACAATAATCCAAAGTTCGTCATAATAATTGAAAGTTCGTCACGTCACTATCCGAATTTTTCACAATTATCCGAATTTCATCACGTCAATATCCGAAATTTGTCACAATAATCTGAAGTTTGTCATGTCACTATCCAAAATTCGTCACAGCACTATCCGAAGTTCGTCACGTCATTATCCGAAGTTCGTCACAATAATCCGAAGTTCGTCACGTCACTATCCGAAGTTCGTCACAATAATCCGAAGTTCGTCACGTCACTATCCGAAATTCGTCACAATAATCCGAAGTTCGTCACGTCACTATCCGAAGTTCGTCACGATAATCGGAAGTTCGTCACGTCATTTTCCGAAGTTCGTCACAGCACTATCCGAAGTTCGTCACGTCATATTCCGAAGTTCGTCACAGCACTATCCGAAGTTCGTCACGTCATTATCCTGAGCTCGTCACGTCACTATCCAAATTTCGTCACAAAACTCCGAAGTTCGTCACGTCATTATCCGAAGTTCATCAAGGCATTATCCGAAGTTGGTCACGTCATTATCCGATTTCCATCACGTCACTTTTTGAAATTTGTCACAATATTCCGAAGTTCGTCACAGCATTATCCGAAATTCTTCACGTCACTATCCGAAGTTCGTCACGCCATAATTCGAAGTTCGTCACAGCAAAATGCGAAGTTCGTCACGTCACGACACAAAAATCCGAAGTTTGACACGTCTTTATACGAATTTCGTCACAATTATCCGAATTCCGTCACATCACTATCTGAAGTTCGTCACGTCACTATCCGAATTTCGTCACGATCATCCGAATTTCGTCACATCACTATCCGAAGTTCGTCACGTCACTATCCGAATTTCGTCACAATCATCCGAATTTCGTCACGTCACTATCCGAAGTTCGTCACAATAATCCGAAGTTCGTCACAATTATTAGAAGTTCGTCACGTCATTCATTTCATTTTATTTCATATTTCATATTTCATATTTCATATTTCATATTTCATATTTCATATTTCATATTTCATATTTCATATTTCATATTTCATATTTCATATCTCATATTTCATATTTCATATTTCATATTTCATATTTCATATTTCATTTGAATTTGAAATTTGAAATTCGGATATGACCGTTCACGTCAATATCCGAATTTCATCACGTCAAAATCCGAAATTTGTCACAATAATCTGAAGTTTGTCACGTCGCTATACGAAATTCGTCACAATAATCCGAAGTTCGTCACGTCACTACCCGAAGTTCGTCACGATAATCGGAAGTTCGTCACGTCATTTTCCGAAGTTCGTCACAGAACTATCCGAAGTTCGTCACGTCATTTTCCGAAGTTCGTCACAGCACTATCCGAAGTTCGTCACGTCACTATCCGAAGTTCGTCACAATAATCCGAAGTTCGGCACGTCACTATCCGAAATTCGTCACAATAATCCGAAGTTCATCACGTCACTATCCGAAGTTCGTCACGATAATCGGAAGTTCGTCACGTCATTTTCCGAAGTTCGTCACAGCACTATCCGAAGTTTGTCTCGTCACTATCCGAAGTTCGTCACAATAATCCGAAGTTCGTCACGTCACTATCCGAAATTCGTCACAATAATCTGAAGTTCGTCACGTCACTATCCGAAGTTCGTCACGATAATCGGAAGTTCGTCACGTCCACCAGGAAAAGCTCCTACTTAGGTTTCCTCATATAGACCAATAAGTCTACTTCCTTTACTCTCCAAACTATTCGAGAAGCTACTGCTGCAACGATTGTTGCCAATACTCGAAGAACAAGGGACTATCCCAGAGCATCAATTTGGCTTCCGAGCACGCCACGGAACAACAGAGCAAATACACAGAGTGGTTCACACAATCCGACAGGCTCTCGAAAGAAAACAGTATTGCTCAGCTGCGTTTCTTGATATACAGCAAGCATTCGACCGAGTATGGCACAAAGGTCTCCTGTGTTAACTAAAGATATGTTTACCACACACAGCATACATGCTTCTTAAATCATACTTAGAGGACCGTGTGTTTCAAGTTAAAAGCGAAGACAGCCTCTCTCCATTCTACCCTATAGAAGCAGGAGTGCCCCAGGGATCTGTTTTGGGCCCAATTCTCTACACAGTCTACACTGCTGATCTACCCACTTCCAACCTAACTGTAACCGCAACCTACGCAGATGACACTGCTGTGTTATCCTGTGACAAAGACCAGGGAAGAGCTTCCACTCAACTCCAAGAACACTTGGACAAGATTGGATTGTGGATGAAAAAATGGAGAATTAAGCCTAGTGCTGCTAAGTCCGTACACACTACTTTTGCTTTTAAAAAGAGGAGACTGTCCACCAGTGATGCTCGGAGGAGACGTGCTGCCACAGAAAACGACTGCCAAATACCTAGGTCATTTTCCGAAGTTCGTCACAGCACTATTCGAAGTTCGTCACGTCACTTACCGAAGTTCGTCACAATAATCCGGAAATCGTCACGATTATCGGAAGTTCGTCACGTCATTATTCGAAGTTCGTCTCGTCATTTTGCGAAGTTCGTCACAGCACTATTCGAAGTTCGTCACGTCACTATCCGAAGTTCGTCACAATAATCCGAAGTTCGTCACGTCACTATCCGAAATTCGTCAAAATAATCCGAAGTTCATCACGTCACTATCCGAAGTTCGTCACGATAATCGGAAGTTCGTCACGTCATTTTCCGAAGTTCGTCACAGCACTATCCGAAGTTGGTCTCGTCATTATCCGAAGTTCGTCACAATAATCCGAAGTTCGTCACGTCACTATCCGAAGTTCGTCACGATAATCGGAAGTTCGTCACGTCGTTTTCCGAAGTTCGTCACGTCATTATCCTGAGCTCGTCACGTCACTATCCAAATTTCGTCACAAAACTCCGAAGTTCGTCACGTCATTATCCGAAGTTCATCACGGCATTATCCGAAGTTGGTCACGTCATTATCCGAATTTCATCACGTCACTTTTTGAAATTTGTCACAATAATCCGAAGTTCGTCACAGCATTATCCGAAGTTCGTCACGTCACTATCCGAATTTCGTCACAATCATCCGAATTTCGTCACGTCACTATCCGAAGTTAGTCACAATAATCCGAAGTTCGTCACATTTATTAGAAGTTCATCACGTCATTCATTTCATTTCATTTCATATTTCATATTTCATATTTCATATTTCATATTTCATATTTCATATTTCATATTTCATATTTCATATTTCATATTTCATATTTCATATTTCATATTTCATATTTCATATTTCATATTTCATATTTCATATTTCATATTTCATATTTCATATTTCATATTTCATATTTCATATTTCATATTTCATATTTCATATTTCATATTTCATATTTCATATTTCATATTTCATATTTCATATTTCATATTTCATATTTCATATTTCATATTTCATATTTCATATTTCATATTTCATATTTCATATTTCATATTTCATATTTCATATTTCATATTTCATATTTCATATTTCATATTTCATATTTCATATTTCATATTTCATATTTCATATTTCATATTTCATATTTCATATTTCATATTTCATATTTCATATTTCATATTTCATATTTCATATTTCATATTTTATATTTCATATTTCATATTTCATATTTCATATTTCATATTTCATATTTCATATTTCATATTTCATATTTCATATTTCATTTCATTTCATTTCATTTCATTTCATTTCATTTCATTTCATTTCGTTTCATTTCATTTCATTTCATTTCATTTCATTTCATTTCACGTCACTATCCGAATTTTATCACGTCAATATCCGAATTTCATCTCGTCAAAATCCAAAATTTGTCACAATAATCTGAAGTTTGTCACGTCGCTATCCGAAATTCGTCACAATAATCTGAAGTTCGTCACGTCACTATCCGAAGTTCGTCACAATAATCCGAAGTTCGTCACGTCACTATCCGAAATTCGTCACAATAATCCGAAGTTCGTCACAATAATCCGAAGTTCGTCACGATAATCGGAAGTTCGTCACGTCATTTTCCGAAGTTCGTCACAGCACTATCCGAAGTTCGTCACGTCATATTCCGAAGTTCGTCACAGCACTATCCGAAGTTCGTCACGTCACTATCCGAAGTTCGTCGCAATAATCCGGAAATCGTCACGATTATCGGAAGTTCGTCACGTAATTATCCGAAGTTCGTCACGTCATTTTCCGAAGTTCGTCACAGCACTATCCGAAGTTCGTCACGTCACTATCCGAAGTTCGTCACAATAATCCGGAAATCGTCACGATTATCGGAAGTTCGTCACGTCATTATCCGAAGTTCGTCACGTAATTTTCCGAAGTTCGTCACAGCACTATCCGAAGTTCGTCTCGTCACTATCCAAATTTCGTCAGAATAATCTGAAGTTCGTTACAATAAACCAAAGTTCGTCACGATAATCGGAAGTTCGTTACGTCATTTTCCGAAGTTCGTCACAGCACTATCCAAAGTTCGTCAGGTCACTATCCGAAGTTCGTCACAATAATCCAAAGTTCGTCATAATAATTGAAAGTTCGTCACGTCACTATCCGAATTTTGTCACAATTATCCGAATTTCATCACGTCACTATCCGAAGTTCGTCACAATAATCCGAATTTCGTCACGTCACTATTCGAAGTTCGTCACAATAATACGAAGTTCGTCACGTCACTATCCGAAGTTCGTCACAATAATCCGAATTTCGTCACGTCACTATCCGAACTTTGTCACAATTATCCGAAGTTCGTCACGTCACTATCCGAAGTTCGTCACAATAATCCGAAGGTCGTCACGATAATCGGAAGTTCGTCACGTCATTTTCCGAAATTCGTCACAGCACTATCCAAAGTTCGTCACGTCACTATCCGAAGTTCGTCACAATAATCCAAAGTTCGTCATAATAATTGAAAGTTCGTCACATCACTATCCGAATTTTTCACAATTATCCGAATTTCATCACGTCAATATCCGAAATTTGTCACAATAATCTGAAGTTTGTCACGTCACTATCCAAAATACGTCACAGCACTATCCGAAGTTCGTCAAGTCATTATCCGAAGTTCGTCACAATAATCCGAATTTCGTCACGTCAAAATCCGAAGTTCGTCACGTCACTATCCGAAGTTCGTCACAATAATCCGAATTTCGTCACGTCACTAACCAAAGTTCGTCACAATAATCCGAAGTTCGTCACGTCACTATCCGAAGTTCGTCACAATTATTCGAAGTTCGTCACGTCACTATACGAAGTTCGTCACAATAATCCGAATTTCGTCACGTCACTATCCGAAGTTCGTCGCAATTATCCGAAGTTCATCACGTCACTATCCGAAGTTCGTCACAATAATCCGAAGTTCGTCACGTCACTATCCGAAGTTCGTCACAATAATCCGAAGTTCGTCACGTCACTATCCGAAGTTCGTCACAATAATCCGAAGTTCGTCACTTTAATTGGAAGTTCGTCACGTCATTTTCCGAAGTTCGTCACAGCACTATCCAAAGTTCGTCACGTCACTATCCGAAGTTCGTCACAATAATCCAAAGTTCGTCATAATAATTGAAAGTTCGTCACGTCACTATCCGAATTTTGTCACAATTATCCGAATTTCATCACGTCACTATCCGAAGTTCGTCACAATAATCCGAATTTCGTCACGTCACTATCCGAAGTTCGTCACAATAATCCGAAGTTCGTCACGTCACTATCCGAAGTTCGTATCAATTATCCGAATTTCGTCACGTCACTATCCGAAGTTCGTCACAATAATCCGAAGTTCGTCACTTTAATTGGAAGTTCGTCACTTCATTTTCCGAAGTTTCGTCACAGCACTATCCAAAGTTCGTCACGTCACTATCCGAAGTTCGTCACAATAATCCAAAGTTTGTCATAATAATTGAAAGTTCGTCACGTCACTATCCGAATTTTGTCACAATTATCCGAATTTCATCACGTCACTATCCGAAGTTCGTCACAATAATCCGAATTTCGTCACCTCACTATCCGAAGTTCGTCACAATAATCCGAAGTTCGTCACGTCACTATCCGAAGTTCGTATCAATGATCCGAATTTCGTCACGTCACTATCCGAAGTTTGTCACATTTATCCGAAGTTCGTGACGTCACTATCCGAAGTTCGTCACAATAATCCGAATTTCGTCACGTCACTAACCGAAGTTCGTCACAATAATCCAAAGTTCGTCACAATAATCCGAAGTTCGTCACGTCACTATCCGAAGTTCGTCACAATTATCCGAAGTTCGTCACAATAATCCGAAGTTCGTCACGTCACTATCCGAAGTTCGTATCAATTATCCGAATTTCGTCACGTCACTATCCGAAGTTTGTCACAATTATCCGAAGTTCGTCACGTCACTATCCGAAGTTCGTCACAATAATCCGAATTTCGTCACGTCACTAACCAAAGTTCGTCACAATAATCTGAAGTTCGTCACGTCACTATCTGAAGTTAGTCACAATTATCCGAAGTTTGTCACGTCACTATCCGAAGTTCGTTACAATAATCCGAAGTTCGTCACGACACTATCCGAAGTTCGTCACAATTATCCGAAGTTCGTCACGTCACTATTTGAAGTTCGTCACGTCATTTTCCGAAGTTCGTCACAGCACTATCCGAAGTTCGTCACAATTATCCGAATTTCGTCACATCACTACCCGAAGTTTATCACAATAATCCGAAGTTCGTCAAAGTCAAAGTCAAAGTCAAACCATTTATTTCAATTAGGCCCCTGTAAGGCACTTTTGAACGTCGAACAAAAATTAACTTTAAAAAATGATTCTTGTTGCCCCTTCCAAAAAGTAGATTTGTATGGAGAAGAATGGTCGTCACGTCATTATCCGAAATTCGTCACAATAATCTGAATTTCATGACGTCATTTTCCGAAGTTTGTCACAGCATAATCCGAAGTTCGTTACGTCATTATCCGAAATTCGTCACGTCATGATCCGAAGTTCGTCACGTCACTATCCAAATTTCGTCACAATTATCCGAATTTTCATCACGTCACTTTCCGAAGTTGGTCACAATATTCCGAAGTTCGTCACGTTATAATCCGAAGTTCGTCACGTCACTATCCGAATTTTGTCACAATTATCCGAATTTCGTCACGTCACTATCCGAAATTCGTCACAATAATCCGTCAGCATAATCCAATTTTCGTCACGTCACTATCCGAAGTTTGTTACAAGAATCCGCAGTTCGTCACGTCACTATCAGAATTCCGTCACAATTATCCCAATTTCGTCACGTCACTATCCGAAATTTGTCACAATTATCCGTATTTCATCTCGTCACTATCCGAAGTTTTTCACAATTATTCGAATTTTGTCACGTCATCCGAAGTTCGTCACAATTTTCCGAAATTCGTCACGTCATAATCCAAAGTTCGTTACGTCACTATTCGAATTTCGTCACAATTATCCAAATTTTGTCACGTCACTATCCGAAGTTCGTCACAGTTATCCGAAGTTTATCACGTCACTATCCGAAGTTCGTCACAATAATCCGAAGTTCGTCACGTCACTATCCGAAGTTCGTCACAATAATCCAAAGTTCGTCACGATAATCGGAAGTTCGTTACGTCATTTTCCGAAGTTCGTCACAGCACTATCCAAAGTTAGTCACGTCACTATCCGAAGTTCGTCACAATAATCCAAAGTTCGTCATAATAATTGAAAGTTCGTCACGTCACTATCCGAATTTTGTCACAATTATCCGAATTTTCATCACGTCACTATCCGAAGTTGGTCACAATTATCCGAATTTCGTAACGTCACTATCCGAAGTTGGTCACAATACTCCGAAGTTCGTCACGTTATAATCCGAAGTTCGTCACGTAACTATCCGAATTTTGACCCAATTATCCGAATTTCGACACGTCAATATCCGAAATTTGTCACAATAATCTGAAGTTTGTCACGTCACTATCCAAAATTCGTCACAGCACTATCCGAAGTTCGTCAAGTCATTATCCGAAGTTCGTCACAATAATCCGAATTTCGTCACGTCAAAATCCGAAGTTCGTCACGTCACTATCCGAAGTTCGTCACAATAATCCGAATTTTGTCACGTCACTATCCGAAGTTCGTCACAGTTATCCGAAGTTTATCACGTCACTATCCGAAGTTCGTCACAATAATCCGAAGTTCGTCACGTCACTATCCGAAGTTCGTCACAATAATCCAAAGTTCGTCACGATAATCGGAAGTTCGTTACGTCATTTTCCGAAGTTCGTCACAGCACTATCCAAAGTTAGTCACGTCACTATCCGAAGTTCGTCACAATAATCCAAAGTTCGTCATAATAATTGAAAGTTCGTCACGTCACTATCCGAATTTTGTCACAATTATCCAAATTTTCATCACGTCACTATCCGAAGTTGGTCACAATTATCCGAATTTCGTAACGTCACTATCCGAAGTTGGTCACAATACTCCGAAGTTCGTCACGTTATAATCCGAAGTTCGTCACGTAACTATCCGAATTTTGACACAATTATCCGAATTTCGACACGTCAATATCCGAAATTTGTCACAATAATCTGAAGTTTGTCACGTCACTATCCAAAATTCGTCACAGCACTATCCGAAGTTCGTCAAGTCATTATCCGAAGTTCGTCACAATAATCCGAATTTCGTCACGTCAAAATCCGAAGTTCGTCACGTTACTATCCGAAGTTCGTCACAATAATCCGAATTTCGTCACGTCACTTACCAAAGTTCGTCACAATAATCCGAAGTTCGTCACGTCACTATCCGAAGTTCGTCACAATTATTCGAAGTTCGTCACGTCACTATCCGAAGTTCGTCACAATAATCCGAAGTTCGTCACGTCACTATCCAAAGTTCGTCACGTCATTTTCCGAAGTTCGTCACAATTATCCGAATTTCGTCACATCACTACCCGAAGTTTATCACAATAATCCGAAATTCGTCACGTCATTATCCGAAGTTCGTCACAATAATCTGAATTTCATGACGTCATTTTCCGAAGTTTGTCACAGCATAATCCGAAGTTCGTTACGTCATTATCCGAAATTCGTCACGTCATGATCCGAAGTTCGTCACGTCACTATCCAAATTTCGTCACAATTATCCGAATTTTCATCACGTCACTATCCGAAGTTGGTCACAATTATCCGAATTTCGTTACGTCACTATCCGAAGTTGGTCACAATACTCCGAAGTTCGTCACGTTATAATCCGAAGTTCGTCACGTCACTATCCGAATTTTGACACAATTATCCGAATTTCGACACGTCACTATCCGAAATTATCACAGTTATCCGAAGTTCATCACGTCACTATCCGAAGTTCGTCACAATAATCCGAAGTTCGTCACGTCACTATACGAAGTTCGTCACAATAATCCAAAGTTCGTCACGATAATCGGAAGTTCGTTACGTCATTTTCCGAAGTTCGTCACAGCACTATCCAAAGTTCGTCACGTCACTATCCGAAGTTCGTCACAATAATCCAAAGTTCGTCATAATAATTGAAAGTTCGTCACGTCACTATCCGAATTTTGTCACAATTATCCGAATTTCATCACGTCACTATCCGAAGTTCGTCACAATAATCCGAATTTCGTCACGTCACTATCCGAAGTTCGTCACAATAATACGAAGTTCGTCACGTCACTATCCGAAGTTCGTCACAATAATCCGAATTTCGTCACGTCACTATCCGAACTTTGTCACAATTATCCGAAGTTCGTCACGTCACTATCCGAAGTTCGTCACAATAATCCGAAGGTCGTCACGATAATCGGAAGTTCGTCACGTCATTTTCCGAAATTCGTCACAGCACTATCCAAAGTTAGTCACGTCACTATCCGAAGTTCGTCACAATAATCCAAAGTTCGTCATAATAATTGAAAGTTCGTCACGTCACTATCCGAATTTTTCACAATTATCCGAATTTCATCACGTCAATATCCGAAATTTGTCACAATAATCTGAAGTTTGTCACGTCACTATCCAAAATTCGTCACAGCACTATCCGAAGTTCGTCAAGTCATTATCCGAAGTTCGTCACAATAATCCGAATTTCGTCACGTCAAAATCCGAAGTTCGTCACGTCACTATCCGAAGTTCGTCACAATAATCCGAATTTCGTCACGTCACTTACCAAAGTTCGTCACAATAATCCGAAGTTCGTCACGTCACTATCCGAAGTTCGTCACAATTATTCGAAGTTCGTCACGTCACTATCCGAAGTTCGTCACAATAATCCGAAGTTCGTCACGTCACTATCCAAAGTTCGTCACGTCATTTTCCGAAGTTCGTCACAATTATCCGAATTTCGTCACATCACTACCCGAAGTTTATCACAATAATCCGAAATTCGTCACGTCATTATCCGAAGTTCGTCACAATAATCTGAATTTCATGACGTCATTTTCCGAAGTTTGTCACAGCATAATCCGAAGTTCGTTACGTCATTATCCGAAATTCGTCACGTCATGATCCGAAGTTCGTCACGTCACTATCCAAATTTCGTCACAATTATCCGAATTTTCATCACGTCACTATCCGAAGTTGGTCACAATTATCCGAATTTCGTTACGTCACTATCCGAAGTTGGTCACAATACTCCGAAGTTCGTCACGTTATAATCCGAAGTTCGTCACGTCACTATCCGAATTTTGACACAATTATCCGAATTTCGACACGTCACTATCCGAAGTTCGTCACAATAATCCGTCAGCATAATCCAATTTTCGTCACGTCACTATCCGAAGTTTGTTACAAGAATCCGCAGTTCGTCACGTCACTATCAGAATTTCGTCACAATTATCCCAATTTCGTCACGTCACTATCCGAAGTTCGTCACAATTATCCGAATTTCGTCACATCACTACCCGAAGTTTATCACAATAATCCGAAGTTTGTCACGTCATTTTCCGAAGTTCGTCACAGCACTATCCGAAGTTCGTCACGTCACTATTCGAAGTTCGTCACAATAATCCAAAGTTCGTCACAATAATCCAAAGTTCGTCACAATAATCCGAAGCTCGTCACAATAATTGGAAGTTCGTCACGTCACTATCCGAAGTTCGTCACAATAATCCGAAGTTTGTCAAGATAATCGGAAGTTCGTCACGTCATTTTTCGAAATTCATCACAGCACTATCTAAAGTTCGTCACGTCACTATCCGAAGTTCGTCACAATAATCCAAAGTTCGTCATAATAATTGAAAGTTCGTCACGTCACTATCCGAAGTTCGTCACAATAATCCGAAGTTCGTCACGTCACTATCCGAAGTTCGTCACAATAATCCGAAGTTCGTCACGTCACTATCCGAAGTTCGTCACAATAATCCGAAGTTCGTCACTTTAATTGGAAGTTCGTCACGTCATTTTCCGAAGTTCGTCACAGCACTATCCAAAGTTCGTCACGTCACTATCCGAAGTTCGTCACAATAATCCAAAGTTCGTCATAATAATTGAAAGTTCGTCACGTCACTATCCGCATTTTGTCACAATTATCCGAATTTCATCACGTCACTATCCGAAGTTCGTCACAATAATCCGAATTTCGTCACGTCACTATCCGAAGTTCGTCACAATAATCCGAAGTTCGTCACGTCACTATCCGAAGTTCGTATCAATTTTCCGAATTCCGTCACGTCACTATCCGAAGTTCGTCACAATAATCCGAAGTTCGTCACGTTACTATCCGAAGTTCGTATCAATTATCCGAATTTCGTCACGTCACTATCCGAAGTTTGTCACAATTATCCGAAGTTCGTCACGTCACTATCCGAAGTTCGTCACAATAATCCGAATTTCGTCACGTCACTAAACAAAGTTCGTCACAATAATCTGAAGTTCGTCACGTCACTATCCGAAGTTCGTCACAATTATCCGAAGTTCGTCACGTCACTATCCGAAGTTCGTCACAATAATCCGAAGTTCGTAACGTCACTATCCGAAGTTCGTCACAATTATCCGAAGTTCGTCACAATAATCCGAAGTTCGTCACGTCACTATCCGAAGTTCGTATCAATTATCCGAATTTCGTCACGTCACTATCCGAAGTTTGTCACAATTATCCGAAGTTCGTCACGTCACTATCCGAAGTTCGTCACAATAATCCGAATTTCGTCACGTCACTAACCAAAGTTCGTCACAATAATCTGAAGTTTGTCACGTCACTATCTGAAGTTCGTCACAATTATCCGAAGTTCGTCACGTCACTATCCGAAGTTCGTCACAATAATCCGAAGTTCGTCACGTCACTATCCGAAGTTCGTCACAATTATCCGAAGTTCGTCACGTCACTATCCGAAGTTCGTCACGTCATTTTCCGAAGTTCGTCACAGCACTATCCGAAGTTTGTCACAATTATCCGAATTTCGTCACATCACTACCCGAAGTTTATCACAATAATCCGAAGTTCGTCAAAGTCAAAGTAAAGTCAAACCATTTATTTCAATTAGGCCCCTATAAGGCACTTTTGAACGTCGAACAAAAATTAACTTTAAAAAATGATTCTTGTTGCCCCTTCCAAAAAGTAAATTTGTATGGAGAAGAATGGTCGTCACGTCATTATCCAAGTTCGTCACAATAATCTGAATTTCATGACGTCATTTTCCGAAGTTTGTCACAGCATCATCCGAAGTTCGTTACGTCATTATCCGAAATTCGTCACGTCATGATCCGAAGTTCGTCACGTCACTATCCAAATTTCGTCACAATTATCCGAATTTTCATCACGTCACTATCCGAAGTTGGTCACAATATTCCGAAGTTCGTCACGTTATAATCCGAAGTTCGTCACGTCACTATCCGAATTTGGTCACAATTATCCGAATTTCGTCACGTCACTATCCGAAGTTCGTCACAATAATCCGTCAGCATAATCCAATTTTCGTCACGTCACTATCCGAAGTTTGTTACAAGAATCCGCAGTTCGTCACGTCACTATCCGAAGTTCGTCACAATAATCCAAAGTTCGTCACAATAATCCAAAGTTCGTCACAATAATCCGAAGCTCATCACAATAATTGGAAGTTCGTCACGTCACTATCCGAAGTTCGTCACAATAATCCGAATTTCGTCACGTCACTATCCGAAGTTCGTCACAATTATCCGAAGTTCGTCACGTCACTATCCGAGTTTTGTCACAATTATCCGAATTTCGTCACGTCACTATCCGAAGTTCGTCACAATAATCCGTCAGCATAATCCAATTTTCGTCACGTCACTATCCGAAGTTTGTTACAAGAATCCGCAGTTCGTCACGTCACTATCAGAATTTCGTCACAATTATCCCAATTTCGTCACGTCACTATCCGAAATTTGTCACAATTATCCGTATTTCATCTCGTCACTATCCGAAGTTTTTCACAATTATTCGAATTTTGTCACGTCATCCGAAGTTCGTCACAATACTCCGAAATTCGTCACGTCATAATCCAAAGTTCGTTACGTCACTATCCGAATTTCGTCACAATTATCCAAATTTTGTCACGTCACTATCCGAAGTTCGTCACAGTTATCCGAAGTTCATCACGTCACTATCCGAAGTTCGTCACGATAATCGGAAGTTCGTTACGTCATTTTCCGAAGTTCGTCACAGCACTATCCAAAGTTCGTCACGTCACTATCCGAAGTTCGTCACAATAATCCAAAGTTCGTCATAATAATTGAAAGTTCGTCACGTCACTATCCGAATTTTGTCACAATTATCCGAATTTCATCACGTCACTATCCGAACTTTGTCACAATTATCCGAAGTTCGTCACGTCACTATCCGAAGTTCGTCACAATAATCCGAAGTTCGTCACGATAATCGGAAGTTCGTCACGTCATTTTCCGAAATTCGTCACAGCACTATCCAAAGTTCGTCACGTCACTATCCGAAGTTCGTCACAATAATCCAAAGTTCGTCATAATAATTGAAAGTTCGTCACATCACTATCCGAATTTTTCACAATTATCCGAATTTCATCACGTCAATATCCGAAATTTGTCACAATAATCTGAAGTTTGTCACGTCACTATCCAAAATTCGTCACAGCACTATCCGAAGTTCGTCAAGTCATTATCTGAAGTTCGTCACAATAATCCGAATTTCGTCACGTCACCATCCGAAGTTCGTCACGTCACTATCCGAAGTTCGTCACAATAATCCGAATTTCGTCACGTCACTAACCAAAGTTCGTCACAATAATCCGAAGTTCGTCACGTCACTATCCGAAGTTCGTCACAATTATTCGAAGTTCGTCACGTCACTATCCGAAGTTCGTCACAATAATCCGAAGTTCATCACGTCACTATCCAAAGTTCGTCACGTCATTTTCCGAAGTTCGTCACAATTATCCGAATTTCGTCACATCACTACCCGAAGTTTATCACAATAATCCGAAGTTCGTCACGTCATTATCCGAAGTTCGTCACAATAATCTGAATTTCATGACGTCATTTTCCGAAGTTTGTCACAGCATAATCCGAAGTTCGTTACGTCATTATCCGAAATTCGTCACGTCATGATCCGAAGTTCGTCACGTCACTATCCAAATTTCGTCACAATTATCCGAATTTTCATCACGTCACTATCCGAAGTTGGTCACAATTATCCGAATTTCGTTACGTCACTATCCGAAGTTGGTCACAATACTCCGAAGTTCGTCACGTTATAATCCGAAGTTCGTCACGTCACTATCCGAATTTTGACACAATTATCCGAATTTCGACACGTCACTATCCGAAGTTCGTCACAATAATCCGTCAGCATAATCCAATTTTCGTCACGTCACTATCCGAAGTTTGTTACAAGAATCCGCAGTTCGTCACGTCACTATCAGAATTTCGTCACAATTATCCGAAGTTCGTCACGTCACTATCCGAAGTTCGTCACAATAATCCGAAGTTCGTCACGTCACTATCCGAAGTTCGTCACAATTATACGAAGTTCGTCACGTCACTATCCGAAGTTCGTCACAATAATCCGAAGTTTGTCACGATAATCGGAAGTTCGTCACGTCATTTTTCGAAATTCATCACAGCACTATCCAAAGTTCGTCACGTCACTATCCGAAGTTCGTCACAATAATCCAAAGTTCGTCATAATAATTGAAAGTTCGTCACGTCACTATCCGAATTTTTCACAATTATCCGAATTTCATCACGTCAATATCCGAAATTTGTCACAATAATCTGAAGTTTGTCACGTCACTATCCAAAATTCGTCACAGCACTATCCGAAGTTCGTCACGTCATTATCCGAAGTTCGTCACAATAATCCGAATTTCGTCACGTCACTATCCGAAATTCGTCACGTCACTATCCGAAGTTCGTCACAATAATCCGAATTTTGTCACGTCATTAACCAAAGTTCGTCACAATAATCCGAAGTTCGTCTCGTCACTATCCGAAGTTCGTCACAATTATCCGAAGTTCGTCACGTCACTATCCGAAGTTCGTCACAATAATCCGAAGATCGTCACGTCACTATCCGAAGTTCGTCACGTCACTATACGAAGTTCGTCACAATAATCCGAATTTCGTCACGTCACTATCCGAAGTTCGTCGCAATTATCCGAAGTTCATCACGTCACTATCCGAAGTTCGTCACAATAATCCGAAGTTCGTCACGTCACTATCCGAAGTTCGTCACAATAATCCGAAGTTCGTCACGTCACTATCCGAAGTTCGTCACAATAATCCGAAGTTCGTCACTTTAATTGGAAGTTCGTCACGTCATTTTCCGAAGTTCGTCACAGCACTATCCAAAGTTCGTCACGTCACTATCCGAAGTTCGTCACAATAATCCAAAGTTCGTCATAATAATTGAAAGTTCGTCACGTCACTATCCGAATTTTGTCACAATTATCCGAATTTCATCACGTCACTATCCGAAGTTCGTCACAATAATCCGAATTTCGTCACGTCACTATCCGAAGTTCGTCACAATAATCCGAAGTTCGTCACGTCACTATCCGAAGTTCGTATCAATTATCCGAATTTCGTCACGTCACTATCCGAAGTTTGTCACATTTATCCGAAGTTCGTGACGTCACTATCCGAAGTTCGTCACAATAATCCGAATTTCGTCACGTCACTAACCAAAGTTCGTCACAATAATCTGAAGTTCGTCACGTCACTATCCGAAGTTCGTCAGAATTATCCGAAGTTCGTCACGTCACTATCCGAAGTTCGTCACAATAATCCGAAGTTCGTCACGTCACTATCCGAAGTTCGTCACAATTATCCGAAGTTCGTCACAATAATCCGAAGTTCGTCACGTCACTATCCGAAGTTCGTATCAATTATCCGAATTTCGTCACGTCACTATCCGAAGTTTGTCACAATTATCCGAAGTTCGTCACGTCACTATCCGAAGTTCGTCACAATAATCCGAATTTCGTCACGTCACTAACCAAAGTTCGTCAAGTCACTATCCGAAGTTTGTCACAATAATCCGAAGTTCGTCACGTCACTATCCGAAGTTCGTCACAATTATCCGAAGTTCGTCACGTCACTATCCGAAGTTCGTCACGTCATTTTCCGAAGTTCGTCACAGCACTATCCGAAGTTCGTCACAATTATCCGAATTTCGTCACATCACTACCCGAAGTTTATCACAATAATCCGAAGTTCGTCAAAGTCAAAGTCAAAGTCAAACCATTTATTTCAATTAGGCCCCTATAAGGCACTTTTGAACGTCGAACAAAAATTAACTTTAAAAAATGATTCTTGTTGCCCCTTCCAAAAAGTAGATTTGTATGGAGAAGAATGGTCGTCACGTCATTATCCGAAGTTCGTCACAATAATCTGAATTTCATGACGTCATTTTCCGAAGTTTGTCACAGCATAATCCGAAGTTCGTTACGTCATTATCCGAAATTCGTCACGTCATGATCCGAAGTTCGTCACGTCACTATCCAAATTTCGTCACAATTATCCGAATTTTCATCACGTCACTATCCGAAGTTGGTCACAATATTCCGAAGTTCGTCACGTTATAATCCGAAGTTCGTCACGTCACTATCCGAATTTTGTCACAATTATCCGAATTTCGTCACGTCACTATCCGAAGTACGTCACAATAATCCGTCAGCATAATCCAATTTTCGTCACGTCACTATCCGAAGTTTGTTACAAGAATCCGCAGTTCGTCACGTCACTATCCGAAGTTCGTCACAATAATCCAAAGTTCGTCACAATAATCCAAAGTTCGTCACAATAATCCGAAGCTCGTCACAATAATTGGAAGTTCGTCACGTCACTATCCGAAGTTCGTCACAATAATCCGAATTTCGTCACGTCACTATCCGAAGTTCGTCACAATTATCCGAAGTTCGTCACGTCACTATCCGAGTTTTGTCACAATTATCCGTATTTCATCTCGTCACTATCCGAAGTTTTTCACAATTATTCGAATTTTGTCACAAAAATACAAAATACAAAATACAAAATGGTTTATTGCTTCAACAAGTTTACATTTACAATATTTGTGTTTGGAGCTCCCCTGTAAGCAAGTAATGCCTGTGTTGGGGAGCCCCGCTCTTCCATAGCTAAGCAATACAAAATATGAACTAACCTAGGTATTTACAGCTAGGTATTACTTATCTTAATTGTGTGCGTGCGTGTGTGTGTGCGTGTGTGTGCGCATGTGTGAGTGTATGTGTGTGTGTGTGTGTTGTGCTTTTGGTGTTTATAGATATAGGTGTGGATAAGTTGTGTGATTATTACTACTACCCAATTAGCACAAAATTTTACCTAATGTGTTCCAAAAGTGCCTCCGTATCGTCATAATTTAGTAATTTTATCCAATCTGTTAAAGTTTTTTTACATTCGTAGTATTTTTTTGGGTATATGTTAATTTTACTGTTAATTTTATTATATAGGAAAGCTGATCGCTTGTTGTATTGTCTCCCCGCAAATACAGTTTTTGTATGGGGAATTGGAACGATTAGATCTTTTCTTCTCTGGGTTATTTTACTTGAGTCATATTTTAGGGTTTTCTGCATTTTTAGAATTATTTGAATAATGTATAATTTACGAACTGAGAGCAAATGACTTATCTGATACAGGGTTTCAGTAGGATATCTTAACTTTTTAAAATACATGATCTTAATTAAGGCCCGTTGGGCGCGTTCTACGTTGATAAATTTGGTTTTTGCAGCCCCACCCCAAACGGGGATGCAATATGTCAAGACAGACTGGACTAAAGCCACGTAAATCTCATTTAATATGTTTCTAGACGAGTTTCGTTTACTGTTCGTATTTATTTGTTTTGGTGCGATATGTCTGAGAGTCTTGAAAATCCAGCTTAATCTTCTAAGTCTGTTCGTTACTTGATCAAGGTGGGCATACCAGGATAATCGTTGGTCGAGTATCACGCCTAAATACTTTGTCTGTGTGACCTGTTTAATAACCGAACAATTACAATGTTTATCATTAGTATCACCGCATACATGAACTTTTATGTTATAATTATCACTAGGTAGTGTGTTTTTGCTAATACTAAAACATATGTAGTTCGTTTTAGATGTATTAAGTGTGAGCAAGTTATTGATAAGCCAGTTAGCTACTTGGGCCATGCCTACCTCAGCTTTTTGCTTCACATCGTTCCAGGAGTTACCAAAGAAGACTATCGCCGTATCATCGGCATATGAGAAGACCTTAGCGTTATTGATGTTCATGTTGCAGAGGTCATTAACGTAGACCAGGAAGAGTGTTGGGCCTAGTACGCTTCCCTGTGGAACGCCGAATGATACCTCCGCTTGATCACTTGTAACCTCTCCTACCCTAACTTTTTGTTTTCTCTGCGAGAGATAGTCTTTTAATAAGTTGAGCGGAGTTTCCCTTATTTCAGCCTTTTCCAGTTTTTTCACTAGGACAGGGATAGAGACGGTGTCAAATGCTTTCTTGAGATCCAAGAATACAGTCAGGCATTTATTCCCAGAGTCAAGATGCTTAGTTACTAAAGAGCTCAAACCAGTAACTGCGTCCTCAGTGGATAATTTTTGTCTAAAACCGAATTGTGAATGTGATAATATGTTGAATTTGGTTAAATATTGGACTAATCTATGATTTAATAATTTTTCCAGAATTTTTGAAATGCATGGTAAAACAGATATAGGTCGGTAGTTATTGACATCGTCTCTATCCCCCCCCTTGTGTACTGGGATGATAATTGATTGCTTTAGCAAATCAGGAAAAATACCTTTTTGGAAACAGAGATTAGTCAGGTGAGCTATGATGGGAACAATTTCAGTTCTAGCAAATTTTATAAATTTTGTGGGTATGTTGTCCCAACCGGGGGCACTGTCAGACTTAAGACTCATCAATGTTTTATCAACTTCATCAGGGTCGGTGTCTAGAAGAACGAAGGTGTTAATTTGGGATGGTAAGTTATTTAGTTGATTATTATTAGGATTAGTTATATTAAGCTGGACTACTTGAGCTAACTGTTGACCTACATTTGCAAAATGGTTGTTTATAAAATTTATTGAGTCATGAGGTGACTTTCTTATATTTAGTATTTCAGAGTTATAATTTTTACAATTATTAGAATAGGTTAGATGTTTGATATTTTTCCAGAGCAATTTACTGTTCGAAACCGAGTCTGTGAGTAAATCTCTTTCATATTTTCGCTTCAATTTTTTGATTAAATAATTACAAAAATTTCTGTACCTAGTATAGGTTATTTTTAACATGTCATTGTGTGGGTCAAGTCTAGATTTTTTTTGTAGATTATTACGGTTTCTTATGCAACGTAGAATTCCAGTGGTAATCCACGGCTTTATTAAACGCTTATTACTAGGGACCGTTCGGATAGTGGTATTATTTTTTATGCTGTCGCTTAGTTTATTAATGAGAAGAGTAGTTAATAAGTTGGGATCATTACAGAAGAGTAATTCAGATAAGTGTTGTTGTTGTAAATCTTTTAAGGCCTGATCATAATCCAGTTTAGTGATAGTTTTGTCAGGGATGTGAACGTTTTTTAATTTAGTAAGTGCCAGGAAGGTGGTATAATGGTCGGTAATTGTGGTATGTAATATAGCAATAAATGGTGAGACCTTTTTCTTATGTACTTTTATCATGAAATGATCAAGGCAGTACCTTTCTCTAGTAGGTAGTACATGTCCAGGTAGAATACCATACAATGCCAACATATTGAGATAGTTATTTCTATTGATAAGGTCACTGTTCGTCTCTGATTCTTTTGGTTTGATATTGATATTTATGTCTCCCGCTACGATGATATTATTGTACGAACTTAGTGTTTCTAAATGAGCGCTAAGCGAACTCACGAAGTTATCAGTGTTAGTATTAGAAGGGGAACGGTAAATACACAGTACAATATTGTTAAGTTTTAATTTTTGAACTAATTAAAAATACAATAAATATTGTTAAGTATGTCTAATTGAAGACAAGACGATCGAGATAGCTTGATTTCTTTTACTTTGGGTTTTAATCCTTGTTTAATATAAACAACAACTCCATCATTTTGGTTTAATTGACGTGACGTAAAGTAGGACTGATATTTTTGTAATTGGGGAATTGGTTTAGAAGAATTAAGTCTACATTCCGTCAGAATTATGATATCTGTATTAAAGTTAACTGTTGATAGATTAAGCACAAAGTCGTCGAAATTGCAGTAAATGCTCCTTATATTTTGGGAAATAATAGTTAGGTCATTTTTGTTTATGTGAATATGTTTTTTTAGATCTGAAATATCACACTCGACAGTACGGGCGATCTCAATGTTGTCTATTTCATTTAAAGTTAATAAAGTGTCACCCATTTAGAGAGTAAATGTTTAGAATTAATGTGTATATAAGATTCGTAGGTATGTAAATATGAAATAAGCACGTATCGGAAGACTTTCTTTGTGTACAAATAGATAGTTTAAAGTATATTAGTTTTGAATGTATGTGTGTAGCGTGTATATAATTATGAGTACTGTATATGTAATGGTAAGAATTTGCATAAATGTTAACGAAACAGTTCGAGCTTAAAGATAAGTTGACATTAGCACACTGCAAGTAGTTGTAAACAAGGTAAGTAACAATAAAATAAATCAAAAACAATTTCAAAGCATTATTAAGCAGTAAAATTATACATAATATTATAGGTAGGTAGCATAAATATACTAGTCATGTTTTTACCAGAAGTTGGTGTATTTGCTCCTCACAATGAATAGTTATGGTGGGTGAGGCCTCATCTTTTTTTAAATATACTTTGCCATAGGCAGTCCAGCAAAACTTATAAGCCCCTGACTTGGTTAAGTCGCGCGCGAGGAAGTGTAGGCGCGATCCCTTCGGAGTTAAATGTTCCGATAAAAATATAGGGGTATCTTCTAGGGTTTTATATCCCAAATGCTTACAGCATAATTTAGATTTGTTTTTTATATTGTAGGCCTTACCCATTTTTAGAATTTCATTCCTCAGAAGAGTGGAGCTAGTTTCCACTACTATTGGAGTAATTTGTTGAGAGGAGTTTTTCCCACGTACTCTATAAATGTCCTTCACGTCATTTTTGTTAACACTGAGGTTTAAGTTGCGGGAGAGGCACATGACCATTTCCATTAAGTCTTCTTTATTTTCGTTATTTCTTCGTGGTACATTCTTTATGACGAAATTAGTTTTACGCCCTCCCATTAGCAGATCTTCAAGTTTGCTTTCCAGAATAGTAATACACTTTTTGTCTTCCTTAGACTGCTGCTCCAAGTGATTGATTTTATTCTTGAGTTCCTCATTTTGCGCTGTTAAATTAGTAATGGAGCTTTCTATATTGAGATTTGACTGTTGTATTTCTTTTAGGGTAGTATTCATTTGTTTGATCTCGTTGCCATGTTTATCTGAGAACATTGTCATCATTTTACGCATTTCGAGCTTAAATTCTTCCAGCTGTTTAATGAGCGTGTCTTCCATTTCTTCCCTGTTTCTCTTTGTTCGTTGAAATACGTAATTTGGTGGAGTTTTGCATGCAGAACCAATCAAGTTAATGCTCGTATCAGAAAGGGATTTATCCATTTTCTCTGCCATTATTCCTTAACTAATAGGGTATGCAGCTTATCAGTCAGTGTAATAATTAAATGTTTTTACTATTGGTTGCGCACACGGCGATTAGAGAACACCGCTAATAGGTTCAGGAAAATGTCTCACAATTGGCTGCTTAAATAGTTCGGAGGTGTGATTTCGCTACTTAGCTCATTAAGCTCTCGTAATTGGTTGTCCTTGGGACAGCAGGCGGGGTCAGCTATGCACACGCTTCCAATGTCACCGATGAAGGGCGTGGCTATTTCTCCGGTTCGATGGAGTAGGGCGCTCGCGCAGATTTGAATATAATAGAAATTCTTACGTGACGTAAGTGGGGGTGGGGCCCAGGCCGCTTGCGAAGTACCAGGCGCACAGGCGGGTTGGAGTATCCGCGTACAGAGCCGCAGACGTGGTCAGTTGGGAACTTCTACACCTTTATGCACTCCTAGTACGATTGGTGATTTAATTTACTGTATTATTTTAATAAATAAATGAAAAATAATTTGGCGCGGTACAGAAAACACGTTAACACCTTACGGCGGTCCGGGGGGAAGAGGAGAGAGTTCGTCACGTCACTATCCGAATTTTGTCACAATTATCCGAATTTCATCACGTCACTATCCGAAGTTCGTCACAATAATCCGAATTTCGTCACGTCACTATCCGAAGTTCGTCACAATAATACGAAGTTCGTCACGTCACTATCCGAAGTTCGTCACAATAATCCGAATTTCGTCACGTCACTATCCGAAGTTTGTCACAATTATCCGAAGTTCGTCACGTCATCCGAAGTTCGTCACAATACTCCGAAATTCGTCACGTCATAATCCAAAGTTCGTTACGTCACTATCCGAATTTCGTCACAATTATCCGAATTTTGTCACGTCACTATCCGAAGTTCGTCACAGTTATCCGAAGTTCATCACGTCACTATCCGAAGTTCGTCACAATAATCCGAAGTTCGTCACGTCACTATCCGAAGTTCGTCACAATAATCCGAATTTCGTCACGTCACTATCCGAAGTTTGTCACAATTATCCGAAGTTCGTCACGTCACTATCCGAAGTTCGTCACAATAATCCGAAGTTCGTCACGATAATCGGAAGTTCGTCACGTCATTTTCCGAAGTTCGTCACAGCACTATCCAAAGTTCGTCACGTCACTATCCGAAGTTCGTCACAATAATCCAAAGTTCGTCATAATAATTGAAAGTTCGTCACGTCACTATCCGAATTTTGTCACAATTATCCGAATTTCATCACGTCACTATCCGAAGTTCGTCACAATAATCCGAATTTCGTCACGTCACTATCCGAAGTTCGTCACAATAATACGAAGTTCGTCACGTCACTATCCGAAGTTCGTCACAATAATCCGAATTTCGTCACGTCACTATCCGAAGTTTGTCACAATTATCCGAAGTTCGTCACGTCAATATCCGAAGTTCGTCACAATAATCCGAAGTTCGTCACGATAATCGGAAGTTCGTCACGTCATTTTCCGAAATTCGTCACAGCACTATCCAAAGTTCGTCACGTCACTATCCGAAGTTCGTCACAATAATCCAAAGTTCGTCATAATAATTGAAAGTTCGTCACGTCACTATCCGAATTTTTCACAATTATCCGAATTTCATCACGTCAATATCCGAAATTTGTCACAATAATCTGAAGTTTGTCACGTCACTATCCAAAATTCGTCACAGCACTATCCGAAGTTCGTCAAGTCATTATCCGAAGTTCGTCACAATAATCCGAATTTCGTCACGTCACCATCCGAAGTTCGTCACGTCACTATCCGAAGTTCGTCACAATAATCCGAATTTCGTCACGTCACTAACCAAAGTTCGTCACAACAATCCGAAGTTCGTCACGTCACTATCCGAAGTTCGTCACAATTATTCGAAGTTCGTCACGTCACTATCCGAAGTTCGTCACAATAATCCGAAGTTCGTCACGTCACTATCCGAAGTTCGTCACAATTATCCGAAGTTCGTCACGTCACTATCCAAAGTTCGTCACGTCATTTTCCGAAGTTCGTCACAGCACTATCCGAAGTTCGTCACAATTATCCGAATTTCGTCACATCACTACCCGAAGTTTATCACAATAATCCGAAGTTCGTCACGTCATTATCCGAAGTTCGTCACAATAATCTGAATTTCATGACGTCATAAGTTTGTCACAGCATAATCCGAAGTTCGTTACGTCATTATTTGAAATTCGTCACGTCATGATCCGAAGTTCGTCACGTCACTATCCAAATTTCGTCACAATTATCCGAATTTTCATCACGTCACTATCCGAAGTTGGTCACAATTATCCGAATTTCGTTACGTCACTATCCGAAGTTGGTCACAATACTCCGAAGTTCGTCACGTTATAATCCGAAGTTCGTCACGTCACTATCCGAATTTTGACACAATTATCCGAATTTCGACACGTCACTATCCGAAGTTCGTCACAATAATCCGTCAGCATAATCCAATTTTCGTCACGTCACTATCCGAAGTTTGTTACAAGAATCCGCAGTTCGGCACGTCACTATCAGAATTTTGTCACAATTATCCCAATTTCGTCACGTCACTATCCGAAGTTCATCACAATTATCCGAATTTCGTCACATCACTACCCGAAGTTTATCACAATAATCCGAAGTTTGTCACGTCATTTTCCGAAGTTCGTCACAGCACTATCCGAAGTTCGTCACGTCACTATCCGAAGTTCGTCACAATAATCCAAAGTTCGTCACAATAATCCAAAGTTCGTCACAATAATCCGAAGCTCGTCACAATAATTGGAAGTTCGTCACGTCACTATCCGAAGTTCGTCACAATAATCCGAATTTCGTCACGTCACTATCCGAAGTTCGTCACAATTATCCGAAGTTCGTCACGTCACTATCCGAATTTTGTCACAATTATCCGTATTTCATCACGTCACTATCCGAAGTTTTTCACAATTATCCGAATTTTGTCACGTCATCCGAAGTTCGTCACAATACTCCGAAATTCGTCACGTCATAATCCAAAGTTCGTTACGTCACTATCCGAATTTCGTCACAATGATCCGAATTTCGTCACGTTACTATCCGAAGTTCGTCACAGTTATCCGAAGTTCGTCACAATTATCCGAATTTCGTCACGTCACAATAATCCGAAGTTTGTCACAATAATTGGAAGTTCGTCACATCACTACCCGAAGTTTATCACAATAATCCGAAGTTCGTCACGTCATTATCCGAAGTTCGTCACAATAATCTGAATTTCGTGACGTCATTTTCCGAAGTTCGTCACAATTATCCGAATTTCGTCACATCACTACCCGAAGTTTATCACAATAATCCGAAGTTCGTCACGTCATTATCCGAAGTTCGTCACAATAATCTGAATTTCATGACGTCATTTTCCGAAGTTCGTCACAGCATAATCCGAAGTTCGTTACGTCATTATTTGAAATTCGTCACGTCATGATCCGAAGTTCGTCACGTCACTATCCGAAGTTCGTCACAATAATTGGAAGTTCGTCACGTCACTAATCCGAAGTTCGTCACAATAATCCGAAGTTCGTCACGTCATTATCCGAAGTTCGTCACAATTATCCGAAGTTAGTCACGTCATTATCTGAAGTTTGTCACAGCATAATCCGAATTTCGTCACGTCACTATCCTAAGTTCGTCACAAGAATCCAAAGTTCGTCACGTCACTATCCGAATTTCGTCAAAATTATCGGAATTTCGTCACGTCACTATCCGAAGTTCGTCACAATAATCCGAAGTTCGTCACAATTATCTGAGTTTTGTCACGTCACTATCCGAAGTTCGTCACAATAATCCGTCAGCATAATCCAATTTTCGTCACGTCACTATCCGAAGTTCTTCACAAGAATCCGCAGTTCTTCACGTCACTATTAGAATTTCGTCACAATTATCCGAATTTCGTCACGTCACTATCCGAAGTTCGTCACAATTATCCGAATTTCGTCACATCACTACCCGAAGTTCGTTACGTCATTATCAGAAATTCATCTATCGGCAAGGTATACCTGTCCAAGCGGCTCGAGACGTTATTACGATTTCCAAGAAAACGCGTTACTTGTTTATGAGCGTCGAGTCGTCAACCAGATGCAAGTAGGTAAGTAGGTACCCAATCACGTGGGATGCGTCGCGACGTGAGCACAGAGACTCGTGCGGCGACGCCGCTCCACCCCCGCTCTGACTTTTTGACGCATAGTACGTCATCACATCACGCTAACAGGTGCACGGTTGAAGTGTGGTCGTATGATCGGTGTCGACCGTCGTAGGTGGCGCGTGCGCAGGAGACGGCGGGTGACGCGAGGGTGGGTTGGGAGCGAGACAAAAACACGCCATGTCCATGACATTTTTACCTAGATTATAAGTGCTTTGTTTCTTTTAAACTTAACCTATTTAAGTTTAAAACTATACACTTTGTTTCTTTTAAAAATGTTTATGCTGTCTTAGTTTATCTCTGTATTTATTTATCATTGCTAGCGTCACTTTCTAACACATATGAAAGAAAGAAACGCGTGTTAGAAAGTGACGCTAGCAATGATAAATATTTATTTATTTTTTACATTTTTTACATTTATGTATAACCGACCTATTCAATACACACTTATCTGATTTACTTACTCGTTTTCCATTTATTTCTATTTATTTCTTTCCGTCACTGGGTACCCCTCAAGGTTCATTGGAAGACCAGCGTCAGACAGCATCACCTGTCGGCATGAATGCTGAAATGGACCTTTTTGGCGCAGCCGTGAGGCACACAGCACATAATGTGTACCTACCTAATAAGTACTGTATATTTTTTACGTTTCATAAATAATTGTGTGTATGTGTGTTAATGACTGTTGTCAAATAAATATTTTTCAGGTTTTTTGTACATAATAAATGATAAAACTAACTATACCTATAAGTTCGTTCCATCGGTGTCCCTTGACACCTCTCAAGTTTTTTTTTTCTTCAACTTCAACTTCAACTTCAACTCTTCTTTAATGGCGTTTGTGGAAGAGAATCACCACAATTTTGCCAATAACACGTAGGCACTATGATAGAACACCACACGCTGGAGAGTGGAGATCAAATTAGTATTAAATAAATTAATAAATAAATATTCCACAACTTTTCACGCAACGCCATTTAGTCTCAAGTTAAGCTTGAGAGCTTGTGTTATGGGTACTAAATAGCTGATAAACATACTTATATATTTCTAAATACATACACATTATAGACAAATTTTATTACACCCAGACAAAGAACAAATGATCGTGCTCATCACACAAACATTTGTCCTGGGTGGGAATCGAACCCACAACCTCCGGCATAGCAGTCAGGGTCACTAATTACTAGAGCAACTGGCCAGTCAAAATTAATTATTAGAAAGCTAAGAGTGAAAAGATAGTTTTTTTTTTCTTAAACTTCGCCATGTTTCTGGTCTGAAATGTCAACTAAAGTCAGTGACATTCAATTGACAGCTCTTGGATATGTCCGTCTTTTTCTTTGTGTTTAAAAGAGAAAGAGATGAAAATAGCCTTAATTAAGTTTAATTCTACAAGAAGGGAATCGGCACCATTGTTTGCGTTTTATAACGAACAATACTCATTGGGTTTCGACTAGACAACGACTACGATATGGTGGAGGCACGTCTAGCACTTGAAATTTACCTTATTAGCTATCAAGCTTATTTAAGCCGTTCAATCAACAGCCTGGACTCTTTATTAAACAGCGCGGTTCAACTAGCGGCCTAAATGATATTCAGCCATCAAACATCTAGGCAAAAGACTTGGATCGATGACGTTTAATTTATTTGCCTAGCCTGCAGTTCGATTCTGTTAAAAAAACCGCGTGTAAATGTAGGTGAAGTGATGACGACTTCAACAGTTGAAGTCGCCATCACTTCACCTACATTTACACGCGGTTTTTTTAACAGAATCGAACTGCAGGCTAGGCCGTGCCGTCAATAGCATAGTTGCAGTAAGTACGCTTTAGACGGTTTCGAGACCGGGATTTCTAAGGGAATACGATTATGTAGTAGGAAACAGCGTCAACTTCTATGGGAACACAGACTTAATCCATCGCATGAAAGCAAATATAAATTTAAAAATTACTCCCAGCGATTTAAAAAAATAGTGAAATTAACTCAAAAAGCACAAAATAACTTTTTTATAAACACTTCACTTAATAAATCGAAGGCATCCTGGCAATTAATCAACAATAAAATATGTACTAAAGAACCCATTTCTCAGATAAAAATTAACAATACAATTATTAGTAACCCAAAGGACATTGCAGACGCATTCAATAATTATTTCATTAATCTAGTTAAAAACTCATCCAAAGCCTCAGTCGACACAAGTAGTTTACGCGAAAACCCTAATACAATGTTTATGACTCCAGTTATACCGCAAGACGTAGTCAGGGTAATAAGGACGTTGAAAAATAAAAATAGCGTCGGATATGACGAAATAGCAACTAAAGTTATAAAGTTTGTATCAATTAATATAAGCATACATATTTGTCATGTTATTAACTTAGCCATCAGCACCGGTGTATTTCCGGACGCTTTAAAAACTGTCATAGTTAAACCGCTACATAAAAAGAATTGCAAAGAAGATATAGCTAACTATAGGCCGATAGCATTGATTCCTGTGTTTTCCAAAGTTATAGAAAGGGTTATCTATGAATTAATTAACAAATTTTTGACAAAATATGACATCCTATGTAGTGAACAAGCAGGTTTCAGAAAGAATAAAAGTATTAATACAGCACTGTATGACTTATTACACGAAGTTGTGATAAACGTTGATAAAAAGAACCCTGTCTGTGCTATTTTTACAGACATGACTAGGGCTTTTGACTGTGTCAATCATGATATTTTAATAAGCAAACTTAATAAATACGCCTGACTGCCTCGTTGGTCTAGTGGTCGCAAGCGCTACTGCTGAGCATGAGGTCCCGGGTTCGATCCCCGGGTCGGGCAAAGTGTTATTGAGTTTTTCCATCTGGGATTTCTCAGTAGCAGCCCGGAGTCTGGATTTGTGCCCGATTGATGGCAATAGGCTCGCCCCCTATTACATGGGACTTAAAAAAACATAACTGGCGAAATGTGGGTGTACTACCAGGTATACCTCTGCCTAGCCCTTCGGGGATTACAGGCGTGACGTTATGTTGTTATGTTAATAAATACGGTATAAGGGGTAACGTGTTAAATCTCCTAAAATCTTACCTTAGTAACCGCACACAGTATACCGAGATATCCAGAATTTGTCTTAAGTCAAAATGTGAACAGAAATATCAATCTGAGGGTAAAATAGTCAAATTTGGTGTACCACAGGGTAGTGTATTAGGTCCTCCAATATTTTTGCTGTATATAAATGATTTGCCTCAACAAATTCGACATCCTATGGTTCTATTTGCCGATGACAGCACAGCGCTTATAAAATGTAATGACATTAGTGATTATGAAGAGGACATCAACAATAGTCTTAGAAATATAATTAATTGGCTTGATAAAAATAATCTGGTAATAAATTTGGTAAAGACGAATATAATGCATTTTCACCAACGTACAATTCCACCAAACGTTAACGTAAACTATAACGGACAGACGATTCAAAAAACGAAGGTCGCGAAATTTCTAGGAATCCTTATAGACGATCAATTAACATGGAAACCACAAGCAGAAGAGGTCTGTAAAAAATTGAGTACTGCTGCGTATGTCCTATTTAATTTGAAAAAAAAAGTTGACATTAAGACAGCTTTAGTTGCATACCATGGCTTAGTCGCATCGGTCTTGAGGTTTGGAGTAATTTTCTGGGGTAATAGTACTTTAAGAGATACCATATTTAAAGCCCAAAAACGCTGTATAAGAGCCATGTGCGGTATAAAACCAAGAGATAGCTGTGAACCCTACTTCAAGTTGTTAAAAATTCTCACATTTCCGTCATTGTACATTTTAGAAATGGCAATTTTTGTTAAAAGCAACATAAAGCTATTTGCTAAGGTCTCAGACACCAAGAAAGGTCCCGTTAGAAGTCAATACAAAAATCGTTTAACTGTCAGCAGCTATAAAACTGCACTACTTAGAAAAAGTGTTCTTTGCATGGGTCCAATTATATTTAATAAATTACCGGACAACATAAAAAATGACACCCTTCAACAATTTAAAAACAAACTCAAGGAATATTTGACTCAAAAATGTTACTATACAATAAGTGATTTTTTGAATGACCCTTGAACCATGACCATGAACATTGTTTATTGACATGAAGTATTATTGACATTAATTTTAGTTGACATTAAGTAGCTATTAATGACATTTTAATTTGAAATTATTATATTCATTATTTTATTAGTTTTCCTTATTCATGTATTGAAGTTTAAAATTTAATTTTGAAATTATTATATTAATTATTTTATTAGTGTTCAAACTGTATTTAAATTTGAAACTTAATTTGTTAAATTTTGCATGCCAATACTCAGGCAGAATGTGCACGGGCCAATGTATATTTTTCTTTTCCCAACTTTTGTTAAATACCCACATTCTATGCGAATAAATGATTTGATTTGATTTGATTTGATTTGATTTGATTTGAGTCCCCCAAAAAGCCCACCCTTCGCCACTTCCTAGTGTTTTTGCTGCGAAGAAGAAGTGGCGGAACAAACTCCCCAGCAACACATCTGTCTGATAAGTTAGAAGAACTTGAATTTGCACAGTACAATTAGTTATAATTACAAAATAATTAAAATAAGTTTTTCACTACATGTTAGCTAGCACACTCAACATACAGAATACCAGTAATATATAGCTACCGACAATAAAACTAACTTAACTCAAGCAAAAGCAACTGACTAATAGGAATCCTCCAGGTAAAAAGGGTGTGCCAGCTTGCATGTGCAGAGTTGGATTAAATCCATAGATCTGCAAGACAATGTAACAAAATGATAAACTAGAACTGTGGAAGTTAAATAAAACATTAAAAAAACAGGTAATAGTTAAAACAATAGCAAAACCAAAGCCAGCAAGACGACCAGTTACATTAGTTAGATCATTAGTTCCGAAGATTACCCCCTACATACAAACTTACAAACAAACAAACAAAGTTTACCTCTTTATAATATTCATATTCATATTCATATTCATATCTTTATTTGCATTCCATAATGTGTTGAGATCTTACAATGGGCTTAAAGCTAGAGTACAATTACGGACCCTGTAGGGCACAGCAAAAAGTATAAAATTAAAATTAGTGTTTTACAGATTAATATTCAACAAATTCGAAATTTGAAATACAATTAATACGAGATAAATCAACAATTATAAACATGTCCTTAATAATAATTAACTAAATTATAACATTTATTTTTGAGATCGTTTATATCATAATCCTTTATTTATTTATATTAAATTACATTATTTATTAATACTATAATTATTATATTAATTTAACCATCTACGTTCAATGTCAATTGTTTGGATAGTGTACGGTGCCTGTATGTCATATTTGTTTGTCTTCTAAGTATTCATTTATTGTGTAGTATGCTTTTTTGGTTAATAGTTCTTTGAGTTTATTTATTTATTTATTTATTTATTTATTTATTTATTTATTTATTTAAGGACAACCAACAAAGCATACACCATAATACATGACAAGTTTACATTATATTTTTAAATTTACTAGTGTTGCCTTAATTAAAGGCTGCCACGACATGCGTTAAATACAAAATTAGGAAAACAGTTTTACAAATCAAAACTAAACAAAAACAAAAGACACCTTCTTAGGTACACAAAACAGTTATAAACAGTTCATTGATGCATTAATGCAATATACCATTGGTTAGTTCGTAAAGGTAGTGTCATTAGTTTCATTTTTTATTGCATCTGGTAGTTTATTAAATATTTTTATGGACATAACGTGAGGACTATTTGAATGCAGTTTCATGCGCGAAGAGGGTAGCAATAACATGTTTTTATATCTGACAGATCGGTCTCCATGTTTGTCACCTCGGCTTGTAAAAAAATTGGAGTATTTTCTAACAAATTTACATGTTTCTAATATATAGATTGATGGTAAGGTGAGTACTTTATGTTTTATAAAAAAGGGCTTACAGCTATCGGTTTGCTCTATGTTTTCTATGATTCGAATGAATTTCTTTTGAAGAATGAATAGTGTAGGCGCGTCGGTGCTATTTCCCCACATTAAAATGCCATAGCTAAGCCATGCATTAGCGTATGCGTAGTAGGTGGTAAGTGCAGTTTGCAAGTCCGTAGTTTTTTTAATTTCCCGAAGAGCATAAGTAAACTTGGATATTTTCGATCGCAATTTGTTCACATGGGGCTTCCACGAAATGTGTGTGTCTATTGTGAGTCCTAAAAGTGTAAATTCATTAACCACTTCAATTTTTGTGTCATTTATTAAGAAATTAATTGGTAATGGGGACTTTTGATGGGGATAGAAAGTCATTAGCTTAGTCTTTTTATAATTAATTTCAAGGTTGTGATCGTCCATCCATTTTGTTATTTTATTGAAAATCTTGTTTAATTGTTCATTGATATTATTATTTGTTTGGCATGTAGTTAGTAGAGAAATGTCGTCTGCAAATAGCACACACGATTCATCCATAATTTTAGGAAGATCATTGATATAGATGATGAATAGAAGACATCCTATGACACTGCCCTGAGGTATTGAAGCATTTATAATTGTCTTATCAGATCTTACTTGAATTATTTGTTTTTGGTCCTGGTTAAAATATTCTATTTGTACATACATATTGTTCTCTATCTTTTAAGTAGGATGCAAACCATTTATGTGTTGTTCCACGAATACCTATACCATATAGTTTATCCAGTAGGATTCCAAATTGTACCTTATCATAGGCTTTTGTCATATCTAAAAATATGCCAATTGGATATTTTCTGTCGTTTATACTATTTACAACTTCTTGCATATACACAAATCAAAAGTGTCTAGGGATCAACATATATTTTTGCAATAACTTTTCTCCTGATTGATATTAATTAAAATTGGTTGGTCGCTAATTAAGTTCCCTGAAGAGTGATGAAGCCTCACGAGTTGTAAGACAGACTCTCGCCGCAGCTAACATCAATGTCCTGCCCTGGCCTGCTCAGTCGCCAGACTTGAACCCGATTGAGCATGCATGGGATATGCTACAGAGAAGAGCTCTGCCGAATATGGAGGGTATCCAGTCGCAAGAAGACCTTTTTTTGTTGTTGCAACGAACATGGGCGGCCATTCCACAGCGTGATTTGGATGAACTACTACTTATCTCGCCGGAATACATGGTGACTTGTACCGCTGGTTCTCCTCTTATATAGAGAACAGGACACAGGCTGTCGTGCTTCAGGGCTACACCTCTGGTTAGAATTCTGTCCCTTCAGGTGTACCACAAGGCTCCATTTTGGGTCCTCTGTTATTTATATTGTTCATTGCTGATATAAAACAATGCTTTCGCCATTCTTATATTTTACTCTATGCTGATGACATGAAGATTCATAAAGTTGTGCGTGACCTGACTGATGCATGTCAGTTGCAAGATGACCTGCATAGATTTGAAAGATATTGCGTCCGTAACAAACTTCAATTAAACGTCTCTAAATGCTTCCTCCTAACGTTCTCTCGTTGTACTTCTTTGATAAATTTTAATTATACCTTGAACGATCAGATCATTAGCAGGCTGAATAGCATAAGAGATTTAGGGGTAATTGTAGACAGCAAGCTTCTGTTTGATCAACATGTAAATAGCATAGTTACAAAGGCATCCAAGGCGCTAGGTTTTATACTTCGCACCACGGCCTGTTTCCGGTCTCTTAAACCGGTAAAAATCTTGTATTGCTCTTTCGTCCGCAGCCACTTAGAATACGCATCTCAGGTTTGGAACCCGCAGTATGAAATTTATAAATCCCGTATTGAAGGCGTCCAAAGAAAGTTTCTACGCTGTCTTGATTACAGGGCACAGCAATACTCAGTTGACTACCAGCACCGTTGCAAACGTACCACTTCCTTCCTCTAGAGATGAGACGTTATATTGGAGACATGAGTTTACTTCTGGGTATCGCAAATGGTCACATTGACTGTCCTGAACTCGTTGCTAATCTGACATTACGCACAAATCTGATGGGGTTACGTCAACGGCCAATATTGAATGTACCTTTTGCAATGACTAATTATAGGCGGAACGTTTTCTCTATAAGAAGTGCACTTAGTTTTAATAGACTTCCTAGGGACCTTAATGTCGACTTATTTTGCACCCGTGTTTCGACCTTAAGACGACTTTTGGCACAGTCTTTTTTTCATGACAACTAGTCGACTTATCGATTCTTAGCAAATTATAATGTTTAGCTGTTTGCACTGTCTTTTTAATCGACTTTTTGTTTTTTGTTTACTATATGTGGAGGCTTGTTATTAGCTATTTTGTATAATATTATGTTCTTAATACACTGGATTGTTAGTCTGTAAGCCTTCCTAAAAATAAAATAAATAAAATAAATAAATAAACTCATTTTGAGTATGCCAAACCGATGTTCTTGTGTTGTTAGTCGCGGTAGAAACACGGATTATTAATTGTTTAAGTTACCCAATAAAATTTTAAAGAAAACTGTTATTTCAGTCTTTTTTTCGAACTTTAATGTTAGTGGTTCAAATGTCAAAAATCCCTTTATTAGGAAATTGGCAAATTTCTTTATTAATGCAAAGGTGACTTGGTTTATCGTTACTGTGACAAACGAAAACACTTTATAAGATGAATCCTTAAAGAAAATTTTAATTAATATCAATCAGGAGAAAAGTTATTGCAAAAATATATGTTGATCCCTAGACACTTTTGATGTGTGTATTTATAAACAGCTAGGGTTGTTGATCGATGTTTTCGAAAACCGTTCTGACCTTCATCAAAGATTTTATATCTTTCACAGAAACTATACCTACACCCGGTCGCACATATATAGCCTTTTCAAAAATTTTTGAAGCCGAAGGTAGAAGAGCAATGGGGCGGTAATTGTTAGGATCGGTTTTAGAGATTTTCTTAAATAGTGGTTTTATAATAGCCTTTTTATGTTGTTCGGGAAATATACCTTCATCAAATGATTGATTTATTAAAACACAAAAAGGTCCAGCAAGTTGTTCTGCACATTGTCTGATCAGAAATGGGGGTATTTCATCTATTCCATGACTTTTCTTGTTTTTTAAATTTTGTAGGATTCTTTGTGTTTCTCGATAGTCTAATATTAGTAGGTATAGACAGCATTTGTGCTATTCGGGTGCATATGCTTTGTTATTGTGAAGTTTCATTCAAATCCATTCAGTAGTTTTTACGGTCGAGACTTATCTGCTAGTAGTAACACTACTAGGCTCAACTGTAGTATTGTATAAGCTCCAACAATATTAATATAACACAACATCACGCCTTTTATCCCCGAAGGGTTAGGCAGTGGTGTATTTCTGCTATTGAGAAATTCCAAATGGAACAACTCAATAACGCTTTGCCCGACCTGGGAATTGAACCCGAGACCAGCCAAACATGCTCAGCAGTAGCGCTCATAATATTATTATAAACATAACCCGTAAGAAAATCCACAAGAAGTGTATAAGTAACATTTAATTGTACAAAACTATCCTAAAGCGAACTAGTGGAGTCCTTGTTTCTTTTCAAATCTTTGCAAAGCTCGGAGTCATTGCTGGAGGAGCCCATAGAGGCGCGCGAGATGTGCAGGAGCTCCAAATCTAAGTCTGGCTTTGACTTCTTAAGCCCTGGGTCGGAAGACGGCCCCTTGATTGTCCTGGACAAGAAAGGCAAAACGTTCCTGATGACATTGTTCTTCGAAGTGTTACTGGAGCGCAAAGAGTTGGCCGCGCTCGAGATGCTGCTGAACGAGTACTTGGAAGCGTTGTCCCCGATGAACGTGACGCCTCTCTCCGACAGGAAGTCGTCGATGGAGTCGTTGGAGAAGTACGCCTGCGCTCCTTGTTCTATCGAGCCTGCCGTCCTTTCTTGCTTGTAGACACCGAACGTGTTCCCGTGAGAGCTCGGCTTGAAGCCCATCGCGTTGGAACTGCCCTCGTAGTTGTAACTGTGACATCTGATTACTTTTTCCGAAGAGTCGTTCAACGTCCCCACTTTGCTGTTGCCGTCAAGCTTCTTCGCTATACTCTTCACAGATTTCGGTTTCTTTTCACGTTCACGTTTCTCGTCATGGAAGTTGATTTTAGTGTCTGTTAGTTTTCTCTGTTCTACGCTTATTTCCTGGTTTTCTGTAGCTTTGAGGTCGTCGTTGACCCGCACTTCGGGGATGGTCTCGGAGCGCGGCAGCCGGTGCCAGTCGCGCCTCGTAATGCACTTGGACAGTATGTCGTCCGACATGCTCAGCTTGGCGCAGGTCTTCCTCTCCTTCTGACACGCCTTGTAACATCTGATCTTCTTGTCAATGTAGTTGGACGATTCGCTGAGGTACTGATAGTCAGTTGTCTCCGTGTCGATGTTGCTCGTGCATATGAGCGGCGTGGTGACGGACGCATCCTGTCGGTAGTTGAAGAACTTGTTGACGACTTGCTTCTTCTTGCAGCAGGTGCAGCTCCTCACGAAGCAGTAGATCATGGTGCAGATGAGGCCGCACTGCACCACGATAATGGCGCTCAGTGCCATCAGCGTGTGCCTGTTGGAGGAGCAGTACGTCGCGAAGCAGTTAAACCAAGAATAGTGTGCAATTCTTGGTTTCTGTGTGGTGGTAACTGGGTCGCACGACTGTGTTGTTGTAGACTTGGCCTCTTTGACCGTAGCTACGGTACTCGATTCAGAGTGTCCATCTGCGTACGGCGGCGACACAGACGCACCCTGATCCAGGGTACTTATGATCAGGATGTCCTTCGTCTGGCGGCTCTTTTCTCCCGCCAACGCTTTAATGAATTGTATGTCTTCGTCGGTTATAGCTTGTTTGTCGACACATTTGTTTGAGACAGGGTTGTATGCACTTTTGGGAATTTCAGTATTTGCGTTTGCTAGACAAACCGGTACTTCTACGCATCGTTTTGTTACCACATTAAAATAAGACTTCCTACCATTGTAATAAGTGTCACAATAGACTGGCCTGCAGTCGTTCAGTGGGTCCTCATCTACGTGTTTGCATATCCTCGCGTACGCGGGAGCATTCGATTTTTTTAGAGTTGTGTCGAATTTAATCTTGATGGTATCCCTAATGAAGTTCTTGGGTGTCGACTTAGATTTGTAGTCAACGTAGAAAGAACAGAACCCCTTGCGGCCGTACGGGTCCAGCAGGGGCGCCACCAAGTGTAAGGTCGCCGACATTCCTATAAAATAAATAACATAATGTAAGAAAACTGGTTCAATGGGAGGTCTTAGGGGCAGATCTGTTATTAATAGCTGAGTTCCCAGGTTTGTACACATATGAACACCGAGATCGACAATCCGGAAGCCATTAGGTCACACACATATTTATTTGATTGTCGGACAGTGGCGGACAGCAGCCATTCGTACCTTGAGGGATAGTGTCGACAGCGGTGCCGATCACCTGCAGCACGTTGCAATGGGCGTCATCGGCGTCCAGGCAGCACTCGTCGGGGTGCACCTCCACGGAGCAATCCTCCCCGCTGGTGTTGTTGACCTCCGTGAAGAACTGGAGCCCGACGGAGCTCTGCACGACTGGCTCCAGACCCGATTTAGTTATAATATTTTTAGTAAACACACACATGACTAACTTAAGTAATATAAAACTTATGTAAAAATTCATCGGAAGAGTTCAATACTGTCATCGTTTGAGACTTGTGTGACGGACTGCTTAAGTCAAAGTGTCACTGACAAAGTGACAGGCGAGGGGTGACCACAGACAGCACGCATTAGTTTACCGTTACCATGTATACTTAGACCTCGTGGTAGATTACGGCCCACTTCTTAAAGAAAAGAACATTATAGGATGATAAAGTAGGAATTTTGGTTTGTGAGCGGAACTTATAGGTAGCTGTTATTGCAGGCTGGGCGCTCATGACTCTCTCGGAGTTTTATTCTCTCAAATATCACCGGAGTAGTGGTTCGTAGATGGTAACCTGTGTGTGCAAAAGGTTTAAAATAAAGCAACAAAGTGTTTCTCATTAAATTATTTAATGTCATTCTCGTTAGGAAATGTCATTTGTCATGGTAAATTATTACAATCATTTAATTATTTTCTAATTCAATGATTACAATTCACAAAATCAGTACAATATTGAGTTTTCGTTTAAACTCTAAAATAGTAACTACTTAATTAAGTAAACATTGCTCTGTATCACATATTATGAAAAATACTTAATATAATATTTCTCTTTATATACATTCAAAAATATACATATAATGCACCGCTTACCCATAAATGTTTTCACTAGAATTGTAATGTAATGTTATGTACGCACAGTCGACGTATTCAGTGTAGCTATGCCGTGCCGGACTGTGCCGGACTGTGTTGGATTGTGCCGGACTGTGCCGGACTGTGGCGGACTGTGCCGGACTGTGTCCCACTGTGCCGGACTGTGCCGCACTGTGCGGGATTGTTCCGGACTGTGCCGGATTGTTCCGAACTGTGCCGGATTGTTCCGGACTGCCGGACTGTGGCATACCTACTGGGCATCCACGTCGTATATATTCTTGCTAAAGGCTGTCATCACTGCACTAAGCATAACCTTATGATATTTTACACTATTCTCGATTTATTTTATTTACAATGACCTTTTCACATAAAATAACCCTTTTATTTGGTTACCTACCTATAATTTAAAAATTCTAGTAAGACCCTATCTTGTATAATTATGTGCAATCAAGAAAATAAATCGAACTCACAAGCCACGTCAATGTGACGTATAAAAACTTTCAATGAAACAAGTACTGTTGAAATTTGGATTTACTTACAGACAATTCATTTTGCTTATATGCAATTATTTTCTGTGACTGTACATAATTAATAAACTTATTAATTATTGTGATAGAATATTGTTTTAATTTCAGCACCCCTTATTAAGTCGGAAAGTCTTTAAATGACGTGTTTGTTACTTTACATGGAGCGTTTGTACGCATGAAACTGTTAATAGACGCGACCGTGTGATCCTGCGACCGTGCGAGTCGTGCGACCATACGACTTTGTGACCATGTGACCGTGCCAGAGTACTGAGACGACCTCCAATCATTTTGCGCTTTCATATGAATCGAATATAATATATTTTGGTGTCTTATATTTTTGTCTTTAACAAACAGTCGTCCAAATCCTACATATCACAAACCCCTTTAAACCGCCAAAAATTCGCAATAATACAATTTAAAACTAATATCCTAAAACTAACCTAACGAGTACCCAGAGAAGTTTGCAGAACAGTAACCCCAGGATGGCGCAGAACGAGTAGTGGAGGAGTTTTAGCCGGTTGTGCTTCTTGAGTCCGTTGGGGACTGTGTCCACAGGGTCCTTGAGCAGGTAGACCCGGACGCCGCGGATGTAGTTGTAGAAATACTCGTTCCAGTCGACGGCGCTCATGTCGAAGTCGAACATCTTCTTGTCGGCGTCGCACATCTCGCTGAACAGCTTCTGTGTGTTGGTGTTGTCGAACTTCCACTCCCTGGTCGCGAAGTAGGCCATCACTTCGGAGAATTTCGTTATTTTCGCGTAGGTCTTTCTTAACCTGTTGAAGAAGAAATGGAAGTTTGTGTAAAATTTGGTCTTTCATATTTATGTACTTAATTTATGTGCTGTAAATGAGGAGCTTGGGGCTAAATAAAAACAGCCTCACGACATCACGAGGTTAGCCCGTGGAAGGGTGACCATTTATTACATATCAAGACACCTCCGTGTCACGAAGAGCATGTAAAGCCGTTAGTCCCAGCTGTCATTTGTAGACCTTTAACAGTCATTAAAGATAGTCAAAAGCTCAAAAATCTGACAACCAGTTTAACCAAGGGGTATCGTGTTACCAGTGCTACAGTTACTGGGTTGTAGAGGTCCGACTGGCAGTCGCTGCATGTCGTATTCAGCTGCATCTGGTTAAATAAGAGCCGATCCCAAGATAGCTGAGAAAAGGCTTTCAGATGACGATGATGTATCTGGTTCAAACTGGTTGGGCAACACAAAGTGATCGTTCTGCCTTGGTTGGCAGTAGGAGATACTCACATGGGCTTCTTGCCTATGATGATGGCGATGGTGTCGATGACGTAGGCGGGCACCCAGTGCAGTAGGAAGCAGTACAGCGTGTACAGCGTCTTGGAGGAGGTGAGCGTGAACAGGTAGTAGTAGATGGCTTGCACGGACGGCACTTGGAGACCGTACACTTCGTTGTAGTTCATGAACTTCTCTGAAAAGATACAGTACCTATTGTTAGAAATGAATTATACATGAACGGGCTACCTGGCTGATGAAGAACACTACTTATAATATGGGAGACCGATTTTTAAAACACATAGAAGCGAGCAAACATTGGTGGCAATGACTGATCTTTTCTGGATGGATGCTCTTGAACGGATGCTGCTCGTGGTAACTGGTCGTCGTGCATGCAATGGCCTTGTTATTGTTTTGTATATTATTAGTTTAACTTTGACGGTCCTAGTTTGTCAGTTTTGCGAGTTACATCCCTATGGGTATAGTCTAGACCCGCCTTTGGTACGCGAAGGGCGAAGGCTTCTATTTATTTTCCACATTTTTGTAGAGTTTTGCTTGAACCAAGTTGTCAATGTATTATGTTTATTGGAGTGTGCTAGCTAACATAGCAAACAGTTTATTTGAAATGATTGAATAATGTTTCTAAAAAATTATATTCTCTAACATCAAAGTTATATCTACCTGTTATAAATGAAAAAAGCAATTCTAAACAACCGACGCTATAAATATCAATAAAAGATGACCTTAAATCTTTTCACTGACAATTGTGTGTCATGAATATATTTTGTCGAGCAAAGGATAAAGCCACAATTTTATCTGCGCCTGTAATATAGGCACTGCTAAACGTTGCGGCAAACAATTCTGCAGGCGTTAATATCATTTTCTATGGTGTCAATTCATTTTTAACCGACTTCAAAAAAGGAGGAGGTTCTCAATTCGGTTGTATTTTTTTTTTTTTTTTTTTTTTTTTCTTTAGGGTTTGTTACCTCAGTACTCCGTCATTTATGGACCGATTTTCAAAATTATTTTTTTGTTTGATAGGGTATACTAACAGATTGGTCCCATTTGTATCAAAACTCATACCTGATGAGGGATCTTCGAGGAATTGAGGGAACTCCTCAAAAAATATAGGTACACATGCACCGATTTCAACATTTTTGGTAACAAATCAAGCATTTTCATTTAGAAAGTATCGTTTGGTGATGAAAAACTGATGAAGAAGACAGGTAACGGAACTCTTCAACGCATAACAGCAAATTATTCGCGATTGCCACAGTGAGATCTCTATGCAGAGTTCTTATATTTACATAACATAACATTACGCCTGTCTATTTTAAAAGGGGCCGGCAGAGATGTACAGATTAGAATAGAATAGAAAAGAATAGAATAGAATACTCTTTATTGTACACCATTAATACTTACAAATAATAATTTTAAGGGCTACAAGCGGTGATACAATGGGCGGCCTTATCGCTAAAAGCGATCTCTTACAGACAACCTTTGGATGGACTTGATAGTGGAGGAAAAAAGATGAGTAGGCAGTGTGTGGTGTACTATTTACATAAATAAATATAGATAAGATAGATAGATAAATGATGATAGATTAATGTTTAGAGATAGAACTTCTTTAGCAATTGTTATCCAATTTCAATGATTCTTTCAAGTTTTGAAATACTTTCTTTACATACAAAGAAACTAAAAATTACAAAATAAAAACTTTTTTACAAAAAAAACAACCGACTTCTTAAAAAAAACTAACAGGTGAAAAATAACTCCAGTTTCGGAAGTCGGTGGCCAATAATGAACAAAACAAAACCACCAAAGCCACAGACTTCCGAAACTGGAGTTATTTTTCACCTGTTAGTTTTTTTTAAGAAGTCGGTTGTTTTTATCTGTTGAGAAACGAGCCAAGAAGATCATCGGCAATGATGCACTCGTTGAGTCAAAACTTCAGTCTTGAATATCGACGCCGAGTTGCTAGCTTGTCGGTTTTCTATCGGTTATATTTTTCGGAGAGTGTGCATCTGAATTGCAAGATGAATGGGTTCTTAATAAACTAGTGCGATTCACCATCTCTGATTGCATCACTGCTTACCATCAGGTGGGATTGCAGTTAAGCACTGGTTTATAATATTTAAAAAAAACCACCCAGCCTTTTTCTACATCGGACCACTAGATGTACGGCACTGCGCCACCAGTGCATGATAGACATCCCAACTATACGTACTAAACGTTTTGGGAACACATTAATTGTGCGTACACTGCTAAGGAGTGGAATTCCCTGCCGGAGTCGGTGTTTCGTGATAGCTACAATCTTTAAGTCAAGAGTAAACAGGTTGCTTCTAGGCTAGCGTGCTTCATCATCGACCACATTATCGCTTACCTGGTCAATCGCGTGCCTATCAAAAATAATAATAAAAAAATCTGTGCATGCAAAACGCATTGCTAATTTTTGCGGTGAACAATTCATCAGGCGTTGGTATCATTTGCGTCAAAAGTGTCAATTATTGATTTTATCTGTGCATGCAATGTAGGAATTGCTAATTGTTGCGGCGAACAATTAATCAGGCGTTAATATCATTAGCGTTTAAAGTGGTGTCAATCATATTACGAGTGCATGGAATGTAGGCATTGCTAAACGTTGCAGCGTACAATTTATCAGGCGTTAATATCATTTGCGTGATTGAGCCTTTAGTGGTGTCAATTCATTTAATCTTTGCATGCGTAACGCATTGCTAAACGTTGCGGCGAACATTTCATAAGGCGTTGGTATCATTTGTGTTTAAAAAAATGGTGTTAATTTTATTTTTTCTGTGCATGTAATGTAGGCATTGCTAAACGTTGCGGCGAACATTTCATCAGGCGCTAATATCATTTGGTGTAATTCACTTATATTGGTGTAAATTCATTTGTACTCGCTAGTATCTCCCCAGTCTTACCCCACGTGAGCGGCCTCTGTTCGCTGGAGACGTAGTTGTAGACTGGCGGCGGCAGGTCGGCGGGCGGCGCGTCCTCGTTGTTGCAGGTGGAGGGGTAGTCGCGCGCCGTGCGCCACGCCGCCGCGATGCACGCGCTCACCACCATGTCGCCGGGCACCAGGTCCGCCAGCACCTTGGGGTTGCAGTTCAGCACGTGCAGCAGTCCCACGGCCGCACCCACTACCACCTGCCGAACCAACCCATTCACGGTTATTCACATACAAGTAACAGTTGCTCAGAACTTTGTGTGCGTGCCTGCAGCAATGATTCCTCTGAAGATTTACAAATAATCAAGGAACATATTTATGTGCTTTATAAGAAACTTGTTTATTTACAAAGACGTTTAAAAAATGTTTTATTGAATAAGTCGGCGGGTAGGTACTTATAAGAACGTCATTGTAAAGAGGAACGAGATTTGACAACTTTCAGCCTAGCGAAGTGTTAAGGCTATGGTCAGCAAGGCCATATTATGTAATTTGAACGTAAGCGGCAAGGGCACCACGTATCTGACGAATCGCTATTGTTCCAAGTGATCTACTTACTCACTTTTTGTTACAAGAAGTAGGTAATCAAAACTGATGGACTAAGTGATTTCCTAACTAAGTACTTACTAGGTAGTGAAAAGATTTGAGTAAGATTCTGTAAGGAAGATAATTTGTGCGATAAATAACTTTTGATTGAACCTCAAGCGAGATTCTTGGTTTTTACCAAGAACCTCGGTTCTAAATTCGGCGTCAAAAATCTCACCCGCATCGCTGTCTACTTGAAGTATAGGCAAAGACTGGCAGCATTGCCACGTTGTACGGCAATGCTTATCCTTTGACTAAAGTAAAAGCCAGCCCTTAGGTTACGCGAAGTGTCAACTAAGCGTCTTGAAAGCTCTTTAAAAAAGCGATAAGCATTTGGACCCCACGACCCTACTCATGGCTTTTCTTTCATGTTTGCATCCTTGAATTTATTTATCTTAACATTGTGGAGCACTTGGAGCTTATACAACACGTACTTGACAGTTTAACCGAGTGATGTGAGCGGCGAACTGCCACATCATAGGTCTCGAACCCAAGATCCGATTAAGCTTTGTAAGTAAGTATGTAGAATTAAAACTAGATCTCGAGTAGGTATGACAAACATTATGTATTATATGAATAATTCAATGGTGCCTCTTGAACTGAACAAAGAGCAAACTGCAATGCTAATAGATGAGGAATGTAAACGGAATGCAGTTGATGAAGCCTGTGAAGGTCATCTTATTATATACATAAAGCTGTACTACAACTACAAGTGTGATGCTCAACTCAGGAGATGTCTAAAGTAGCTGTTCGGTGCGTGGAAGGTATGTTTCTTTTACTTCAAATTTGATTCGTATTTATCACACAGGGCGAAAAAATCAATGGGACCTGAGAAGAAACTTATTACGTACGTACGTTACGTTACGTCACGTTCGCTACGTTATTTTAATATTAATAACTATTAGTGATCTTGTTGTCATTGATTTAAGTATTTTGCTTGCGCTAGCAGATCACTTTGAAGTGTATGGGGGTTGCAATACCCTATGTGTAGTGTCTCGGTAACCAAGGTACAGGCCGTGCCTAGTTTGGCAGCCACTGTTAAACCTGTCAGTACACTGTAGTGTAAACTAATAAGCTGAAAATCAGCTATTAGATGCCTAGTTTCTTTCCACTTCTCACAGACAACTTAAAATTTGAAGATCAATTTGCTAAGCAGCATATCCGCAGAGCTTCTATGATGGCACTAATTACTGCTATTTTATTAAATAAATAATTAGCTTCGTTTTTTTCGCTTTAGAAGTTTACATCCTATTCTCAGTCCTACTCAATATACTTACATACAATTTTATATAATACTAGCTTCACCCTGCCACGCTTCGCTGTGGCACATTGTGATTGAATGGTTAAAAAAAAGAAAAAAATGACGTGTGGCAATCGGAGACTGCCGCGGTAAAGCATATTGCATAGCATCAACTCCTCTCCTCTTCCCCTCCCCATTCCTCCCTCTCCCCCTCCCTCCCTCTCCCCCACACCTCCCACGCCCCTCCCCTCACCCATCCCTCTCGTCCCTCACCGACCGAAAAGTTTGATACAGACCTACTCGACGAAAATGTATGAAACAGCTGATTTTTTTTTCGCGATTTCAGAGTTGGTCCTATAGCGAAAGTTGTTCATATTCAACAGTAGAACAGCCTGTGGAAGTTTGTCCCACGGTCAAAATTACACCCTGATATCATGCTAAAATTTCAGCTCGATCGGTACAGAACTTTTTGAGTTTTTGAAGCGTACACAAACCAACATAATATTTTTATACATATACTGGTAAATAATTGATGTTATCGAGCGGGATAGAAAATGATAAAATTATGAAAATGACTAATAAAAAGCAAGGGTTGGTGATAAAAAAGTGCAAATTTAGATTTGTATGTATTTTTTGATGCCACATAATAAAAAACTAAAAAAAGAAAAAAATATCAAAAAAATAAAATAAATAAAAATAAGGGTGAACACCCCTTATCACTTAGAGGTTAGAAAAATAGATAGTAGCCGATTCTCAGGCTTACTGAATATGCATAAAAAATTTCATGAGAATCGGTCAAGCCGTTTCGGAGGAGTATGGGAACGAACATTGTGACACGAGAATTTTATATATAAGAAGAAGATAAGAAGAAGATATCATACAAACAAGAGTACCATATATATGATGATGTTAATAAGATGACAACTTAAATAATAACGACTAAGAACTACTTTTTATTAAGCGAATCTCTACTGCGATCTTATTTAAACATTTTATGTTCGAAAGAATAAAAATTACAATATGTATATACATATAACCTAACCTAACTTACCATACCTATCCTATAGCGAACCTAACTACCGAACCTAACTACCTTACTGAAATGCATTGATTTAAAAAATATTAAATATCATCATTTTAAACTGGACTAGTGCGCTGCGTGCCTCTATGTTACATACAATTTAAATAGTTTTCCCGGTCTTCTTTAATTAAAGTTCAAACAGTAACAAAATGAAGTTCGTCTCTGTCGTTGCATAAATTGACAACCAAAAATAATTCTGTTGATCCGTTGTCATGGTGACACTATCTAACTTTTCGTATATGTAAATACGTTTTTAGGGTTCCATAGTCAACTAAGAACCCTTATAGTTTCGCCATGTCTAGTGTCTGTCTGTCCGTCCGTCCGTCCGTCCTCGCTTAATCTCTGTGACCGTAAGCACTAGAAAGCTGAAATTTGGTGCCAATATGTGTATTAATCACGCCGACAAAGTGGTAGAATAAAAATTGGAAAAAAATGTTTTATTAGGGTAGCCCCCCTATATGTAAAGTGGGAAGTGTTTTTGTTTTTAATTTCAACCCTAACGTGTGATATATTATTGTTGGAAAGGTATTTAAAAATTAATAGGGGTTATATTGTTGGAAAGGTATTTAAAAATCATTTTTTGATAATGTCAATAATTTCGGAAATAATCGCTCCAAAAGTAAAAAACAATGCCCTCTAACTTTTGAACCATAACTTTAGAAAATAAGAAAAAAATCTGAAAAGTAGAACTTAAAATTAAAATTATTTTGAACTTGGATGGAAACAGTTTTTGTACAAAAAAGACAAAAAGTTGTACAAACTAATTTCTGGACTAAGTTTGTAGTATAATCGTATATGCAAGCATTTTTTTTAACTTCGTTTACATATTCTACGGAACCCCTACACTGAGCGTGACCCGACACGCTCTTTTTTAATTTGAGAAGAGTATGTAACCGAACCGACGCGACGACGCGACGGGACGAACTTCAAATGTTTGACAGATAGGAATAGTTTCTAAGGGAAAACGAAATTGTTGTTTTTACAATGATCCAAGCGTTTTTTTCATACTTACTCACTTTTTAAACCTTTCTTGGACTTCCACAAACATTTCAAAATCAAAATCTGATAAATCCGCCCAGTCTTTCCTGAGTTGTAGCCGGACTAACGAACAGGAATTGATTTTTATATATAAGAAGAAGTTAAGAAGAAGAAGAAGAAGAAGAAGAGGAGGAAGTAGAAGAAGAAGAATAAGAAGAAGAAGAAAATATAGATTATTGATTGAAAGTATTAAGACAATATCACTTACACCAGTGGGCCCGTACACGTTGTCTATCCACCCTGACACCGGCTCCTTGGCGGTCGCGATCACTGCAGATAATAAGAAAATCAAGTTGTATGACTTAGATTATGACAAAAAAAAATTGTCTAAATAACAGATCACCACTTCAATTTGAACGAAGGAGTAGAGCTCACCTATAGAAGGTCTAAATAGTGCCACCGGCAGGCCTTTGGAGTACTCTTGCACGATGTTCTCCGCCACTGCCTTGGTATACGCGTACGTGTTGGGGAAATCGCCCAGAAGACTGAAACAGTGGATACTCAAATCAAGAAAGTCATTATTCAAACTGGGCTGAGGATCGGTACTTATTAACCGACTTCAAAAAAAGGAGGAGGTTCTCAATTCGGTTGTGTGTTTTTTTTAACTGACTTAAAAATAAGGAGGAGGTTAACAATTCGGTTGTATTTTTTTTTTAGGGTTTGTTACATCAATACTTCGTCATTTATGATTTTCAAAATTATTTTTTTATTTGATAGGGTATACTAACAGATAGGTCTCATTTGTATCAAAACTCATATCTGATGAGGGATCCTTGACGAATCGAGGGAACTCCTCAAAAGATATAGGTACACACGCACCGATTTTAACAGTTTTAGTAACAAATCAAGCATTTTCATTTAGAAAGTATCATTTGGTGAAGAAAACTGATAAAGAAGACAGGCAACGGAACTCTTCAACGCATAACAGCAAATTACTCGCGATTGCTACAGTCACATGTCTGTGCAGAGTTTTTATATTTCCATAACATAACATAACCCTTCTATTTTTAAAGGGGCCGGCAGAGAAGTACGGATTAATGTTTAGATGTAGAACTTCTTTGGCAATTGTTCACTAACACTAACAGGTGAAAAATAACTCCACTGTCGGAAGTTTGTGGCTTTGTTGGTTTTATTTCGTTTATTACCAATGGACACCGACTTCCGAAAGTGGAGTTAATTTTCACCTGTTAGTGTTTTTTTAAGAAGTCAGTTGTTTTTTTTTTGTAAAAAAGTTTTTTTGGACGTCTAAGTTAGATAAAACAGTCCCCAAAAGAGTCCGCCTACTCAACTTAACTAAAGCAAAAGTTTTTTTTTTTTTTTTTTTAAATATTATTAAACTAGTACTTGACTGCAATCCCACCTGATGGTAAGCAGTGATGCAATCGTTGATGGTGAGGCGCACTAGTTTATTAGGAGCCTATTCACTCTTCACTCTGTAATAGAAGTAAACTGACTAAAACTCCTGCTTACATGTGCAGAGTTCGATTATATCCATTGCTCTGCGACACGAGATACTTCACAATATAGTTACTCTTTGTCTTCTTCTTTTTTCTCCTTGTCTTTCTTTGTTCTATACCAGAAAAACTTACAAATAATACCAGTTGTTGTAGGGGTCTTGTATACTTTCAACCGCGCAGATAACTCTAACATCGCGATGTAGGATGTTAATCGTTAGTTTGTATGTGACGAGATAGATGTCGCTACATGTGTCCCATTCTATAATATCTCAAGAAGCCAGCCGCTTACCCGGGCGTAATGTTGTTGATGACCTTCTCGTCCAGGGTCTCCACTAGGTCGATCAGCTTCTCGCCGGGCAGGGGACTGTCGTAGAACTTCTCACCGATCGCGGTTTGTGTACAATTACTGAAATATGTTATTTATATATAAGTAGGTATATATTTAAAATGTGTTTAGTTTAGGGGTATCGTGTTATCCGTTAACTGGGTCGCGGAGGTCAGACCTAAAGACACTGTGGCTACTTGGTGAATGGACAAAACCGCGCACCAGCCTGAACACGGAGCTGTTCAAGCTGGTACGTGGGTCCCCTTCACGTTAACCTTAACCACCGTCTTCAAACGCCGACAAAGCAGACTGCAATCAGTACCCAAGTAGCTCAGTAATGAACTAGTCACCTGTATGCGGTGGAGATGTGCACGAAGGCCTTTAGCTTACTGCAGCCGCGCGCCAGTTTGAACATCTCCCGCGTCCCCCGCACGTTGATCTCGACCGCCGTCTTCAGCGGCTCATCAAATCGGACTGTAGCTGCTCCGTGAAAGATCACCTCCACCTATGAAGACATAAAGATTACATCGTTGAGAATGTGATAGAATAGTTGCCATTGAAATGGATTACAAAATGGTGACAACATCAGGCATCATCATTTACCTGCCTTTTTCTAACTACGTTGGAGTCGGCTGCCAGTTTAACTGGATCCAGCTGAATACTAGTGTTTCACGTAGAGTGACAGCCTATTGGACCTCCACAACCCAGTTACTGGGTGACACGATAATTTACGAAAATTTTGCTTAAAGATCCTTTAAGCAATATTTTATCCAAATTTATTCCGATTAATGAGTTAAGGGGAATGAGAAACAGGGTGCAAAGTTTCTTCATAGCAATGTTTTTGGATCCTCCTCGTAGACGGGAGCTGTGTCTGAGGGACTACTACCCGGCGATTGTTGTCGTGATCTTGTATAAATCCTCAATCGCTCGGAAAACTTTAACATCGCGATGTAGGACGTCAGTCTTTAGTTCGTATGCGGCGAGATAGATGTCGCTACGAGAGTCCAGTAGTAAAAACAACAGAGTATTTTCCAAAGAAGGCAAAAATCTCGTAAATTTGCATCTATGATTTATGTATCTGTGCATTAGCATAAAATTAAGCACCTACTTAGTTAATTATTGCCCTCTTGATGTTTTTTAGGAACACACATACACGACAAATACATATTCAATATTTGACGACGCCATATTTGCTGGTCAAACAAACCTACTTAGTGTTTCGTAAGTTTAACATGTAGTAGGTTATACTGATACCTACAAAGCTGAACTTTCAAGTGTGCAATACCAATGTGTGGGTAACAGAACTATAATTAAATATGTGTAGAAACTAGACTATCAGCACGCCTTGCATAATCACCATAGACACGGATTTTGTCTACGGAAAAATCGACAAGTGACAGTTTATACAAACACTAGCATTGCACCCGCGTAGTTCCCGTTCCCGTGGGAATACAGGGATAAAAAGTAGCCTATGTCACCCGGGGATAGTATAGCTTCCCAACGATAAAAGAATTTTTGGTCCTGTTGTTTTGATGTTTATTCGTTAAAAAATACAAATCTTTCCTATATGTTATATAATAAGTATATTATAAGTTTTCCAATATACAGGGTGTCTCATTCAAATCGGTGAGTATGGGAAAGTCTGAAACTATAAGACATACGAAGATCTGTTCTTAGGAACCATGTCATCGATTTTAATAACAAAAAAACTGCATTCATACATTCAATAAAAACATCTGTACTCAGTTCGGGAATCGAACCCGGTTATTTTGAAAAAAAAAACATACACTATTTCTATTTAGCTATCGATTGTGGAGGTCTTAAGCAGTAAATGTCTGTATGAAACATGATGTCTAAAATGAATAAAATGCATTGTTTCCACATACTTTAATTTATTTTAGTAGGTGCTCAAAATAACCGGGTTCGATTCCCGAACGGAGTACAGATGTTTTTTTAAAATGTATGAATGCAGTTTTTCTTGTTATTAAAATCGATGACATGGTTCCTCAGAACAGATCTTCGTATGTCTTATAGTTTCTTCAGACTTTCCCATACTGACCGATTTGAATGAGACACCCTGTATTATATATTATAAGTAGATTTTTTAATAATAAACTATGCACTAAGTGGTGATAGCCTTGACAGGTGGACGGCCAAGTAACAGGTCTCGAGTTCAAACCACCACCACGCACCACTGTCTTTTTGGATTCATGTGCGTATTGTATAATTATGACTTGCTTCAAAAACGGTGAAGGAAAACATCGTGAGGAAACCGACATGCCTGAGAGATAATTCTCGACGGCATGTGAAGCTAAGTCAGAGGTCCATGGACGGCCTAAAACCTCCGACACCAGGTTGGTTACTAACTAGTACCTACACGAGAAGAAGAAGAGTACACTGTTGAATTGTTACTGACGGTGCTGCTGGGCCGAGAGTTGAAAATCACGTCCCGTGAGAAAGGAAAGGAGGGAGAGAGGAGGAGAGGAGAGGGGGAGGGCGAGGGAGGGGGAGGGGGAAAGGGAGGGAGAGGGAGATTGGGAGGGGGATGGGATGGGAGAGGGCGGGGGAGAAGAAAGTAGAGGGAGAGGGAGGGAGACGGACGGAAAGGGGAGAGAGGGAAGAAGGGAGGGGGTTAGAGAGGGAGAGAGAGAGAGGATTAATACCGGAAGTTGTAACAAAGACACCCGGATGGAACAAAGTTTCTTTCGATTTATCTTGAAGGAATTTTACAATTCCTTAACTAATCGATCGAAAGCAACTTCGTTCCTTTCGGGTGCCCCTTGACACCTCTCAAGTTTTTTATGTCTATGTATTGGATTGGGAAGACATTTATAACTCCTGTCATGTCGTCCAAGATGGCGCTGCATTAAAAATAGCCTATGTCTATCTACAGGAAATGATCTATCTTCTTGCCAAATTCCATTGCGATCCGTTCAGCTTCAGCCGTTTAAACGCGCAATAAATAAACAGACGTAAAAGCAGATTTACGTTCTCAAGTGAATATTAAAAGAATGAATTGGCCAGTTCGTCCCGCGCAGGATAACATCAGCAGCGCGCGACACTTATCTGTTCAAGTACATACAACGAGTCATCGTTGACTTACAAACTATTACTTAGTAGTTACCTGACAAACCAGTATGTGAAGTGAAGTACTACACTACGACGCACTTGACGCAACTTGAATCACAAAGCTTAGCGAGTCGACACGACATTCAAATGTACCTACACCGTGAAGGTCCGTCACCAAGTTCAAAAGGGATATCCAATTGCTAGAAAATATGACAACTTGAGACTTATTTAGGGTAGAAGGTAAATTGGTAAGGTAAATTCATTAATCAGTATCCTCAGGGAGTGTCTCAGTACTCAGTAGAAATATCTTGGCCACAATGTAACAGAGGACCTTTAGGATCATCTGGGCTATTGGTGACCTTTTAATTGCTAGTAACCAACTGGCGTCCAGTTGCAAACCATACTTTGATGAACTAAGAATTTACGAAAAATATGTATTGCACTTTAACCTTCCAAAACCTTTCAAAAGACAATGACAGCGCGGACACCGGTGCAGCGGTGTCGTCTTGGGCTTCAAGTTACAGAAACTGTCAATCGTGATACTGTGCACTTCTTCACATCTCTGCGAGTGCGCATGACGTCAGCCTAGATTCACACTGATGATAGCCAATACGAAACTAGCTGTTTGACAGTTAACTGTTGAACACTTTGCCCAGTTATCACCACTATCAACTGTCAACGGAGATACGCCATAGCCCTGCTGGTCTCGTGATAAAACTCCAGGTATAAATCTAAAGTATTCATAATACAATATTGTTATAATGATGGAAATAAACCATTTTGTGAACGATCATCATTAATATTCTGCGCAGTTCCTACACTCAAGAGATCTTCTTGTAAAAAATGTTTGCTCTTCAAGTGTATCTTAACACCACGTTACTATAAGATGTACAATATTGTAAGTAAAATAAATCTGTTTAGTTTTGCGCGGTCAGTGACTAACCTGTCAGTGTTTTATCTCGTCCATGTGCCTCTGACTTGGCATCACATGCCGTCGAGTAATATCTCTCAGGCATGCCGGTTTCCTCACGATGTTTTCCTTCACCGTTTTTGTAGCAAGTGATAATATACAATACGAAGAATCAGATGTGCATGGCTTGAGTTCGAACTCGAGACCTATGATTTGATAAGTTGGCACCATCTCATAGCCATCTCTAATTCTCTACGCCACCGCGCCACCGATTGGCTTGTTTATCTAGTGGTTGTGGTTAGTGGCCTATTTTGTTCTGTGCTCGAGTGTAATTTATCTTTACTAATATTATAAAGAGGGTTGGAGGCATGTTACTATACTAAATGTACCTATGCATGCTATTAGTAGAATTTTAATATTTGTACGGCCGAAATGCCGAATATAGTGAAACCCGTTGAACAAAACATCATATGTACCTATATTCTTGCAAATAAATAAATCATTCATTCATTCATTCATTCATTCATTCATTCATAAATCGAGAGGTCATGAGTTCGATCCCCACCAATTTCATTATTGACGTGAACCCACTCCAGCTATAAGCGTATTTAGCTTAGGTGGAGGGGTTAACAAGACTACTAGTAATGTGTAACCCACATTTTTTAATAAGGTAAGTCTATAATGTGTATGTATTTTGAAATATAGCACAAGCTAGTTGGTCGTAGATGGCGTTGTATGCAAGGTGTAGAATATTATTTATTATTATTGGTCAAATCAAATAGCGCGCGCATCCCCGGTTTCTTGTAACACATTTCTGTCCCTTTTCCCGACACTACCACAAAAATGTCAAGCAAGCGGGACGAAATACGTTCCACATCAAAAATATACCTTTCAGTATGACTCACCTCGTTCATGATCTTAACCCTGTCCTCGGAACACATGCCGAGGTCCGGCAGTCCGATGTCTCCCTCCACTATGCTGATCTTGCGGATGAAGTCTGGACATTCCTTGCGAAGTCTGTCGTACAGCTGAAACATGAGAGGTTTTTGATTTTACACGAAATTTTTTGGATAGGTGAGGTCGGTGTTTCACTATCTGACTTCTCTGAGAAGGAACACCGAAAGAAACTTAGAGGTCAGTCACTTTTAAAAACCCAACCATTATCTTGGTCAGATCATGTTAGAACCATGCAGATTAATGTGTGAAATAGTCTTTTGGGGAAAGAACCACACAGATATGAGGGGACCAGATCAGTCAGTGCAAGCATTTGTCAGTTATCGTGAGCTCAACTCGAAACTCGAGGAGCTCTACGTCCTGACGAACAATACCAAAGAAGGAACATTTGGTTGGTCCCATAAAGCACTCAAACTACCAATGTATAAAAGATCTTAAAATAATGCTTTTAGTTAAGCACAATCAGGGACCTTGTAGGGCACAGCAAAACGGCAGGCAGGTGAGGGATGGCAGAAACTACAGAGCGCCATCTGCTGCGATTCTTAAATACTTCTTTTGCTTCGTTTCCATTCGTACATTGTCATACACACACGCCGGTTGCGAGTAGGTACTATGCATCTGACCTTTCTAAAAACCTCACCAATAAGGGGTGTGTATGTCCTTCTGGGCGTTCCCTCCCGGCGTTTCTTCTAACATCTGCCTTATCACCTTTCGTTAGTCGTCTTTCACAAACTTTATTATCTCCTTAAATAATTGGTTGTGAGAATTGGTTTTAAACTGGACCTATCTATCTATAGTTAGTTCTAAATAAGGAGGCAATAGTCGATATTGACCGATCCACACTTTTAACACATTCTTGTGTAATAAAGAAATCAAGTCCTTTTAAATCTTGCATTGATTTCTATCGGAGACATCAATATTTTCTCGAATCAAAATTAACCAGATCATCTGCGTGATCCTTTTGTTAAAGCGCCCGGCCTTACGTAGTCTATCGGACACCTACTATAAAATCCTAGGGGAACGACCAATGCCCCCTTTTGCCCCACTATTCGGCATCAACTACTATTAGGTACCAGATATAATATGGAGGTATACAATAAAATAGCCAGATAAGCTGACACACGCCTCAGGATCGCTAGACGCAAGGAGCATAAGGCCTGTCACACTGCTTCACAATTACTAACGCAGAAATTAATGTCAACTAGGTACCACTAAACACCGGAGAATAAAACAGAACAATGTTGTTTTTAGGACGGCAAAGAAGGAGACAATATTATTTAACAACAGTCAACTGGACATACGTCACTTTCTTTTTCTTTCATCATCTTTCGTCTATAACCTATCGTCTGCCACCTGCCAGTTTTATCTAACAGGACCGTCGTGAAGCTCACAGGTCAACGTTACTCACTTCTTCTTATCGTGTGGTTAGTAACTAACCTGGTGTCAGAGTTTTAATGCCGCCCATGGGCCTCTGACTTGGCATCACATGCCGTCGAGAAATATCTCTCAGGCATGCCGGTTTCCTCACGATGTTTTCCTTCACCGATTTTTGAAGCAAGTGATAATTATACGTTACTCACTGATAATGATGATGATGATGATGATACTGGTAACATTGTGATCCTCAGGGAGGCTTGTGGCTAAATAAAAACAACCACACGGTAGATCGAAGGTTGCCAATGCTTGTTGCAATGGGTAACTATTCACTATACATCAAGACTGCTCCGTGCATCAAACGGTTGGTCCCGGCTGTCATTTGTAGATCTTTGACAGCCGTACGCCGAAAGTCTGACAACCATTCTAACCAAGGGGTTTCGCGTTACCCAGTCACTGGGTTGTGGAGGTCTGACAGGCAGTCGCTCCATGTAAAACACTGGTATTCAGCTGCCTCCGGTTAGGCTGAAAGAACACACACGCACAGTTTGGAAGAAGGCAGGCCAACGATACACAACTCAGGTACACAACTCACCACGTCATCGAACTGTTCCTGCAGCCTCTTGGCAATGTCCTTGTTCTTCTTAGGTCGCGCCAGCAGGAAGATCTTCTTGAGGTCAGGACACGATCTGTAACAAAAACGAAATGATCAAAATCAAAAGTCACACCGATCTCACCTTCTATTTAAAAAATGACATGCAGCACCTTTTGAACGTCTAAGTTACATTTAAGACAGTCCATCAAAGCCATGTGTCTGTCGAGTCCCTGAGGCACCGAGTATGACGAGTGATCGCACTAAAGATATTGTGTTGGCGCTAGCCACGTTAGTCTGCTGAGGAAGCTCATGATTTCTGTTCCCAATTCCCAAGTTGCACTCTTAAGTAAAAGTATTCCTTCATCTTAACTCAATGAATCATATTTGAAAAGTTAATCCCACCTGATTGATGGTAAGCACTAAACAGTGATGCAACGGACTAGTTTATTAAGAGCCTATTCACTCTAGCCTTGAAGACACCTAAATTATAATCGGACGGGAATACCGCAGCAGGCAAGTTGTTCCTTCGAATACGCGGTGTAAAGTTATTAAATTCAATAGCATACTTTGTGTACTTGAAAAACTATTTAGTTTTCTTGTTCAGGAATTTTGCACAGTCAACATGAATAGGGTTGTCTGTCCTGTGCGTCACGCCACCAGGGTGCAGCTCGCTGAGCCACCGGTGTGTTGCCCAATGTGCAATGTGCTGCACCCACCATTAACACCTGCGTATTCGCAACATTGCACAGTCAGCTCCAACCTGGTCAGTGGGCCTCGCACAAGCGTGCGGTGTCAACACTTTCAGACCTACTACACATACTATTTCATACGAATCGTTCAATCTGTTTCGGAGGATTTTTGTTACAAACACTGTGGCACAAGAAGTTTATATATGTATTAGATATACCTACATACATTGATAGAATTAGTAAGACAATAATTATAATATCCACATAACCTAACCTAACCAACCATACCTATCTTATAGCGAACCTAACTACTTGTGTGCACGTGTATGGAAACTTGTATGATTGTAAAAGAAGCAAAATAAGTATGTAAGAATCGTAGCATACTGCGCTCTGTAGTTTCTGCCTACCCCCATGGGCAAAAGGCGTGAGTTTATGTATGTAAGTATGTTATAAGCACAATTCCGAGAAACGTACTCATTTTACATTTACAGTTTAAAAATGGGTCGATGTTTAAGTGCGTTTAGATCGTGCGTGCGTGCGAGGCCCGCGGCTACAAGAAGCGCCTCTGATGCAGATTACGTCGCGAGCGTGCGCTTAACATGCCGTGCGCGTGCGCAGCATGCCGTGTGTGACAGACAAACAGACTAGTGGACTGTTTGCGCTTACGTATCTAATAGAGAACATGAAAACAGTTTACATACGACTGCATTAGGTAAGGTACATAAGTAGATTACATAAGGTCGCCCAGTGTAACACCCTAGCTCTTAAAGTTATAACCTATTTCTAAGTTTTTGACCGACTTACAAAAAAGGAGGTTTAACATTAAAGATATGTAGCATGTAACCCTTTAATTAATTTGCGATAAATGTGTAAAACATCGATTTCTGCCACCTTAAGCTTGGAATATTTGAGGTCGCGAACACCCTACGATAAGTAGGTTTTGAGACAAGTTTTAGGTTTCCAAAATAAAGGTTTGTACAAGTTTATGGCTTATAGATTAATTATCTCTCATTCATAGGTGAAACTAATTTGCCTGGACTAGTGGCAAATAATGAACGAAACAAAACCACCTAAGCCAAAGACTAAAAATTGAAAACAAAAAACTATTTTTTATGAAGTCGGTTGTATTTTTATGTTTAATTCAATACCCGAACTTTTATTAACACACAATGTGTTCGTTAAGTTTCTTGCTAATACATTTGGAGATTCCCCGAACGATGCAAACTGATCCCACGGAAAACCAAAGCAAAATGTAGAAGGAAAATGATAATATTGGTGTCCATTGACATTCTGCGCAGGAGTCACGCCGCCCTCGGCGATGCATTCGTGATGAGTGTCCTGTTTCACTCCTCAGATCCACTCCCTCCGACCGTGCGAGAGGACCGGAGGGTTGCCAGACACAGAAAAATAAAATGATCATCATCTGCCTATATTTTCCCAACTATGTTGGGGTCGTCTCTAGTTTAACCGGATGGAGTTTAATACCAGTGTTTTACACGGAACGATTGGCTGTCTCAAAATGAAAAGCCATATTCAAATTGGGCTGACGACCAGCACTTTTTTAACGTCAATATACGTAACACAGCACAGTCCGCCAAAAAGTCCACCCTTCGCCACTTCTTAGAGTTATGGCTGGGAAGAAGAAGTGGCAGAACAAAGATCCTGTGAATTCCACAACCTAGCTGTGACCGGGTAACAGGACACATCTTCTGGTCAGAAGGTATGTCGTGTTACCCTTGTACCTACGACTGTCGAAGATCTACAAATGACAGCCAGGACCAACGGCTTAACGCGCTTTCTGAGGCAAGTAGTGATCTTGATAATATGTAATAAATGGTCACCCATCTACGGACTGACATCGGCAAGCTTGGCCTTCGATAGCCACATAGCCACATAAAAGCCACATAGGCCAGACTTGTATATAGGGTGACTGGTAATTAGTGACCGATTCACGTGACACGTTATTGTATTAATGATTTCAATCAACTTTCCCACAGAAACTTTTCTTAAGTATACACAATAAACAAAAAAAAACGATGTTTGTTGAAATTCCCGCGCGCGCTCCTGTGGTCGATCGCAGTAGGCACGAATCGGCACGATCTATCAGCTGATAGTCTGACCTCGGGAGGGGCAAAATGTACTAGTTGTAGTAGCGTCACACGCTCCCAGATGAACGATCAAAGACGCGCGCGCGCGAAAGTCAAACAGCGTTTGTGTTATTGTGATAAAAGAAATTTAACTCATTAAATTTAATGAGTATAAAAAAAAGTTTCTTTGGGAAAGTTATTCGTATTCATGAGAACAATCATGTGTTCAAGTGTCGGTCACTAATTACCAGTCACCCTATATATTATATCTGCAAAGCTGTCTTTTCATTTCCTAACTGGCGTCCAGTTGCACACCGAATTTACAAAAAAAAATTAGGTATTGCACTTTAAGTGGACTTCAAGCTACGGTGACTATCAGACGGGTTACTGTGCGCTTCGTCACATCTCTGCGAGTGCGCGTGACGTCATCCTAGATACACACTGATGATAGCCAATACGGAACTAGCTGTTTGATAGTTAATCGTTGAACACTTTGCCCAGTGATCATCACGACAAACTATCAATGGAGCCCAATAGCCCTGCAGGCCGGACACCTAGCAACCCTACCTTCAACTACACGTATTAGGACAGTCAACTCTAACTTTGACCCGTTAAAAGCACCTCTATAACCAAACGATACGGGTGGTTTTCGCACATCAAATAGTTGTTAGCCGTTAGTACTTAGTTGCTCGTAGTTACTTATTAAAATTCTACACGTTATTGGAGGAAAATTTTTGCGTTTTAATGTAAACACAGAATTTGAATAATGCGTTTAGTAGTCGGTAGGTACTTGGTGAAGCTAAAAGTTTCCGACTGTCGTAACATGACATAATCAGCCTGTAATGTTCCCACTGCTGGGCCTTCTCTCTCTGAGAAGGAGTGGGCCGGAATCTCACAAATAATGCAGAATTTTCAAATTCGGTGCAATAGATACAGAGATTACCTCCTCAACGACAACTCTCTTTATAATATTAGTACCGATAAATCCAAGTTCTTCTAATTTATCAGAGAGATGCGTTGCTGGGGAGTTTGTTCCGCCACTTCTTCTTCTCAGCAAAATCACTAGGAACTGGCTGGCGCAGGGCGGGCTTTTTGGGGGACTGTCTTATGTAATTTTGACGCTCAAACAAAGGCCGATTCCCAGCCCTATTTGAATGAATAACTTTTAACTTTGATTTTTATTAGGGACGAGCCTAATCGGGCATGGATCCGCAGCCTATAAGACTGCTTCTTAGAAATTTCAGATCAAAAATCCCATGAAAAGAATGGAAGTCTTGCTCAATTTAGAAAAGCAAGTGCTAGAAAAAGATCATGAGGGCTGGAATATAGACACAAGAACTAGAATGAAGGTATATGAGAGCTGGAAGAAAGGCACGAGAGTTGGAAGAGAGACACGATGGGATCTAGTACACATACATACTTATTATAAACTCACGCCTTTTTCCTATGGGAGTAGGCAGAAACTACAGAGCGCCATGTGCTACGATTCTAACATACTTCTTTTGCTTCGTTTACATTCATACATGCTGTCATACACACACGCCTGTTGCGAGTATATACCTACTACGCACCTGACCTATCTGAAGAACCTCACCTATAACATATGTACATATGTCCTTCTAGGGCGTTCCCTTCCGGCGTTTCCACTTACTTCTGCCTTGTGTTAGTTGCCTTTCATTCATCCTTCTAGATCTAAATCTTCTGATCTTTTTTCTGATCTGATTTTCTTTCGTCTCTTTCTGGATCTAGTACAATTGGCGTTAATAATAATTCTGTACCTATTTCACTACATTCATGTCGCACTGCGCTACATCAGCAGGCACGTCACGGAGCCCTGGGGAGTGCGTGCGAGGGCCGGGAGGGAGGGGGACTGCACCACGTCGTCGTCAGCTGTCTATTGATTTTTATAAGCAGTTGATTGTTAATGAGCACTGGTATTGTGTCGCGTCACGCGTGCGTCCTCAGCACGTACACTGGCGGCCTTGGTTGCGCAAGCGGCGGCGGTCGCGACCGTACGCAAACACTAGTGGCCTGATGGTCTCGTTGTGAACGGACTAGAGTAGACAGTCTTCCAGCCTTCGTGCCTTTGTTATATGACGTGAGTCTTGATATGTATGAATGTTCAAAAATGTCAATTTATAATATCAAGACTCCTCCGTGCCTCGGAAAGCGCGTAAAGCCGCTGGTCCCGGCCATAGATATGTTTTTTAGATTTCTATACTCCCGGCTGTCATTTGTAGATCTATTACAGTCGTTACAGATATTTTATAACTTGTTTACCTTTAATCCTAATTTTATTTTATTTCTTTCTCTTCGTGCTTTTGTTTGTTTTGTATTTTTTTAATCTCCGCTATCATAAATTACTTACTTATATCATTGTTTTTGGGAAAACACTAGCTCCTGTAACACAGTGTAGGTACACTAGCGCAGGAGCTGGGGAATGCATTATGTATGTATTAATTTATGTCAATAAAGATTATTAAAGTAAGTCAGTAGCACCAAAATCTGACAACTAGTTTGGCAAAAGGGGTAACTGTAACTGGAATGTGGAGCTCCGACAGGCAGTACGTAAACACTGGTTTAGCGGCATCCGTTTAAACTGGAAGCCGACCCAAACATAGTCTGGAAAATGCTGACAGATGATGATATTCTTTGGAGTGAAGCAGATACAAAACAAGTACAGACGCCAGCACATCAAGTTACCCCAATGTGTCAAATTTTCCCAATTGAATATGAACCTTATTCTGTTTGCCATAAAGTTGAAAAACGATCAAAGAAATTTGACATACTGGGGTAACTTGATGTGCTGGCGTCTGTACATAATATTATGGAGACGGTTCACACGAAGTCATTGAGGCTTTTCCTCTTCGTGCCATATTGAGAGCTTATTGCTCTATTAAAATAAATACGGTTTACAATCCTACACGCGACAAGAGTAGATATCCTACAGAGATTGAACTTCAGAAATTCGCTAAGTGGTAACTATAGTACCTACTTATAGTGAAGGTGTATTTATGTTTATTAACTACTAGCAGGTATAACGCGCGTAGTTCCCGTTCCCGTGGGAATACAGCTAGATAGAAAAGTAGCCTATGCCATCTGGGGATAGTGTAGCTTCACAACGGTGAAATAATTTCAAATCAGTCCAGTAGTTTCGAAGCCTATTCAATGCAAAAAAATAAACAATCGAATCTTTCTTCTTTATAATATTAGTCTAGATAAGATAGACATGCTCAACATAAGTACCTACGTCTGTAATTCCCGAAGGGTTTGGTAGCGGTGTGTAGTGCAACCACATTTTCACCATCAATCAATTGGACAGAAATCCAGACTCGTATCATAATAATATCATAATGTATTTATCATAGTCCAGAGTACTACCAAGTAATTCCAGATGAACAAAACTCAATAACGCTACACCCGACTCGGGGATCCCAGGAGCTCACACTCAGCAGTACACACAGCACCAATGAGCGACACTAGCACTCTGTCGCTTATGTATTCTTGTGCTACTGGTACTGTAGCAATTTGCAATAACTAGTTGTCTGAATCTGATTGCGTTGTAAATTGAACGTTTATGCGATATAAATAACTAATGAGGTATTGCTGCTAATGTACCTGGAAAATAGGTTTAATTATGACCTGTCTGAGTACAGTTGACGGCGTCTGTGGACGAAAATAATAATAACATTACACGACTATTCCCACAACCCGTTGATAGTGGCCCTGACTGCTATACCGGAGGTCTTGGGTTCGATTTTCCACCCAGGACAAATGTTCGTACGATGAGCACGATCATTTTAAAATTCTAGTACGTTTATCAGCTGTTTAGTACCCAAAGCACAAGCTCTGCTTAACTTGGGACTAGATGACGTTGTGAAATTTATTTATTTATGTTCTTTTAGGGCGAAACTTAAATTGAAGCTTTCCCTAATAAGCAAATGCTACTATAGTTTAGCTGAATACTTAAAAATTATAAATTATAAGTAACTTGAAAGCATTTTAATACTCATAGTATCTATAAATATTACAGCAGTGCTCTTCCTCCTCTCCTCTCCTCCTCTAACTTGAACTATGCTGTTCCGGACAGGGTCCATAATAGTATCTCATATTATATTACATAAATAATAAATGATATTTATTTCTGTAAATAGGTTTTCACAAACACTTTTACACGTCTTTTTTTTAACTAGTAGATAAGATCGGTGTTTCACTACCTGACTACTCTGATACGAAACACCGAAAGAAACTCAGAGGTCATAGTCTCTTTTAAAGTCCAGACATTATCTTGGTGAAATCATGTAAGATCCATGCCGATTAGTGTCTGAAATGGTCTTTTGAGGAAAGAACCAAACAGAATGAGGGGACCAGATCAGTCAGTGCAAGCATTTGTCAGTAATCGTGAGCTCAACTCAGAACTTGAGGAGCTCCACGTGCTGACGAACAATACCAAAGAAAGAACATTTGGGTTACACCTAATACACATAATATACATAATTACACATAATATATTATATCCCTACTAACCGTAAAACACACAGTACACATGGTACGCATATAGATCACTGTTTGTAATGTTGACTAGCTGTCCCGGCATAATCAAAATCAAAAGTCTTTATAATTCAAAATAGGCTGAGAATCAGCACTTTTTGAACGTCAAAAAAAAAATGCATAAGACAGTCCCCCAAAAACGCCCCCCTCTTCGCAAACTTCGTTCTGCCTTAGAATCAATTTATAAGTCTTATTTAGTTTTTATTAGTTTACATTTTATTCTCAGAGCTACTGAATATACACTCAAAATTTCATAAGAATCGGTCAAACTACTTCGGAGGAGTTTTGGTACAAACACTGTGACACAACAGTTTTATATATTAGATATAAGATGACAACAAATAGATCCAAACCAATAATATCTATTACTACTTTTTTAACCGACTTTCAAAAAAGGAGGAGGTTCTATGTTCGTGTGTATGTATTTTTTTTTTTTTTTTTTTTTTTTTTTTTTTTTTTTTTTTTTTTTTTTTTATGTATGTTACCTGATTTCTCCGCCATTTGTGGACCGATTCTCAAAATTCTTTTTTTATTTGAAAGAGTAGACTCCTGAGGTGGTCCCATTTTAATTTGGTGAAGATCTGGTGCTGATCTTCGGAGATATACAACGGAACTCTTCAAAAATAAACAGCAAATCTGTCGTGATTGCTGGAATCGTTTGGATGTTTATTGTTTATACAACATAATGACGTATCATCACGCCTGTATGCTCTGAGGGGTACGCAGGAGGGTACAATATACCTAGATTTCGTCAGTTAGGTATGTTAATTTTAATTTATTAGGGATTAGTGGAAAACCCTATTATGATGACATGTATTGTTAACAATTAACAATATAAAATAAATTCATGGCAAATATTTTTATGGTAACAACTAAAAATGGAAAAATAAAAAACTTTTTTTGCAAAAAATAAAACCGACTTCAAAAAAAACACTAAACGGTGTAAAATAACTCTAAATTCGGAAGTCGGTGGCCCATCATGAGTAAGACTAACCCACCAAAGCCACAGACTTCCGAATTTAGAGTTATTTTACACCGTTTAGTGTTTTTTTTGAAGTCGGTTTTATTATTTAGCGAATCTCTAATGTGATCTTATTTAAACATTCTGTGTTCGATAGAATTAAAATAACAACATGTATATATGTATAACCTAACCTAACTTACCATACCTATCGTATAGCGAACCTAACTACCGAACCTAACTACCTTACTGAAAAGCATTGATTTAAAAAATACTTAATTCATAATTTTATACTGAAGTACTGCGCTGCGTGCGTCTATGTTACATACAATTTATTTAGTTTTCCCGGTCTACTTTAAAGTCCAAACAGAATATATAATTATCTTTTTGCAAAGAATTAATTGAAGTTCGTCTCTGTCGTCATTATTAATTACGTAAATTGATTTCTGAAATATAAGACTTTTGAATTACAAATTCTATTTCTATTATAGAAAGAAAATGTATTTAAGAATTTGTAATTTTATTAAGCGTATGTGGAATCAACGGTTTGTCAACTGTCAAGTGTATTTCATTTTCAGCCATACTGTTACAAATTCTACTCTTTCATACTTGACAGTTGACAAACAGCTGATTCCATATACCTACGCCATTTTCTTTCTGTTGTCGCCTTATCGAAAGAAAATGGCGTAGGTATATGGAGTCAGCTGTTTGTCAACTGTCAAGTGTTAACGTGTAGAATTTGTAATATGGCTGAAAATGAAATACACTTGACAGTTGACAAACAGCTGATTCCATATACGCCATTTTCTTTCTATTGTCGACTTGTCGATTGCTTGCCTGCTGTTTCTACAATCTGTCACTTTGCCGATTCTTCTGTTGACAGAATTGGTCATTACGGTGATCAGGCTCGGCGCTGGCGTGCTGGACATGCGATTAACTGTACAAATTTAGCACCACTTACTAAAAGACTTATTCGTAACCTTGCAGTCTGCGTCGGTATTTAAGATTCCGTATCTACGGCTGTCGACTGGTAGTACAAATTGCTAGTTCCATATAGAACTAATAAAGCCTTGTTTCCTGTCGTTATTTCCTAGACAACCATAACGTTATCCTTGTTGGAAGTACTCAGTACGGAGCTGTTTGGAATAGAAGTAACGACTATAACAATTGGGATTTTAAACCATTTGTTTCCGTGTCTACCAAAGAGATTTAAGAGAGAGGATATGAGAAGAAATGTCATAGAAAAACTGTGATCCCATGTCTCAGTAACGCCATCTAGCATAATATGGCAATATTGGAGCGGCAGCGGAGCGAACTAATCTAGATTAAACTAGGTACTTGAAAATTTAGTTCGTGATGGACCCCGTCGATAGTAGGTATTGAATGTGTTTAGTGTATACTGAAGAATCGACACATTTCTTATTTCCTGTCTCGACACTACCATGTTTGAGACGGAAGAATTGTTTTAAATGGGAAATCTCTGAGTTTCTTTTGGTGTTATCTTTCAGAGTTGTCAAATAGTGTATAGAGGTATGATAAACAGCTCGGCTCCTCCTCGCGGACGGGTGATGTGTCTGGTGACCTACTACTGCCCGATGCTTGTTGTCGGGAACTCGATTTCATTCACATCGCACGGATAACTTCAATATCGCGATGTAGGATACAAGTCGTTAGTTCGTAAGTGGCGAGATAGATGTCGCTACGCTACAGTGAAACACCGACCTCATGACCTCATCTGGTTAAAAATTTATGTGTGTGAAAGTGTTTGTAAAAACCTATATCACTTCATTCTTCTCTTTGCTGGCGCACGATTTTGATTCATACAGGACAGCTCAGGCCTTACTATACTACCTTGTTTTATAGCTAAGTATATTTACAAATCATATCAAAATAGCTCTTGCTTCATATTAGCTTAAAAGCAAAAGTAGCAACGCTGGTGACCGACCAGTCGCCGCCGCCCCAGTCTAGGCGCATTCATTACCTACCGATAAAATCTTATAATTGATTTCATGATCTATATGCAAGACACGTCACAGCTCAATTACTAGATGATTACGACATGCCTCTACTATACTATAATTATAACCACTACTGTTGAACTGGTATCGTATGTTTACCAGTTACTGGGTTGTGGAGGTCTGACAGGCAGTCACTCCATGTAAACACAGGTAATCAGCTGCATCTGGCTGAACTGAAAGCCAACCCCAACACAGCTGGGAAAAGGTCAGGCAGATGACGGTAATATGACAGGCACTTGTAGAGGAATCAGATTCCGGCCGGTGTTCCCTCCAGGATTCCTCAATGGCAGGCCTGGACTCTTGATTTACTGTAAATAATTTGGTACTTAAAGAAAAAAAACAAAATGCATAAGATTTAGGTACGTTCCCAAATGTTAGAAGTAGCGAATGCGATATCACGTTGAATGGAGGAAAACGACAGAGCAATATCTACAACAATCTAGTCTAATATCTGCTACAATTCTTACATACTCGTTGCGCTTAGCTTACACTCATACATGTTGTCATACACACACTCACATAATTCAACAACAGCCAACAATATCGACAATAGTTTTACTGATGATATTTGAACAAAACATTAGTTTTAAACTTTATCAATAGATGGCGTTGCCTTCATGTTTGCATGTTTTTAACTCAATCAAGCATAATAATTTTCTTGAACGTATTTTTATAAAAGGAAATGCTCATTTGCTGAGGAAACTTTGGCCAACAGATGCACATGAAGAAACAAATGATAGACATTAGGATTGACAATATATGTATAGAACTCGGTGGTAGGTAGGTATGTAGGAACTTTTAAAAATAAGGATTGCAATTCCTACTTTAATAGTAATGGCCATAAAAATATTAGAATGCAATAATCAATTTATTGTTTCATTTAAAGAATCGGCTTTTGAGCCTTTGTACGACTCGTTATAAGTTGGTAACAGCAATAATTTACTTACTTACTTATAATTAATCAATTATTAATTAATGGGACAAACACTAAAATCACGAAAAACCTACATTTGGTCGAGTTACACAAATGTAGGTACTGTGTACTATGTATCAGCTGATTATTTTCTCGCTTTTTATTAAATTGGCCATGGTCTAGTGACTGCCTCGTCGGTGTAGTGGTCGCAACTCGCAAGCGCTACTGCTGAGCATGAGGCCCCGGGTTCGATCCCCGGGTCGGGCAAAGTGTTACTGAGTTTTTCCATCTGGATTTTTTCAGCAGCAGCCTGTCACATATATACCTACAAATGAAACCAACGGCTTAACGTGCTTTCCGAGGTACGGAGGAATCTTGTTATGTAATGAATGGTCACCCATCCACAGAACAACCTCGAAAGATAAAAAAAGATAAAAACTTGAGAGGTGTCAAGGGACACCCGGATGGAACGAAGTTCCCTTCGATTGATTAGTGAATTATTCAATCTTCTCTCTCTCCCCCTCCCCCTCCATCTTCCTCCTCCCGTTCCCCTCCCTCCCCCTCTCCCTCCCTCCCTCCCCCAACCCTTCCCATATCCCCCTGCCCCTGTGCCATGTCATGTGTGTGTATAATCATGTTTTGGACAAATAAATTATCTTTTATCTTTTTTCGAAGAGCGTAGCTTAGCCCGTGACTTGTGAGGCAGTTCTTATTTAGCCACAAGGGGGATGAAACTAGTTGAGAGGTGACAAATGAACCATTGTGCTACCTGACAGCGGGTGCTGGGCAGTGAAAGTGCCAACCTGTCAGTACTCCAAAAAGCACATAGCTATAACAGGTGACCCGGTTCCGCCCGGCGGCGGCCAGCACTACGTGCATTATGATTGTGATACACTTTCATAAATTACAGTGATTCAAGTGTTATGTGTATGACATAAGTGAGTGGGCTGTAGGCTCGCCGGCTACTAGGGTTGCCAGGTCACCAAACCTTACAGTCGGATAGACGAGCCAGTTTGGCCCCACATTTTGGGTAAAAAGCCCGGTCACCCTACTTTATTAGCAGACGTCACGTGGTTTCACTGGCGTAGTTTTCGTTCCCGTGGGAATACAGGGATAAAAAGTAGCCTATGTTAGGGTGAAAGAATGTAGCTTTCCTACGGTGAAAGAATTTTTCAAATCAGTCCAGTTGTTTCGGAGCCTTTTCAATGCAAACAAACAAACAAACAAATCTTCCCTCTTTATAATATTAAATAGAGAGTACCTACCTATAGATTTTTTGTCGTATTCTGAGACAAAAAATCTATAGGTAGTAAGTAAAATCAAGCTTATTTTATTACTAGCTTCTGCCCGCGACTTCGTACGCGGATCTTGTTGCTTATGCCAGCGACAACGGGGTCGTCAAAATCGAAGATCTGAAACGTCTGATGTCGAATTCTAAAAGCCCGGGGACGGAAAATCAATGGGATGCGCGAGACGATTCAAGACGTTCCAGATTTTTTATTTTTGTTGGTCAACAGGAAATGCCATCAGACTTAACAACTTTTGCTAAGAAGCCATTTTTATTATGTATATGTTATATTGTCTCTGGACTTTGGAGTTCCCCTACAGGTGCTCCAGATCTTGAAATTTAGTCTCACAGCAGAAAACACCATTTTTATATCTCTTTTAATTTAGTTCCATTTCCCAAAATAAATTATAGCCAATATGTTGCGTGACGTTCACGATCAGCGGTCAGTCGCGCATCTCCTTCCCCCACTTATCTCTAGAGTCGATGCGTATATACGCTGAAAACTCAAGCGTCATGCTTTTTCCGTGAACGCCTCCAACTCGCGAGACAGTGCATGATGTTCACGATCAGCGGTCAGTCGTGCACATATTCTTCACTGGTGTCTAGCGACCTGAATGTAGATGCGTAAATACGATGAGAATGCAGGCGTGCTTGCGATCCCAAGAAGTTTCCACGGAGCGAGTTGCAGCCTCATGATCTCGAACAGCATCAAGTCTTTCCTAACGCTCTTCGGTAGATTGTTGGGATCTTATGATATTCAATTATTTAGCGCCTTTGGAACATTGGGAAAGATTTGACCTCTTTCTCTAACTAACTATAACCATGCCTGTTATAGTTTTATTGTGATGATACCAGCAGTGCGATTCTGGTGAAATCACCGTGTGAAAATGTAGGCGTAGTGAGGGCGAATTGAGTTGTCATTCCATACTAATGCAAGGCATTGACAGTTCACTTCACTCAAGTTTTCACGGCGTGACTTTTACGGAATCGACCGGCTGATCAATTAAAATCTAAGTGGCTGCTCCCCTGCGTTACCGGGTAGGCTACCGTGTAACAAAGATAAATGGAAAAGGAAATTAAACACTCAAATAACATAAGCCCGAATGCATATTTATACTATAAAAAAAATGGGAATTTTAGCCAGTAGAGTCTAATTTTCAACGATATACCATCATCATCGAAAATCAGTCCTGAACTGTTCCCGCCTTTACCGCGTGGAGGTACTTATGTTATTTTATAATTATGCAATGAAATTAGTGATAGCTTTAATTTTTATATCAAATGTTTCTGATTTTCGATTTTTATAAGTCAACAGGAAATGCCTATCAGACCGAACAACTTTTGCTAAGACGTCATTCCTATGTGAGTTATAGTGTAGCTGGGCTCTTGGAGTTCCACACAGGTGTTCCAGATCTTCGGTTTTTATACGTCAACAGCGAGTGCTCATAAGGCTGAACAACTCTTGCTAAGACGTCATTCCAATATATGTTATAGTGTAGCTGGGATCTTGAAGTTCCACATCAGGTGTACCGGATCTTCAAATTTATTCTCTCAGCAGAAAATGCTCATCACGTGGAACAATTTTTGCTATGGTACCATTTTTGTATCTCTTATAGTTTAGCTGGTCTGTTGCGGTTCTGCATCAGGTGTTCCGGATCTTCAAATTTATTCTCTCAGCAGAAAATGCTCATCACGTGGAACAATTTTTTCTATGGTAACATTTTTGTATCTCCTATAGTTTAGCTGGTCTGTTGCGGTTCTGCATCAGGTGTTCCGGATCTTCAAATTTATTTTCTCAGCAGAAAATGCTCATTACGTGGAACAATTTTTGCTATGGTACCATTTTTGTATCTCCTATAGTTTAGCTGGTCTGTTGCGGTTCTGCATCAGGTGTTCCGGATCTTCAAATTTATTCTCTCAGCAGAAAGTGCTCATCACGTGGAACAATTTTTGCTATGGTACCATTTTTGTATCTCCTATAGTTTAGCTGGTCTGTTGCGGTTCTGCATCAGGTGTTCCGGATCTTCAAATTTATTCTCTCAGCAGAAAATGCTCATCACGTGGAACAATTTTTGCTATGGTACCATTTTTGTATCTCCTATAGTTTAGCTGGTCTGTTGCGGTTCTACATCAGGTGTTCAAGTTTCCAAGATAAATTATAGCCTATATGTAGCCCAGACTTGATATCTATACAACAAAAAAAACATCATTCAAATCCGTCCAGTAGTTCCGAAGATTAGCGTGTGCAAACAAACAGACAAACAGACAAACAGACAAACAGACAAACAGACAAACAGACAAACAGACAAACAGACAAACAGACAGACTTTTTTTTTTGGATTCGTGCTCTATTACTGTTTCTAAACCCCCCTCAATTATTATTTTTTAAATATATTCAATGTACAGACACAGTTTTTTTACAGTCTTATTATATGTATAGATTACCAGAAAAAAGTTTACATTTTCTTAAAAAGCCGAACACAGTTTACACGCAATCAGAAAGGTTTAATAGCTTAATAGCCTGGCAGACAAAGAGATTTAAGATAGGTAAGTACTATAGAGGGACATACAACGAAATGTCATAGAAAAACTGTGATCCCATGTCTTAGCAGCGCCATCTAGCATAATAAAGCAATAATGGAGCGGCAGCGGAGCGAACTAAGCTAAACTCATCGACTTGCGACACTAGGACACAAGTATCGAATGAACGTTTTGTTGGTGATGCCCCGTCTATCTACTTATGTATGTAAAAATATTGTGACCGTCCGTCACAATGACTGAACCAAGTGAGATATTATGTCCTTTCTTATGGACATATAAATAGGTATTAAATATTATAATACCTATTTGCTACTATCTAGTAGGCTAAAGTGAAATATTTGGTACCATTGCACAAATAAATATATCAATGAAGTAAAGTGGCCACTTCCAAGTTCTCGTAGTTTTAGAGTTATATATGTAGGTATTAACCGTGTTGTTAATGTTGAACGTAAGACATTCAACACTTACTATTGAATGTCTATGCCAACCGGCAACCCTACCGCCCGCCATACTGCTCGTAAGTAAGTGTTTTGCTTTACTTTAGAACCAGACGATGGTCATGTAACTGTTTTGTGAAAACATGCGTTTTTAAGTAAGTAATGCGGTGATTACATTATAGCGTCACTTGTTTACGACTCCTTATACACGACAGTCACTCGCTGTATGCAAAGACCACGTCAATATAAACGGTACTTAAATTATATTTATTTGTGTAAATTGGTTTTTACAAACGCTTTTACATTTTTTTTTAATTAGTGAGGTGAAGTCGGCGTTTTCACTATCTGACTACTCAGAGAAGAAACACTGAAAGAAACTCAAGAGTCTTTTAAAGTTCAGACATTTTGTGAGCATAACGCAGATTAGTGTCTGAGATGGACTGCTGGTCGATTCTGTTGAAATCACCGCGTGTAAACCTGGGTGTAGTGAACACTGAAGTCTCTGTCAGTGTCACCTATCAGTTGCTAGGGATTGGCAAAGTATGAATCATAATCGAGAATACATAACTTATTTATTTACATACAAACAAACTTAAACTCACGCCCTATTCCCATGGGGGTGGACAGAAACTGCAGAACGCCACCCACTACCTATAATATTGCTTCACATAATACCGGTACCTACTTGTTAATATTTTTTCTGTGCTAAGTATTTTATTTATTTTATGCTAAGTAAATTGAATAGGTGATAATTTAGTTCGAAAGCTCTATTGGATTTGAATAATTAATTAAATTAAATCAATTTAGGTACTTCATACCTAAGGTATTACCTGCTGCGCTGCGCCCGCCGATCCGAATCTATGAAAACGCCTTCACATCTTAGTTCACTGTGGACAAATAGCGTCCTACCTACTTTAACTAGTCGTTGCCAAAAATATAAAGCATTTCTACCATCTCAGCACTCTCACAGATACCTACTTACAAATTAATTCTTCTACGTTCGCATAATTACCAAAAGTCACAATGACAGTTGTACGACACTGACTCGGTGCTGTCGCCATGACAACGATACGCCCACGCGATGCCGGTCGTGCTGTTGCCATAGTAACCACCTAGCGTCCGCGCCGAGTGAATTCGATCACGCGCGTGCGTTTGTCGTCATCTACCATTTTATAGACTATACGGTGTTTATTTCCAAAGATTTGAATGCCTTATTTCAATTTTTATTTTAACCATTCAACAAATATATCGTCATTACATTATTTTGTCAAATATGTTACTTTTTCAACGTTCACATTCATCGAGTCACAATGATGCACACTCACGCCCGCGTTGTTACTATGACAACGCGAAGCGCGCGCGCGTGAATTTTTTTTTTAATATTCATTGTTTAGAGGCCATGTTGTTGACGTATGAACCTGTTTGATTTTAAATAATTATTATATTTTAAGATTAAAAAGTCTAAATTTAAATTAACCATTTAAAAAGTCAGTACCTACCTACCTACCTAGTAGTCGTGCCTAATTTTGATGTCCAAAATGAAAATAAATAATCGATACCTAGGTAAAACTCTTAACCTTAGTCTGTGACTGTCATGGCCTTTTTTTTCGCGTAGGTACCTACCTATTGTATTGTAGGTTAAATGTAATGTCACCAAAAGAATGATCTTTGTTTTGTAAGCATTTTAGAGGTTGTAATTGATAAAAATGCAGTCCGCCGTAGTTGTTTTTTATTAAATACCTACGTAATTTTCACATTAACAAAATATAAAACAAACCACTTATTAAGGGGGAAAACTAACTTCTAAGGAGGCCAAGATAAATTGGTAACAACGTGCCTCTAAGAACAAAGACGCATCGATTTGTCATTGCATTCAAATTTAGTCTTGCACTTTGCAGTGACATTAGATTTTGATATTTTGAATGTTGTTTTGTTAGTAAGTACTTTTACGGATGCAATTGGTATGACAATTAAGCTGCTACCGAAGTTCCGCCCGTGTTAGTTAAGACGAGAGTTAAGTGGCTATTTACATTGACAAGGACGGAAACAACAATCAAGTGATATTCAATTAATCAATATTATAGGAGGCTCGGAGGCTCCTGTCTTTTCCGTAAGGGGATGGGCGTCGGCGTCTATGTAGCAACGGTACGGTATTATTAACGTCAGTGTATTCTTGTGAACTGGCAGATACCTACCTACTTACAAGCAGTGCAACTAAATAGGTATAAAACCTCTGCCTCGCATCGTTCCAACCAGAGTGCATTCATGCTGTTTCAATTTCGACTGTGCGACAAATAGAGGGGATTGGATTGTTTGAAACTACCACTGAATGAAAACTTAGAATTGCTAAAATAAATTTACTCACATTCGATGAATGTTTTATTGTCCTTTTTCTGAGTTGAGTACCTACATTAGTACATATTCATATTACCTACCTACATCATCCAACTAGAAAGCAAGATAAATCCCAATAAGAGGTACAAATTAAGGTAATACAGCATGTTTAGGTCAATCATTAATTTCATTTAACACTTCTAGCTACCATATTGTAGGTACAGGGGCAGAATTCTTACTTAGTGTTGATAGTGTTTCCATCACCAAGTCTCCATCCGGGATCAAGACTTGAATCCAGTTGATAGCAATAGACGCCCCTTCTTACATGGGACTTGAACATAACGGATACATACTTACTCATTTACATACAATGTGGCCCACAAAACCTATCAAATGTCATATTTTAATATAAATATTTAAGCAATTAGGACAACAAAAATAGTATAGGGAAAACAATAGGTTGTATAGATGATACAACTACTATCCAGACATTATTATCCCACAAACTATCTCTCTCTCTCCATCTCTCTTGCTCTAGCAGTGTTTGGTGAGGTCAGAAATAGTTTAATATTGCAAAAAATAATAAGTTTTACTCATTGCTATCATGTTACAGAATTTTGCAAATTTATATTATAAATTCTCCGCTGCTGGGGTTCAACTTCTTGATACCAGTGGGGCAGGCAGACTTCTGTATTGAATGTGTAGATACAAGGTGTGGCCCGCCACCTCCATCATCATCTGGCAGGAAAACCTGCTTGCTGGAAGCATTACAGTGTACATTATTATTATTATAGCTATATATTTTATGCATCACTCTATTAATTTATCAGGAGCACAGTATAGAAAGCCTGCATTCTACCTTTCTAAAAGTATAGCGGCATCAATGACATAGAACACCTTTTAAGGCGTACTACCTATGATGAGTAATTGTAACATAACATCTTAGTTCCACAATCAACCTCCCTGTGTTTTAAATAATTGATCTGCTCTTTAGGAATGTTTAACAAACAAAAACTGTGTGTGTTAATTGACAGATACCTTCTTAGCTCAACAGCCACTTGGATTTGTGTGATTGATGCAAGTAGTGGTGATGAAATTTGTTTCCATGGTCGCTCCTTCAAGCAGCTCCAGGCTTGTAAAGACTCATCTGCTGAACAGTAGAATGCATCAGATTAATAATAAATTGAGCTTGCTTTCATGCCAATAATTTACAATGTTGGTTACACTGTTAAACCGAGTTTAACCAAAAGCTGTCAAATATAATACATAACTTATAAATGTTCTGATGTACCTTTAAAATAATGATTAGGTAGGTACTTTGAGAATTTAAAACAGGATCCATCAGATCCAAACAGGACATAGGTACCTACTGTTTGATTTTGTACTAGGTACATACTACTTTACTTAACTTTTTACTGATAATGAAAAGCATGAGAACACTATTACGGGATTGCTTAGCTACCTATATTGTAGTTATAAGTAAGTAGATTCCTACTTACTATCGGTCCGTTTTCGTTCTTGTTACGATCACAATATCCACATTACGTTATCACTTACGTTTCGTACAGGGTTGGCATTAAATACTATAATATTACAACTAAAACTTATACCATAACAGTGCTAGACGTCATCAATAATTGTTTGTAAGTTTTCTTTTGTTATTGTTAGGTTATGTGATTTATTATTGATCTGACAGTTTGACAGCCATCCATCACATTTTTTTTTTAATTTTATGAGCTGGTAACTGGACCTTTAAGTCAAATCTTATTTTATTACAGACATCACAAGACACGACGTAATAGATGATGAATTGCGAAATAAATGTAATTATGTCATGCGTGTGAACAGCCGCGCGGCCATATGCGGAAACTATTTGAGAACGCTCGAATTCAAATAGTCGATTTAAACAAGTAAAATAGATGAAGATTGTTTAGCTTTTTACAGCTTACTATTTGCTTGTTTTAGCTCACTATCACTTTTTTTTCTGAACGTTACAATATTATAAATTTCATGAAAGGCAATTTAGCGGGCTGGCTGGTGCATTCGTTCCAATGTCTATGATAATGATTTATTTTAAACTTGGATTTGTGTTTCGAGTTAGCCACCAAAAACCAAGGTTTAATTTATTAATAGTACCTATCCTATCTGATATTAGTACCAAAATTTTCTTTCGCAACATAATCTATTACGTCGTGTCTTGTGATGTCTGTAATAAAATAAGATTTGACTTAAAGGTCCAGTTACCAGGTCATAAAATGAAAAAAAAAATGTGATGGATGGCTGTCAAACTGTCAGATCAATAATAAATCACATAACCTAACAATAACAAAAGAAAACTTTCAAACAATTATTAATGACGTCTAGCACTGTTATTGTATAAGTTTTAGTTGTAATATTATAGTATTTAATGCCAACCCTGTATGAAACGTAAGTGATAACGTAATGTGGATATTGTGATCGTAACAAGAACGAAAACGGACCGATAGTAAGTAGGAATCTACTTACTTATAACTACAATATAGGTAGCTAAGCAATCCCGTAATAGTGTTCTCATGTTTTTCATTATCAGTAAAAAGTTAAGTAAAGTAGTATGTACCTAGTACAAAATCAAACAGTAGGTACCTATGTCCTGTTTGGATCTGATGGATCCTGTTTTAAATTCTCAAAGTACCTACCTAATCATTATTTTAAAGGTACATCAGAACATTAATTTATAAGTTATGTATTATATTTGACAGCTTTTGGTTAAACTCGGTTTAACAGTGTAACCACCATTGTAAATTATTGGCATGAAAGCAAGCTCAATTTATTATTAATCTGATGCATTCTACCGTTCAGCAGATGAGTCTTTACAAGCCTGGAGCTGCTTGAAGGAGCGACCATGGAAACAAATTTCATCACCACTACTTGCATCAATCACACAAATCCAAGTGGCTGTTGAGCTAAGAAGGTATCTGTCAATTAACACACACAGTTTTTGTTTGTTAAACATTCCTAAAGAGCAGATCAATTATTTAAAACACAGGGAGGTTGATTGTGGAACTAAGATGTTATGTTACAATTACTCATAATAGGTAGTTGGTACACCTTACAAGGTGTTCTATGTCATTGATGCCGCTATACTTTTAGAAAGGTAGCATTAGCCTGCATTAGGCAGTTAATGCAGGCTTTCTATACTGTGCTACTGATAAATTAATAGAATGATACATAAATATATATCTATAATAACAATAATGTACACTGTAATGCTTCCAGCAAGCAGGTTTTCCTGCCAGATGATGACGGAGGTGGCGGGCCACACCTTGTATCTACACATCCAAAACAGAAGTCTGCCTGCCCCACCGGTATCTAGAAGTTGAACCCCAGCAGCGGAAAATTTATAATATAAATTTGCAAAGTTCTGTAACATGATAGAAATGAGTAAAACTTATTTTTTATGCAATATTAATTTATTTCTGACCTCTCCAAGCACTGCTACAGAAAGAGAGAGAGAGTTTGTGGGATAATAATATCTGGATAGTAGTTGTATTATCTACACAAGCTATTGTTTTCCCTATACTATTTTTGTTGTCCTAATTGCTTAAATATTTATATTAAAATATGATATTTGTATATGTTTTGTGGGCCACATGTAAATGAGTAAGTATGTATCCGTTATGTTCAAGTCCCATGTAAGAAGGGGCGTCTATTGCTATCAACTGGATTCAAGTCTTGATCCCGGATTGAGACTTGGAGATGGAAACACTATCAACACTAAGTAAGAATTCTGCCCCTGTACCTACAATAGGGTAGCTAGAAGTGTTAAATGAAATTAATGATTGACCTAAACATGCTGTATTACCTTAATTTGTACCTCTTATTGGGATTTATCTTGCTTTCTAGTTAGTAGGTAATATGAATATGTAGGTACTCAACTCAGAAAAAGGACAATAAAACATTCATTGAATGTGAGTAAATTTATTTTAGCATTTCTGAGTTTTCATTCAGTGGTACTTAGTTTCAAACAATCCAATCCCCTCTATTTGTCGCACAATCGAAATTGAAACGGCATGAATGCACGCAGGTCGGAACGATGCGAGGCAGAGGTTTTATACCTATTTAGTTGCACTGCTTGTAAGTAGGTAGGTATCTGCCAGTTCTCAAGAATACACGGATTAAGTAACACACTGACGTTAATAATACCGTACCGTTGCTACATAGACGCCGACGCCCATCCCCTTACGGAAAAGACAGGAGCCTCCGAGCCTCCTATAATATTGATTAATTGAATATCACTTGATTGTTGTTTCCGTCCTTGTCAATGTAAATAGCCACTTAACTCTCGTCGTAACTAACACGGGCGGAACTTCGGTAGCAGCTTAATTGTCATACCAATTGCATCCGTAAAAGTACTTACTAACAAAACAACATTCAAAATATCAAAATCTAATGTCACTGCTAAGTGCAAGACTAAATTTGAATGCAATGACAAATCGATACGTCTTTGTTCTTATATGCACGTTGTTACCATGGCCTCCTTGGAAGTTAGTTTTCCCCCTTAATGTGAAAATTACGTAGGTATTTAATAAAAAAAAACTACGGCGGACTGCATTTTTATCAATTACAACCTCTAAAATGCTTATAAAACAAAGATCATTCTTTTGGTGACATTACCCTACAATAGGTACCTACGCGAAAAAAAAGGCCATGACTGTCACAGACTAAGGTTTAGAATTTTACCAAGGTATCGATTATATATTTTAATTTTGGACATCAAAATTAGGCACAACTACTAAATTTAGACTTTTTAATCTTAAAATATAATAATTATTTAAAATCAAACAGGTTCATACGTCAACAACATGGCCTCCAAACAATGAATATTAAAAAAAAACACAAGCGCGCGCTTATATTTATTTATTTATTTAATACTTCAAGCACAAAAAAAAATGTACAAAGGCGGACTTAATGCCATAGGCATTAAGCTAGCTAGTTATTTAGCTAGCTAGCTATTTTTTTGCTTCGCGTTGTCATGGAAACCACCGGGCGGGCGCCCGCCCGGTGGTTTCCATGACAACAGCACGACCGGCATCGCGTGGTCGTATCGTTGTAATGGCAACAGCACCGAGTCAGTGTCGTATAACTGTCATTGTGGACTCTTGGTAATTATGCGAACGTAGAAGAATTAATTTTGTAAGTAGGTATCTGTGAGAGTGCTGAGATGGTAGAAATGCTTTATATTTTTGGCAACGACTAGATAAAGTAGGACGCTATTTGTCTACAGTGAACTAAGATGTGAAGGCGTTTTCATAGATTCGGATCGGCGGCGCAGCGCAGCAGGTAATACCTTATGTAGGTATGAAGTAGGTACCTAAATTGATTTAATTTAATTAATTATTCAAATCCAATAGAGCTTTCGAACTAAATTATCACCTATTCAATTTACTTAGCATAAAATAAATAAAATACTTAGCACAGAAAAAATATTAACAATTATGTGAAGCAATATTATAGTGGGTGGCGTTCTGCAGTTTCTGTCCACCCCCATGGGAATAGGGCGTGAGTTTAAGTTTGTTTGTATGTAAATAATTAAGTTACGTCGATTCTCGATTATGATTCATACTTCGCCAATCCCTAGCAACTGATGGGTGACACTGACAGAGACTTCAGTGCTCACTACACCCAGGTTTATACGCGGTGATTTCAACAGAATCGACCAGCTGGTCTAGTTAGTGCACGCATCTATCATTAATCATGAGCTCAACTCAGGACAGAAAGATAGAACATATCGGTGGGCCGCAAAAAGTACTGAAACTGCAAGAAAAGAAAAACCTACACACCGAGGTCTTTACATACAACTTATTGAATTACTAAGCGTACAATATAAATATCACTTCCTTCAAACATCTCGTGAGGAAACCGGTACTTATGCCTGAGAGGTCTTCTGATTTGGCTTCACATGCACTGACACCGAAGTCACTACGCTTTTTAACCGACTTTCAAAAAAGGAGGAGGTTCTATGTTCGTGTATATGTATTTTTTTTTTTTTTATGTATGTTACCTGATATCTCCCCCATTTTTGGACCGATTCTCAAAATTCTTTTTTTATTTGAAAGAGTGTATTCCTGAGGTGGTCCCATTTTAATTTGGTGAAGATCTGGTGCTGATCTTCGGAAATATACAACGGAACTCTTCAAAAATAGACGGCAAATCTGTCGTGATTGCTGGAATCGCTTGGATGTTTATTGTTTATACAACATCATGACGTATCATCACGCCTGTATGCTCTGAGGGGTACGCAGGTGTGTACAATATACCTAGATTTCGACAGTTGTTAACGTGAATGTTAATTTTCATTTATTAGGGATAAGTGGATAACCCTATTATCATAATATGTTTTGTTAACAATTAACAATATAAAATAAATTCATGGCAAATATTTTTAGGGGAACAACTAAAAATGGAAAAATAAAAACTTTTTTGCAAAAAATAAAACCGACTTCAAAAAAAAAACCCTAAACGGTGTAAAATAACTCTAAATTCGGAAGTCGGTGGCCCATCATGAATAAGATAAACCCACCAAAGCCACAGACTTCCTAATTTAGAGTTATTTTACACCGTTTAGTGTTTTTTTGATAGCCTGTTCTGTCCTACCACGGTGCTCCCTCCACTCCTTCCATTTTTCGCGATTACACGCTTATTCTTTCCAAGTCTGCCAGAAAACTATCCAATCGCTCGATCCAGTACAATTTACCCCGTGAAACCTTCAAGCCTAGCCATATTAAAAATTCTATTACTATTATCGTAATCGATAAGGCGACAATACAAAGAAAATGGCGTATATGGAATCAGCGGTTTGTCGACTGTCAAGTGTTAATGAGTAGAATTTGTAATATGGCTGAAAATAAAATACACTTGACAGTTGACAAACAGCTGATTATCATATACGGCATTTTCTTTAATAATTTGTAATATGGCTAGGACTGCTGAACTGACATTGCTTAACATTGGTACGGAATGACAGCTCAATTTACCTTCACTTCACCTACAATTTCACGGAGTGATTTTAACAAAATAACACTGCAGCTTGCCCCATTTCCTTCGTGGCCAGCCATAATTTTAACAAAATAATACTGCAGCTTGCCCCATCTCCTTCGTGGCCAGCCATGATTTTAACAAAATAACACTGCAGCTTGCCCCATTGCATCTCCTCCGTGGCCAGCCATATTTTTAACAAAATAACATTGCAGCTTGCCCCATCTCCTTCGTGGCCAGCCTTAATTTTAACAAAATAACACTGCAGCTTGCCCCATCTCCTTCGTGGCCAGCCATAATTTTAACAAAATAACACTGCAGCTTGCCCCATCTCCTTCGTGGCCAGCCATAATTTTAACAAAATAACACTGCAGCTTGCCCCATCTCCTTCGTGGCCAGCCATAATTTTAACAAAATAACACTGCAGCTTGCCCCATCTCCTTCGTGGCCAGCCATAATTTTAACAAAATAACACTGCAGCTTGCCCCATCTCCTTCGTGGCCAGCCATAATTTTAACAAAATAACACTGCAGCTTGCCCCATCTCCTTCGTGGCCAGCCATAATTTAAAAAAATAGCACTGCAGCTTGCCCCATCTCCTTCGTGGCCAGCCACAATTTCGTCTCCATTTACCAGGGCACCACCTCTGCTACTGTAGTTCGGCATAAGCTCTGTTCTACTTGAGCCCACAGTTCATACACTTGTAAGTAGCTAAGCACTCGGAATTCCTGCTGCTCTAGTCTATCTTACCTCAAAAGTCTCTCCACAACCAGCTTCCCCAGGAAGCCCGTGCCGCCCGTAAGCAGCACGGCCGCGCCTGCGAACAGTTTCTGTATCTGGGAGTCTCCCAGCGGCTGCTGCTCTTCCACCATGTCCATGAATGTGATGTCTCCTCCTTGCTTCGCCTCGAACAGCTGGCTGTCCGTTAACATTTCTACTGCCATTGCTGGGGACAAAGAGAGGACAGGTTAAAGCGCATTCAATACATTGGCACGAAACTAGCTGTTTGACAGTTGATTGTTGAACACTTTGCCTACTATGAACTGTCAACGGAATACGCAATAGCCCTGCCTGGACGTTTAACTAAATAAAAAAACTTCCGTTATCAAAAAGTGCGGAAACTAATTGTAATATTATAATTACTGTAATGTGGGTTATGTAAACACTTCTATTAATATAAACTGTACAGCTATGTAAATATAGTGTTTGTCGGAAGCCGTTATTTTGATAACACAAAATACGGAACTTGTTTCCTAGTATGTACAACATTATTTTTTGTTTTAATTCTTGGCCCAGGTCAAGTATATTGACTTGTTTTTTGCACTGGCTTTTATTTTTTTAACAAGCATTATGTTACACGCAAAATTTATTTTATTATGAGAAGACTTAAAGTGGAAACGCCGGGAGGGGATGCTCTAGAAGGACATTTACACAGACCTTATTGGTGAGGTTCTTGTGACTCATAAAAGAGACCATGAGCCCAGAGTTTCTTCCGGAATTTCATTCATCAGTAATATATTTAATAAAACCAAAATACTTTAGCACTGCGAACCAGCAATCACACACATCATTCATCAGACATACTCCCACATACATACACCAATTCACACAAGAACAGCTTTGCACTAATTGTAATAGATATCTATACTATAATTTTAATTTTTTTGTATAAATTGTTATTGTTGTTTGTTGTTGTAGTTGTTTAAACATAACTGGCGAGATGTGGGTACCAGATACATCTCTGCCTACCTATTCGGGGATTACATGCGTGACGTTATGTCGTTATGTTATGTAAATTTGAAAGGATGGATGAAAGACGACTAACGAAAGGTTTTTACAAGGCAGATGTAAGTGGTAACGCCGGGAGGGGACGCCCTAGAAGGACATACATAGACCTTATTGGTGAGGTTCTTCAGAAAGGTCAGGTGCGTAGTACTCGCAACCGGCGTGTGTGTATGACAAAATGTAGGTATGAATGTAAATGAAGCAAAAGAAGTATGTAAGAATCGTAGCATATGGCGCTCTGTAGTTTTTGCCTACCCCCATGGGAAAAAGGCGTGAGTTTATGTTTGTAATGTAGGTATGTTATGTAAATTGTTAATGTTCCCCAAACGGGTGAACACACTGACTCTTGTAACACAGGTAACATCTAGCTCAACTGTAAGGGCTTTTAAAGTAAAATGCAACATCTTTACGTCTATAAACATTTTAATTAATATTACCAATAAATTGATTCTAAGGTAAACGAAGTTTGCCGGGGATGCTAGTATAATTATATTATGTAGATATGTAATAATAGAAATTATATGGTGAACGGCAGCAGCTGTGATTCAACGTGTACCGCTACTCAATTCTAAGTACGCTCCAAACACAACGTTACGACACGAGTGACTTCACCGTTCGTGACCGGCATGGTGATGAGAGCGCGGAGAGCACCTCGAAGAGCACCTGTAGACGGTAGCGCACCGCAATCCTGCCACTACGCAGAAGTAACGGAACTTGTACCGATACGGAATTCAGATATCACGTACACTTCTAGCTAAAGCACCAAGGCTTTGAGTAACTGGATTTCGGAGGCCAGATAGGCAGTCGCTTTATCTAAAATTGGACAGGGTAGAACGGACGTTGGGGCACATATTCTTCTTTTACCTATTTTTTACGTTATGTTTTTATTTATTTATTTAGGATTTCCAACAGAGAATACACAGATTACTTACACTATGAGACATACATTAGGAACTGATTACTGTGTTCCCCCAATTATAGGAAACCACGCATGCACCTAATAACGAGTTACAAAAAAGTTTGACAAGACAATAAAAATAGGTAATTTAAAATTTGAAAAACAAGAATTTAAACAAAAACACGTGGTAATTTTAAAACTGGAACAATAATAATAAAATAAGATTAAACAAAAGACAAAAGGGTTACTTAATGTTATTTTTTTTACTAAAACTGTACACAGATGCATGATAAATTATCAAATTGTCATTCCTGTCTATTTCTAAAAGATTTTTGCCCAAAAATTCAACTTATCTCTTATTGAATTTGAAATGTCATTGATTTAGACCAAGACAGAACATACGATTTTATACCGTTAAAAGTAAAAACAACATCAGCAGTGCAATACCGTAATGATCACCGTGTAAATCTAGTGAAGGCGAATTGAGCTGTCATTTCAAACTAATGCTAGACATTGACAGTTCGACACTTCACTCAAATAAATACGGGGTGATTTTTACCGAATCTGAGCTGGTAACACTTGGGATGTAGGGAAAGCCTACGAAAAATTTCAACCACTGCCAATGTCCAGAATGATATAGAGAACTTAATGGTATATGAATGTGCGTAGATGCCCCTTCCATATCGGCTAGGCTTCTGTTAGCGATGTAGTGCGCTTCTCACCAGGATATGATGGTGGCGCTTAGACTGCCGAAATTGACGAGACCCACGGGACCCACGGGACCCATCGACATTATTGACAGGTCTGGTAGGATACGGTAATTGCGCTGGTGAATCTTATAGCTTCAATGCCAGAAGTTTCCGTCAAACTGTTATATAAATTTACAAATTGCGCCGTCTCCAAAATGCATTTTACTCGGTGCTCAAGGAAATTCAGACGTTTCAAATGCTGCACGGAACGCGGGAAACGCGGGTATCTAACCGAGTTCCAAGCAGATACTTAAATTATGCAGAAACATAAAACTTAACGTTCCTAACTGGCTAAAAACCACCCCGGTATTCTATTTCACACCAGCGCCGGGGGTCGCGGGAACGTACGCTTCATCCGCAACCCTCGGAAGATGAATCAAATAATCTCTAAATACACAGCACTGAACGAACCTGACGCTGTCGACTGTACACGTTGTGTGAACAAACAAACAGTTAGATGTTAAAATTGCCACCGCCATGTTATTTACTTTACACTCGTCTTAATAGTGTAAGGTGTGTCGATGTGATCAACTCGTACCGGACAAGTGTGAGTTGTATAACTTGTCGCGGTTCCTTAGAACAGAATAGATTTTTATGGTCCAAGATTTCAGGGCCAACAGACATCACTTTTTTATATACATATATAATGGGTCTACCCTTGACCTCAATCTTGTCCTGAGGTCCGAGTTGAGGTCGAAGATGGAACGAACTTACCCAAAAGAAGCCTATTAACTCGCGACTTAAACAGATTGGGGTCAAATGAACTTGGGAACACCGATGCAGGCAGGGAATTCCACTCCGCATAATGAAGATACAGGCAAAGCGCTTCGTGCGAATGTGTGGAACATGCAAGGAATGGGATAATAAAAATAATACCAGCCTGTTACTATCCCACTACAGGGCATAGTAGAAACACTTCTGCCGATTATAGAAGAAATAACGCTCGATATTGTAGACTATTGTCGACTGAAGAATCTACACATCTCTTCTCTTCATTGTAGTTATGAAATGTGTTTTACAATCCTTCACTTTGTCTATTCTTCTTTAAACGAGTCTTCTTCTGTGTTTCGTTCCTACAGTGGTCATGCTACGCGTGCAGACTGCTAGAAAGCCTTATTTTGACGTTTTTCGCAGATCAATTTTTAGGGTTCCGTAGTCAACTAGTCGTAATCAACCCTTATAGTTTCGCCATGTCTGTCTGTCCGTCCGTCCAGGTCAGTCCTCGCTTAATCTCTGTAACCGTTAGCACTAGAAAGCTGAAATTTGGTACCAATATGTGTATCAATCACGCCGACAAAGTAGTAAAATAAAAAATAGAAAAAAATGTTTTTTTTTTTATTTCAACCCTAACGTGTGATATATTGTTGGAAAGGTATTTAAAACAAATAGGGTTTTACTCAAATCAGTTTTTGATAAAGTCAACAATTTCGGAAATAATCGCTACAAAAGTAAAAAACATCTTAATATACTATTCTTAATAAACTAGTGCGCTTCACCATCACTGTTTGCATCTCTGCTTACCACCAGGTGGGATTGCAGTCAAGCAATCCCACCTGGTGGTAAGCAGAGATGGTTTATAATATTAAAAAAAAAAAACAATGTGGGGGACATTGTTTCCCCCCCCCCTCAAACTTTTGAACCATAAGTTTAGAAAATATGAAAAAAACGGAAATGTAAAACTTTATAAGGACTTTCTAGGAAAATTATTTTGAACTTGGATGGAATAAACAGTTTTTGTAGGTACCAAAAAGACAAAAAGTTGTTCAAAATAATTTCTGGACTAAGTTTGTAGTATAATCGTATTTTGAACACTTATTGTGACGGACGGGAAACTATGAAACCCTACACTGAGCGTGGCCCGACACGCTCTTGGCCGGTTTTTTTTTGCTAAGTTCGATTTTATAATATTGGCCATGACTTTAGTTACGTTTACACGTATAACGCGGTCGGCAGTTAGTGACCCTCGCCGCGCGACACATCGCCTTATTAGACTCAAACATCTTGTTATGGTCAAGAGGTGGGTAGAACTATAGGTATAGGTTTCAAGTTCGAGTGAGTAGGCCTTTGACTTAGTTCGACCTACTTCCAGGATATAAAGCTAATTGGTTGAATGTCACGCGACTGCCACGTCAATGATCTTGAGGCCTTTTAAAGTTCGATACTTTTTAGGTCGGTTAGTTTTGGGTTTATACAAATTTGAACTGTTCATTAACTTCAATTAGATTTCCCAGTTGGTCTTGTGTCCACAAATGCTAGGTAGGCTGGACAAAACGGTATAGAGTTTACAATCTGGAATCTCTTCGTATAGTAGCTTGGAGTTCGGGGCCATATAATTATGCCCATGCAAACTTTGTATATGAACATACCTGGCTAACCTGTGGATGTACCTAAGTATTACAGTATACGTCTAGGCGTCTGTCTAACCCTTCTGGGATTAGAAGCGTGATGTTATATTTTGCTGTTGTTATTAACTTAAGTACCTATTACTAATTCATGTAATCACCATTATAAAACGGGTTTCAATCCACAAGTTTTGGTTTTAAAATCAAAATCAAAATTCATCTATTCAAGTTAGGCATAAGATCAGAACTTTTTGAAGTTCAAAATTACGTGAGACAGTCCCCCAAAAAGCCCGCCCATCGCCGTTTAAAATGGTTTATTTGCAACTAAAGCTGACTTGCGGTTATTTGTAACTATTATGAAAAATTATCTTATGCTTGAAATGAATTTATGAACTACTAGCAGACGTCTCGCGGTTTCACTCACGTTTGTCCCGTTCCCCTGGGAATACAGGAATAAAAAGTAGCCTATGTGTTAATCCAAGGTGTCAACTAACTCCACACTCTAAATAAATTAAATTTTATTAAAATCCATTCAGTAGTTTTTACGTGAAAGAGTAACAAACATCAATCCATACATCTATCTATCCTCACTAACTTTCGCGTTTATAATATTAGTAGGAAGTACTCAGAGAAGTTCAGCTCCTTCTCGCAGACGGGTGTTGTGTCTGGTGGGCTACTACTGCCCGACGGTTGTTGTCGGGATCTTGTATACGTTCAATCGCGCGGATAACTTTAACATCGCGATGTAGGATGTCAGTGTTTAGTTCGTATGTCGCGAGATAGATGTCGCTGCAATACCTATTATGATTAACGATCATTTATTTTTATTCTAACACGTAATTAATTACTGATTTTGTCCGACTTAAAAATAAAAGGATATTAAAATTTTAATCCTATTAGTAGCGTGTAAGTTTTTAATTAAAATGTATTTTTAGAGACACGTGAAACGTTTTATTTTGCTATTCATACCTACTGCAACGCTGCTACATTACTGCTAAACACGAGGTTCTAGGTTTAATTTCCGAGTCGAGTAAAAAATGAAAATAAATAGAATTGAATGAAAAAATGTTCATGATCATGCAGGTAACTATTTGAATATTATTGTTTTAAAAGAGTCAAGAAAAATAATCTAGTGTTGGAGCTTGCAGCTGTACCTTACCCTGCAAGGTATACATAGAGGCGTTATATTATAGTATGTCTATGTACTGTACAATGTAGACCAATATTGCAGGTTTCCGATCAAATTTTATATTAACTTGGTCCATTAATTAACATTATGTAACGTCAATCTACAGAAAACAGAACACACTCAATATTGACACAAGTACACTTATATAGTCTACGTATAAGTTTAGTACCTACTTGTTAAAGCACATTTGAACTTATAATTTGAATAGGTAAACACCAGTTGTGTTTTCCCGTTCTAGTGTCGTAGCGTGATGATAAAAAGCCTTCTTCAATATATTCAATTCATGAAATACAAAAAGATTTTTTTAAATCTGGTGTCAGTTCTAGAGATTAATAATAATAAATAATAATAAATAATTTTATTTCAGTTAGCTTTACAAACTTCTACAATACATAATCTTACATAGAGGCCTCCTTTTAAGTATAAACAAATACCTGTGCTAGGAGACCCTGCTCTTCTAAAACTAGAAACAATAATAATGAAGGAGTGTCCGTACAAAGAAATTAAACTTAGAACTAGGGGCATGCGTGTGTGTGTTAGTGTGTGTGTGAGTGTGTGTGTGAGTGTGTGTGTGTGTGTGTTTGTGTGTGGGTGTGTGTATGTACATGTGTGTTTATGTCGCTCTTCGAACGTTTTCACGTGATACTTTGTAGAAGAGTTTCAATGTCGTCATAAGTTTTGCATTTCAGCCAGTCTATTAAAGATATCTTACATTCACGATATAACATAGGGTAAATATTTAAAAGTTTATTTAATTTGTTGTAGATGGAAGCGGAGAGATTACTGTAGGGAAGTAACTTTCATTGGTAGAAAAAACCTGACTTGTCTTATAACCAGTTGTGTTTTTAAGTCCCGTGTAAAAGGGGGCGCGCGGGCGGCCTATTGCCATCTGTCAGGCAAAACTCAAAAACCGATGTTTGTATGAATAATGTATGTTTGTAAGTAACTAATGCAAGACAAATACTATTTTGAAGTACACATTTTTGTTCAAAACGGTTCATGTTCAACTTTAGTTGGTGGCACAACTTGCTCGGGGCGACGACCCTTGGAAGTTTCGATTGTCACATCGATTCAGTTACACAATTTAGGGGTTCAGACACAGAACAGGTCTGAGGTAAAGGACCTCAGTTCTCGGACCTCAGACCTGTTTGTGAGTGCACTCTCAATGAACAGGATTGCTATAATTTATTTAAAGGTTTCATTAAGCTCCTTACAAATCATATTTTTAGTCTCAGACCAATAATTTTTTATTGGTCTGTGTTTTTAGTTTTGTTTTTTTTTGCTGCTGCTTTTTGACTTAGGTATTATGAATCAAGAGGAAAAGGAGGAGCTTGTGACTGGATAATAATAAACTCACGGGTCGATCGAAGGTTAAGCTACGTTTAACGAGGTTGGTCCGTGGATGGGTTCATTACATACCAAGACTCCTTCGTGCCTCGGAAGCACGTAAAGCCGTTGGTCCCGGCTGTCATTTAAGTCGAAAACGACGAAAGTCTGACAACCAGTTTAACCAAGGGGTATCATGTTACCCAGTGACTGGGTTGTGGAAGTCGGACAGGCAGTCGCTCCATGTAAAACACTGGTATTCAGCTGCATCCAGTTTGACTGGAAGCCGACCCCAACATAGTTGGGAAAAGCCAGGCAGATGATGATAACTTGTATCATTAAGAATCGTTCCTAATCAGTTTATATATAAAATTAAGAGCCAACTTAAGGCCGGTTAAGCTTTATTAAAAATCATTATCCTCGCATTATTTTGTTGTTCAGCTTTTAAAATATTTTATACATTAATAGATTTCAATTAAGTACCGTTCACAGATAATTAAATTAAAGTTATTTATTTAAATTATCCGTGAACGGAATTGGAATCTAAAAAAAATAAAAAATAATATTACGTTGTCTCACGTGTAAGTTCTGAACACGGACAATATTTAATTAAGTAATAATCCTCTATCAATAATTTGAAATCCACAAAAAGTGCAATTAACAAAAGTATCCTAAAAACGTGTTGTTAAGTTTTTATCGGAATGTTATAAAAGTTATGTTCACAACACGTGAGACAACGGAACTATTTATTTTATTTTACTGACTCGACTGCCTCGTTGGTTTAGTGGTCGCAAGTGCTGCTGCTGAGCATGAGGTTCCGGGTCAGTGTGACCATCTCATAAATGGCGAATCTGCCACAAACTGGGCTAAAAATCTGCCAAAATCTGCCACTTTTGTAAATCGTCAACATAATATGCCACGGACAAAATTTAGGAGCAAAATCTGCCAAAATGGCAGAAATCTGCCACAAATGGTCACACTGTTCCGGGTTCGATCCCCGGGGCGGGCAAAGTGTTTTTGAGTCTTTCCATCTGGAATTTCTCAGTAGCAGTATGGAGTCTGGATTTGTGCCCGATTTATGAATATGTATGGAAGTGGAACTTTACACCCAGCGTAACATGTAGAAACGTGTATGTCGACGGAAGAATCGTCGATAGAAACATTTCTGCCGATTATAGAAGAAATAACGCTCGATATTGTAGACTATTGTCGACTGAAGAATCTACACATTTCTTCTCTTCATTCCTGACATTGTCGTGCTCAAAACAAAAGAAATGTTTCTACAACCCGTCAACGCTGGTCTTGCTACGCGTGCTGTTCAAAAGTGTTTAAAACCTCTGAAAGGGTGTTAAAAGCAAGCAGGACAACCACTCACCTACCTTACTTGTAGTAGGAAATGTGTTACTTATATTAATAGCTAGAAATATGATTCACTTCTTAATAGTAGGTACCTACATCATATGAATAACAATATCGCTCGTCGAACATTCCCTGCACGGAGCAGTCATTAGGGGCCTCGACGATCATAATTATATCAATTAATCGAACTCGGTGTGCGGTTTTCTGTTTATTTAGCTACGATGGTCCTAGTTTAACTATTTGTGACTTCTTTCAAATCAAATCAAAATAATTTATTCACATAATATGGGTAAATAGGTGGTATCCATATAAATGCTTAAGCTTCTGTGAAAGCAAGGCAACCTGAAGACCTAGCCAATCTACTTGTTTCTATTTTGTTTTGAGGCGGGGTGTACTTGAGCGAGATCACGCGAACGTGAGCGAGAGATGACGATTAATGAATACTACTATGTCATGACTGGCCTGTACAATATTTCCATAAATTGGGTGACTTTTTGGGATATAAACAAACGCTAATAACTTTGCTGTTTAGGAATACCTATTATTAATGGATACTTTACAAATATAATTAAAAGAGTCTAGAATAAGCCTTTTAAGTATTTGTACTAATTAAAAAATAGTGGAGTATAGGTACTTATTCATTACTAATATTGGGTTTAACTTGATAGGCACATGACTTGGTAGGCAGAAAGTACCTACAGAGTCCCATCTACTTACTGCAATACTTACTGTATACTTCTTTTGCTTTGTTTACATTCATGATACATGTTGTCATACACACACACGCCGCTGTTCAGCCGGTCGATTCAACAAAAGTAACCCCGTGAAAAATTGAGTAATTCCGCCAAGCCCTTACCATCATCGGAGCACTAGACGTACGGCGCGGGCGCGGCGCTGCGCCACCGGTACACGGTGGACATCCCACCCACCCATACGTACTAAACGTTTTGGGAACACATTCATTATGCGTACAGGTAATGAGTGGAATTACCTGCCGGAGTTAGTGTTTCCTGACCGTCGACCACATCATCGCTTACCATCAGGTGAGATAGTGGTAAAACGCGAGCAAATCAATGAAAAAAAATTGAAAGGACTGTCAGCTTAAATTAATTCGTCTTCACTGCAAGTAGAAATTTATACTTAAACGACTTGTAGTATAAATGTGGTGCTGTACGCAGCGAACCGTCAGTGCCTTGCGGGTCCAATATAACAATGCTTTCAGGTTGCTGATGGGATTGCCTCGCTACTGCAGTGCGTCGTCGATGTTTGCTGAAGCTCAAGTGGACGGCTTTCACGCCATTATACGTAAGAGAGCAGCATCGCTGATGCGAAGGGTGAGGGGCAGTCCCAACAGTTACCTGACTGTAATTGCAGACTACATCCATAGTCCTATTTGGAGGCATTGGATTGGGCTGCACGTACTGTAGGCGGACTGGCGTCGTTTCTCTTGTATTTGTCTATTACTAACATAGCTTTAAGTCATCTTGATGTAATACTAACAATCTATGGACCTGAAAAGTCTGAAATAAATGTTTTGAATTGAATTGAATTGTACTGGCTCATTGTGGCATTTAAACTCTGACAACACGATAAATCCAAGAGCTAATGACAGCTGAGCATATCTCTGTTGACAGTTCATGGTGATGATCACTGGGCAAAGTGTTCAACGAACTGTCAAACAGCTAGTTTCGAATTTTCTATCATCAGTGTGTATCTAGGATGACGTCAAGCGCACTCGCAGAGACGTGACGAAGCGCACAGTACCCAGCGCCCTTCGCGTCCAATACAATAACGCATACAGGGTGCTGATGGGATTGCCCCGGTACTGCAGCGCGTCAGGGATGTTTGCTGAGGCACGCGTGGATTGTTTATACATGGTGATACGGAAGCGGTGGGCTTCCTTGGTTCGTAGGGTACGGGCAGCGCCAACAGCAATACGCAATCAAATCTATTCGCTAACATAGACAGCCCCCCTAGCCAAGTTTGTTTTAACCACGTGACTTATCACCTTTCGCTAAGTCACGTGGTCAAAACAAAGGGATTTGAGGCGTTCTCGATTGTAGAAAGAGAATAGATACGAATCGTTTGTAACTTGGCTAGGGGGGCAGGAGTCTATGTTAGCGAGTAGATTTGATTGCGTATTTGTGAACCATTGCTGCAGGGTTTCGGCTGGGCCTGTCACCTTGCGGCAATGAATTCACATTCTGTTTCTGTTTTAATCTTTGTTTGTTACTAACGTAGTTTGTTAGTGTATTGTTACTAACACTGTGAGTCCTCTTACTTGTTTCAATAAATTATTATTATTTAGTACCCCGTCTGATAGCCGTAACTTGAAGTCCACATAAAGTGCAATACTTAAGTACAATAGGGAATATGCATGTAATTTAAATATGGTTCTAATATTTTTTTTCCGAATCTTTAATGGCAGAAAATATGAACTAAATCATTATTTTACTTTTTAATAGCGTCATAATTATTTAAAATTTAAAATAAAAGTGCGAATTATGCGCGGGAAATTCAAATTTGTGAAACGCATCACCATTGGTTATAACGAAAATTGACGTCAAATACTACGACAACAAGACAAGTTACGCCTACAAAACAGTATTGGAATGGAGTTTTTATTGGAAAACATAATTATTGCCGTGTGTTGTGAACTAATTTAATGTTCAAGTGTAATTTTAGCTATATAGTGAGGTTATTTAACATTTAAGAAAAATGACTGAAAGTGGTTTTGTAAAAGCACAATCTGTTAATGTTTATTGAATTCGGGTACAAGCAATACCGGTAAACTGGTTTTTGAGCTTTTCTCATGGTGAAATGGTTAGAAGAACGAAAACACCCTAAGTAATAGGATCATAGTAAATGACGTAATTGAAATGGCGCGCGAAAATGGCAGCGTTTAAACAGCTCAAATTTATTCTGTATTTTAAATATTTTTTTAAGCTTCATTACTGCATTTTTGAGTAAGTTTATATTTTTTTTACTATGTTAAAACGTTGTAAACAGTGATATAAAAATATTTAAAAAAAAAACATGCATATGCCCTATTGTTTTGTAAATTCTCAGAGTTGTCATCAAAGATCGGTGTGTAACTGGAAGCTAGTTAGTCACTGACAATGAAAAGAAGACTGGACTTTCAAGACTTCAGAGCAGCCTTAGCTCGCTTCCAGCATAGGACTTGGTGCCAGTCTGCCTCTCGTGTAGTACAGTATAGTTAGTTACCAAGAATAGCAAATGAAGGCAATACGTATTCATATTTATTCAACAAACTGGTAATCCAAATTATGTGTGTTCAACTAGTTATTTAATGTATGCCGGGCAAATAGCTCCACGTGGACGACCTTGGGCAGAGTTATCTGTCAGGAGTCAGGACAGGTAATATGAACAGGACGGGTAATATGATCTAATTATTCAGCTGCATTGCTTACTTTGTATTACCTTGTTTGTTTTTATTTAAGGTACAGACGCCAGCACGTCAAGTTACCCCAATGTGTCAAATTTTCCCAATTGAATATGAACCTTATTCTGTTCAACATAAAGTTGAAAATCGATCAAAGAAATTTGACACATTGGGGTAACTTGACGTGCTGGCGTCTGTACATCGTCCTCACGTACTATAATCTGATTAATGTATACAAAATATTGTAAAAAAATGTTTTGAAGGAGTTAGTATCGAATTTCATGACCGTTCTTCTTCATATGAAACTACCTTTTGGAATTTGTAATCCTTCTCTTAATCTTTATGGGTCTTTAAAATGAAAAAAAATGATTTGACTTTTACTTCTTGGGTATACGTTTAATATGAACAGCAGTCCTGTGTGTAATATGTACAGGGCGGGCAGTTTAGTCTGGATTTTAGGTTAATTAATAATGTCAAATAGACGATCAAAAATTACTTATTCCCTGCTTAACTTGAATATTTTTATTTGCTAAACTTGAATCAATACAATGCCTTAATTAACATACAAATTGTCTACATCAATTGTTAACTTAAATAATTTGGCATAATATATTATGTAAGTTACCTAGTTTTGTAACTAAACGATGTGATTAAATAGGTATCAGTAGCAGGTTGGGTTAGCTTAAAAGGTTAAAGTCTATGGGATCAGGGGCGACCGATGACTATAATATAGCCTCTTAGGGGCGACGGACTCGCGGGGGCGCCTGTCTTCGACGTCTAGGGGGTAGTTAAAAACCTCACTCCCTCGCCCTCGCTGACTTGGCGAGGCCCGCAGGGTCAGCACCAGCCGAGGGTTGCGGGAGTATCGTCTGTTCCCGCGACCCCCGGCGCAGGTGTGAGACGGAACACCGGGGTAGTTTTTATCAGTCAAAATCTGACGTGCAGTGGAACAGTAAATATTTATTTATTTAGTACATGGAGGACTTACAGCTAACAAAAACACAACAAATAAGAAAGCAATAGTCACCAGAAAACCAATTACAAGTCCTCGCAAAATAATTATTAATATTAAAATATTATTAAATATTAATTTATTCGTAAGCAAGTAATATCGAATTAGTTGTGTGGAAATAAATATGCACGCACCAATTCAAGGACAGAGTATTAACAATGCAATATTAAGTATGCTTGCTTTTCTTTTGAATACTGAATTACTAATTATTTAGAGTTTGAGTAAATTGCTTGTTTAAACTGTTAAGTCATATACCTACTTACTTAAATACATATAAAACTCATGCTAACCTCTAACTTAATGTTTAGTTTTGACATGCTTTCTTGTACCTACTTGTGGTATAAATAACGTAAATGTTAATTGCCAAATTTTATTTATTTATTATTTATTTATTTAATACTTCAAGCACACAAATGTACATAGGCGGACTTAATGCCTTAGGCATTCTCTACCAGTCAACCTTTAGGTCATGCAGAGACAAACAGTGGTAGGTGCAATTCCGTAAGAAATTTCAAGAGAAGCACACAGAGCCTTCAGAGCGGACCGCGCAGTCAACGTTTGCCGCAGGTCCCAAGCCGCCTCGCTCGCGACTTCCACTAGGCCAAATTTTATAGTTTTAGGTCAACGGGAAGTAGGTAGTTAAGTACTCTACGAATTTTAATTCCTTTGAGTGCGTCATGTACTTACCATACTTACCATACCATATATATTATCTTTTTTTTTACGTAGACTTGGAAGTTTGATTTATTCACAACTTGATGAGGCCGTAGATTTGAGTAAGTACTTATACGGTTTAAATTTCAACTTGATACCTCCACGCATTCCCGAAATAAAAGGTCTTGCAGACAGACAGACGAACAACAAAGTGATCTTATAAGGGTAGGTGCGGAACCTTTAAAATAGACACAATCTATACTCCATTTACAAAAGCATTAGACAGACGTTAAAAAAGGTTTTTTTTAATGCGCACTTTAAAAAAAAAAAAAAAAAAACTTCTTTTATTCACCAAATCAAAATAACAACCTTGCACAATTCAAGTAGGTACCTACCTAGTTTACAAATAAGTCTTACAGATGTTAAAGTTTTCGTTTCTCATGTATCGGTACTTCTTATGGTTGTTAAACACGGAACAGATTCACTCTGGTCCCCGTACTAGTATAAACTGTATTACGGTGGAACTTTGTAACTAAAGTACTTACAATAAGCATGTTACAATTACAATAGACTCCTAATTTTATAGTAATCTATTTTCACAGCAGCTGTCACACGTACCTAATGGGCTTTTTGACCAAATTTTAATTTTCAAGCCATCATCTAGATTACACGATAATATTCGACACGTAACCTTTGGTGATTTCTGAGATAATAATAATCAACTACGAAATGACAGCGACATCTCATGGGAAATTATGTCCAATTGACCATTTAAAATGTGTAATGGGCTATTTGACAAAATTTTATTTTTAGTCAGTCATCTAGATTATAAGAAAATATTCGACACGTATTTTTTTCTTTTTCAAATTGATGGAAAACTGCTTCGGTTATGCGCATTAAAGTTGAGGAGAGGGGGCTTGTAACGTCATTAACTAGTATAAACTGTAGGTACTGGCTAGTGACGTCATGCGACATTTTGACTCGATGTATCGCCGTTAGTTTACGATTACGTGAAAAAAGAAAAAAATACGTGTCGAATATTTTCTTGTACTCTAGATGAGATGAGGGACTAAAAACTACAAATTTTGTCCAATAGCACATTGTAAGTTGTTTGCAACCAATGCAACAATTTATTTTAAGAAATGTATAGATTATGTGGATTTCATTTCGTTATATTATTTCATTTTAGTTGAAGATTACAGTCTCAATGATAAACACCTAAAAGAAGCGAGAATGAACAATACAAGGACACGTTCTTCGTTTCACTTTTATTGTTCTAAATCTATATCTATACATATAATAAGACAGTAAAAAAACTGTGTCTGTACATTAAATATATTTAAATAATTGAGGGGGGTTTAGAAACAGTAATAGAGCACGAATCCAAAAAAAAGTCTGTCTGTTTGTCTGTTTGTTTGTACACGCTAATCTTCGGAACTACTGGACGGATTTGAATGATTTTTTTTTGTTGTATAGATATTAAGTCTGGGCAACATATAGGCTATAATTTATCTTGGAAACTTGAACACCTGATGCAGAACCGCAACAGACCAGCTAAACTATAGGAGATACAAAAATAACATTAAGTACCTCCACGCGGTGAAGGCGATGACGATGGTATATCGTTGAAAATTAGACTCTACTGGCTAAAACTCCCATTTTTTTTATCGTATAAATATGCCTTCGGGCTTATGTTATTTGAGTGTTTAATTTCCTTTTCCATTTATCTTCGTTATACGGTAGCCTACCCGGTAACGCAGGGGAGTAGCCACTTAGATTTTAATTGATCAGAATCATCACCCGTCCCCGGGCTTTTAGAATTCGACATCAGACGTTTCAGATCTTCGATTTTGACGACCCCGTTGTCGCTGGCATAAGCAACAGGATCTGCGCAACAGGAGTCGCGGGCAGAAGCTAGTTTAAAATAAAACAATTTCAATTAAAATTGTTTGCACTTGTCTTTAAAGTAAAATGTTCCCTGCTTGTATAAGCCTGTTTTTGCTAAACCTATTATTTTAGTATAGTCATAGAGACAAGTTTTCTCTTTCTTATCTATAATGATACAATCTTAGAGCTCGTGAATTTCACATGCAGTTGATATCAAATCAAGAGTGTCGATACTACGACCATTCATAGATAAGACACATAGACAAGAGAGTGCAGCGCTTCTATGACGTAACACTGACTGTTACAATCCGAAGGAGATTCGTTATCCATTGCTTCATAAATGTTTGGATATGTCGTCTGCTCGACGATGTAAGTAACGCATTGGATGTTGTTGAACTGTCAACTTAAATGAGTAAATAAATATTTCATAACTTTCACGCAGCGCCATCTACATAGTTTTAAACTAAGCAGAGTTTGTACTATGTGTAATAGACAACTGATAAATATACTTATATACTTCTAAATACATACATATTATTGATAAGTTACACCCAGACACAGAACAAATGATTGTGTTCATTACATAAACATTTGTCTTAGGTAAAAATCGAACCCACAACCTCCAGCATAGCTAGACAGGGCCACTAACTTCTAAACCAACAGGCCAGTCATGTTATTATAACCGCAACTAGTAAAGAGCACTGCATAATGCATTAAAAATAATAAAAGTATAATTATGTTGAATGGCGGAATCAGACCCGTTCACTATAAGACGAGGATAATAAAAATAATTCCACATTTCCGCGTCTCGACTGACTATATTATATTGTGAACTAGCTTTAAGCCGCGATTTTGCCCGATTTTACATCTGCAATTTATTATACCATGGAAAAGTATTACCTGGATAAAAAGTAGAGGATCAAAATTCTAACTAAGGTCATAAAGGTCATAAATTTTATCTAAATCAGCAGTGTTTTTATTCAAGTGACATAACATCACGCCTGTAATCCCCGAAGAGTTAGGCAGAGGTGAACCTGGTAGTACACCCACATTTCGTCAGTTATGTTTTAGTTCCGTTTTAACACTTTGAACGCCACGCCGGTCACCAATGACCGGCGAACAATAAAATTTCTATTGTGTCTGGAAGTCTGGCAATCAAGGGGTAGGGGGCGAGCCTTTTACTCAAGATTATTATTTGAGTATCGTACAATGCAAGCGGTAATAGCCCAATGGCTGAGGCGTTGGCCTGGCGAGCGAAAGGTCGCGAGTTCGATCTCCACTCATTGCAGCAATAAATTAAAATTAAACTCATATACACAAACTAACTGTATTAGTTTCTTGCGGGGATTGAACCCGCGACACGCAGCGCAACAGCCAATCGCGCTGAGCCATTGCGCTAACCGTCCCGTAAGTGATTTATGACATTATGTGTATCCAGTAAATTTGTTCGATTTTTTTTTATTACACTTTTACATTTGTTTTGATATTTTAGTAGAATACAACCAAATAACACACTCAAAAAAATAAAACCGAATTGAGAACCTCCTCCTTTTTTGTAGGTCGGTTAAAAAACTCTAATTTAGGCAATCGCTAGATTAACAAGAGGTTTGGTGCCTTTCAAAACTATGTATATTATATACATATAACTATAGTAACTGGATGAGGTTGGTGTTTCACTATAATTTATTTATTTAATACTTCAAGCACACTAATGTACAGACACCACCACATCAAGTTACCCCAATGTGTCAAATTTTCCCAATTGAATATGAACCTTATTCTGTTTAACATAAAGTTGAAAAACGATCAAAGAAATTCGACACAATGGGGTAACTTGATGTGCTGGCGTTTGTCGGAGGCGGACTTAATTCCATAGGCATTTTCTACCAGTCAACCTTCAGGTGATGCAGAGAAAAGCAGTGGTAGGTGCTATCTGACTAGTCTGAGAGGAAACACCGAAAGAAACTCAGAGGTCATAGTCTCTTTAAACGTGTGGAGGTACCTACCTACGATAACAATGTGTTGGTTATAATGGTTATATCACGTCGTGACGGCACGTGTGGCGCAGTGGTTGAGCGATTGTCTTCTATAATGTGTGTCGCGGGTTCGATTCGCAAATGTCTGTAAGTCCTACAGATAGCTGTTCCGGGTCGGGCTGTTTGTGTGTTAGTTTAAATATTTGTAAACGTACAGACGATACCGGAGAAATTGCTACAGTCCGGGGCGACTCTTCTTATACAAACAATATGTTACCTCTTTATAATAATACTAGCAGACGTCCCGCGGTTTCACCCGCGTAGGTCCCGTTCCCGTGGAAATACAGGGATAAAAAGTAGCCTATTTTAACACATAGGCTACTTTTTATCCCTGTATTTCCACGGTATGGAGTTAGCTGACACCTTGGATTAACATCCAAGGTGTCAGCTAACTCCATACCAAATTTTATTAAAAGCTATTCAGTAGTTTTTACGTGAAAGAGTAACAAAAATCAATCCGTCCATCCATTCTCACAAACTTTCGCGTTTATAATATTAGTAGGACTAGTAGCACTCTCTCTCCCTCTCTCTCTCTCTATCTCCTTTTTCCCATCGGGAATCCAAACATACTGCAGGTTATCACCCATTCCTTGTAGATGTTCCACACATTCGCACGAAGCGCTTTGCCTGTTCCTTCATTATGCGCACAGCCAAGGAGTGGAATTCCCTGCCTGCATCGGTGTTCCCCAGTTCATATGACCCCAATCTGTTTAAGTCGCGAGCTAATAGGCTTTTCTTGGGTAAGCTCGTTTTATCTTCGGCCTCATCTCTGACCGCAGGTCAAGATTGAGGTCAAAAGTAGACCCATTACCTACTTATACACCACAAATTTTTAATTAGTACAAATACTTAAAGGGCTTATTTTAGACGGTCTTCTCATTTCATTTGTAAAGTATCAATAAATAATATTCACAAACAGTAAAGTTATTAGCGTTTGTTTATATCCCAAAAAGTCACCCAATTTATGGAAATATTGTACAGGCTACTCATGACATAGTAGTATTCATTGATCGTCATCTCTCGCTCACGTTCGCGTGATCTCGCTCAAGCATGCCCCGCCTCCAACAGCTGTTTTCGTTATTTAAGTTTAACTAAATAGTGGCGAATTTAAAAATTTAATTTCGTTTTTTTTTTACTTTTGATTACGCAATTATATGATCAGTAACAGGTACGGATACAGCTCAATTTTTTATTTACAGCACTTCGCTCGCGACTTCGGCCGCGTCCATTTCGTAATTTATCATGCCTCTACTCCCTCTTAGTTTTAAAAATAAAACATGGCTTTCTATTGGTAAAAGAATTTTCTAAATCGGTTCAGTAGGTCCAAACATTATATGGATCTTGGTCTGAAATAAAGTATTTTTATTTTTTTATTTTTTTTTATTTTTAACAGACTCACAAATTTAACAGTCTATAAAATCCGTGATAAAATCATAGAAGTATTTGACTGTCATGTTGGTCTAGTGGTTAAGTGGTCCTGACTGCTATGCCGGAGGTCGTTGGCTCGATTCCCGCCCAGGACAAATGTTTGTGTGATCACCACGATCATTTGTTCTGTGTCTAGGAATAATTTATCTATAATATGTATTTATTTAGAAAATATATAAGTATGTTTATCAGCTGTTTAGTACCCATAACACAAGCTCTGCTTGGCTTTGGACTTTTACACAACGCTGCGTTGTGTAAAAGTAGTGGGATGTATTATAAAATTGAATTAAAATTCCCACGTTGGTGCAGTGGTTATCTTATACGGCAGCTAATCAAGAGTTCCCAGGTTACAATAATAATAGTTAAACTAGTCAATAGTTCATTGTTATTATATAGTTCACTTAGTTAGCAAAATGCATAAAAATAAGTATACAATTTCCTTATTTGACTGACGTAGCAAGTTATTCGAGTAAGTAGCAAATAATTTAACGGGAATTTGTTAAGAGGTAATAAAACAGAATGAATCAATGGTCTTAGTTGTGGCAATCGCTACTCCTGAGCATGAGGTCTTGGATTCGATTCTCAGGTCGGGTAAAAAGTTAATTTATAATGACTATCTCTACAGAATTAATCTAATGTGATATTGTCGTAAGTATTTCTAAACAATATAAAATTAGCCTAGTTACTTAACAAAGTTGCTATGTTCTTCTATCTTAAGAATTTTGTAGTTGTTCAATAGCAGCCTGGAGCCTATATAATACCTACCTGTGGCCAGCTGATGACAATAAGGTCGCCCTAATCACATGAGACTTCTGTAATACATAGCTAGCGCAATGTAGGTGTACTGAAGGTACACCTCTGCGTATCTCCTCGAGGTAAATATAACATCATAACATCATGCCTGTCCATCCGCGAAGGGTTGAGCAGAAGTCAAAATTAAAAGTCATTTATTCAAATCATGTTGAGGATCAGCACTTTTTTAACGTAAAAATTTACATAAGACAGTCCCCCAAAAGCCCGCCCTTCACCACTTCCTAGTGTTTTCGCTTGGAAGAAGAAGTGGCGGAACAGGCTCCAGCAACACGTCTGCTGTCTGATGAGTTAGAAGAACCTGAGTTTGCTAAAATAATTTAATGATATTACTACTTATTACTATAATTCTTTTTTAACTATATTGACATTGCCTACCTAATTAATTGACTATATGGACATCATAATTATCCATAATATTAATTTCTATTTATTAACTTGGTTACTTTAATTTAACTGTGTTAGCTTAATTTTACATCTGGATGTTTTATAAATTTATGTATGTATTTGTTGTATTACCTAATGATTTTCTTATCACTTGATTTAATTTGACTGTATGTACTTTTTTAACTTCAATTGTTTTGTATGCCTTTGTATGGCTGAGTCTAGAGCACTCTAATTGTACTGAAGATCCTTGAATCACCTATGTATCACATATAAAAGCCTATTCTATTCTATTCTGATTATTTACATAATCTTTAGGTACCTATGCAATGAAAATAACTAAGTTTGGGTTTAAATTGCTTATGGGACTAATAAAAGATAAATTCATCAAATAAATTGCCAGTAACTTGTATAGTACTTATGTACAAACGAGTTAGTCAATAAAACAACTATGTTAAACCTATATGGCCAATTGTGTACCTAAGTACACGTTTCTGAGAAAACTGCATGACATACACACACACCGAAGGAACTTACATAGTTACTTAATATGAATAATTTATAGGTATAATATTTATTAATTACACGTAATAAGATTAAAACTATTTTAAGTTGGTATACAGAATGGTTTTTAAATACATTAGCGGTATTTGGATGTGGTGAAAATATTCATTAATGTAAGCCCTACAATTAAATATTAATTATTTAAAAAAATTAAGTAAATGTAAAGAACAGCTAATTAAAATTAGGGCTGGTTCCGTAAGGAAAAAATAATACACTTTGTGCCTATAAAAATAATGTACCTAACAAATATTGCCCGAAAAATAAAACAAAAAATGTCTCACCTTATGTGTATCTTCAAATAACAAATAAAAACTCACAAAAAAAAAATCGAGTCCTTTTAAAATCCTTACTTTCACTTGCAAACACCACTTTTCGTTATTTAAAACCAAAATAAATTAATTAAATATTTTCGCGAGCGACTCTCGCGTAGCACGACACCTCAGCGCGACTCCGGCCCACAGACTGAACGCTGACTGGACATTTCACAACGGATGGTACGTGAGATTGGCGCGCGCATGCGTGCTGGACACTCGCCTCTGACGTCACGTGCCCGGAAAGCCCGCTCGGCAATTTTCGGCCGTTTCCGCGCGTACAGGTCATTAAGCAAGACCTATTTTGGATACAAAGTTGTTCTCTTTTTTTTTTCTTATTTTTTTTTAGGGGCATTTGTCTCCGTGAACATGGGAGCCCCAACGTTACATAATCTTAATACTAGCCTACTTAAATAACTAACAGACATATAAAAGGTAAAAAAAGAAAAGGAGGGTCATTGATGCAAAATTATATTTTCAGCAATATATTTGGCGGCGTCAGATGTTGGTTCTGCTAATATGCTTAAGAATGCGCCTTGATCGTATCTACTTATATTAAATTTTTGCATCAATGCCTCCCTCCCACTCTGATATTTATCACATTCTGCAAGAATGTGATGCACATCATCTACCCTATCACACAATTCACAATTAGGAGAATCAACCTTTTTCATTAAAAATGCAAACTTCTTCGAAGGATAATGACCAGAGCGTAATCTATCTAATATTACAATATAGGATCTATTTAATTTACTATTATAAAACCAAGGTACTCGAGGAGGCTGACATTGTATAGTTTTGAACCATATACCTTTTTCTTTACTCCTTTCATCAAAGTATTCTTTAATGTTGTTCTAGAGTAGACCTTCGCGGTTCACGATAGACTTTTGCGGAACTGCACCTACCTACTCCATTTACAATACAAATGCATTAGACATAAGTTAAAAAAGGTTATTTTTAATGCACACTTTATAAGTCACGAAAGTATAATTAAGGATGTTACAAGTACGATAGCCGAATTATTATAATCCATTTTCACTGCAGCTACCACACTTGGTTGTAACGATTGCAAGAATTAATTTTATGAAATGGTGAGGATTTGATTTAGTTATACTAAGTAGTTATTTACTATTTAATTTTAGTTGAAAATTATAAATATTAAAATAAATATTCCACAACTTTTTTACACAACGCCATTTAGACCCAAGTTAAGCTTGAGAGCTTGTGTTATGGGTACTACACAGCTGATTAACATACTTATATATTTCTAAATACATACATGTTATAGATAAATTACACCCAGACACAGAACAAATGATCGAGCTCATCACACAAACATTTGTCCTGGGTGGGAATCGAACCTACAACCTCCTGCATAGCAGTCAGGGGCACTAACTACTAGACCAACAGGCTAGTCGAAAATTATACCTAGTGTCAATGATGAAAACCTCAAAGAAGCAGAGATGAAAAATAAACTTACTACTTATATTGTACAGATGCTAGCACATTAAGTTACCCCAATGTGTCAAATTTTCTCAATTGAATATGAACCTTATTCTGTTTGACATAATTTTGAAAAACAATCAAAGAAATTTGACACACTGGGGTGTCTTGACAAGCTGGTGTCTGTACAAAAACTTAAAATAAATAAATAACTAAACCTAACAATAAAAAAAATACATGGACACATTCTTCTTTCCATTTTTATTTGTCTGAATTATTTAAAACTAGGTGCCCCGGCAAACTTCGTTGTGCCTTAGAGTCAATTTATTGCTCTTATCATTTTTTTTGTATTAGATATATATACGTTTAATAAGACGACAACAAAATAGATCCAAACCAATAATAACTGTGATCTTATTTCAACATTTTGTGCTCGATAGAATTAAAATTACAACATGTATATATAACCTGACCTAACTGACCATACCTATCCTATAGCTAACCTAACTACCTAACCTAACTACCTTACTAAAATGCATTGATTTAAAAAATGCATTGATTTAAAAAATACTAAAATCATAATTTTAAACTGAACTAATGCCTCTATGTTACATACAATTAATACCTATAGTTTTCTCGGTCTACTTTAATTAAAGTCCTAACAGTAAAATAAGTTCTATTTGCAAAGAATTATTAAAGTTCATCTCTGTCGTCATTGTTAATTACGTAAATTGATTTCTGAAATATAAGACTTTTATGCTACATAAAACCTCTAAGTTTAATAATACGCATAAGTTGCAACCTTACCTTCTTAGGTTTAGCTTAAGACTTGTCAACGTCAAATTTTCAGTTTTTCACCTGTTAATGAACTGGGACTGGGAAGTTTGACTCCTGGAAAGGCGGGAAACTGTTGAATGGGAAAGGCGCGCTTTTGAAATAATTTTCGGAAAATAATAGTTTTCAGGGTTTATTGTACTATAATTTTGTAAATATTTGTGTTATAAGTCGTTACTAGGTGTAAATAAGTATTTAGGTTATTGGTTTCTGAAAATGTCGAAGAAAAAAAGGAAAAGGGATGAGGTGGTCCCACCGGACAAAAAGCTGCTGCCGGAATCGACCGACTCCGACTCTGCCGAGTCTACGGTTTCGGCGACCCCAAATACTAAATACAGGGACGCTACTGATAAGTATGCCGTGTACAAGGTAAAAGGGTACACCCGTAAGTATGCTGAGGACTCGAAACAGACGGAGCTCATTGTTTTTTTAACTCATTTTGACGATCGAAACATATTCTCTGATAAAGATCGCATGTCTCTGTCGAAGGGTATCAGAGAGCACGGAGTTTCAGGTGTGATGCACCTGCGTACAATAAATAAGTACAAGGTTGGTGTGACATTTGACTTGCCCAACAATGCTAACATGTTTTTAAAAAATAAGAAATTGTTTGAACAATTAAACTTAAAAGCAACAATACCTGCTGGCGACACAGAGGTCACTGGGGTTCTTACCTCGGTCCCTATTGATATGTCTAACAAAGATATATTTTCGTTGATAGGAAGTTCCAAAAATGTTATTCAAGTTAGGCGTTTCATGCGCAGAGTCAGGAGTGATGAAGGCTTGTCTTTTGTCCCCACACAGGCTGTTGCTGTGACCTTTGCTTCGACCATCTTACCTGACTATGTCTACTTGGACTCTTGGCGCCATGAGGTCAAAAGGTATATCCCACCTGTTAAGCAGTGCCTTAAGTGCATGCAGTATGGGCATATTGCAAAATTTTGTCGGAATTCTGAAGTATGTTCTATTTGCACTGAAAATCACAGTTATAAAGTGTGTCAGGTTAATCCAAAGAACGCCAAATGTATAAACTGCAATGGTAATCATTTAGCTATCTCTGCAATATGTAATATAAAAAAACAAAAAGTAGAAGAAAATAAAATAAAAAGTAGAAATGCAACATACTCTGATCTCTTCAACGTTAACGCATTTCCAGCGCTATCTGCGCGTAATTTAGATACACAAGTAAGTAATCTTATGAAATCAGACAAATTTTTGAATAGTTTAGTTGAAACAATTACTAGAATAGTTACCAATAAGGATACTCCTATCAATTCAGCATCGATTAAAGAAGCATTAAAAACTACTCTAAGTAATAAATTTCCTTCAACCTCGTAATGGATTTTTCTGATTTAAATGTAGTACAATGGAATGCTCAAAGTTTAAACAGTAATAAACACATATTAATCGATTTTTTATACAATTACAAAATACACATAGCAATTATCAGTGAAACATGGCTTAAACCTCAACAAAATTTTAAAATCAATCATTATAATATTGAAAGAAATGACACTGGTAACAAACATAATGGAGTAGCAATAATTATTCACAAAAGTATTTCATACACTAAAATTAATACCTTTTTTGATAACTCATTACAAAATATCTGTGTAAAAATTAAAGTTAACAACAAAGAGTTAAGTATAGTAAGTATTTATAGTCCTTTGAATTGTAGTCCAGTATTCAAAAAAGAAAATTTTGACTTATTAGTGAAGTCTATTCCTGAACCTTTTATAATTGCTGGTGACTTTAATGCTCATCATACTTCTTGGGGCTGTAGCTCTGACTCTGAACGTGGACGAAACGTTTTGGATGTAATTGATAATAATAATTTAGTTCTGCTCAATAATGGTCAGGCGACAACAATTGGTTCTTTAACTTGGCGTCCTAATGCATTGGATTTGACGTTAGTTTCTTCGTCTTTAGCAATCAATTGTGAATGGAATGTACATGATTGTCCTCTTGGTGGTAGTTATCACATTCCTGTAATGATAAAATTATTTATTAGCAAAAGTAATAATATTGATAGCAATTGTACTAATGCTGAACATTTGCCTATTTACCCTAATTACAAATTGGTAAATTGGGAAAAGTACAGTAATTGTGTTGATGAATTGTTACTTGATTTTAAAGTTGATGAAACAAGTCTTCCTGATTCATATTCCAAATTTTGTACCATTTTGCGCACAGCCGCTGCGAATTCTATGCCAAACTTGAATCATTCTAATTCCAGTCATTTTGTCAATCCCTCATGTCATAGAAATAATCCTAAAGGGCCTTCACTTCCTTGGTGGAATCAAAAATGCACAGAAGCTGTATTGAATTTTAAAACTGCATATTTACTGTTTAAGGATAATTCATCTGAAGAAAATTATATAGAATTTAAAAGGCTTCGCGCAGTTAAAAAACTTACATTAAAAACAGAAAGGCAAAAAAGTTGGTTTTCTCTTTGTGAAACATTTAACAGGTGCACACCATTGTCTGTTATATGGAAATTCATGCGCAAGTATAATAAAACATATAATTTTAGTACTCAGGAGGATGATAATTGGGTTATGGATTTTCTTAAAAAATACACACCAGACAATGTATCAAATGACTTAAAGTCTTCTTCCAATGCTAGCATTAATTCCAGCAATAGTTTTCTACTTAATCCTTTTTCCTTACAAGAATTAATATCGGCCATATCGTCCAGAAGAGATACTACCCATGGTCTGGATGGAATACCATATATACTGTTAAAAAAACTTAACCTTACTAGTTTGAATATTCTTTTAAAACTTTTGAATTTATTATGGGAAAATGATATTTTACCTGATAGTTGGAAGGTGGATTGTCTTGTACCTGTTTTAAAACCTGATAAGCCAAAAATGTGTCCTGATTCGTATCGTCCTATAGCTCTGACTTCTTGCGTTGGCAAGTTATTTGAACAATTATTAAAACAACGCTTAGAGTTCTATATTGAAAAAAATTCAATCTTACCATCAAATCAATTTGGTTTTCGTAGGAATCATTCTGCTAGGGAAAGTGTTTGTCAATTACAGCTTGATATATGCAATTCTTTATCCGCAAACCACAATTTGGTTGGAGTTTTCTTCGACGTTGCAGGTGCTTTTAACAGTGTAAATATAGATATCTTATGTAATGAGTTATCACAGATTGGGATACCTGTGAAAATTATAAATTGGGTTAAAAATTTTCTTCTTAATAGGCAAGTTTTTGTAAAATTTAACAGACACCTCTATGGACCTAGACTATCTTCAAAGGGAGTTTGTCAAGGTGGTATATTATCGCCTTTAATATTCATATTGTATATACGTAAATTAAATTTAATTTTAGGATCTCATGTTAAAAACCTCCAATTTGCAGATGATTTAGTTGTATATGCATCTGGGAAAAATATAACACATGTAGTTGAAATAGTTAATGTTGCATTAGCGAATTTGTATAAATATTTTTCTTACCTTGATCTTAGTGTTAATCCATTGAAATCCAAAGTTGTTGTATTTGGTAAACAAATTCTTAATATGCCTGATGTGGTGTATAACAATTGTGCTCTACCCATTTCACTTGAGGTAAAATTCTTGGGTGTTATTTTTTCATATAATTTATCCTGGAACAATTATATAAAACATTTAATTAGTAAAGCAAATAAAGCTCATAACATATTAAAATCCTTGAGTGGTACATATTGGGGTGCAGACCCTAAAATTTTATTATTATTATACAAATCTTTAGTACGTAGTCACTTTGAATATGGTTTCTATTGCTTTGGTGCAGATTCCAAACATGTAAATAGTTTAAATATTTTGCAAAACAAGTGTTTGCGTGTAATAACTGGTGCATTCAGAAGTACTCCTGTGGTTGCAATGCAAATTGAATGCAATGTTCCCCCATTATCTATTCGTTTTGATTACTTAAAAGAAAGATTTTTGTTAAAACTTTATAGTGTATCTGGTAATAGACTACTTCTTAATTTGTTACATTCACCTACTCATACTTCTTTAAAATCTTTTTATATGGTACAAGGTCTCCAAAGTTTTATGAATTTTATTCAAAATGTTAACATTTATCAATCAAAACATATTTTACCTTGTTATGAGGGTACTTTCAATGGTAAATTTCCAGCAATTGAAGTAATTATAAATAATAGAAAAAATTTGCCTTCAAAAGAAGAAGTTTATGCTATGCTGTCACAGTGGTCTGATCATAAATTAGTGTATACTGATGGTTCCAAGAGTGATAGAGCAGTGTCTTTCGCTATTTATGACCCCTCTTCAAATATTGCTATTGGACGGAGAATTGATACGAATGCTAGTATTTTTACAGCTGAAGCAGTTGCTATTTTGAGCGCTATGAAACATATTAAAAAATGTAATCTAGAACATAGTAAATGGCTTATAGTTAGTGATAGCATGAGTGTTTTGAAAAATCTGGACAATAATAAATTACTTGCTAACACCAACTACATAATTCTTTTGATAAAGCAATTATGGTTTGAATTGTCACAGTTGGATATTGTTGTTCGTTTTGTTTGGGTACCATCACATATTGGTGTTGCGGGGAATGAAAAAGCAGATTATCTTGCAAAAAAAATCGTTGAATTTGAAGAATTAATCTGTGACACTGATGCGAGTGTTTTCCTGCCACATACAGACGTAATTAGCCTTCTACGGCGCCGCATGTGTGAGGCATGGGGGAGACATTCATACCATTGTACACATGTTGAAAACACGGGGTCTTGGTTTAATAGTCTTGATGTTCAAATTAACTCTGTACCTTGGTTTTGTAAAAATAGTAGTACATACATGAATAGAAAATTTTATTCGATTATCTGTCGTATGCGCTTTGGTCATTGTCGTTTAAATTTTCATCTTCATCGTCTTAAAATGGTCAGCTCGCCGCACTGTGATTATTGTCAATCTCAAAAAGTTCAGTCACTGTATCATATCTTCTTCGAGTGTTCGTCTTTCAACATTCAGCGCCTTGTGTTGTCGGATGAGCTTCTAAAAATTTATAAAACGCCTGATAAGGTCCCGTCGTCCATACAGGAGTTACTTGTGAATGCTACCACTTATATATATTTGTACAAATTCATACTGGAGACTGTAAATGATATATAATCGTTTGTGTTAGCTATATTATGTACATATCAAAATAATTATTACCTAAGTACTTTTATCTTGGTTATTTTTAAATAGATTTAAGATGGTTAGAAATAGCTTGTAGGTTATGTGCCTATCTAAACATAATTATGCAGAGATAGCTAAAAAAAAAAAAAAAATTTGACATGACATTACCCAGGATTTGACTGTACTTCGTACAAACTTGGATTTGACTAAAAAACGAAAAATTGACTATTAAAAATATCGAATTATGACTACATACGAAAGACTTAAAATAAAACATTATAATTACAAGGGAAATTACGAAAGACATTATATAAAAACTTAACACGACAGAAAAAAACATACGAAAGACTAGGCGGTATGGTCGAAAGACTTTAGCCTGCCCACTGGGCAAATAAAAAAAAAAAAAAAAAAAAAAAAGTTTGACTCCTGTCATGTCATCCAAGATGGCGCTGCGTTTGAAAAATGTTTGAGACAAAGAATATTCTTGATATTTATTTTTTTAACCGACTTTCAAAAAAGGAGGAGGTTCTATGTTCGTGTGTATGTATTTTTTTTTTTTTTTTTTTTTTTTATGTATGTTACCTGATTTCTCCCACATTTGTGGACCGATTCTCAAAATTCTTTTTTTATTTGAAAGAGTATACTCCTGAGGTGGTCCCATTTTAATTTGGTGAAGATCTGGTGCTGATCTTCGGAGATATACAACGGAACTCTTCAAAAATAGACGGCGAATCTGTCGTGATTGCTGGAATCGCTTGGATGTTTATTGTTTATACAACATCATGACGTATCATCACGCCTGTATCCTCTGAGGGGTACGCAGATGTGTACAATATACCTAGATTTCGACAGTTAGGGATGTTAATTTTCATTTATTAGGGATAAGTGGATAACCCTATTATCATGGCATGTATTGTTTACAATTAACAATATAAAATAGATTCATGGCAAAGTTTTGTATGGGAACCACTAAAAATGGAAAAATAAAAAACTTTTTTGCAAAAAAATTAAACCGACTTCAAAAAAACACTAAACGGTGTAAAATAACTCTAAATTAGGAAGTCGGTGGCCCATCATGAATAAGACAAAATCACCAATGCCACAGACTTCCTAATTTAGAGTTATTTTACACCGTTTAGTGTTTTTTTGTTCGAGGACTTTTCATGTTTTTTTATTAATTATTATGCTATTCCTGACAAAGACAAATCCAAAAAGACCCAAATCATTCAAATTGATCCAGCCGTTCTTGAGTTATAAGTGGTGTAACTAACACGACTTTCTTTTATTTATATAGATATGTAAAACAATTTGACTACTTATAGGTAAATTGTTTTCACTTATTTTTAACCGACTTCAAAAAAAAAAGGATTAGGTTCTATGTTCGTGTGTGTGTTTTTTTTTTTTTATGTATGTTACCTGATTCCTCCCCCATTTGTGAACCGATTCTTAAAATTCTCTTTTTATTTGATAGAGTATACTCCCGTGGTGGTCCTATTTTAATTTGGTGAATATCTGGTGCTGATCTTCGGAGATATACAGCGGAACTCTTCAAAAATAGACGGCAAATTTGTCGTGATTGCTGGAATCGCTTGTATGTATATTGCTTATACAACATCATGACGTATCATCACGCCTGTATGCTCTGAGTGGTACGCAGATGTGTACAATATACTTAACTAGATTTCGACAGTTAGGTAGGTAGGTTAATTTTATTTATTAGGGATAAGTGGATAACCCTTTTATCATGACATGTATTGTTAACAATTAACAATATAAAATAAATTCATGGCACATATATGTATGTGAACAACTAAAAATGGAAAAATAAAAAAAGAATGCAAAGAATAAAACCGACTTCAAAAAAAACACTAAACGGTGTAAAATAACTCTAAATTCGGAAGTCTGTGGCCCATCATAAATAATGCAAAACCACCAAAGCCACAGACTTTCTAATTTAGAGTTATTTTACACCGTTTAGTGTTTTTTTTAAGTCGGTTTTATTTTTTGCAAAAAAGTTTTTTAAAATAAAATGTTTTGCATTCCTGCTTCTACGAACCTCATTTTTCTAATGCAGTATATACATGGAGTATAGTTGCACGCGTAGTATGTTCACCGTAGAAACTGGTAGGTATGTCAACGGAAGAAATAACGCTCGATATTGTAGACTATTGTCGACTGAAGAATCTACACAATTCTTCTCTTCATTCTTGACAGTGTCGTGCTCAAAACAAAAGAAATGTTCCTACAATCTGTCACTTTGTGGATTCCTCTGTAGACAAACACCGTTTCTTGGTGACGTAATTAAATGACAGTGACATTATGGTGGAAGCAGTGCAGTTCATCATCATCATCATCCACAGCCCGACTTCACCCACTGCTGGGTATAGGCCTCTCTTTTTATGTTCCAATTTCCACGTCCCTGTGCCAGTCTCATCCACGGTACTCCCGCAATGGCAACAATGTCGTCCGCCCATCTCGCCGCAGGACGCCCTACACTTCTCCTGCCGTTTCTTGGACGCCACTCGGTCACAGCTTTACTCCACCGGCCATCACCGCGTCTAGCTACTAGGTGTCCTGCCCAACGCCATTTGAGTTCCATAACGCGATTACCAATATCGATGACCTTAGTGCGTCTCCTGATTTCAACGTTTGGAACTCGATCGAGTATATTGATGCCGAGCATGGAACGCTCCATGGCTCTCTGCAGTGCAGTTACTCCAGGATAATTATGTGATATATCTTCACGCCAATACTGGACACGCAGAGTGTCTATCGCACTGTCTATTGGCATAAACGACCCACAAATTTCCCGTGTAGAGACTTTGGCTATATAGTTCACTTCAAAAGGGTAATTTTGATATCTACACTACACCGGGAAAATCTGCGCACCAGCGTATTTCCTTAGACCGATAACGCTCTGGGAACGATTCCCCTTTCAATGTCTACACGCCTTAAAGATAGTAATGTATATTTACAATTCATAACATTATAATTATAACAAACCAACCAAGTCCAACAAACCTTATAAAACCAAACTAAATGACCTATCGATACAAGACAATGTCAATGTCAATGTCAAAATTGAAATACTAATTAAATAAATATTCCACAACTTTTCACACAACGCCATTTAGTCCCAAGTTAAGCTTGAGAGCTTGTGTTATGGGTACTAAACAGCTGATAAACATACTTATATATTTCTAAATACATACAGATTATAGAGAAATTACACCCAGACACAGAACAAATGATCGAGCTCATCACACAAACATTTGTCCTCTGTGGGAATCGAACCCACGACCTCCGGCATAGCAGTCAGGCTCAATAACTACTAGACCAACATAATTGTCCTCTCTATAGCCTGCAGGTATATTAAATTTATTTGGTAGCAGACAATATTAAAAACCACTATAAATAGAATATTTTATTATGAGAAGAAACTAGTTTTTTGGAAAAAAAAAGCTAGGCACTAGGAAAAATAATAATCTAGACTAAACTACTAATAAGATAAAATAATTTTTATTATTGAATAATTTAGGATAAGAATGTGGCTCTAATTAATTATACAATAGTGCGGCACTACCATTATCTACCCGCTGAGTTGATAGGTTGAATTTTAGCGTTGTAACCAAAGACATTCAATACCTATAGACCGGGATGGTCGTGGGATCAAAGTTTTTCTATGACATTTCCTTGACATGCCCGCTCTAGAGTATTTTAAATCTCTTTGGTTGTAACCAAAGACATTCAATACTTACTTATAGACGGGAGAACACGAACAAAATTTTCATCCAAAAATTATGTCCTACTGGACACAAGACTCACAATACTATGAGTTTTTTACGTACGCTGGGCTTCCGCTTTAATATTCATAATGTAATTATTGTTCTACGAGTAGATGGCGTTACTTAGATATCGGATCAAAGATTTTCTATGAAAAAAAAAAATCGTGTGGCACTCGGAGACTGCCGCGGTAAAGCTATTGCATAGCATTTTTATCAACTCCTCTCCTCTCCCCCTCCCCATTCCTCCCCTCCTCCTCTCACCCCTCCCTCACTTTCCCCTCCCATCCCCTGCCTCTTCCCTCCACCCCCCCTCCACATCCCTCCCCTGCCCCTCCGTCCCCTCTCACAATACCCTCTTCCCTCTCTCACAATCTCCCTCCTCCCCCTATCCTCCCCTCCAATCTCCCGCCCCTCGCCCTCCCCTTTCCCCTCCCCACTATCAAATACGTCTATACAAATACAATACGTCTAATCGCACACAACGCCGTGTCGAAGACTGCCGAACTGAAACGACGTTAGACGATGCACGGCCTTCAAGCCACACCTCCTTGCCCGTCGGAGTGGGGAGCGTGAGGTTTTTTCGTTACGGAATTTCTGGATTCGGTCCCCGCGCTCAAGGCCCGCGATAGAAGCTATGCAGCTTAAAAATACATTTCCTCGCATGTCCTCACTATAGTACATACTATATCTCTTTGGTTGTAACTAAATTAGTTGTTTGAATACTAAGATGTTCATTGTAAAACTTAAACAACTTACCCTAGATTGCAAAGGGGAAAATCCTGCTAAGCGATTAGTTTGCTGGTGTTAGGATTCTCCGCACTTCCTCAAGTTAAGTATAGTTAATTGCTAATAAGCTGTTTAAAATGATGCACCTAAACTGTACAATAAAAATAAAAGAGTGGAATGGATTAATTTTCCATGAAAGACTAAAAATGCGCTGATACTTGTGTCTGTCGGCGAATATAAAATGTCATTTCAAAAAAGGAACGAGATTTGAATACTGTCAATCTAGCGGAGCGTCGTCGTCGACTCGATGGTCAGCGCGGCCATGTTGAATGTGAGAAAGATTTGAGACGAATCGCTGTTGTTCCAAGTGATCTTCTGTCTTTTTGTGACAAGAAGTAATCAAAACCGATAGACTCAGTGATTTTCTAACTACTAGTAAATAGATTTCTGTAAGAATCTGTAAGGAAGATAAATTATTTGATATATGACTTTTGATTGTGTGACTCAAACGATTCACTACCTACTGGTTCCCCTACTTTACCACCTATTGAAGAAATGGCTGATCTTAATCTTTATGGTTGTAATTAAAATAGGATCTCATTGTTTATTTAATATTTTGTAATATGCGGGTAGTAAAGACTTTAAAAAACAAATCAATCAGTGCGGCACTATAGTTATCGGTGGATAATATGAATAAGGCTGATAATAATGAACATGACGGATAAAATTATAGACATGGTTGACAATGTGCTACAATGTGTTGTGTTGTGTACAACTCGAGCAGTCAGTATACCTGGAGACTGCTAGACCGCGCTGCCGACCGAAGTAGCCGCGACTGCTCGAGCAGTTCCGTGTATGTGTGAACGTAGAAAAAAGCAGTAGTTTACCATGGCAGCCGCAGCTTGAGGCAGTCGATGCTGACTGCCTGCAGCGCAACAAGGTAAGATGTGTCCTTATTACTTAGTAAGTTAAATAAATAAAAAATAGTAATAAAGTAGTAGTATAGTCATAGATATCCGGAGATATGCCTTCACTCAATATTTGTTCAAATTCATGTGTCGCCACCGTATCCCCCCTCCTAAAACTCACACTAAAACGAAACGAATAGATACGCCACACACGCTTCTTATCTTAATGCACACATGATCAAAAGGGGCGGGCACTAGTATAGGAGCCCAAACCACAAAAAATAAAATTACCGGTAATTTTCAATTTAAGGTGATGATTGTGAACACTGATGAGTCCGTGTGTGATCTCATTATTTTTGCGTTATCCCACAATACGAAATTGTCCTGCATGATCGGTGCGTTCACAAACTTCAAAGAAATCAAACCCGAGACACGCGGACACGCCGCGCAGCAATCAATCGCTCATCCACGGCGCATACCGTGGAAGCTCTTTATAAATGACTTCGAGGATTAGGAATATGCAAACTGTAATTATATTGATTAGCATTATACATAGATGTTAACCCCACGATACGATTTTGTAATTATTTACATGTCATGACTAGATGGTACTACCTACGCTGAATTAGTCTAATATATTATTGTTTTCTACATTATGGGCCACTTTTGTCATCATGTCAATATTTTCATGTTTTCAGGCGCTGTGATGCTGCATATCGGTTACCTATTTTTTGAGACCACTGGTTTAATTTTTAATTTTCCCTAGGTGTGTGTGACGCTTCTGGTATTCGAAGTTGAGTACTTTGTGCGAATCTAAAATCTATCATTCAACGACATTCTGAAAAATCACTTGAGTAATTTTTTTTTTAATATGGGATCACAAAAAGGGTTCATGTCGCGTCGGTCGCAGGAATAGCAATGTTTTTTTTTAATTAGTGGTTTTGGAATGAGAAGAACCTAATTTATCTATTTACATAATAAGGTTTAGCCGTATAAAGATGTGGCGACGAAATTTGGCCACGGACTCTCGTACTTATAGGAACGCCCACTCAATGCATAGGGCTTGGTATTTTGTTACATCTATAAAAATATCGATGAAAACCGAATGTAAAAAAGAGGTTGTCTATGAGCGTAGTTTGTATCGTTTATTATGATTACTGATTATGGTATATTGTAATTAATATTAAACATAAGTGACGATAGTAGGTACACACGGCTGCACATCAAGCTATGTAAAGATAAAGATAAAGATACCGGGCTGGTATCCGCAACTCCACGTCAAAGCGCGTATTTTGCGTATGGGCCATAATCCACCACGCACGTGGGCCCAGTGCGAATTGGTAGATGTCACATGTCTTCGAATTTTTGGTTCTAGGACATGCCGGTCGATGTTTTCCTTCACCGTTTTTGAGAGCAGTGGTGATGAAATAAATTGCACAAAGTAATGCGCCTGCCTGGGTTCGAACCCACGACACGTTCGTAAGTCGTGGGTTCCACCGAGGCAGGCCACCACTGGGCCACCTCAGTGGTGGCGGCCCCGACTTACGGCTGCTCTCATCAAGCTATGTATTTCCAGTATAAGCTCATCTCGCATGATATAGGATTTCCGTACAATGCGAGGTCAGTGTAAACTGTAATTGTATAGCTTGTTGTGTAGCTGTGTGTGTGTACGTGGTCTACTTTAATAAATCATTTTCTTTTATTTCTAGTTTCAAATTACCTCATATCATCGTCATTTTTGTTTCATTTTCGAGTGATCCCATACTCTTTATTTCCCATTCAAACTCGCTTTAGTAATTTGGTTTATCATCAAAATAACTGGAAAAACTAAATCATCTACAAAAACAAAAACTAAAAATTGAAAAATAATAAGTTCCCACTACATAAACTACCATTCACATACAATAACATTAAAAAATTAAATAGTTGTAGTGTCAGAAGCCAGTGGCAATATATAGAGTGAAGTCGGTTGTATTTTTCTAAAAAGTTTTTAATCAAATGATATGACTTGTAAAATATAAAAATTAATAACGAAATCATTTTATTTACAAAATAATATTAAATTGCAAATATTACTACCTAATTATGAAATTATTTTGTAAGAATTTCTATAAATTATCGATATCTAGAGAAAAGCGCTACGCACCACTAATGTTTTGTTGTGACATGCGTCAGTCACGCAAAAATATTTCACAATGAGATATTTGTAAAATCTATTAATATTGTAATTAGTGCAGTGATTTCTATTAACCGGTGGTAGGACACGCCACTTTTCTTAAGGTTTGTTGTAGTTACCCTATTTTTGCAAAATAAAACTGAAAAATTCGGCATTTCGTAAAAATACGAAATGACACGACTCATTCCGATGCTAATTTAGTACTAGACAATGTTCTCGGCTGTCACGTGTTACTTTGGCCAAACTGACCAGACTTAAGGCACACTTACCACGCCTACATGCCATATCCCTCGATATCCGTGAGTATAGTTCTCCGCGCCGGTCACCGGTGAGCTGCAAACAAATGAATGTCTATTGAGTCTGGTAGCACAGTCTAAAAACATACAGTCGTCCGACGAAGCTGTCTAGACAGGGCAATCGTGCGGGGTGTGAGGGGCGAGACGCGGGAAAGCCGCTCCCGCACTGCGAACAAAACGATGTTCGTAGTGCGGGAGGTATTATTCAAGTCTAACGCGTGTAGAAATTGTCGGCATTTTTCCAGAGATCAAAGGCGTCGTCCTACTGTATTAATATTTATACTGTGCTGGTAGTCTGGCAGTCAACGTGTTAAAAAGTATATGTGTAAGTAGCTGGGAAGCGCGCGAAATAAAAAAAAGTCTTGTTTTTATTTCTTTTGCAATTAGCCGTGACATGCTGTATGACTCGCGACCGAAAAAAAAAAAAAATTGCTATAAAAACTATTTATATAATTAAATGTAACAACAAATGTACCTACACATGAATGCAATAAACATTTTGAGTTTGAACATTTTGAGTTTGAGTTATTTTATACTTTGGCTGTACCTAAGTTGAGCGTGTTCGCAAGAATACACCGCGCGTCGTGATCTCGCTAATGTCCACAAAACCGGTTAGTTATAAAACAAATGCGCGACACTCCTCAGATAATCAAACAACACTTTGTTTCCTTAATAGATATGTTAATACCAACAGGCATCGATGACGACGCAGTACTTACGGCGTGATTTACTAGTTTGTTTCACACATTTTTAATGTAGGATTTCCTTAATTTGAATGGTTCCGTGAATGCGGATGGGTTTCGTTCGACAGCTAAGCTGATGTGGGTCTGTCTGTCGCGAAGTACCGCTACAGGTTTACATAGATTTGTGTTAAGCAAGTACTTTTACTTAGTAATGTAAATCCGAAAACTATAATTGTTGTCACCTTTGGGATGGCTCAGCCAAATACCAACTAGCCACACTCGACTCAGTAGAGCGCAGAGCCAAGAGGCTCATTGGTGACGAAAAGCTGGTGGGTACCAAGCTTCATACCCTAGCCCACCGCCGCAAAGTTGCATGTCTGTCGGTCTTTTACAGACTGTATTTCGGTGAGTGTGCTCTAGAGCTCCACGAGCTCATTCCACCATCTCCTTTCTTCCATCGGGAATCCAGACGTACTGAGGTTATCACCCATTCCTTGTAGATGTTCCACACATTCGCACGAAGCGCTTTGCCTGTTCCTTCATTATGCGCACAGCCAAGGAGTGGAATTCCCTGCCTGCATCAGTGTTCCCGAGTTCATATGACCCCAATCTGTTTAAGTGGCGAGTTAATAGGCTTCTTATGGGTAAGCTCGTTCCATCGTCGACCTCATCTCTGACCGCAGGACAAGATTGAGGTCAAGAGTAGACCCATTATTGTATATAAAAAAAAATAAAAAAATTGTGATCTAACTCCAATCGATACACTTATGATTGACACCTGACCGTTATGTGTCACTGAATGAGGTGATCGAGCTTTCGGCGGTAGGTAGGTATTTAATAATACAGCAAACGTAAATATAACAAACTAGGAGACGTCACGCGGTAGTTCCCGTTCCCGTGGGAATACAGGGATAAAAAGCACCTTATGTCACCCGGGGATAGTGTAGCTTCCTAACGGTGAAAGAGTTTTTCAAATCGGTCCAGTAGTTTCGGAGCTTATTCAATGCAAACAAACAAACATTGAAATATTTTCCCTTTATAATATACATATAAGTAAGTATAGACTACTGCCTGCCCATATCACATGCAGCAGTAGGTACCTACGCCGCCGGGTCAAGTGTCAGATATTGAAAACAATTGAGGGTACGATGCGCTTGCGCTTGCAATACATTTAGCTGCCATTAGCACCGCGACCCGCGTGACAATACAAGGGGCTCGGGGGCGCAAGACCTTTTCTTTAAAACTATAAGTGCATCCATATTCATTGTATAATTTAGTAAAGCTTGTAATATTCGTGAAGCATTTAAAACAGTATTTTTTTAATAATGGGACACATTTCCACAGGGTGTCCATAACTATGAACAACTTTCAGTATGCGACCGACTCGTAAATAGCGAAAAAAACAGCTGTTACATAGAAAAGTATTATACTTACTTATGTACAGACGCCAGCACGTCGAGTTACCCCTATGTGTCAAATTTTCCCAATTATATATGAACCTTTTATGTTTGACTTATAGTTGAAAAACGATTAAAGAAATTTGACACATTGGGGTAACTTGATGTGCTGGCGTCTGTACCTACTCAACCAAAATGTATGAAACAGCTGTTTTTTTCGTGATCAGACCAAGTTACTCAAAACACTGAATAGATAGAAGCCTCTAGGTATAAAGGCCTCTTCCACGTCAGACTTTTTGTAGGGCATCTGCCCTTCGGATCTATCGCGATCGGATCGGTCGCGGGGGCCACATTAATGCTGTTTGACAACATTTTGGTTTTAGTCCAAAGAGATTTAAAATACTATAGAGCGGGCATGTCGAGGAAATGTCATAGAAAAACTTTGATCCCATGTCTCAGTAACGCCATCTAGAATAATATATGAATATTGGAGCGGCAGCGGAGCGTACTACAAAAAACTCATAGACTTGTATCCAGCAGGACACACTTTTTCGGACGAAAATTTTGATCGTGATGTCCGGTCTATAGGTATTAAATGTCTTTGTTTTAGTCCCTTATTTAGATTACACGAAAATATACGACACATATTTTTTCTTTATTCATGTAATCAAAAAATAACGGCGATACATCGAGTCAAAATGTCACATGACGTCACTAGCCAGTAGGTACAGTTTATACTAGATAAGTTTGTTACATAACCCCTTTATCTAAGCAGTTTTCCATCAATCTGAAAAACAAAATAATACGTGTCGAATATTTTCTTTTATACTAGATGAGTGTCTAAAAACTAATTTGTCAAATATTTATTCTTGACCGACCTTTTGTAGGACGTGTGCATATCCCGATCAGTGTGTTCTATTTTATTCCTACAAAAAATCGGTCACCGATTTTCGGACGGGGGCGGGCAGCCTACATGTGTACAACATTCAAGAAGCAAGGCAAGGCAATATTAGCAAGGATTGTGGAGGGCCGACAGGCAGTCGCTCTACTGGTATTCAGCTGCTGCATCTGGTTAGACTGAAGACCGATCCTGATAATATAATTATGTATACAGGGTGTAACGGAAAGGCTATATACATACGAAGGGCACGGATTCTCTTGGTGATAAGAAACGACATGGCAACGTTTTTATACATATACATACATAATTGTAAAGTTGAGCCCGCCCGCGCCGTCGCGCCTTCGTCGGTTAGGCAGAGCCCGATAGGTCTGTACTAGGCGCGCAGAACCCGAGATAGATATACTTGAACCTTGCCGGACAGGATTATAACCCCCATAGTGCGGTGACACGTTTGTTATGATTTTGCATTTAATAAACTGTCGATATTAAATAATATCGTGAAGTTTCAAAGTTATTAGTTGGGAGCTGAAATTTTGAGGAAAGTTATTAAATACTCTATTCACCCTGTTTGTATGTATATACCCTTTCCGTTACACCCTGTATAGGGTGACAGGTAATAAGTGACCGATACTTAAACACGGGATAGTACTCATGAATACGAATACCTTACCCAAATACCCACTCAAACGTCCGGGCGACTAGAGCAGCCTAAAACTTTTTACCGTTGAACGTTCAGGCTACTATGGCAGCCCAACTGATTTGTACTAAAAAAACGCGAAATCATGAATGAAACTTTTCAAAGAGCTTCACAGGCCTGCTACTAGATGGCTCTATATTAAATAACGCGTCTACGGTGTATAAAACATCATTTCGAGTGACGGCAAGTATTGAACAAAAAAATGTTTACAAGTGGTGTGTCAAGTGTTTTAAGTGTTTGTGAGATCCGCTTTTTTAATGAAAGTTAACTTTTAATTTATTAAACCAATGTGTAAGTGTTACATATTTAAAAGAATGCTGTAAGTCTATTATTTCAGATTATCTACATATTTTAAGCATCCATATTCTAATAAGATGTACGAACATGTGTTAAAGTCGACCGGCCAAAAATTTTCCAATAAGAATCGGTTTTTTGTCAAGTTTTTTTGTGATATTATACATATTTCAGCAAAATACTTCCTAAAATTCAAAAAACAGGTCATTATTCATATTTAAGTAGACTTAGGTTAAACAAATACGACGAAAATTATTACGATGACTCATTTCTATTGTTTACGGGCGGGTGACATGGCCGCCTGTAATTTGATACCTTGTTGTTTGTTTTGGTTTAATGTGATACACTGTTTATTTTAAGTAATGATATGTGTTGGTGTCAAAAAAAAGCTTATTTAATCTAGTTTAATAATTAGTAAAAACATTGAGAAAGTTAAACAAAAAAGTTTCGTTAAAACTTGTCGAAAGAAATATTTTACTTAAATTTAACCCATTTTGCTAAATTCATGTTTTTTTTTTATGAACTTCTAATTGATTGTTGTACTATAATTATTTCTTAATTGAATTCCTTAATAATTGAGCTTTATGCTGGTGTTTTTTACTTTGCTATAGCTGCAACAGTGTGCTAGAAAAACACGTTTACATTGTTACGGGCGGGTGACACGGCCGCCTGTAATTTGATGCCGTGTTGTTTGTTTTGGTTTAATGTGCTACACTGTTTATAGTAAGTAATGATATGTTGGTGTCAAAATAAAGCTTATTTAATCTAGATTAATGATTAGTAAAAACATTGAGAAAAGTAAAAAAAAAAGTTTCGTTATAACTCGTCAAAAAAAATATTTTACTTAAATTTAATTCGTTTTTTTAAGTTCATATTTTTTTTTTATGAACTTCTAATTAAGTGTCGTACTTTTATTATTTCATATTTTAATTCCTTAATAATTCAGCTTTATACTGGTATTTTTTTCTTTACTGTAGCTGCAATAGTTTGCTAGAAAATACATTTTTAATCATTAATGGCAGGGGGGGCCCGACGGGGGGCAAGACCTATCGCGGGCGCCGACGTTCTAGGTCTTTTTAGGTATTTAGGTTGGACGTTTCAGTGGATACACTTTTTTTTATACTCATTAACTTTCAATTAGTTCAATTACGTCGGTAGTGCACAACGGGAGCGGTGGGGGTGGCGGGGGAGCGTGTGACGCTACTACTATTAGTAGGTTTTGCCCTTTCCGAGGTTAGACTATCAGCTGATAGATCGTGCCGATTCGTGCCTACTGTGATCGATCACAGGCGCGCGCGAGGGAATTTCAAACAGCGTTACTTAATGTTATTTTATTGTGTTAATGTTATTGTCTATAAAAAAAAAGTTTTTTTGGGAAAGTTTATTGAAATCATGAATACAATCACGTGTTTAAGTATCGGTCACTAATTACCAGTCACCCTATACATATATATAGTTGGGACATACATAGACCTTATTGGTGAGGTTCTTCAGAAAGGCCAGGTGCGTAGTACTCGCAACCGGCGTGTGTGTATGACAACATGTATGAATGTAAACGAAGCAAAAGAAGTATGTAAGAATCGTAACATATGGCCACAGTCTAAAAACATACAGTCGTCCGACGAAGCTGTCTAGACAGGGCAATCGTGCGGGCTGTGAGGGGCGAGACGTGGGAAAGCCCCTCCCGCACTGCGAACAAAACGATGTTCGTAGTGCGGGAGGTATTATTCAAGTCTAACGCGTGTAGAAGTTATTGGGATTTTTTCAGAGATCAAAGGCGTCGTCCTACTGTATTAAAATTTATACTGTGGTATTATATTTGACTTGGCAAAATGTCACTGACATTATAAATACCTCAAACGATATTAATACATTTATATTTGTGAATCGTTGTCGTAAAATTAGAATAAAATATAATAATCAATGAAGTAGGTAAGTACCTACCTGCTTCTTAAATATGATATGTATAAATTATTTTGCGAAAAAACAATGAAACACGTGCTTTATTTTATTGCCGTTTTTACGGTTCCGTACCGTTGGGTTTTCCTTGAAGAATAGAATAGAATTTTATTTGCAGGCCGTGGTTTTACATACTACATGGTATGGTGTTAATATTTAAAGTTCCCTACACGATACCATAGCATTAAGGTGAAGTAATAAATGGTCACCCATCCACAAACCAACCTCTTCAAGCGTAGCTTAACCTTCGATCGACCTGTGCGACAGTTATTATAATATATCCATAAGAATTGCAAGTGTTTATATAATTCATTTCTTGTATCCATTTTTTTTTATATTAAATCCAAACTACTAAATCGATTTCTAAGTAAATGGGGAAGTGGGAAATAGATATACTTTCTCAAACAAAGAAGAAACCATACCTATGTCTAAATTAAGAATTAAGAACCCCCTCCTTTTTTAAAATTGGTTAAAAAGCACACAATCACCACCTATACTTGAATTTAAAGACCTTTTACGCAGTCTCCATACAGATTGTATCTAATAATTTAATATGGCGCGTTGGGACCATATTCTTCCGTTGTTGCCATTGAGGTCCGCCCATTTGGGGTCCTATCCACGTTGTGAGGTTTATCGTCAAGTTTGAGATGTCAAGTGTAACGAGATTTGAGGCCTTTGACCAAAATTTAAATGGAATTAAGAAAAACCTTAGCGGTGATGCTGTCGGCTCTTAATCTGCGAAGGATAATTGTATCATTATTGTTATTATTTTTTATTTTATGACTAATAAACATATTGAAACACCTGAAATTAACATACTTAGTAAATTATATTCTGACTGGGATGTTGGTCAAGTGGTCAGTGGTCCAGCAAGCATAGCATGAAAATTATTACCTCTCTCCTAACACGTCTTAATCTAGGGGCACGGTAGTACCCCGCCAAGACGAGCCAAACGAAGCGCAAGGGCACTACCTACCTTTTCTCGAAGCGTTACGTCGTTTTTTTTGAACCCTCATAGAGTTTGTTTCAGCGAAATATTGTCTTGATTTATCACTTATGCTAATCAGTAAACCATCAAAGACAGAGAATGGGTTAAGAAAACCGGCACTACTGATGCAAGAAATACACCCTAAAAAAAAAAGAAATACTTACTAAAAGACAGCTTAGCAACTTACAAAAAAAAACTGAAATCCCACCAAAAATGTTTTGGTGGGATATAACTGTTCGTTACTCTGTAATGTAATTTACGTATTTTTTTTCTTTTTATTTATACTTATGTTAGGTATATATTTATCTATTCAAATAGTCTCGTCTATACTATTATTATAAAGACGTAAAATTTGTTTGTTTATTTGTAAGTTTCTATGTCGGGGGTAATTTTCGGAACTATAGATCCAATTTCAAAAAATATTGCACTGGTGGAAAGCTACACTATTCCCGGATGACATATAGGTTACTTTTTATCCCTATAATCCTACTGGAACAGGAACTACGCGGGTGACGTCTGCTAGTATGTTATATGTTTATGTAAGTAGTACACCACAAACTGCCTACTCATCTTTTCTCCTCCACTATCAAGCAAGTCCATCCAAAGGTTGTCTGTAAGAGATCGCTTTTAGCGATAAGGCTGCCCATTGTATCACCGTTTGTAGCACTAAGGGCGCTTTCAATTTAGACGATTGGTGCCGACTGCTGCAGTCCGGGTATCGTACTGCGCACGGGCGGTTATGATTTTTCATACAAAATGTTTCGACGCAAAGTCGTGCGACAGCAGTGCGGCGCACGTCCGTTGGCGGAACGGCAACAACCTGTCTCAGTCGTTGTTCGCTAGTGCTGTGAAGTCTCTCTTTGGCGGATATAGTATTTTTGAATTTAGTTTCTTGACGTTGTATTCCATTTTTAACAAAGTGATATAATTCATAGAAACATTCTCTAGACATTCTAAAATAGTTCAAAAAATCTGCTGAGCTTTCTTTTAATCTAGGGTAAAGTGTATAAAAATCACAAGTTTTATATTTTAAAGAAAACATTGGCGACGCCCTAGTACGGCGTCGTTAATGTTTCTGTCGAAGCAAGATAACTAACAATAACACTTCCTCGTCAGAGTCCATGGCACCGACTAAAGTTGGGTTTCGATGGAAATCACTAAAATTCGATCGGACTGCAGCCGCGTATCTCTTCAAATAAGACGATTTACGTCGTACTGCTGTAGTCCGGCAGCAGTACGGCTCATGGTCGTAACAACCGTGCGGCAGCAGTCCGGCACCAACCGTCTAAATTGAAAGCGCCCTTAAAGTTATAATTTGTAAGTTTTTTATGGTGTAAAATAAAGCGTATTTTATTCTATTCTATTCATGATCGCCGTAGAAACGGACATGTCGACGAAAGAGTCGACAAAGTGACAGCTGGTAGTAACATTTCTGCCGATTGTACGAGAAATAACGCTCGATATTGTAGACTATTGTCGACTGAAGAATCTACACATCTCTTCTCTTCATTCTTGGCATTGTCGTGCTCCAAACAAAAGATATGTTTGTGTTTTTACGGTGGTCATGCTACGTGTGCTGGTGGTGAGTTTTATGAGTTTAGTTTTCAGTTTTATTAAAAATACTTTTTGCATGGTTCTTACATGATCAGAGTGCCTAGTGCGAGTTGGTCCGCTCCAAGCTTTTAACCAATCAAAGAGCCAAACGCGGTGAACGTTTCGATCGCGTAAGCGTAAAATCAACTCGCACTTAGGGCACTGACCATCTTAGTATAAAACTAGCAGACGTCCCGCGGTTGCACCCGCGTAGGTCCTGTTCCCGTGGGAATACAGGGATAAAAAGTAGCCTATGTGTTAATCCAGGGTGGCAGCTAACTCCATACCAAATTTTATTAAAATCCATTCAGTAGTTTTTACGTGAAAGAGTAACAAACATCCATCCATCCATCCTCACAAACTTTCGCGTTTATAATATTAGTAGGATTTAGTACCCTCATATCTGTGTGGTTCTTTCCTCAAAAATACCATTTCAGACACTAATCTGCATGGTACTTACATGATCTGACCAGGATAATGTCTGGACTTTAAAAGAAACTGTGACCTCTTGAGTTTCGTTCGGTGTTTCTTCTCAGAGCAGTCAGATAGTGAAACGCCGACCTCACGTTCCAGTTAAAAGAAACGTGTAAAAGTGTTTGAATGAACTTATTATTTAAATTTATAGATTTTTCCGCCTTTTTCCCATGGGGTAGGTAAAACTACAGAGAACCATATGCTATGATTCTTACATACCTACTTACTTCTTTTACTTTATTTACATTTATACATGTTGTTATACACACACGCAGGCGGCGAGTACAACGCATGCACCTGAACTTTCTGAAGAACCTCACCAATAAGGTCTATGTAAGTCCTTTTAGGGCGTCCCCTCCCGGCGATCCCACTTGCCTTATACACACGCAGAGAAACACATTGTCATTAATTTAGCATTGTGATAAAAAAACATTATATTTAGCTCTTTGTGTCTAAGTCTAAGTTGAAAAATTGAGCGTCTTCCTTCAAATAACTGTGAGTACTTCTGGGTACTTATGGGTGAGCGAGAAGATTTATCATTATTTTATTGTCAACACGAGCCTATTCAATAACAAAAACCAGCAAAGAGCAGTCATGGTTCGAGTACCGAGGGTTCCGTACCTTAGTAGAAAAAATAGATTTGAGCAATAATCCTATCGAATTAAAGGTAAGGTACTCAGTAAGTAATTATTTGTTGAATTTATCGCTATTTCCACCGGTTTTTTTAAAACTATATACACTAGAAAACAAAACTACAGACAACTTGGTGATAATATAGGTACTAATTGTGTAATTATTTTTACGTCAGTTTAGTAGTTTTTCAGTTAAATCCCTGAGAACAAACAAACATAATTATCTTTCCTCTTTATACTTAAACTAGCAGACGGCATGCGGTTTTACCCGCGTATAGTCCGCTTTCCGTAGGAATACAGAGGTAAAAAGTAGCCTATCAAAAGTAGCATGTCACCCGGGGATGTGTAGCTTCCCAACGGTGAAAGAATTTTTTAAATCGGTCCAGCAGTTTCGGAGCCTATTCAATGCAAACAAACCAACAATCAAATCTTTCCTCTTTAATGTAATATTAGTACCTACAACGCCAAAATCGCGAAAATAAAATCAGCTGTTCCCTACATTTTTGGTCACGTGACTCGTCGAAATGTAGGGAACAGCTGATATTATTTTCGCGATTTTGGAGTTTGTCCCACAGTAAAAGATGTTTATAATGATGAGTACAATTTACCCCTTAAGAGGATGGCAGATATTTTTATAGCACCTTTTTTTTTAAGTAGATTATTTACGGTACCCTAAGAAGTAAAACAAATGCTAACACGGATTTAAGTTGAAACGATCACATTTTCAAGTTTGTTTCAAGGTCGACAGGATTGTCCACGACATGGCACACTCGAGCGAAGGTGACGCACCGGAGTAGATAGCCCACAGAGACTCAACTGACATACAACTTGACAGAGTGAAACTAGTTGCTGGTACAATAATGTACATACTTGAAGGTGGCGTTCTGTAGTTTCAGTGTGCCCACAGGAAAAGGCTTATGGCTTTATTTATCTTGACTCCGTTATTTTTTTGGTTTTTTTTTTGTTTGCCGCCCCGACAAACTTCGTCCCGCCTTTTTTTTAAATGAGTTACGCCTTATTTTGTTTTCCAGATAGAATGTAGGTACAGTTCCACTTACATACTAATAATTGTATAATCTATTAATTTTATATAACTCTAATTCGTAAGTAGTTGAACTCTGACTCTCTATTTTGAGACCTATTTATTATACCTACACACAACATTTAATAAGAATCGGTCAAGCCATTTCATAGATAGCTTGTATATGTATTTCTCCACGTAAGAGCACTGACTTCCAAGATACAGGTTATTACCTAGTTTGGAAGTTAGGAGTTCATGTAGTTAAGTTGCCTAATTATACATTGTGTCTTAGTGCTTAGTAGCTATTTTGTATTAGACTTAATTATTTAGTCCAAATAAACTTATTATTATTATTATTTCGGAGGGGTTTTGTAATAAACTCTGACACGAGAATTTTATAGGCTATAGATATATGTGTGTATTTGTATTCTAATACATTACTTATTTGACTTTCAAAGTTTTTGTTATCTCGTTGCGCTTTCTATGTTCTGTCTCTGCATCACCTTAAGGTAGACTGATGAAAATGCTAATGGCATTAATTAATTAACCTCTCGAATGCCGTAATTACAGACACAATTAAAAATCAATTGTGTCTCGCGTAGATCTACGTTCAGCAGGCATACGATAGGTTAAACCCCGCGAGGACACCGGTGTCCGCGCTGTCATTGTCTTTCTATAGTGTTTCTCATTGACGCGATTGAAAGGTTAGTCAGCCTTGGTACGATTTTTTTTCTTGTGCATAAAGTTTTAATCTATACCTACTAATATTATAAAAAGGTAAAGTTTACAGGTTTGTAATGTTGTTCGTGGTAATCTCTGAATCTACTGAACTGGATTTTCAAAATTCTTTTACCAATAGGAAGCATTGTTTGTGAGTGTTCGAGGCTATAAGAGGGGAAAGTGAGAATGTTTAAGTACTAAATGCACTCGGATGAATTCGCAAGCGAAGTCGAAATAGAGAAATAGAAATCAATTTATTTCCGCGTACATCGAAGGACTGGAACAACTTGCCTGCCGCGGTCTTCCTGTCCGATTATAATTTAGGTGTCTTCAAGGCTAAAGTGAATAGGCTCTTAATAAACTAGTGCGCTTCACCATCACTGATTGCATCACTGCTTACCATCAGGTGGGATTTCAGTCAAGCACTGGTTTATAATCTAAAAAAAAATGAATAAATCAATAAATAATTTGTTTATTTTATAAACAAATAAATTTATGTATCTGTGTACACTTAGGAAATTGTCCAAATGTCTTTATTATGGTTGCTACCTATTGTTTGAAAATTAAACATAAGTCTCTGTATCATTATCATTATCCAAATGCGCAAGAATGAAGTAAGGCGTGTCAATGTATTTACCGAAAGCAGATGACTACGATATTGTCTTTGTGTACTATTATATTATTATACATAGTATAGGTACATGACTTGTGTGAAAATGTGCTAATTCATGATGGGTGTGCCAAACTAGTGTGATCTGTTGAATGTCGCTAATGTAATAAGTGTTTCATTCGTCTTCTGCTTTACCTTTCCCCAACTATGTTGTAGTCGGGTTCCAGGGTAGCCGGGCGCAGGTAAACCAAAAACACTAGGAAGTGACGAAGCGATCGCTTTTTGGGGGACTGTCTTATGTAGTTATAACGTTCAAAGAGTCAAGCAAAATCGCAATCAAAAGTCGTATATTCAAATTAGGCTCAGGATCCGGACTTTTTTGGTTTTGGGAAGAAAAAGTGGCGAAAAAATCTCTCCAGCAACACATCTGTCTGATAAGTTAGGAGAACTTGAATCTATACAATAAAATGATAGGCAATATTATAGGTAAATAAACTAAGTAATTCATTACCTACGTTGCAAAATGATTGTCACATAGTCTGCTTAATCTTACCTCATACTTTGTACACCTACCTACCTACCTTTTTCACATTTTACCTTTTCTGTTAGATAGAATAATAATTAGAATGATAATTATAATAAAATATCTATAACCTAACCTAATTACTTATCATGCGTTTTGTATAGCAAACCTAACGACATCATAATTATATAAATTATATATATAGGGTGACTGGTAATTAGTGACCGATACTTAAACACGTGATTGTATTCATGATTTCAATAAACTTTCCCAAAGAAACTTTTTTTATACCCAATAACTTATAATACCTACAATAAAATAATAAAAACGTCTGTTTGAATTTCGCGCGCGAGCGCCTGTCATTGATCACAGTAGGCACAAATCGGCACGATCTATCAGCTGATAGTCTGACCTCGGGAAGGGCAAAATCTACTAGTAGTAGTAGCGTCGCACGCTCCCCCGCCACCCGCACCGCTCCCGTTGTGCAGTACTGACGTAATTGAATTAATTAAAAGTTAATGAGTATAAAAAAAAGGTTCTTTGGGAAAGTTATTCGTATTCATGAGTACAATCACGTGTTTAAGTATCGGTCACTAATTACCAGTCACCCTATATACATATAACCTAACCTAACTTACCATACCTACCCTATAGCGAACCTAACTACCTAACCTAACTACCTTAACTGAAATGCATTGATTTTGAAAGATACGAAACACATAATTTTAAACTGAACTACTGCGCTGCGTGTCTCTATGCTACATACAATACTAGAGTAGGTAGGAGTACACGGAAAAAAAAAATTGTTTCAAACTAAGAATATTTCACTTGGTCAAGACATTGCGTGATTCATATATGGGGAAAACATTATATTCTTAAAATTAGTAAATATTTGTCTTGTTAATCCTTTTTCTTCCAAATATATAAATTCTCTAACCAAGGCTATTTTCTAGTTTTGTAATGAGAAAGCAACGTTTTCTTTGCTTAAGTAAGTTTTTTTTCTTAAGTCTAGAATCTTAAATTCTCAAATTGAAGACAATGTTGTCTTGAATCTAGAATGTACTCTTCGAAGTAACGCTTGATTACTCCGATTACTCCTCCGAGTGAGAAGAGTAATATCTTCTACCAAGAATATATTTATTGGACAAGAAATGTCACTGTTTCTGATCAAGAATATATCTATTGGTCAAGAATTTCCGTGATTCATATATGGGGAAAACAAGAAATGGTTGTATCAAAACACAATTATTCTCAATGCAAGTAAATGAATAGTTAAGTCAAGATATTTGTCTTCCTTCTAGAATATACGTACTTGTGATTAAACAATATATTTGAGAATAATGCTTTTCTCAGTTGAAAACTTTGTCAATCGGATCCCGGAGTTTTCTTGGAAGAAAATAAATTCTCAGTATGAAAAATAAATGACTTGTAAGAAGAATTGTATTTACTCATCTGTATGCTACGGCATATTTCAGTGAAGCAGCTTTAACTCTTGCATCAATTAATTCTATTTTCACACTGAGAACATTATTTATCTTTAGTGAAGAATACCAACAATCTTAGTTGCTAGTTGATGCTCTTCAGTGAAGAAGTTTTAGCTATTAGTTCAACAACAATAAGTTATTCTCTGGAGATCACGTTGTTTTAAAAAGATAGTGTCAATGTTCTTAGTTCAATAATAATGCGTTTTTATTGAAAAAGTTTTATTTCTTAGTTTAATAATATTATCGAATTTAAACGGAGATCACATGGTCTAGAAAGAATAATATCAATGTTCTTAGTTCGAGATTTATGCGTATTTCAATTAAGAAACCCAGTTCTTAATTCAAAACAATAAGCAATTTGTATGGAGATCAGATTGTCTCCAACCAATAATGTTATATTGTTGATTTAAGAACGTGCAGGTACTTAACTAAAGAAGTTTTAGTTCTTGATCTAATTCATTGAATGTTTCATTCGGAGATTAGAAATCTCTTAGCTCGATAATAGTGTAAGTATTTCACTGCAAGCAATCTTGGTTCTTGGCTCAATGCATGTCATGTTTCATACGAAGATCAGATTGTTTCCAACGAATAATGTCAGTATTATTGATCTAAAAACCCTGTACTTCAGTAAAGAAGTTTTAGTTCTTTATCTAATTCATTGCATGTTTCAAATGAAGATCAAAAATCTCTTGTCTCAATAATAAAGTACAAAGGTAGGTATTTCACTTTAAGAATTTCAATTCTTGATTCAAATCATGGCATGTTTCATACGAAGGTCAGATTGTCTTATTTGAAGAATTACAACAGTATTGGTTCAATGGTTAAAATGCGTTTCAGTAAATATTTTTCAGTTCATCGTTTGATTTATTCAAGTAAAGTTTAGTGAAACAAAATGTTAGCACAAATATTTCATGCAATAAGATGGTAAATAAAAAAATATTTGTTTTGTCACATTTTGACTAAACTTTAGCTTGTATAAATTGAATGATGTATTGAAAAATATTTACCGAAACGCATATTAACCATTGAACCAAGACTATTGTAATTCAAAGAAAACAATCTTAACTCCGTATATAACAAAGCTCTTGAATCTGTACAGAGAACTGAAACAACTTCACTAAAATCCCATGATTAATAAGTACCATTTGAAACATGAAATGAATAAGAAAAAGCACTAAAACTCACGAGTTACAGAATTTCGAGCCTGATGCACCGTCACATCTTTCAATCTGATCTCCGCGTGCCATGTCATGCCTGAAATTAGAGGTAAGTAAATAAGTGGGAGGTACTCAAATTAATAATAGATGAAATAATACAATGGATTCAATTCTATGAAATCATTTATTAAAAAATAAACTTCCCAAAACAACAGTAGGTATTGATAATTGTATTTAAATATATCCTAGGTACATAATTATTACATAATAATAATACTTTATTGATACAAACCCTTACAATATGCTTCATATCTAGCTAAAGTTCACAATATTTAAGGCGTACAAAAGCTGAAACCCTGACTCCTAAACTCAGAAAACCTGTGACTTAGGAGTCAGTATTATGTTATTACTGTGTAGGTACAGACGCCATCACATCAAGTTACCCCAATGTGTCAAATTTCTTTGATCGTTTTTCAACTTTATGTCAAACAGAATAAGGTTCATATTCAATTGGGAAAATTTGACACATTGGGGTAACTTGATGTGCTGGCGTCTGTACATAAGGGGTATCGCAAATTATTGCAAGCTTTGTCCAATCTTTGAGCACAGTTTTTTCAGGATATTGTCTTTGATTTCCTTTATTTGATTCACAGATACATCATTTCCTGAAACAAAAATTTCCATAATCACTAGACAAGTTTAAACAAAATATTATTTACCTGAATTTTATAACATTCGAACAATCCGAAGATGCTGATCTATTTTGGTATACCAACTGGTTATGCAACCTAAAGTTCATTAACACATTAAAGTTGTGTTCAAATGAATTTATGACATTATGAATGTTATAATTTACAACTTTGCACATTTTTTTATAAATTAATATTATTGGTACAGTGTAGGTACTCACTAGATGGCCTTTTCCAGACAAAATGTATAACTAAAGAATACTAAATATTCATCTTGAAATTTGTAATTATATCCTGTGGGATTTTCCAATCCGTAAGAAGCAACTCCATAACATTGTTAACCTCTCTATGTTATTATAGATAGGTATGCTGAGATTTTGATTAAAATCTGCAAATAGACAGAAAATAAATTAATGATTATAATTATTCAAGTTAAAACTATATAAAAAAAAACAGCCAGGAACAGTGGGATAAACATTCAGCAGGTTTAGCATTATAGATATGGTAGGTAGGTACCGCAGGTAACAAGAACCTCATGCTCATTACGGTAAGTAGTGATTACATATTTCCATCACCCAGAGACTTATCGTGAAAGGCAGTCCAGCAGCCTTTTCCACCATGTTTGGTGAAGTTCACCGAGCTTAGACACCTCTGATTCTGACCTAAGTACCAGCTTCCTGCCTTGGCGGCCTTGCTACAAAGATCTGAAGCTAATTGATTGGAATCAGAAATTGCTTAAGCTCGGTGAACTTCAAAAAATATGGTGGTCAGGCGGCTGGTGGTATTTCACCAGCTAGATACTTACATCTACCGGCTGGGTCTGCCTCGATTAATTAGACTTCAATCTGTCTTAATTAGATCTTCCATTCAATTGCAATTAAACACTTACCTTAGCAAACACAACACAAGCTTTAAAAGGTAACCCAACAACGCAAAAGAATCACCACGAACTGACTCTTGTATATGACGTAGGTATACGTAATGAATGCGATATGCGGTGCACTGTGCCGTCATATCCAAGCAAGACAAAAAGGGTGTTGCAAGCTACGAAATGTTAATTACCAAAAATAAGGCCGAATCTTTCACGTCTCGACTATTTTTCCTGACATTGACATAATAGGTTCGAAATTAATTATTATTTATTTTTATAGGGGTTGGCCATCCTTTCGATCGACGCCCGCCCCCACCCCGCGGAGATGCGTGTTTTTTTTTACACGTGTTTGAAGTTACGTGTAACGGAATGTTATCTAGCGTCACAAAGACTACTTTTAGTTTGTTTTAGATGAGTATTTATTATAAACCTTGCAGAAGTAGGAGCCCCGCTCGGGCCTCCCTCAACTGCGCCATGTTGAGTGGCTATACTTCCCGCAGCGCCCAAGCAGTGGCGAATTCAAATTTGAAAGGTTGACAGCTGGTAAAATAAACAAACCTCACCTCAAACTTCAAAAAATATATTAAAATCCTACAGGTTTCCACGCCTCGAGGGATGGGGGGGGGGGAGGGTTCCCCCCTCCCCATTCTTCCCCCCATAAATCGCAATTTGAATTACTAATGCAACCCCGGTACTTACCTATACCTATGTTTGTACCTACTGAGATGCACGTCAAAACTCAAACGTCACATTTTATGTGTTCTGTTTTTAGCTTCCGTGACAATAGACCGATTATGTGATAGGGCCTCCCGTGTGATATCAATTATTTTCCCTACACTTTGGGAGAAATACAATTGCAACACCGGATACAAGCATAGCCTATAGTTTGTTTTGTTTCCAAACTAAATCCAAGAAACGTGAATTTGGTTCAAAACTCATTTATTGAATCATAGTTTGAATTCAAGAATATTATTGTTATAGACTCCAGACATCTTTTAATATCATTTCAAGATTTTCATGCTAAAATCAAGAAACGTGAATTTGGTTTAAAACACTCATTTGTATCATAGTTTTTATTCAAGAAAATTTTCACACAAGTACATTCAAAACTGTTGTTCTTAAATATTTTATTCAAGATTTCAAAACCAAGAAATCTCAACTTAGTAGAGGGCCCGGTTTCACGAATTGCTAAAATCAACCAATCAAATAGGTATAAATTGACCATTGTCTAAAAATTCGAGTTATTAGACCATCACTTGTCAAATATTATCGGAAGGTGGTGGTGGGTGGTGGATTTGATTCTAGGGCATAATCAATGGATTCTTAATGGGAAAAAATAGGCGCGCGAAACCATCAGCGCCTTGCCCTACAACCTAACAGTCGAGGAGTGTCCCATTGGTTATTATGTAGCTGTAGGTAGGTAGGTATTCCAATAGACGGGAATGAGCTTGCATCCTGTCACATGGAATTATGACACGTGAGGCTTGACATCTGTGTGTCTCAAGGCTTGTGGACCTAAGCATCAAGTAGGTGCCTACTTTAACAAATTGCCTATTGACATTATAAACCTGTCTGCAATTCCTAGAAGTTTTGTTGGCAATGCCTTATTCTTCGGCTACAATTGGAAGCCCCTACTTTGGGCCCTATCAGAATACTAGAGCTGTGACGTTTTTTTAATGTTACAACTCCATGCTGAGATTCTTTTGGCCTACCCCAAAGTGTCAAATTCCTCTGAATGGTTTTTAACTTTATTCCAAACAAGATAAGGTTCATGTTCAATTGGGAAAATTTAACAGTTAGGAGTAGATTGATGTGCTGGCGTCTGTACCTACTGATATTTTAACCATTTATAAATAAAATAAATAAATATTCCACAACTTTTTCACACAACGCCATTTAGTCTCAAGTTAAACTTAAGAGCTTGTGTTATGGGTACTTTACAGCTGATAAACATACTTATATATTTCTAAATACATACAACATATTACTATAGATAAATTACACCCAGATACAGAACAAATGATCGTGCTCATCACACAAAAATTTGCCCTGGGTGGGAATCGAACCCACGACCTCCGGCATAGCAGTCAGGGTCACTAACTACTAGACCGACAGGTCAGTCAATTTATTTTATGTGTTTTGTCCTGTGCGGGCTAATAAATGCATTTTCTTTCTTTCTAAAGGTCATTCAGTACGCTCATACGCGTAAAGATGATGGAAAACACATTATGTGGGCTTTCTTTGCTCACTGCTTTATTAATAAATGTTGTGTAGCAGGATGAATAGTTACAAACCGATTTCTCTCTTTCAGTCGTAAGTAATTTGATATCCCACAGAAGAAGACAAAGCGTACTATACAGACGCAATACAACGTTTATTACTACGGCTGTTAGTGTAAAAACTTGCTAACAACAAGACAAGTGACCCGGATTTAAAAATAATCCGATCCAAACATATACTATCTTACTAAAAAACGTTAGTATATCTTATATTGAAACAATTTGGATTCCTAGTTCAACACCATAACATATTTCCACAAAACAAAAATGTCTTGTTCGAACATTAATTTGATTACCTACCATTACTTGAATAACTTATATTCTTACGTCAATGCAACTATTGACTTAACTAAAAACAAACTTTTCTTAAACCAAGCATATATTTATATCTTATTTTGAAACAATTTAGATTCCTACTTCAACACCATTACTTCTTTCCACAAAACAAAAATGTCTCGTTTAAAAACATTTGACTACCTTCACCAGAATAATTAATATTCTTACGTCAATGCACTAATTACTTACCCAAAAGCAAACTTTACTTGAACCAAGCATTTAATGTCTTACTAAAACACATTAGTTTAGCTTATTTTGAAACAATTAAGATTCCTATTTCGACACCGTAACTTTTTTGAACAAAACAAAAAACTCGTTTAAAAACATTTGACTACCGTTACTAGAATAATTTAGATTCTTACGTCAATGCTACTATTTACTTACCCAAAAGCAAACTTTTCTTAAACCAAGCATATATTTTCTTACTAAAAAATGTTAGTATATCTTATTTCGAAACAATTTAGATTTCTACTTCAACACCATTTCTTCTTTCCACAAAACAAAAATGTCTCGTTTGTAAACATTTGACTACCTTTACTTGAATAAGTTAGGTTCTTGCGTCAATGCAACTATTTACTTACCCAAAAAAAAACTTTTCTTAAACCAAGCATAAATTATCTTACTAAAAAATTTTAGTATATCTTATTTTGAAACAATTAAGATTCCTATTTCAACACCGTATTTTTTTTCCACAAATCAAAAATGTCTTGTTCGAAATCATTTGACTATCTTTACTTGAACAATTTAGATTCTTACGACAATGCAGGTATTTACTTACCGAGAAACAAACTTTTCTTATACCAAGCATATATTTTCTTACTAACACACATTAGTTTATCTTATTTTGAAACAATTTAGATCCTACTTCAACACCATTTCTTCTTTCTTCAAAACAAAAACGTCTCGTCTGTAAACATTTGACTACCTTTACTTGAATAAGTTAGGTTCTTGCGTCAATGCAACTATTTACTTCACCCAAAAAATACTTTTCTTAAACCAAGCATATATTGTCTTACTAAAACAAGTTAGTATATCTTATTTTGAAACAATTTAGATTCTTAGATCAACGCCGTAACTTTTTTCACAAAACAAAAATGTCTTGTTCGAAATCATTTGACTATCTTTATTTGATCAATTTTGATTCTTACGTCAATGCAACTATATTCTTACCCAAAAACAAACTTTATTAAACCAAATATTTATTGTATTATGACAAAATGTAAGTATGTATTATTTTGAATCGTTTTATATTCTTCTTTCAAATCCATTATTTTCTCACACTTCTTAGAACAAATAATACTTTTCTTCATCGAAAACGTTCCTGCTTTCTGATTATAAGAATCGTCAGTTACTTACAGGAAGAAAATCGGATTTTGTTTTAATGATGTTTTGTTTTTAGTTTAAGTAAATGGTACAACTTTTGGTTCAAAATATTAAAGGATCTTGAACTTACAATATGTTGTTTTATATTGAAACACATAAAACTCTTAGTTCAAAAAAGTAACTTGTTGTTCAGACAAAAGTCAAAACATCTTAAAAAGAAAATAATTGTTTTGATTCTAGTAAATAGAAGGAGAATAATATTGTTTTTCGTGGAGAATATCATTTCGGTTGGACTAAGACATTATTTTTAGTTCAAGTAAATATGCATTTGACATTAAACAATATTCCTGAGAATAAAAATATTCTTGGAAGAAAACTTTTTCCGAGAGCATTTTTTTCCGTGTATTTGAAGTAGTAGTAGTAGGAGATAATGATTTAACTGTATTGGTATGTGAGTTTATGTATATAGAATAGAATAGAATACAATACTCTTTATTCTACACCATAAAAACTTACAAATATTAACTTTAAGGGCTACATAAGGTGATACAATGGACGGCCTTATCGCTATAAGCAATCTCTTACAGATAACCTTTGGATGGACTTGATGGAGGAGGAGAAATCATCCATACATAAAGTGCTATTTTGATTGGACTGTTTATCTAGTGGTTAGTGGCCCTGGGAATCGAACCTGACCTCCGGCATAGTAGCTGGAGGTCGGTTTCGATTCCCACATCAGACAAATGATTAGGGTTGTGGGCATGCCACAATAGGATGTTTGACAGAAAATCCACATCAAAAATTGATGGGAAATTGCTTAGATTAAGCGCATTAAAGTTGAGGAAAGGGGGCTTGTAACGTCATTAACTAGTATAAAGTGTACTATAGTTACGTCATGCGACATTTTGACTCGATGTATCGATAGCTGTTAATTTTTTGATTGCGTAAAAAAAGAAAAAAATATTTGTGTCGAATATTTTCTTGTGCCTAATCTAGATGAAGGACTAAAAAAAATTTGATCAAGTAGCCCATTTATAACATGGCATAAGTAGCTATTTTTGTTTATTCGACACAAAACTTCTTTTACGTTAAACGTAATACTAGCCTGTTACTGTCCCGCTGCAGAGCAAAGGCCTCTTCTCATACAGAGAAGGTACGAGCATTGATCACCACGCTTGCTCAAGGCAGTTTGGGGATTTCAAACTTATATTAACTTTAAGTCTGGTTTCCTCGCGATGTTTTCCTTCACTGGTGACAAATATGTCTTTAAGCACTTAGAAAGTATAATAATTACAGCATACAGTCATTGTTTGTATGTACAACCTTAACCTATTAATACACTACATTATGCAAATAATGTATTGAATATTATAGTTCCTTTTTTATTTTCCAGATTTAAATAATACCAACAGGTATTCTGGCAAAACAAAAAAGCCTAAAAGATTCGCGTGACATGTGCTGTCGTTCTTTTAAAGATTTCTATCGTCTATGGTTAGTCTATCACCTCCTGACCTGATGATCACGAGACCAAAATGGCAAATGCCCTTTCAAACATCAAAAAACCTTTACTAAATCAGTCGATGCCTACTCATTACTGTTAAGGAGTTGTACCTTCCATCATCAGCTCAGCTACATAAGATGATGATTACCATTCGCAAGTACTTAAATTACTTCATACGATTTGCGAAAAACGATGCGTGGGCCCATAAAATTTGAGGTTTGGCCTCGATTTCTCCAGGATCCAATCTTACGATCCTGAATTGATGACTATGGGTCCACTTCAGAAGCATCTCCTTTCGAACGAAAAAAGAATTTTGTAAATCGGCCCAGAATTGGAGGAGTAATCGCGTAACAAACCTTACTTAACCTTATGACGGGCCTGTTGGTCTAGTAGTTGGTGACCCTGATTGCTAAGCCGGAGGTCGACAAATGTGTGTGTGATGAGCACAATCATTTTGTTCTGTGACTTATTTAGAAATATGTAAGTATGTTTATCAGCTGTTTAGTACCCTTAACACAAGCTCTTAGCTTAGCTTGGGACTAGGTGGCGTTGTGTGAAAAGTTGAGGAATATTTATTTATTTAACCTCCAAAAAAAAACATACCGCCGAATTGAGAACCTCCTCCTTTTTTGAAGTCGGTTAAAAATATAGCAATATTGGAGCCGTAGCTTAGCGTAGGTACTAAACTAGACTTATCGACTCGTGTCCACTCTGGCACTGGTCTATACTTATTAAGAACCTACCTAAAAAACAACTGACTTCATTGAAAAACACTAACAGGTGTTAGGCGATTAACACACTGCCCCGCATGATGCAGCGTAGCGCGTGGATGCGTGTTCTTCCGTTGCTTGTAAGTATCTCCGTTTGTATGGAAAACACGCACAGTCCAACACACAGAAAATGCATCCACGCGCGTTCAATTCAGTTCAGAGACACGCAACATGCAGCGTGATGCGGGGCAGTGTGATAATCGCCTTAATTAACTCTAGTTTCGGGAGTCAGTGGCCATTGTGGCCAATAAAATGACTGCAAGAAAACCACCAAAGTCACAGACAAATTTTACCTAAGTAATACAAAGACATACCTACGTCTTTGTATTTCCTGAACTTTAAAAGCAACCTACTTTTAACACAAAAGCTGTTATTCTCGGGGTTTTTTCGAACACAAATTGTATCTTATTCTTTATACCTAAGTATATAATATTTCTTTATCTACCAATCGTGCGTCATTGATTTGTTTGCGGTTGCAGTCATTTGCAAATATCAAGTTCACGGAACAACGTAGGCTGGGAAACAATTATTGGTTTACATTCAGTCGTGAAAATAATCGTGTTGACCTGGTATCACCCTCATATTATTAAGGTGTCTCTTGCTTGCACACGAAGTTACTGCAGAACACTGACTCCTAAGTCACAGTTTAGAAAGCAGGGTTTGCCACTTTTATACACCGCTATTTTTTAATTAGTACAAAAAAAATTGGGCTGTATCCGTACCTGTTACTGAGCATATTTGCATAATCAAAAGTAAAAAAACGAAATTCAATTTTTAAATATGGCCACTATTTTGTTAAACTTAAATAACGAAAACAGCTGTTGGAGGTGGGGCATGCTTGAGCGAGATCACGCGAACGTGAGCGAGAGATGACGATTATTGAATACTACTATGTCATGAATAGCCTGTACAATATTTCCATAAATTGGGTGACTTTTTGGGATATAAACAAACGCTAATAACTTTGCTGTTTAGGAATATTATTTATTGATACTTTACAAAAATAATGAAAAGGTCGTCTAGAATAAGGCCTTTAAGTAGTTATTTATTATTGGTGTTTAATGGGTCTACTCTTGATCTCAATCTTGTCCTGCGGTCAGAGATGAGGTCGATGATGGAACGAGCTTACCCAAAAGAAGCCTAAATAACACCCACTATTCCAATTTTTGTACAGCATTTTCCCAAAATCCAACAAAACGTGGGTAGACAGAACAACAGCGTTTTTGTTACATATTGTTTATTAGAGGTCAACAAATAGATCCAAAACAATGCAAACAAACAAACATCTACTTTAGCGAGTCTCTAATGTGCTCTTTTCTATTTAAGCCTTTTGTGGTAGATATAATTTATTAGAATGAGAATATATACAGGGTTATTTTTTAATCACCAGCCAAATTTTCACAGGATGATCTACTCATAAATATGAACAACTTTCACTACGGGACCAAGTCGGTTATCTCGAAAAAAATATATATCTACTGTTGCATAAGAAAGTTCAATAGGTATTAGACCGAAATGTATGCAACAGCTGATTCTTTCTTCAAGATTTTCGAGATGGTTCCTTAGTGAAATGTATTCATATTCATGGTTAGAACACTCCGTGAACATTTGGCTGGTGATAAAAAAATACCCTGTATACATAAAGACACATAATGATTTTCATTTAGTTCAAGGTTCATTGTTTCAGCTGAGCTATCGTGGGTAGGCAGGCGAGGAGAATAAATCCTCGTGTTTAGATAAGCAGTGCACAACATTATTATTTTAATTTAATATCGACAGAATCACGATAAACTCATTGTAATTAATTGGAATACGGCGACGCTCCACCGAACACGTTTTGCTTAACCGTGACGCGAACGGTCCTCCGGAAGAGCCCAGAGTTGCGTCAGAGTGCAGAAACGTCAACCCGCGCATGTCAGATGCTATTCTAGAAGTTTCTTAACACTCTTTATATCGCGGCACCGTCATACATATGTATAACCTAACCTAACTTACCATACCTATCGTATAGCGAACCTAACTACCTAACCTAACTACCTTACTGAAATGCATTGATATTGAAAGTCACAAAGTACATAATTTTAAACTGACTACTGCGTTGTGTGTTTCTATGTTAAATACAATACTAGAGTAGGTAGTAGTATCTGAAGTAATTGCACTAGGAAGTGATAATTGTACTCGATTGGTAGGTATATCATCCAACTATTATAGGTAAACGCGAAAGTTTGTGAGGATGTTTGTTACTCTTTCACGTAAAAACTACTGAATGGATTTTAATAAAATTTGGTATGGAGTTAGCCGAGACCCTGGATTAACACATAGGCATTTTTATCCCTGTATTCCCACGGGAACGGGACCTACGCGGGTGAAACCGCGGGACGTCTGCTAGTCCATACATAAGGTAGGTCCTACTACTTTGACTGGCCTGTTGATCTAGTGGTAAATAGCCCTGAGTGCTATGCCGGAGATCGCGGGTTCGATTCCCACCCAAGACAAAGGTTTGTGAGATAATCACGATCGTTTGTTCTGTCTGACTTGAAGTGTTGTGGGCATGCCTAAAGTGCCCACAACGGTGGATTTGCGCTTGGGATTGACATCAGTGGTGAAGTGTAACAATGGATGTTTTTTACATAGAAGTTAGTGGGTTTTTTTCTATTAACAATTGCAATTTATAAAATACAGCTTAATTTAAATATTGTGAAGCACTGTCCCAGATACCAATCGGTTATATTGTTTAACAAATTGCCTTTAGATTTAAAAAGCGCTATATACTCCAGATCCTTTAAAAAACAGCTGAAAAGATTTCTGTTAAGCAAGTGTTTATATACCATTAGTGACCTTTAAAGTAAATCAAATGTTATGTGATTTTTTTGTGTATTTGCATGTTGTTTATTTAATGTGTTTGTAAATTCAGATACAATTTATTGTTAATGAATAAATGACTAATGACTAACCCCTACTTTGATAGTATTTACTGACCACTGAACCGAAATATTAGGATCAAACCAAAAACTTCACAAATTCTACATATCAGTAAAATTTGCTACCGTCGTGAAGGTGATCCGAATATTTGGTTTCTGAAGTAACACAATATAATTATTTCACTTTTGCATGGCGCGTGGCGCTTTGTGTAGTTCACACCACACGCGCAAAGCGCCATATATGTTACTGCAGTCCGCCATCATCACACATTCACAAGATGTTTTTGGAACTACAAACTCAAGGTTTCCACTCATATTTCCTTAATATGTAAGTGTAGTGACGCGTCCTCCGAGCAGTTGAGGAAATAAAAGTCCGTTGTGTGAACTAGTCATACTTTCAAGGAGACGAGTGAAGCCAAGTGTCTCAAGGTATCTACAATAACTACTTTATTATAAGTATCCACAACGTTTTTTGCCACATCACACGTCCCTATTCCGGACGTCATCACTAACCTCTACAGTGTCCATCATCCGACGCTGTGAGATAACTGGTTAACTTAAATCTAATTAAAGGATTGCAGCAAGCTAAAAATAAAAATTCACGAGATATACAGGGTGTAACGGAAAGGGTATATACATACGAAGGGCACGGATTCTCTTGGTGATAAGAAACGACATGGCAACGTTTTTATACATATACATTCATAATTGTAAAGTTGAGCCCGCCCGCGCCGTCGCGCCTTCGGCGGTTAGGCAGAGCCCGATAGGTCTGTACTAGGCGCGCAGAACCCGAGATGGATATACTTGAACCTTGCCGGACAGGATTATGACCCTCATAGTGCGGTGACACTTTTGTTATGATTTTGCATTTAATAAACTGTCGATATTAAATAATATTGTGAAGTTTCAAAGTTATTAGTTGGGAGCTGAAATTTTGAGGAAAGACTCGTTATTAAATACTCTATTCACCCTGTTTGTTTGTATATACCCTTTCCGTTACACCCTGTATAAGTCGGCGGGTAATCCCGATGAGATTTGTGGTACACGTACCTACAGAATTTGTGTGCGTTCATATTCGTATAAGGACTAGTTACTTAGTTAGAGTGCACAAAACACTTAAAATATAAAAAAAACAGTAACAAAAACCTAAAAAAAATATCTTAAAGCTTAAACTTCTTGAAGTATAACTTTCTAGAGCTGCCCAGACAAACTTTGTTCCGCTTTAGATAAATGATGTGTTACCGTGTTAGTCTTCCGACAATTGTGTCCTAGTGCCTAGTGGACACAAGTCGATTAGTCTAGTTTAGTTCGCAATATTGCTCTATTATGCTAGATGGCGTTACTAAGACATGGATCACAGTTTTTCAATGGCATTGCTTCGCATGTCCTCTCTCCTCCTCCTTGCGTCGAACTCCTCAATGCTGAGGGTCGTTACCTCCCGGCTGCTTCATCACTTTATTTCACGATGTTCCTCCATCTGCTTCTGTCTCTGGCGGTGTGAAGGGCATTGTATACTGAACAGTCAAGAGTGGTGCGGATCTGGTCGGACCAACAAGATTAAAGATTCTATAGAGAGGGCCTTTAATCTTTATGGTACCCTACTAACTTAAAAATTCATACATTAATTTACTTATACTACATATTAAATATTTGTATGGCCTACAGCTAAGTAGTTGTTCCGGATCTGGTTGTTTGTTTATGTGAGTTCTAATGTTTGTAAATCACAACCGTTTCTTTTCAAAAACAAAAATATTCCATTAGGGTGTTTGACAAACTATGAACATCAAAATATAATTGATCCATCAGTTTGATTATAAATTAAAATACACAAGTACTTTTTTTCTTTTTTTAATTGATGGAAAACTGGTTTGGTCATGTTGAAAGGATGAATGAAAGGCGACTAACGAAAGGTATTTACAAGGCAGATATAAGTGGGAACGTCGGTAGAGGACGCCCTAGAAGGACATACCTACATAGACCTTATTGGTGAGGTTCTTCAGAAAGGTCAGGTGCGTAGTACTCGCAACCGGCGTGTGTGTATGACAACATGAATGTAAACGAAGCAAAATAAGTATGTAAGAATCGTAGCATATGGCGCTCTGTAGTTTCTGCCTACCCCTAAAAAAGGCGTGAGTTTGTGTATGATTGTATATAGGGTGACTGGTAATTAGTGACCGATACTTAAACACGTGACGTGATTCATAATTTCAATAAACTTTCCCAAATAAACTCTTTTTTTATACACAATAACTTATAACACAATAAAACAAAAACGCTGTTTGAAATTCCCGCGCGCGCGCATGTGATCAATCACAGTAGGCACGAATCGTTACGATCTATCAGCTGATAGTCTGACCTTGGGACAGGCAAAATCTACTAGTAGTAGTAGCGTCAGACGCTCTTCCGCCACCCCCACCGCTCCCGTTGTGCAGTACTGACGTAATTGAATTAATTGAAAGTTAATGAGAATAAAAAAAAAGTTTCTCAAGTAAAAGTAAATTTTGTCAAGTAGCCCATTGTATAACTACGGACCCCACAGACCACAAACTACTTGCATATCGACTGGCCTGTCGGTCTAGAGGTTAGTGGTTCTGATTGCTATGCTGAAGATCGTGGGTTCGTTTCTCACCCAAGACAAATGTTTGAGCAATGAGCACGATCTTTGTTCTGTGTCTGGGTGTAATTCATATTATTATGTATGTATTTAGAAATACGTATATAAGTATATGTTTATCAGTTGTAGGCCGCCCATATAGTAACACCCTATGTAAGTTATTATAGTCCTTAAGTATAGTTATTATTTTTAAGCTTTTTGTACACACACCAGCACATCAAGATACTCCAAACTGTCAAATTTTCTCAATTGAACATGAACCTTATTATATCTACTCTAATAAGGAGAAAAAAATTGTATTTTTGTGTGTGTATGTTTGTAATAAAAAAAACTCAAAAACTACTGTGCCGATTTCAAAAATTCTTTCACCATTGGAAAGTTACATTCATCCTGAGTAACATAGACTACTTTGTATCCCTGTATTCCCATGGGAACGGAAACTACGCGGGTGAGAACGCCTGACGTCTGCTAGTTTGTGATAAAGTTGAGAGACTATCAAAGTTATTTGAAAAATCGGGGTAGCTTGCGATGTACCTACTCGCGTCTGTACAGTGAAGAGTCTCCTATTCTGCGGAACCCTAAAGCTGTGAGTAACGAAAGGAACCACTACGTCATCAGACAGAGGTCCAGTGACCCCAACACGCCTGATGACGCACGGGAACTGGTTCACATAACCTTAAACCGAAGTGACAGGGTGCAATCTCTTGCAGGTTAAAAATAACCTGCGATGGATATTACGATCGCCATAATATTGCGTGGAATTTTAGAATGTATTATGTATGTCTCGAATGTATTTTGTAACTTAATGTGTTATATGTAGCCAAAATCAAAGTCAAATATTTTATTTGCAGACTTTTTGGTGTTATCTACACCTACTTTGTATTTGTGTGTGTGTATGTTTGTAATGAATAAACTCAAAAACTACTGTGCCGATTTCAAAAATTCTTTCACCATTGGAAAGCTACATTCACCCTGAGTAACAAAGGATACTTTGTATCCCTGTATTCCCACGGGAACGGGAACTAGCTAGTTTTATATATTATAATGTAGGACTAACAACTTAGCGGCCAAATTTGAGGGTTAGTGAACATTCATAAAATAGTGGATATAGTCAATTGAAACGATGTAACAATAATAGATTCAACAATAATCATTTACATTTAAATATTATATACAGGATGTAATTTTGACCGTGGGACAAACTTCCACAGGCTGATTTACTGTTGAATATGAACAACTTTCGCAATAGGACCAACTCTGAAATCGCGAAAAAAAAATTAGCTGTTTCATACATTTTCGTCGAGTAGGTATCAAACTTTTGTATGCAACAGCTGATTTTATTTTCGCGATTTCAGAGTTGGTCCTATAGCGAAAGTTGTTCATATTCAACAGTAAAACAGCCTGTGGAAGTTTGTCCCACGGTCAAAATTACATCCTGTATAATCATATATTATAATTTTCATAATTCTCTATTATACCTAATTTTTTGTAACATCCTACTAATATTATAAACGTGAACGTTTGTGAGTATGGATAGATGGATGGATTAACACATAGGCTTAGTTCTTATCCCTGTATTCCCACGGGAACGGGACCTACGCGGGTGAAACCGCGGGACGTTTGCTAGTTTAACAAGCGTATTCGAGTCTCGAATGTGCTTTTTAAACCTTAAGTACCTACCTATTAGATAAAATTATAATGACCACATATATACATACATATAACCTAACCTAACTTACCATACCTACCCTATAGCGAACCTAACTACCTAACCTAACTACCTTACTGAAATGCATTGATTTTGAAAGATACAAAATGCATAATTTTGAACTGAACTACTGCGCTGCGTGTCTCTATGTTACATACAATACTAGAGTAGGTAGTAGTATTTGAAGTAGTAGAAGTAGGAGCAAATAATTTAGCTGTATTCGTATATCATCCATACATAAAGTAACTTTGATTGGCCTGTTTATCTGGTGGTTAGTGGCCCTGACTGCGATGCCGGAGGTTGGGTTCGATTCCCACACAAGACAAATGATAAGATTTGTGGGCATGCCACAATAGGGTGTGTGACAGAATATGAACATCAAAAATTGATGGGAAATTGCTTAGATTAAGCGCATCAAAGTTGAGGAGAAATGGCTTCCCAAGAAGTATTTAGCGAAAATTACGTCCGTAAACAAGCTAAATTACAGTCAAAGGCTTTTATGTAGCTGTACTAACGGATAATAATGAAAAAACGATTCATGAGGCTGTATACACTTTTAAACAGTAGGTACTGTTGAGCAATGGTAGTATTTGAAGTAGTAGTAGTAGTAGCAGGTAATAATTTAACTCGATTGATTTAGGTTATAATTATAGTTACTAACCTGCTGTCAGAGTTATTACGCCGTCCATGGGCCCCTGACGTGGCATCACATGCCGTCGAGAAATATCTCTCAGGCATGCCGGTTTCCTCACGATGTTTTCCTTCACCGTTTTTGAAGCAAGTGATAATAAACAGTACGCACATGAATCCGAAAAGTCAGATTCGGATGTGCGTGCCTTGGATTCGAACTCAAGACCTGTGACTTGGTAATCGACCGGCCGCGCCAGTAGGCTATCACTGCTTGAATGATTATGTGATAATAGGATACCCATATCGCCATGTATGCCAGGCACAAATTCTGACTGGCTGAAAGTGTCACTGCAAATTTTTAGACGGATTTATAAATCCAGCAGCTGCCGACTGGATCTGTCAACGGAGATGTAACGACATCTCCGTTGACAGATCATAGTGATCATCACTAAGCCAAGTGTTCAACGATTTACTGTCAAACAGCTAGTTTATTTATTATTATTTATTTATTTATCATTAAACAAGAGGGTAAGTAACTTATAAACTAAGCCCCACAAAACCGTTGCAATGGTTTGGCTATCATAGGATGACGTCACGCGCACTCGCAGAGATGTGACTAGCAGTGATAGCCTAGTGGTGTGACTGGTGGATTGCCAATTCATAGGTCTCGAGTTCGAACCCAAGGCACGCACCTCTGACTTTTCGGATTCATGTGCGTATTGTATAATTATCATTGCGTATTGTATGAAGGAAAACATCGTGAGGACACCAGCATGCCTAAGAGGTATTTCTTGAGGGCATGTGATGCCAAGTCAGACGCCCATGGGCGGCATTAAAACTCTGACACCAGTTTAGTTACTAACCACACGATAAGAAGAAGAAGAGATGTGACGAAGCGCACAGAACCACGTCTGATAGTCACCGTAAATAGAATTCCACTTAAAGTGCAATATATATTTTTTTTCCAATTCTCAGTTGTCATCAAAGTGCAATGAAAAGACAGCCTTCAGGGCATCGAACGTGGGCTCAGCAGAAGCGCTTGCGATCATTATTTTTAAACAAAGGCTACCATCGATTTACATGGAATCCCTTTCATAATTTATTATGTCTGTGTATGTTTTGTTGTTACTAAACATAAATCATAAACACTGGCCAAGAGCGAGTTGGACAAGACACGAAGGGTTTTGTACCATAGTCAATCGTATAAGATTATTGATGCAGTAATTGTTAAAGTGTGCATTTTATTTTATTAGACATTCAGACGTCTTGCTTAGTGTTTATCTATGTATAGGTATAGCATTTTATTTTTATTATTTGTCGGTAATTAGCTATAGTAAAAAGTACTGTATTTCTGTAAATTCGACGAGTCTAAAATACAAAATGTGCAGTCATTGTCAAGGCACTGCAAAAAAAAAACCGGAAATGTCACGTTTTTTGAACAAAACTATTGTGTTTTCTTGTATCGTGGGCTACACACATTTTTACTCTAATACACAAACAACTATACCGGGAGCAAACTGTGGGCCATAAAAAAATTGTTCTGAGCTTTAATCGAATACGCGTCACGCAGCACAGCAACCAACCGTTCCTTAATTCTGGTATGTTAGAAATTAAAGAGATTTTTTTATAATTACTTTATTGTTATATTGGCGATATTTAATAAATACACGCTCTGTAACGATTCTAAACTATTCAGTATGGTTTGGTCCAGACAAACGGACAGCGAAGGTTTCGATTTCCGCCATTTAGGAACAGAACCCTAAAAAGGGTTCTGGGCGGTTCTTGGCCGCCATCTTTAAAAGTCATCGAAATCAATTTCGCAATCGTGTTAGTGTTTCTTTGTGGAAAAACTGGTGAAGCAACTGCAAGCGATTGTCCTGCAGATTTTAGCGTCATCATCATTTCATCTCGCCATGCTTGCATCATGTGGAGTGCTATACAGGGTGTAACGGAAAGGGTATATACATATAAACAGGGTGAATAGAGTATTTAATAACGAGTCTTTCCTCAAAATTTCAGCTCCCAACTAGTAACTTTGAAACTTCACGATATTATTTAATATCGACAGTTTATTAAATGCAAAATCATAACAAACGTGTCACCGCACTATGAGGGTCATAATCATGTCCGGCTAGGTTCCAGTATATATATCTCGGGTTCTGCGCGCCTAGTACAGACCTATCGGGCTCTGCCTAACCGACGAAGGCGCGACGGCGCGGGCGGGCTCAACTTTACAATTATGTATGTATATGTATAAAAACGTTGCCATGTCGTTTCTTATCACCAAGAGAATCCGTGCCCTTCGGATGTATATACCCTTTCCGTTACACCCTGTATACGTTTATGCATATCTCCGTTGACAGTTCATGTTGATGATCACTGGGCAAAGTGTTCAACGATCAACTGTCAAACAGCTAGCTCTTATTACATACATCTATCATCAGTGTGTATCTAGGATGACGTCACGCGCACTCGCAGAGATGTGACGAAGCGCACAGTACCCCGTCTGATAGTCACTGTAACTTGAAGTCCACTTAAAGAGCAGTTCGGTGTGCAACTGGACGCCAGTTCATCACTGGCAATGACGAGATGGCCAATAGTCTTGCTGGTACCAGTTTTATTAGATAACCTACGTAGCCGGTTCCAGGATCTCTCTCGTTGTTCAATATTGTCATTTTTAACCCCCGACGCAAAAAGAGGGGTGTTATAAGTTTCACCGCTATGTGTGTGTGTCTGTCTGTCTGTCTGTCTGTCTGTCTGTCTGTCTGTCTGTCTGTCTGTCTGTCTGTCTGTGGCACCGTAGCGCCCAAACGGGTAAACCGATTTAGATGCGGTTTTTTTTATTTGAAAGCAGGGTTTCTTGCGATGGTTCTTAGACATATTTCATCAAAATCGGTTCAGCCGTTTCAAGGTTATCAGCTCTTTTGTGATAGCTACCTTTGCTATTTTAGACGTCTATGGGTATTAACTTTACTTACAAATATATGTGAGGCTTAAAATTTCAAACAACCATGTGTGTAATATTAATAAGCAACATTATGGTGTTTTTGGTCTGATGCAGCCAGGATATCTAGCAGACTAATACACTCTTGGGAAAATAACAGCAGATATGTCGTGTTTGGATTCATTTTAACCTGCATTTGATTCTGCACATAATGCACTGATGGCAACTGGATGAGCTGATGCTGCAGTCAGGCTATCCAGCACACCAGTAGGTAGACTCTTGACAAAATAATAGCAGATATGTCGTGTTTGGATTCATTTCAACCAGCATTTGATTCTAAACACAATGCACTGATGGCAACAGAATGAGCTGATGCTGCAGCCAGGCTATCCAGCACACCAGTAGGTAAACTCTTGACAAATAATAGCAGATAAATGTCGTGTTTGGATTCGTTTTAACCAGCATTTGGCTCTACATACAATGCACTGAAAAAATCTCATAACTGTAAACTCTATAAAACAAAATTAATGCGTTTAAAAATTTTAAAATAAAAATTAAATTAAAAATTTAAAAAACCCCCATCGCAAAAAGTAAATCATTTAAAAAGTTAAAAATAACACTTTAGCCATGAAATTTTACGTAACGTCGGGGTACCGTTAAAATAAGTACCTACATACCTACAAATACTAGGAACATTCCTTACTTAAGCGGTACCCCGACGTGAAGTAAAATTTCATGGCTAAAGTGTTATTTTTAACTTTTTAAATGATTTACTTTTTGCGATGGGGGTTTTTTAAATTTTTAATTTAATTTTTTATTTATTTGCAATTCTATAAGGACCTGTCTTTAGGGATACTGTATGGGAATAAACGACGCTATACGGTACCTAATTACTTGTTAACGTTTTCCAACTGTATAATCGGCAAAAACTAAAAATTGATATTAGGTATTTATTTTTTGTGACAAAAGGTTGCTTGTGCCCCTCTCCAGGAATGATCTATCTCCTTGTGAAATTTCATTGCGATCCGTTTAGCTGTTTTGTCGTGAAAAGCCGACAAGCATACAGACAGAGTCAGTTTCTTTTTTTTTGTACATATTTTTATTTTTAACGTGTGTGTGCGTGTGTCGTGCCAAATAAATGCTTTGTCTTTCTTTCTTTCTTATTTATAACTAGCAGACGTCGCGCGGCTTCACCCGCATAGTTCCTGTTCCCATGGGATCACAGGGATCAAAAATAGCCTATGTCATCCGGGAATCCGGTTTAGCTTTCCAGCAGTGCAAAAATTTTAAAATTGGATTTGAGTTTGCCATCGTGGTGAAAGGATTAGCCAATCGACAGAAGTCGATTGCCCAGGGTGCGCCGAACGTAACACACGTCGGAGAGTACGTCGCTCGGGGAGGCTCCTTTCATGTAACCCCTACATACAAACTTACAATCAAACAAACAAATTTTACCTCTTTTTAATATTAGTATAGAAGTATAAATATTAAGTATGGCTTGTCGCCGTGACGTGTGAAAAAGACCTAAGGTTTACACCCTAATGAGTTTGAGCCGCCGCCAACCATCTTGTTTTTTTATGCAAAGACACTAAGATAACTATAGACCGGACATGCGAAAAATTTCATTAGTAGGAAAATGGTCCCACGTTTGACGTCGCTGTAACACCATCTAGGATAATATAGCAATACCAACGGCTTCGTCCGCAACAACTCGGAAAATATCCCACATGAAGATATAATCGGGATAAAAATTTTCCTATGTGTTAATCTAGGTTATAAACTATCTGTGTACAAACTTGTATCCAAATCCGTTCTGTAGTTTTTGCGTGAAAGAGTAACAAACATCCATCCATCCAAACAAACTTTCACGTTTATAATATTAGTACAGTATATATGACATTAGTAAGATGTTAGTAAGATCTTCTTCCACCTGGCGTTAATCCCGGCTATTGCCAGGGTCCGCCTTCCGACTGAGCTTCTTCCACTTTGCCCGATCTTCAACATCCTTTTCGGTCAGGCCATTGGCTCTCATGTCGGACTTGACGACGTCCAGCCAGCGTTTGCGAGGGCGACCACGGGGCCTAGCCCCAAGGACAGCCATATACATGCATCTCTGAACAACGTACTCGATAGGGCGGCGCATGATGTGTCCATACCATCGGAGACGACACTCTTGTAGTTTTTCTCCCACGTCGCGGACACCAAGGCTACCCCGGATGAATGAGTTGCGTATGCGATCGGATCGCGTTACGCCGCTCATCCACCTAAGCATCTTCATCTCCGTGACGCGGAGTTCCTGGGTGTGTCTACTATGTTAGTAAGATATTAGTAAGATATTAGTAAGATATTAGTGAGATATTAGTAAGATATTAATAAGATATTAGTAAGATATAAGTAAGATATTAGTAAGATATTAGTAAGATATTAATAAGATATTAGTAAGATATAAGTAAGATATTAGTAAGATTTTAGTAAGATTGGAGCGGTAGCGAAGCGTACTAAACTAAACTAGACTAATCGACCAGTGTCCACTAGGACACAAGTAGGTATCGGATGAAAATTCTGTTCATGGTGCCCCGTCTATGGTAATTATTGAATGTGTGTTTAGTTATGGTTCATTGTGCGATGCCTGGTTTATCTGATTAATGTTTTAACAAGGAAAATAAATCTAAAATCTTTTGAATTAACACTTCAATTATTTAGGATTAATTTTGTTAGCATACTTCCTTCGAAACAGAAAGTGTTTATTCTTAAAATTAGATGCGGACCCAGTGCATGTATCGCTTTGTAAAGGGTAAGGTTCTGTACTAGTCCTTTCTGATATCATAAACACGAATTTTCGTTTGGATGTTTGTTACTCTTTCACGCAAAAACTATTGAATGGATTTTCATTAAACTTTTGAATAATAAAGCTTATACATAAGAATAGCTCTTAGGCCATAATTTATAAAGAAACTAGCTAGTACTCGCGACTTCGTCTGCGCTGAATACATATTTAGGTACTTATACACGGTATTGTTACAAACTGCAAAAATAAGTTTGTATAAATTTTATCTTTTTTTTTATATTATACGTAGTATCACCACACACCTACCACTTGTATATTACTTATGTTAATTTAGCGAGTCTATAATGTGCTCATTAAACCTTTTGTGTTTGATAGAAATACAATGACAACATATACCTATACATATAACCTAACCTAACTTACCATACCTACTATATAGCGAACCTAACTAGCGAACCTAACTACCTTACTGAAATGCATTGATTTTGAAAGATACAAAATGCTTAATTTTGAACTGAACTACTGCGCTGCGTGTCTCTATGTTACATACAATACTAGAGTAGGTAGTAGGATTTGAAGTAGTTGTAGTAGGAGGTAATAATTTAACTGTCTTGGTTTATTATCATCCATACATAAAGTACCTACTACTTTGACTGGCCTGATGGTCTTGTAGTTAGTGACTCTGACTGTTATGCTGTAGGTCGTGGGCTCGATTCCCACCCATTACAAATGTTTGTATGATGGATCAGCGCTTGTCTTGAAGAGAAAAGGTGAACGCCCAAACGGAATGTCCGCGTCATAAGGTCACTCAACATGTTTGAGGTCAGAGCATTTTATTTTTGGGTGATATTGAGGTCAAATAACTATATTATGTAACGCAATCTATATTTAGCAAGGATTATTTATAGATTTTAATTTTAACTTTTATAATGTCAAGGAAGTTATAGAGCGGGGTCAAGTTTAATTAATAACTGAAAGCCGATATAAATAAATTGAATTAATCTTTTGTGTCAATGGTCTATTGTTTGTATAGCTCTTGCTTGCTTCTTGTAAAGCTCTAGGTAAACCTAGCAACCTATTGTTTAGAGGGACCATCACAGATGTGTTACTGGGGAGTTTGTTCCGCCACTTCTTTTTCCCAGCAAAAAACTAAGAAGTGGCGAAGGGCGGGCTTTTTGAGGGACTGTATAATGTATTATTGACGTTCAAAAAGTGCTGCTTCTCAACCTAATATTAATTACGTCGCGGTCAAATACATAATCCTCTGTTTTATTCACCGAAGTCGGGTTATAATTAATTAAAAGCGAAACCCTTCCAAAGAACTTGTTTTGTCAATGTTTTATGTTCAATATTATTGACAATCAAACCTATTCGCGTATTTGGTACATGAACCATTGTTACATAACGTCATTCATTTTGCAATTATTTTCTAATGAAAAGTTTACACAAGAGCAAAAAAATAGAATAATGGCAAATAATCTTGAAAGCTCCAAAATGATTTTTAACAAATTTGGACAACATTCGTTCAAAATCATTTTGGCATCATAGAAGGTTTTTATATTATAGGTACTATTTTTTTGCTCTCCTATAAACTTTTTATTTTCGACATAGAACTCATTGACAAACTAACATTATTGTCTCAGAGGGCCTGCCTCTGACGTTACGTAAATTTAGTATTACACGTGTTTCAAATACAAATAATAAATACAAAATAATAATGTAGTAAACTATTTGCCCTTTCAACTCAAACGATGTCAATAAAGAACTAGTTAGATTAATGTAATTAACCCTTTATATCTCAGATATAAGGTTTGAAATCGTTTGAACATGCAAATCGATATAAAATCACTGTTTTTCCTTAAAAAATCATTAAACACCGTGACGATAAAAACAAGTTTATTGTAAGTTAATCGATTTCGTTTTAAAGCGGAAATGTTTATTTATTTAGAATATACCTAATAAAATATAACTATTTTATATACATATAATATAAATAAGTAACTACTTAATTGTGTAGTTTTAGCCAAAAATTAATAAGTCAAAACCATCAAAGCCACAGACTTCCTAAAATAGAGTTATTTTACACTAGTAAGGTAAGGTTGTTTTATTTTGGCAAATCTTTTCACGAAATGTTTCTACAATTTGTCACTTTGTCCATTCTTTTGTACACAAAATCAGTTTCTACGGTGGTCGTGGTACACTTCTGTCTGCCTATCCCTTCATGGAATACTGGCCTGTTGGTCTAGTAGATAGTGACCCTGACTGCCATACCGGAGGCACCCAGGACAAATAATTCTGTGATGAGCACGATCATTTGTTCTGTGTCTGGGTGTAATTGATATATAATATTATAATATGTATGTATTTAGAAATATATAAGTATGTTTATCAGCTGTTTAGTAAGTAAGCTTAAGTATCTTAGCTTGGGACTAAATGGCGATGAGTGAAAAAAAAAGTTGTAGAATATTTATTTTTATCTCCGTCATCAGATGATCTTCGTCCGACACCACAGTGACTCCTTAGAGGATAACTTAAGTCTTTTCCTTCCACCAAAATATTTATTTGGAAATTCTTCCTAATGATGACTAAATAGGTACGTGGTTTTCTGCAATAATCTCCGTTATAATGTGTGACGTTTCGCCGAAACAGTGATAACTGTTTTTTTTTGTGCAAATTAGAAGACGTCATTTAATAGTTTAATGGTGGCAAAGTTTTTTTTTACCCGACTTCAGTGGTGTAAAAAGGAGGAAAGAAAGGAAGAAAAAACATTTATTGGCAACAACTTGAAACAGTAATAAAGTAATAACACAATAAAAACCGGCCAAGAGCGTGTCGGGCCACGCTCAGTGTAGGGTTCCCTAGTTTCTCGTCCGTCACAAAAATTGGTGGTCTGTAGGTAAAGTCGGCTTACGAATGATAGTTTAACGTGGCATCATAATAAATTCGCTCGCTCGTGCAGCGCTTTCGCTCCGACCGTAACGTTACAATGGGCGTAACGATACAATGAGCTTAACGTTACAATGTGTCATCCTTTTTCGTGCGTGCAGCCGGTGTTCATCAATTTAATAGACGTAGTCACGTCAAACATTATTAAAAAAAAACAAAAAAGGCATGTCTCACTGCTGCACCAAAAGGTTCATTTCATTAGTGATGTTTCTCATGAAACGTGTTGATATGTCAGTTTAGTTTGTATGTGACAAGATAGAGGTCGCTACACGTTATGTAGGGGAGACGGGAGGAATTGGAGCCTACTAGCAAATTTCTGTATATTTTGAGAACTTTTTATTAGAAACTAAATCCTTACTTATTTGACTATCAATTAATCACAGCGTTAACGTTAAATTATTAGGCTTTTGGCCACAGATCAACTTCAAAGTAAAAAACAGAATCGCTCTCATTACCCGACTTTGCAGGAAATGAGAGCCTATAAATTCCCATATGTGTTATGGGAGCTACTTCATTATTATATCATATCAGCCACAAACATTTTTAAGTCAGTCTGAAATCCTACATAATCATAACTTTAAGGATCCAAGCAAAAAACGCAAATTATAATCATCCGAGCTGTTAGAACCAGAGCATTCTTTATGTGCCCAACCCAACTTTTCAAGTGACATCTGACAGATAGAGGTCATTGACGCTCCTATTCTCATTTGAAACGCATAGTACAGTGAACTGCACTAGAGCTAGCCAAACAGACAGCAACGCAATAACGATGACTGACTAGGCTGTAGGTACATGTTTTGAACCACGAAATATTTCCACTTTTGACATACCTAGGTAATTATTTAACTGTAACTTTCCATTGCGTTTGTTATTTTCGACCAATGATGCAAACAAAACAATATTTTAATACTAGTTGAGCCCGCGATTTTGTCTGCGTGGAAAGTCGTGGTTGGATTCGTTCTAACTAGCATTTGACTCTACATACAATGCACAGAAAAAATCTCATAACTGTAAAACAACAATATGCAAAAAAATTTAAGTAAAAATTAAATAAAAAAATTAAAAAACCCCCACCGCCAAATAAGTAAAACATTTGAAAAGTTAAAAATAACACCTTCCTATCGTTGAGCCATGAGCCATGAAATTTACGTCACGTCGTCGGGGTACAGCTAAAATAAGTATCTACATACCTACAAGTACTAGGAACATTCCTTACTCGATGGCTTCTAAGATACAGGCATATTGCCTAGTTTGGAAGTCAGTCGTTCGACCTTGAATTTTTGTTACGTACAACAGTACAGATTACTTTTATGACGCAGTTTCTGTAATATCTTTGTATTTCGTACAAATAAATATTATTATTATTATTACTTAAGCGGTACCCCGACGTGAAGTAACATTTCATGGCTCAACGATAAGGAGGTGTTATTTTCAACTTTTTAAACAAAGACATTCAATACCTATTATTATAGACCGGACATCACGAACAAAATTTTCGTCCGAAAAAGTGTGTCCTGCTGGATACAAGTCTATGAGTTTTTTGTAGTACGCTCCGCTGCCGCTCCAATATTCATACATTATTCTAGATGGCGTAACTGAGACATGGGATCAAAGTTTTTCTATGACATTTCCGCTCTTTAGTATTGTAAATCTCTTTGTTTTTAAATGTTTTACATTTTTGCGGTGGGGGGTTTATTAAATTTAATTTTTTTGTAAATTCTCAGTTGACATCAAAGTTCAGTATTCTGCTGGAGGCCAGTGCTAGTCACTGGGCAATGTAAAGATTCCAACGGGTTAGCGATTTCAAACTTATGATAAAGTTATTTTATTCTTCACAGATGTCAATGATGTCTACGATAAACTTAGAATGAACTTTATAAATTGGTACATAATTTTCATAGATTTTTAAAACTGTTTTAATAAATACCGACCCCAACTTACTTAGGAAAATTCGAGTGAAAAGCTGTCATATTTTCATTACAAACAGACAGTTGATTAGTATTTATTTATATGTACATAATGTATATTTATAGATCATTATGTATGTACGTCACAGTGTGGTTTAACCGTTCATTATGAAAGTTTTTGTTGTTTCTTTATCTGTCCGGACCTTGGGATTATTAATAGGCACCCGATTGGCTTAGGTCGCGCGACACAGACGTATACATTATTTTTTGGATGTTTTCTGCATTATATCTATACTTACTAATATTCTAAAGAGGCATTTTTTTTTTGTAAGTTTGTATGTTGGGGAACTAATGACCCAATTTAAAAAAAAATTGCACGGGTGGAAAGCTACACTATTCCCGGATGACATTGGCTACTTTTTATCCCTATATTCCCACGGGAACGGAAACTACGTGGGTGAAACCGCGGAACGTCTGTTTGTTACGTGTAAATAGAACCGTCTACCTCTTTAGTCTAGTGGTCGCAAGCACTACTGCTGAGCACGAAGCCCCGGGTTCGATCCCCGGCGACGAGCAAAGTGTTATTGAGTTATTTCATCTGGAGTTTCGAATTACGAAACTAGGTGTTTGACAGTTATTAGTTGAACAGTTTGCCCAGTGAACATCACTATAAACTGTCAACATACGCAGTAGCCCTTCTGTTGCGTTCTTTTCCGTATTCTGCTGATATTACATCAACAATATTCAAACTACATAAATTACTGAGCAAAATATCATGTTCTGCAACATGAATGTAAAACGAGAATTTAATTAAATTCATTAAAAAATAAAGACAAGGCATAGAGTGGTTTATTTTAGTGCTAAACTAGACTGTTATTGATGAACTGGATCCGCTAGGCACTAGGCACATAATTATTCTCTTTTTTTGGGGTTCCTTGTAGTAATGAAAAAAAACATCACGCCTACAATCACCGGAAAGGTTAGGCTGTAGTCCACACACATTTTGCTATATGTAGTTATTTTAAAATTCCATGTAATAGTGGGCGAGCCTATTGCCATCAATCGGGCACTAAACCAGACTCCGGGCTGAGACTGGGAAGTTCCAGATGGAAAAACTCATTAACACTAGGCCCGACCCGGGGATCGAACCCAGGAGCTCATCAACTAGACCAAAAGGCCATTTATAATGCTCCTTTCAATATAAATTAAAATAAAATCATGTTAATTAGTGTATGTACAGACGCCAGCACGTCAAGTTACCCCAATGCTTTGATTTTCAATGTTTTTCAACTTCAAGGCAAACAGAATAAGGTTCATATTCAATTGGGAAAATTTGACACATTGGGGTAACTTGATGTGCTGGCGTCTGTACATTAGAAATCTTTCTGAAGTAAGAAGATTTCGATTCGTCGTGTTTTCTGCAAACAAACTAGCTAACTTGCTACTTCGGCTCTTAAGGTGTGTCCAAACACGGCGTGCAAGGTGCGCGGCAGCTACGCGCGGCATTCGCGGGACACAAATTTGCCGCGCGACTAGTTTAGACCTTTTGCGCGGCGGTGCTGCGCGGCATGTCCGAGACACGCCGCGCTCTTTCTTTTTGATTGAATTAGACCCAGTTATTAAATAATTTAACGTTTGATAAGATAGTTTTTAAAAGAATTGAATTACGCGTTTCATACATGTTGGTTAATTACGAGAGCAACTTGAAAATTTTATTTTTTATTTGTTCAGATATCTTAACGATTATGATGTCAAATGAAAGGACTAGGTCTAAAACCATTTTATCAGTTTGAATCATGTAAATCGGTCCACGCGTTTAAGAGATAATTAAGAATTAGTATAGTGAAAATGTAATGAGACAGAAATTTAATAATAAGTACAGTTACTGTTTTAAAATGTAATAAGATTAAACTTACCACAACCAGTGACATTACTTGTTTTTTAACCGACTTCAAAAAAAGGAGGAGGTTCTCAATTCGGTTGTATATTTTTTTTTTTTTTTTTTTTAGGGTTTTTTACCTCAGTACTCCGTCATTTATGGCCCGATTTTCAAAATTCTTTCTTTGTTTGATAGGGTATACTAACAGATTGGTCCCATTTGTATCAAAACTCATATTTGATGAGGGATCTTCGAGGAATTGAGGGAACTCCTCAAAAAATATAGGCACACATGCACCGATTTCAACATTATTAGTAACAAATCAAGTATTTTCATTTAGAAAGCATTATCATTTGGTGAAGAAAAACTGATGAAGAAGACAGGCAACGGAACTCTTCAACGCATAACAGCAAATTATTCGCGATTGCTATAGCCAGATGTCTATGCTGAGCTTTTGGATTTCCACAACATAACATTACGCCATTCTATTTTAAAAGGGGCCGGCAGAGATGTACAGATTAAAGTTTAGATATAACTTCTTTAGCAATTGTTATCCAATTTCAATGATTCTTTCAAGTTTTGAAAGACTTTCTTTACATACAAAGAAACTAAAAATTACAAAATAAAAACTTTTTTACAAAAAAAAATTCTTCAAGACTTCAAGACTTCTAAAAAAAAAACTAACAGGTGAAAAATAACTCCAGTTTCGGAAGTCGGTGGCCAATAGTGATCAAAACAAAACCACAGACTTCCGAAACTGGAGTTATTTTTCACCTGTTAGTTTTTTTTTTAGAAGTCGGTTGTTTTTTTTTATAAAAAAGTTTTTCTCTATTTCTCTCCCTTCTATAAGAACTCAAAAGACTTTTCATTTTCAATTTTAAAGCTGCTTTTGGTTGTACGAATTTTTTTGCTATTTCATCCCATAGATCTCACGTTATTATTGTGATATTCTTTACGTCTAGTATCCCATAATGGACTATGGGAGCCATATATTTCAATAAGACGAATTGCTGTTTCGTTATCCATTTTACTTAAAATACGTCCGTCCACACACAACCATTGGCGAACCAACACTAGCACCGTTCGCGGCGATCGCCGTGCGCGGCAGGTAGCTCGCGGCTGCCGCGCGCGGCAGTCGTCCAATCATAGCGCGGCTGGCCGCGCGCGGCGGCCGCGCTCGAATGCCGCGTTTTATTTGGACACACCTTAACAGTATAAAGGTACGGAACCCTTTTTTCATGTTTTACTTGACAAAAAGAACGTGACTACATACCGTAAAACAATACACGTGTGATCTCACAAGACTTTTAAATAATATTATTTAAAATAATTTAAATTAAAAAAGTTGTTTGACATTTACGTAGGTATCTACTCAAAAATGAAATAGTTACCTACTTGGCAAGTCAGCGAACATTATCGTGGTATGTATATTACTTAACAATGTTTTTTTTATTCCTCCGTATATTTTCATGAAGTACGTAGGTACCTACAACTAAATAACGAAAACGAAAGATTCACATGCCGTCGAGAAATATCTCTCAGGCATGCCGGTTTCCTCACGATGTTTTCCTTCACCGCTTTTGTAGCAAGTGATAATTATACAATGCGCACATGAATCTGAAAAGTCAGAGGTCTTGGGTTCGAACTCGAGACCTGTGCATTGGCAACCCACAGGTCACACCACTACGCTATCACTGCTTGTTCCGTGTTGAATGTGTATTGAATGATTTTAAACTGATCTGGTCTCCTCATATCTCGTCCCATTAGTAGAATAATGTTTTATCATCACATGTGTCAAAAACGATATTATATTAAATTCGTCATTACAATAACGTAAGCTATCGACTGGTATATTTTTTTTTTTTTTTTAACCAGTATTTCAAAAGTTATAACGCTCGAATAAAGTTTCTTCTGCTGTTAGAACCTAGAATAACGCTGCTTGATCACATATCGCGATATTCTGTGTCCGGTTTCGGCGCATTCGGCTCCGTGCGCTGTGTCGCATCATCACAAATCACGTTATTCAACGTAGTGGACGCGAGTTGTGTTGGTGGCGATTAATATCGAAATTTGCGATCCAAAGTGGAAGAAAACTTTTTATATTGTGTTAACCGAAGTTGTAGTTATTTCCCACAAAGACAGCATTTATAATCACATAAAACATTGTTTTATGAAGTTGCAAAAACATTTTAAATTTTAGAGTAACACGAAATAAATAGTTTATTTATAAGCTCTATAACACAAACTATACAATAAAGATTGTCTAATTTATTTCCCTAACTTTGTGGTTTCTTATGCATGTAGAACATTTTACCACGAATAATTTTGTATATTTTATGTCCGCATGTACACATGAAACATTATTCTATTAAACAAAATATTAAAGTTAGTATCGCAAGTGCAAATGCCACAATTTTCTACTGATTGTTTTATCGTAAGACATTATTCGAAATCTTAAAAGTCCTATAACATGGTTAAATATTATTTTGTATGCGCTGCCATTCTCAATAATTAATTATCAGTTTATAAAGAATTAGGAAATCCTTTCAGGTTTAAAAAATACTACTAACTATAGGTGATAAACATTAAGAACTAACTTAGTCTACGGTGGTCTCAGAGTTAAATTAAACATGAATTTATATTATTTCTACAAAGATTTGTTTAAAGAAATATAACATGATTTAACAGTTTTAATTCTGCCCCTTTGGGATGATAAGATTCATCAAACAATGTTCCTGCTCACGCTACTTACTATGCCGCACCAGCGGAACCGCCGACTCTTTCTAACCTCCATCCGTTCACTCCATTTCAACTTGAATCTGCATCGAGTTTCAAAGAATCACCTGCCATCTGCATAATTTTAATATCATCTTTATCAAGTAGGGTACCCACACGCCCTACACCTATGCCATTACCGCCTGCGAATGACACTAAGTGTGGTGGTGAATTTTGTCTATATGAACTGACACGCGCTGATAATAAACATTCCTAAACAGTCCACTGCAAAAGCGCCAGCTCAAATTCAGACATGTCAGCCAAAGATATTTAAATAACATCGGCAGAAGGTATCACTTCATGTGATACCTTCTGCCTCTTCGGAAGCCTTCAACGAACATTCTTTAGAAGACGAACAAAATGTTCCCGTTGTTCAATCTTGTCAACTCAGTCTGAGATTGAAAGAGTACTGTGATTGAATCTCCCGCTCCTTCTAATCTACAGTACAGACAAGTCTGTTTCTCATACAGATACACAAATAAAAAAAGTAAAGTTCGCAATTATTGGGCAACAACATAAAAAGAAATTCTAAATATTCTCTTCCTAACATTAGATAAAAAGTACCGGGCAAGCTTCGTCCATACATCATCTTTTCAGCCGAAAGACGTCCGTTACTGGACAAAGGCCTTCCCCAAGTGTCGCCACAACGACCGGTCTTGTGCGTCACACATCCATCGGATTTTCACGACCTTCACCAAGTCATCGGTCGACCTTGCAAGAGACATTCAAGCACTGCGTCTTACAGTATGTGGCCGACACTCAAGAACTTTGCGGCCCCAACAGTCTGTTTTACGCGCAATGTACCTTGCCCACTGAAGCTTAGGCTGCCATACAATCTGTTCGCAAGAAAATGTTCGTGAACTATAAGTTTAAGCGATAGAGCAGTTTTACCGGCTTGAGATAAATAGGCCAATAGCACCATTGTTAGAGATGATTACCGAGATCGCCATATAAATCACAGGAAGGTCAGCGTGGACATGATTAACAGCGTTTGTGTAACCACGTGACAAATATAAAAAACGATGGTTCGTGCGAGAAGGAAGTTCGCAGGAGAATTGGCATGGCTAAGAGCGCCATGTCCCAGCTTGACAAAATCTGGAGGAGTCGCAACATCTTCATAAAGACCAAAACCAAACTGGTACGGACCCTGGTCTTCTCGATCTTCTCATATGGTGCTGAGACTTGGACGCTGAAAACTGCAGACCGCAAACGTATTGACGCTTTTGAGATGTGGTGCTGGAGAAGGATGCTCCGAATCCCTTGGACAGCATATCGCACCAACGTCCAACCAATCTCCTCGCGGTTGTCGTCCGAGTGCCTACGTAAGGTTCTTCAATACTTCGGTCACATAACAAGGAAAGACGGTGGTAATCTCGAAAGGCTCATCGTGACCGGCAAAGTGAATGGGAAAAGGCCTCGTGGACGCAGCCCAATACGTTGGTCCGACCAGATCCGCACCACTCTTGACTCTTCGGTATACGAAGAGACACCGCCAGAGACAGAAGCAGATGGAGGAACATCGTGAAGAAAAAGTTGATAAAGCAGGGAGGTCACGACCCTCAGCATTGAGGAGTACGACGCAAGGAGGAGGAGGTAACTACGTGAACTCGTTAGTGCCCATCGAATCTGACTAATAAGAAGAAGGAGAACGTAATTGTATCTAAGGGTAGGGGCGTGCTTTTTAGGGACCGTATTATGTAATTTTGACGTTCAAAAAGTACTGATCCTCAGCCTAATAAGACAAAATAACTTTTGATTTCGATTGTTGAATTTAAGTGAGCAGCTGTTGTCTTTTTGATTGTGTTACATATGACAACTATAAAAAAATATGTCCATAAATTAGTTATCGGTCAGTTACCGAAGTAGGTTCTAGTTTGATATCTGCTCTAAACACAACAGAAATCGAATCAATTTCTTTTATTATGTATCAGCACATTGCACAAAAGTAAAATTACACGTCGTTACTAAAATTCTAGGGTATAAAATCAAGTTATATTCAATTTATAGATAGAAGAATTTCAAATAAGACATTGAAATAACCTTAAGATTCCGTAAAATATTGTTTCATATGCAGATGTAACGCGATAACTTTTGTCGAATAACGTTCCATGTGTTCTTAAGACAGTACTTGAGCTACTTTCGTAGGCAGTATAACGTTACATATGCACAAACGACGCACTATTTAAGCACAGGCACAGTTTTTAGGATAAATAATGATAAATACATAATCCGTACTGTATTCTTTATATACTGTTAAAATATAAAATGGCTAGTGACTTTCATTAAAGAGTTATAAGCCAATATGTGCGCGCGAAACTTCTAATCGCTCTACTGAAAAGTTGGCATTTCGCAGATAAAACGTTATTCTTCTAATGGGACGATCTGTGTGGTTCTTTCCTCAAAAGACCACCTCAAACACTAACCTGCATGGATCTTACATGATTTGACCAAGATAATATCTGGACTTTAAAAAAGACTAGGTATAACCTCTGAGTTTCTTTCGGTGTTTCTTCTCAGTTCTCAGAATAGTCAGATAGTGAAACTCCGATCTCATCTACTAGTTATAAAAATGATGTGTAAAAGTGTTTGTAAAACCTATTTACAGAAATTAATATCATTTATAATTGAATACAATTCTAATTAAGTACATCTCAACATTTCTGGAAGTCTCCGATTTCAAAACTTGTTTTATTTAATTGTTTGTTAATGTTGTTTACATTGGTCTGTTTGTTGATAAGTGTTTGTGACTCCATTAGTGGTAACACAGGGATTTAAATTTACCAATAACTGTAATGTTTAAACAATGATGTGGTTACGTAAACTTCCGTTTATCTGTGTATCTGAATTGATCAGTTGGGTTGTGCAACAGAATGTTATGTTAAATAGCGGTGTAATTATGTGTAATAAGGTTGTGTAAAAAAACCTAGATGTTTGCTATGCACTAAATATTAGTAGATCGGAGTAGCTTAATTATCAGAAATCGTGCAAAAAATAGCTGTTGCATACAAAAGTTTGATCGACCGAAATGTATGAATCAGTTGTTAATACCCCGATTACTGAGTTGGTCCCATAAGTTAAAGGAAGTTGTTCATATTCATGGGTAGAACAGTCCGTGAACATTTTGCTCATGATGTCGATTACAACCTGTATATCTTTATATTTATGCTAATATATTATAAAGAGAAAAGTTTTGTTCGTTCGTGTGTAGGGATTTCACTCAAAAACAGCTGAACCGATTTTAAAATTTCTTTCACTATTAGAAAGCTATATTATTACGGAGTACCTAACACAGGCTATAAGTATATATAAACGTACGTAAACTCATGCCTTTTCCCCATGGGGGTAAACAGAAACTACAGAGCGCCATAATAAGCTACAATTCATACATACATTTTTTGCACACACGGCTGGTTGCGAGTACTACGCACCTGAGCTTTCTGAAGAACCTCACCAATAAGGTCTCTGTATGTCCTTCTAGGGCGTCACCTCCTAGCGGTCCCACTTACATCTGCCTTAAAACTAGGTACTTTTCGTTGGTTGGCTTATTCATCCTTTCAATTTGACCAAACCATCTATCATGTTTTTTTAATTTTTTGTAAGTGCACTTATTTTAAACCACAACGTACCTTTATTACATCATTCCTCAATCTCTCATTAATTACATTGTATGGCTTGATGTATGCCGTGCCTAATAGAACCGTAGCCTTTTCCCCAACCTTGAAGTGATTCGTTTCAAAATTAGGTTGTTACGTATAAATAGCGACTACCTATTTGGTAATTAAATTAATCAACAAAATATTGACCCTAGATTACTTTTAGAAGGCAGGTAGGTTTCATTATAATAATGAGCTAGTATTCGATGCGCCTTTCAAAATTGCGATAGCAATTGTTAGAACGTGTGTTTTTTTGCTGCTACTTTATTTGTAGGCGTTTAACTATTCTTGAACTTGTGGCTAAATAATATCAGCCACATGGGTCGATCCCAGTCTAAGCTACTCTTGACAAAGTTGGTCTGTGGATGGGTTACCGTTCATTAATTATCATATCAAGACTCCGCCGTGCTTTGGAAATCAAGTAAAGCCGTTGGTCCCGGCTGTTATTTGTAAATCTTTGACAGTAGTTACAGATAGCCAGAAGCCCGTAAATCTCACAACCAGTTTAACCAAGGGTATTGTGGTACCCAGTCACTGGCCTATGGAGGTCCGACAGGCATTCGCTCCATGTAAAACAATGGTATTCAGCTGCATCCCGTTTAACTCTAAGTCGACTACAAGAAGATAATAAAAACAAAAATAGTTGGGAAAAGCTAGGCAGATGATGATGAACTATTCTTTTCTTGATAAGTAATACCTATGTTGATATTACTTAGTTCTCTGCGCCTTTAACTAAACATGAAAAAAAGGACTTTAGTAGGTAGGTACGTAGATTGGCAAACACTGAAATTAAGGACAAATAAAACAGCTCAAATAAATCCACCTTGTTTGCGAATTATACTTGCCAAACATTTCAGAGGATACGAAAAAAAACAACCTTAATTTAAATAAATAAAATGTATTAAATAAAGACCTTAAACACACCTAATTCGTATACAAATCAAATCCAACCGAAGACGTAAAGAATAAAACACACAATGTAACTGAGAATCTTATACAAGACATAGATGTACAGCGCAGTGACAATATAGTGCAGCTTGTGCAACCAGAACTGCTTCTTTCTGGCGTACTCCGTATCCTTGATGCCATCCTTCATGAGATACTTTCTGAGCCCGACGCACCAGACCGTGACGAACTCCATGATGTTGATGTCAGTTGTGTCGAAGTTGAAGATCAGTTTGTCAGCGGGAGACAGGGTCTGGTAGAGGCTGTCCGTGTTGTCGTCTTTGAAGACCCAGCTGTGGGTGGTGAAGTAAGCGAGGGCCATGGAGGCGCGGTACACGCGGTTGTAGAGCTTGATGAACCTGTAAGTGGACAATTAGGAATTAATTAATGTTTCACTACTTTTACGCAACTACCGCCGTATACCTACCGTAAAAATCTAATACAGTTAAACTTACATCGGCGGTTTCCTGAGCAGCAGGCAGACTCCGTCCAGTATGTAGCCAGGAATGTAATGCAGCAGCCACGTGAGGAGCAGGAACAGCGGCTTGTTGGCGGTGTTGATGATGAACATGTACCACACCGCCAGCGGGGTGGGGAACACGTGCCCGATCTCGTGGATCTTCAATGATACGGGACCTGAGGAGATGTGCATTCAATATATGTCAAAAGTCATTGATTCCACCAATAAGGCCGAAGATAAGCACTTGTTGAACGTCAGGGTTACTTAAGACAGTCCCTAAAAAGCTCCGCCCTTTGTCACTTCTAAGGGTTTTTGCTGGGAAGAAGTGGCGAAATAAATTCCCCAGCAACACGTCTGTCTGACAAGTTAGAAGAACTTGGATTTATTTGGTAGGCATAATTAGTTTAAATAGATGCAACACATCAAGTTACCCCAATATGTCAAAATTTTCCATTTTAATATGAACAACGATCGTTGAAAAACGATCAAAGAAATTTGACACATTGGGATAACTTGACGTGCTGGCGTCTGTACATTGCTAAAAGTTAGCTCTTCAATATACCATTTAACTGACTAAAAAGGAGTTATTTATTTTTGCATGTCTATGCTAACATATATAGACATACAAACCACGGAGTAAGTAGTTGTTTTTCTACTATGTAGAAATGTGCTAAGCGTTTGATATCTTCCAAACATATTCACTTAGTCCACTTCACATAGCACTGGGGGGTTTCTTTGAGTAGCATACGACCACGGATATCCTCATAAGAAAAAATTGTCTTGATAAAACTTTTGCGGACGTGATTTTTTCTCCAACAAAAAATAGGTCACCGATTACCGGACTTTGCCATGCAGCCAGTTCAGTCATACTCACGCCAATGGTACAGGTTCCTGGCGCTGGAGACAGAGTAGATCTGGATGTCGGAGTCAGTCTTGGTGCCGGTGTGCCAGCCAGCCACCAGGATGGCGTTGTTGACGTAGTCCACAGGCACCAGGCTGTGACGCGCGTCGTCTCCGGCGTACGTGGCGTGGATGAGCCCCGTCGCAGGTCCTAGTATGAGCTGGAGATTGGAAAGATGGGATGTTAGTCCTTCTTATTCTACTAATATTATAAACGCGAAAGTTTGTGAGTATGGAGAGATGGATGGATGGATGGATGTTTGTTACTCTTTCACGTAAAAACTACTGAATGGATTTTAATAAAATTTGGTATGGAGTTAGCTGACACTCTGGATTGACATGTAGGCTACTTTTTATCCCTGTATCCCCACGGGAACGGGACCTACGCGGGTGAAACCGCGGGACGTGTTCTAGTAAATTATAAACTTCCACGGATACATTCGTCCTCTCAAACTTCCACACGGTGCTACCAAATGGCGCTACATACCCCACTGGCGCCGAACGCGCAACTCGAGTCCGCCCAGCCGGGCATTGGCTCCCGGTATGATGAGACCACTGAAATTATACAAATCAAATCGAATTATTTGTTCGCTTAGGACAAAGATATTTAAGATCCTACGCGTGGTGGCCAGTTGACATTCCTCTCAATTCTTACCGACTGCGGGTCTGACGATGCTGATGGGCATGTCACCAGCTCTGCTCCTCACCACCTCCTCAGCTATCGCCTTCGCGAACGTATACGTGTTGGGGTACCCCTTGATGAGACTGGAAATTGACAAAACAAATAGTTATTCCCAGTGCTCCCATTCAAAAACATGCATTTACAACATTAATACCCCTGTACCTACATTCATAGCAAAAAAAACATGCATTTACAACATTAATACCCCTGTACCTACATTCATCTATACATATAATAAGACTGTAAAAAAACTGTGTCTGTACATTGAATATATTTAAAAAATAATAATTGAGGGGGGTTTAGAAACAGTAATAGAACACGAATCCAAAAAAAAAAGTCTGTCTGTTTGTCTGTTTGTCTGTTTGTCTGTTTGTCTGTTTGTCTGTTTGTCTGTTTGTCTGTTTGTCTGTTTGTCTGTTTGTCTGTTTGTTTGCACACGCTAATCTTCGGAACTACTTGACGGATTTGAATGATTCTTTTTTTGTTGTATAGATATTAAGTTTGGTCAACACATCGGCTATAATTTATCTTGGAAACTGGAACACCTGATGCAGAACCGCAACAGACCAGCTAAACTATAGGCGATACAAAAAAGGTCCAATAGCAAAAATTGTTCCACGTGATGAGCATTTTCTGCTGAGAGAATAAATTTGAAGATCCGGAACACCTGATGCAGAACCGCAACAGACCAGCTAAACTATAGGCGATACAAAAATGGCCCCATAGCAAAAATTGTTCCACGTGATGAGCATTTTCTGCTGAGAGAATTAATTTGAAGATCCGGAACATCTGATGCAGAACCGCAACAGACCAGCTAAACTATAGGAGATACAAAAATGGTCCCATAGCAAAAATTGTTCCACGTGATGAGCATTTTCTGCTGAGAGAATAAATTTGAAGATCCGGAACACCTGATGCAGAACCGCAACAGACCATCTAAACTATAGGAGATACAAAAATGGTACCATAGCAAAAATTGTTCCACGTTATGAGCATTTTCTGCTGAGAGAATAAATTTGAAGATCCGGAACACCTGATGTGGAACTTCAAGAGCCCAGCTACACTATAACATATAATGGAATGACGTCTTAGCAAGAGTTGTTCAGCCTTATGAGCACTCGCTGTTGACGTATAAAAATTGAAGATCTGGAACACCTGTTGTGGAACTCCAAGAGCCCAGCTACACCATAACTCAAATAGGAATGACGTCTTAGCAAAAGTTGTTCGGTCTGATAGGCATTTCCTGTTGACTTATAAAAATCGAAGATCAGAAACATTTGATATAGAAATTAAAACTATCACTAATTTCATTGCATAATTATAAAATAACATAAGTAGGAGGTACTACGCGGTGAAGGCGGGAACAGTTCAGGACTGATTTTCGATGACGATGGTATATCGTTGAAAATTAGACTCTACTGGCTAAAACTCCCATTTTTTTATCGTATGCCTTCGGGCTTATGTTATTTGAGTGTTTAATTTCCTTTTCCATTTATCTTCGTTACACGGTAGCTTACCCGGTAACGCAGGGGAGCAGCCACTTAGATTTTAATTGATCAGGTATCATCACAATAAAACTATAACCATGCCTAGAAAGAGGTCAAATTTTTCCCAATGTTCCAAAGGTGCTAAATGATTAAAGACCATAAGATCCCAACAATCTACCGAAGAGCGTTAGGAGAGATTTGATGCTGTTCGAGAACATGAGGCTGCAACTCGCTCCGTGGAAACTCTTGGGATCGCGAAGCACGCCTGCATTCTCAGCGTATCTACATCCAGGTCTCTAGAGACCAGTGAAGAATATGTGTGCGACTGACCGCTGATCGTGAACATCATGCACTGTCTCGCGAGTTGGAGACGTTCACGGAAAAAGCATAACGCTTGAGTTTTCAGCGTATATACGCATCGACTCTAGAGATAAGTGGGGGAAGGAGATGCGCGACTGACCGCTGATCGTGAACGTCACGCAACATATAGGGTATAATTTATTTTGGAAAATGGAACACCTAAAGTAAAAGAGATATAAAAATGGTGCCATTGCAAAAACTATTCCACGTGAAGAGTGTTTTCTGCTGTGAGACTAAATTTGAAGATCTGGAGTACCTGTAGGGGAACTCCAAAGCCCAAAGACAATATAACATATACATAATAGAAATGGCGTCTTAGCAAAAGTTGTTAAGTCTGATGGCATTTCCTGTTGACCAACAAAAATAAAAAATCTGGAACATCTTGAATCGTCTCGCGCATCCCATTGATTTCCCGTCCCCGGGCTTATAGAATTTGACATCAGATGTTTCAGATCTTCGATTTTGACTACCCCGTTGTCGCTGGCATAAGCAACAGGATCCGGGTACGAAGTCGCGGGCAGAAGCTAGTAGCAAATAAAGTTCTTTTCTAAAAATAATAAATTGTTTATTGGACTTAATGTACAATCAAACACTTACGAACAACTATTATGCAACAAGAACAAAAACATATTAGCGAGTAACGACAATAGTGTCAGTAGTATTTGTATTGAATTCTGGTACCCAAGGAAAGATTTAAGTTGTGTTATGGGACCAGGATTCTCACGCTAGTTTATTACTTCAATAGTTACATCGTCGTTCTTTTCTGATTATTTAGTAACGCAAATAGCCCTTTAAACTAAACTAACTTAATCCTACCACTCCGTGTTCTCATAGAATCGCAAACATTCCAATAACAGTGTAGCGACATCTATACCGCCACATACGAACTAATGACCGATATCCTACATCGCGATATTAGAGTTATCCGCGCAATTTGAACGTATACAAGTTCCCGACAACAACCGTTGGGCAGTATAGCTCACCAGACACAACACCCGACTGCGAGGAGGATCCTCCCTTCTCTAATGGTGGATGAGGAACTTTGCACCCTGTTCCCTGATACCGCTAAAACATCATCGTCTTCTAATTATCAGCGAACAGCTCCAATTGCTCAGCAACTACCAAACTCGTGGAGTTAAAATTGCTTTATAAAAGAGGTATCACTTACTTCTTGGCAATGGCATCGAACCTGTCCTGTTCGAAGGACTCCACCATGTTGATCATGAGCTCGGGCGGCACGGGGCTCTCGTAGAACTTCTCCAACACCTCTTTCTCCACGAAGCGGTCTGTCGCGTTGGCGTACGTCGTGGACACGTAGACGAATGATCTGAAGACGAAAACGAAGTGTTCAAATTATTATTATCATCTACAAGTTGCTTTTTCCCAATAGGCTGTTTGACAAATTTTTGGTTTAACAGTCCTTTACTAGAAAATATTGGACACGTATTCACGTAATCAAAGAATAACGGCGATACATCCAGTCAAAATGTCGCATGACGTCACAATTCTGTACAGTTTAAAGTTTATTCCTAATTATGACGTCACCAGCACCTTCCTTAACTTTAATGCACTTAATGTAAGTAGTTTTCCATCAATTTGAAAAATCTAAAAAAACAATTGTGTATTAGTTTTATTACTTTTTTTTTATCAAAAGTAACAGCATACAGTAGGTAATAGTAAAAGATCTTACAACTAAATTAACATAACAACAATTTGGTTATAATGTAACCTCAACGCTGTCCACAAATAGTCGTAGAGGTTAATAAAATCATCGAAGAGGTTATTATATACCTAACTGATGGACTAAATATAATTGCCGAAACGCCTGTAATCCGCGAAGGACTAGGCAGAGGTGCACCTGGTAGTACACCCTCATTTCGTCAGCTATGTAAGTCCCACGTAATAGGGGGCGAACCTATTGCCATCAAACGGGCAAATATCCAGGCTCCAGGCTGCTACTGAGAAATCCCAGATGGAAAAACCCAATACCGACCCGGGGATAGAACCCGGAACCACATGCTCAACAGAACCGCTTGCGACCACTACAGCAACAAGGCAGCCAAATATCGAGGGAAATGTTTCCCCTTGATTGTAATCTCGTGCGTCATTTATGTCGTAGTATACAGTTAAGTACTCACTTGAGTTTTCGACATGCCTGGCCAAGCCGCACAGCCTCCCTGGTCCCCCTAACGTTGATCATGGTCGCGATATGGAGCGCCTCGTCAAATCTGGTCGTAGCCGCCATGTGGAATACTATGTCCACCTGAAATCAAGCACATGTCACGTTTAACCATATATATACTGTAGCGACATCTATCTCGTCACATACGAACTAAAGATTGACGTCCTACATCGCGATGTTAAAGTTATCCGCGTGATTGCACGTTTGTATACGTCGATCCCGATATCAACCTTCGGGCAGTGGTAGCCCACCAGATTCAACACCCGTCTGCGAGGAGGATCTCATTCATAATACTCCCGCAAAGGCGACAATATTGTCTGCCTATCTCGTCGCTGGACAACCAACTTTTCACTTTCCATTTCGCTACTCCGTCATAGCTTAACGCCATTTGGCATCTCCGCGCCTAGCTAGGTGTCCTACCAACTCCATTTGAGTTTCATAACGCCATTTTTAATATCGAAGACCTTCGTATGTCTCCTGACTTCAGCGTTTTGAACGTGATTATCTAAAATTGTATAACATAAGACTAAAAGGACATACACAGAGCTTATTGATGATGATCTTCAGAACGTTTAAGTGCGTAGTACTCGCCACTGGCGTGCATATATGATCAAAAACGAAACATAGGAAGTACTCGTATAAGATAGATAGGATTTTCCCACTGATGGGCAGAAGCCTCCTTACTTTCTTTCCACCTCTCTCTGTCAAGGGCTTTTTGGATCCAGTCCTTTTCCGAAGGAGTCCTGCTTGTTTCGCCATTTTCACTTAAGCTTTACGCGATGTCGTTGGCCATGTTCGAGAACCCTTGGGGTCGTGCGTTTGGTTCATTGATCGGATCGGTGAAATAGGTCAAAATATTTACCTGATTAGTGACGGTGTCCCAGTCCTGGTCACTTAGACCGAGCCTCAACTCCGACACGTCACCTGCCACTGGAACTATCCTCTCCGCAAAGTTGGGTTTCGTTCTTCGGACCATGGTGTACACCTGGATAGTTATATAATGTAAATTGTACTTAGCATTGTACTCTTGTCAGGTCACTAGTTCACGCACCTCAGACTTTTCAGATTTAAGTGCGTATGTATTATATATCGTGAAGGAAATGATCGTGAGCATGTCTAGTAGTCAAAACCTCAGCTTGCTAGCCTTATAATATACCGGCCTTTAACGAAACACTGCAGAACAAGACCTCTTCTCATACAGAGAAGGTAAAAGCATTGATTACCACGCTTGCTCAATGGTGGATTGACGATTTCAGACTTATGAGTCCAGGTACCCTCACGATGTTTTCCGTCACCGATGTCAATGATGTCTAAGATTAACTTAGAAAGTACTTAGGTGTTATGAATTGAAAAAGTCATACTTATTGCTTGCTTGTCCGGATTTGAACCACAACCTCGTGCATGTGAGGTAAGAGCCTCTTTAGCCTCTTTTATGAAATACAGTCATGCTAAACATGGTGTGTTCTACTCACCGGATCCTGCAGCATTTCTTCAACCCTCTCTTGAATTGTCATGCCTTTCTTAGGCCGTAAGAGAATGTAAATCTTGTCAATGTCGCACGCTCTGAAACACAAATGTATTACCTTAGTTCAAAGACATTCATTAGGTACTGTAGACGAGGCATCACGAACTAAATTATATTTTCATACGATACTTGTGTCCTAGTGGTCTCAATACGATGAGTCTAGTATAGTACGCTCCGCTGCCGCTCCAATATTGCTATATTATGCTAGATGGCGTTACTGAGACGTGAGGTCACAGTTTTTCTATGACATTTCTTCGCATATCCCTTCTATTATCATAAATCTCTTTGCCTTACATAAACAAAAATCTATTAATACAGCTCAGCGAAAACTCTTCAGTGCTACTGTATACATACATACATACATAAACTCACGCCTTTTTCCCATGTGGGTAGGCAGAAGCTACAGAGCGCCACATGCTACGTACGACTCTTACTTATTTTTTTTTTTTTTTTATACGACGGTGGCAAACAAGCTTACGGCCCGCCAGATGGTATTTCTTTAGCTTTGCTCACGTTCATACATGTAGTCATACTAGTCATACACACGCCCGGATGTGATACACAAGCTGATGAGAGTTATAAAACTTTTTTTTTTTAATCCTTTAACTTCCATAGTAGAACAGAAATTATTTTTTTTGAAGTCCAGTACTTACTTAGTTTTAGTTTTGCAGACGAATGTATAAACCTATCAAAATCAATTTTATATTAATTCGGAACGTCATCTATAGAGTTCTCAAGTCTTCTTCCCTTTTGGAGACTGCCTGCAAGCGTAGCATGTATGAACGTGACTTATTATACATACTAGTTTCTACGGGGATGACCTAAAAATTAAGTAATTAATCTTTTAATATTATGATCGAATCGTTTGTGTTAATTCTGATAATTTATGTGTTATTTCTGATAATATTTATGTGCTTGTATTTGTATTTCTATTTTTGTTTTATATGGGTCCCGGACCTGAAATAAAGGATTTATATTTTCATTTTTAAAAACCGTAGAAACTAGTATGTCGAGGTAAGAATAGACAAAGTAACAGATAGTAGAAGCATTTCTTGCTATTATAGAAGAATTAATAACGCTCCATTGATTATTTGAGTACTTAATCATGGAGTTTCTTGCCCATCCTTCTGGAACCTTTTGGAAGGGGCAACTAGATTTTTTTTTACCTTTGAATTAAATAGTTAAACTTTGGCTTTGACATTGTAGACTATTGTCGACTGAAGAATCGACACATTTCTTCTCTTAATTTTTGACATTGTCCTGCTTAAAACAAAAGATAAATTTCAACTATCTGGCACTTTGTAGCTTAGCACTTTGTGTCTGTAAGTAGACAAAATCCGTTTCTGCGATGGTCATGCTACGCGTGCTGGACAAGCTGGCTAACTCCTCACCTGAATAGCTTCTCGATGAGCTGCTTCCCGAGGAAGCCGGAGCCTCCTGTGACGAAGATGCTGGCTCCTCGGTAGAACTGCTGCACGGAGGAGTCACCACGCTCCGTGGCCTCGTTCATGGCCTTCAGTCTGGACAGCGCCTTCAACTCCACTGCAAGCGCTGGATCCATGGTCTTCTGGTCTGCCAGTTTTGCCTACAGGATACGTTTGTTGTAAGATTGTCACGGTAACGGTATTGGGTTACCCAAGTAACTGGGTCGTAAGTGTCAAATAGGTACAACGCTAACTCTCTACTACTAAATCATTAAACTCTTCACCCACTGTAAGTTGCAGAGTCTTTGTTGTTAGAAAATGTTGAAGTTTGTAAAAATGAGTTTAATTTCGAATATGTGAGTGCTCGAGACATTAATAAAACATTCAATATACTCAATGTTAAAAAAACTACTGATCTTTGGGGAAATTCCGTAGTAGACAAACTTAAAAAATGCATAATCAGCACTGTAGCGCCTGAACTGGCAATTATTTTTAATAAATGTATTGATTGTGGTGTAATTCCTGACTTAATGAAGAATAGTAAAATTATTCCACTGTTTAAATCGGGTAGCACTTCAGAAATAAATATCATTTCATTTCATCATTTCAACGCTTTTAACGCCTTGTAGGTACGTCATTTTTAACCCCCCACCCAAAAAGGGGGTTTTTCCTAAGTTTGACCGCTATGTGTGTGTGTGTGTCTGTCTGTGGCACCGCTAATATAAGTATGTACAAACCTACTAGGAAGATTCCTTACTTAAGCGGTTCCCCGACGCGTCATAAAGTTACTTGGCTCAACCATAGGAAAGTGTTATTTTTAACTTTGCTAAATATGAACTTCACTTTTTGGCGTTGGGGGTTTTTTAAATTTGTAATTTAATTTTTATAATTGTAATTTATTCTTGTAGGTAGCTGTGGCCTTTCAGGGTCCATGACTAAAGCTTTCTATAAGCCTATAATCACATCTCTACTTCATTAAGTTAAGCAAATAAATTAATCCTTATTCAATGAATATGAATCAAATATATTTTTTCAGTTTAACCGAATGCAGATGAATACCATTATTTTACATGGAGCGACTGCATATCCTGACCTCCACAACCCAGTAACCGGGTAACGCCATAAGCCCTTGATTAATCTGGTTGTCACACTTTCAACTACTACACAACTGCCGGGACCAACAGCTTAACGTGCTTTCCAAGGCACGGAGGAGTCATCATACGTAATGAATGACCACCCATCCTTGGGTTACAGCTTAACCTTCGATTGAGCCGTGCGACTGCTCTTACTTAGCCTTGCAAGGGTACACAAATAATGGTTGCATAAACAAATTACCCTCATTTGAGTCGCGCAGTCGCCTAGTCGGGTAGAATATAATATTTAGGACTTACGAGTTTAAAGTAATCACAAAGTATTATGTATATAAAATGCTAGTATATCACTACAGTATGTACACTCACAAAACACGAACTAAAAGACGTGCAGTAACTCGCTACATCGTACTTGTGATAGGACATGTTTGAGCACATTCTTGTCCTTCAATATTCACACAGATTCGTTAGCAAATGGAATGCTAAGACACGGCGCCAACTATTGGCATCGACGAACAAGGAATTTTATGATTTTGGATCCTATTTAGCACTGTTAACACTCACATTTCATTGAAATGAGACTCTTTTTAACTCATACACCCCCCCTGTGAGACACACAATTAATGTGGCTATCAATTGGTAAAAGAATTTTATAATCGGTTCAGTAGATCCTGAGATTACCTTCAACAACGTCACGAACACGCAAACTTTACCTCTTTGTAATAATATATTAACTAGCTTCTGCCCACACCATCACCCACGTGAAATATTATTCATTGGTGCTCTGCTCCTATTGTTCTTAGCGTGATGATTCTCAATAAATGGGCTATCTAACAATGAAATAATTGTCATATCGGACTAGAAGCTCCTGAGATTAGCGCATTCAAGCATACAAACGTCGCGTGGTTTCGGTCGGTCGGTTCGATCGGTCCAGTAGTTTCGGAGCCTTTTTAATGCAAACAAACAATCAAATCTTTCCTTTTTATAATATTAGTATAGATATAGAAGTATAGGCATAGATTAGATTGGATATAAATTTTTCTACGTTTTCCTGTAAGTTTTCCTAAAAGAAACGAAAAACAGAATAAATTAATGTAGTGCAATCTTTTCAAAAAATTTAAAGTAAATAAAATGTTGTCAGACCCACGCAGAATATGCTTTTGTGCGTAATAATCCTGGGTTTCCCGTTTACCCACGTCACCAGTCGCACACAACAGGTTCCAAAAGTGCGTCGTCCCATCAAGGTAAGCTTGCTATGCAAATGTACTGTTGTGGCATTTAAACGGTTAAGGCAGCTTAAAAATAGTCTGCAACGAATGTTGATTTGTTCGTATAGTCTGAAGTCCTTTAACTACCGAGTCAGGCTACGCAATTGCATTATAAATGCGCTCACTGACTGGACTGGTCCACTCATATTATCTGCGTGTTTTTTTTTACAAAATGTCTCAGACGCGAACCTGCGAGGACTTTACATGATCAAGAAAATATCTTTATAAAAGACAGTGACTGCAAAGTTTTTTTGTGATGTTATCTCAGGATAGGTAATTAAGTATGGGATTGTATACTAATGTCTATGTGGTTTCCGATTTGACAATAGTATTTTTTTTTTATTTATGAATAACATAACACAGTGAGGATACATTAAAAAATGTAAATAATTATTCCACAACTTTGTCACACAACGCGATTTAGTCCCAAGTTAAGCTTGTGTTATGGGTACTAAACAGCTGATAAACATACTGATATATTTCTAAACACATACATATTATTATAGATAAATTACACCCATACACAGAACAAATGATCGTGCTCATCACACAAACTAGACCAACATGCCAGTCAAAATATATTACAAATTTTGGAGAAAAAGAATTTAATGCCGTAAAATACATGGCTATTGTAAATGGGGTTACTACCAATTAAACATTGCTCTCCAAATTCACTCCAAAATAATTAAATTTTAAACAATATTCTTTGAGTTCTGAGTGGACTTAAACTCATTGCAAAGTTAACCCTGAATTTCCGTCTCGAATGCATTTTAGATAGCGGTGACTTTGGAGAGCAATGTTTAATTGGGAGTTATCAAAGTAGCCCCATTTTCAATAGCCAATGTATTTAACGGCATTAACTTTTTTTCCTCCTCTCAACTAACCTAACACGTCATAATAATATCAGATCGCTGCTTTGCAAAATTAAAAGTTAGCCCGCCCTTGTAACACGACTATGTGTGTAGCTTTATGTTTTTATTATTAAATTTTAATGGTGTACAACCAATATACTATTCTATTCAATTGACACAAAAAAAAACAATGGTTTGAACAACAATAACGACTCACATAGTATATATTTTAGACGCACTTACTCAGACACACTATCCAGCACCTGTACTACACACCATCACACCACCTTTAAGAAATACAAGCGTAAGGATTTGTCGCCGTATTATTTGTACAAGTTATTACTCCGGCGACGTGCGGCGATCCACGCTCACGTTAGCACTCCATTCATTGCTCACTCCGTGTAACTTATTGACGTCAACAGTATTTTCTTCGTGGTACCGAATATGCAAGCTGGCAATTTGATTTGTTATATTTATACACCGTATTGTAGTATTTTACTGATCAGCAATGTCATTAAACATCACGTGCAAACATGTGCTGAGATGCAAGTCACACGTATGGAACTTTATCGATATGTAATACTGTCTCTTGGCTATTGAGCTGTGTGTCGCGGGATCGATTCCCGTACAGAACAAATATTTGCACGTACTACAGCAGGGCTATTGCGTATCTATATCTGTTGACAGTTCATTCATAGCGACTATCACTGGTCAAAGTGTTCAACGATCAACTGTCAAGCAGCTAGTTTCTTATTGGCTATCATCAGTGTGTATCCAGGATGATGTCACGCGCACTCGCAGAGATGTGACGAAGCGCACAGTACACCGTCTGATAGTCATCTCAACTTGAAGTCCACTTAAAGTAAAACACCATTTTTTGTAATAACTGAGTTGTCATCAAAATTGTCACCTGATAATGAACTGGGAAGAACTTTGTCATGTCATTCAAGATGGCGCCGCGTTTGAAAAAGATTAAGAAAAATGTTCTACGTAATTCTTTTTTGTGGAGTCGTTACTGTTTTTTTATTAGTTATTATCGTATTCCGGGCAAATCAATTATCACAAAAATCATTAAAAAAAATGGTCCAGCCGTTCTTGAGTTATATAAATGATGTAAGTAACTAACACGACTTTGTTTTATAAATATATAAAAAAAAAAGATTTGGGGTAGCTTTATGTGCTGACGTGTGTACAACTGAGCTTAAGACATTGAATGACGCTTTCTCACGCAAGTGGTCAGCAGAGAGTACCCTTGACATTTATAATAACCTGATTTATTATATTTATATACAATATATAAATATATATCTCCCATGGCCGTGTCCCAGTACATTGACGAGCCGAACTTGACCGCTTTTATTTTAAGTGAATTGTTGACGAATTCGCGAAAAACAATCAATTTTTGATGTACTTAAGCCAATTTATTGCGATGGTCCAGTGATTAAGGTCGCGCCTTTCATGCTCGAGGTTGTAGGTTCAAATAAGGGCAAGTAACAATTATGTAAGCTATTTCAATATTGTTTCGTAATAAAATGTTACTAGGAGGTGGTGAAGGGGACTTTCTTATTTAATTTCTGACATTCAAAAAGTACTGACGCAAATATTAATTAGGATAATATTATGTTTTAAATAAAAATAATACCCTACGATACACGAAAACTTCCTAAAGACGTATTACTGTCGTTTTGATTTATATATTAGAGATATACATACTTATAATATAGTAAAATAAAAAACAAATAGGTACATCCAAAACAATAATAATTGATTGATTGATTGGCCTGTTGGTCCAGTAGTTAGTGACCCTGACTGCTATGCCGGACGTCGTGGGTTCGATTCCCACCCAGGACAAATGTTTGTGTGATGAGCACGATCATTTGTTCCGGGTCTGGGTGTAATTTATCTATAATATGTATGTATTTAAAAATATATAAGTATGTGTATTAGCTGTTTAGTACCCATAACACAAGCTCTCAAGCTTAACTTGGGACTAAATGGCGTTGTGTAAAAAGTTGTGGAATATTTATTTATTTATTTAACTACTACCCAGTGCTTTTCATTAAAACCAGTCAACCAGTATAACTGTGTTGTGGAGGTCAGGCAGGCAGTCGCTCCATGTAAAACACTGGTATTCAGCTGGATCCTGGTAAACTGGAAGCCGACCCTAACATAGTTGGGATAAGGCAGGCAAAATAGGACAGTACTTTTTATTTAGCGAGTCTCTAATGCGCTCTTTACACCTTTTGTGTTAGAAAGAATTAGAATGGAAATATATTGAGTGACTGGTAATTAGTGACCGATACTTAAACACGTGACTGTACTCATGAATACGAATAACTTTCCCAAAGAAACTTTTTTTTAACTCATTCACTTTCAATTAATTCAATTACGTTAGTACTGCTCAACGAGAGCGGTGGGGGTGGCGGGGGAGCGTGTGACGCTACTACTACTGGTATTTTGTCCTTCCCGAACGGAGGTCAGACTATCAGCTGACAGATCGTGCCGATTCGTGCCTAAAGCCGGGTCCAGACGAGTGTAACGTGTAATGTAAGATTACGTGTAATTTAGCATCAACAGTGTAGACGGCACACGAACTCAAAGCGAATTGTGAACGCGAAAATATTTCAAAAGCTGTTTCCACTCAGTTGCTACGAACATGCCGAATAGGAAGGTTTTGTTTTTGTTTTTGCATTCTTCTACATCTCTTTCCAATGAATGAGCAATATCACTCCAAGCATCGTGTTTCAGATTTTTTTTATAGTATTGCAGGTTTTTTGGATCACAAATAACAGGTTTTTCTTGATACAAACTAATAAGTTCAAGCGATTGTTCGTCACTCCACATCATGAACGTACATACGACACAACCGTCACGAATGCCGTCCAAACGAGCACTGCGAGCGTCTTTGTGTTCGCGCGAAAAACCGACAGCCGATGGATCAACCCCGAGCGCCGCGCGAGCGTTACATGTAATGCTCGTAGTGCCATCCACACGTAGAATTCGTGTTACATTACACGGTGGATTACATTACCCGTTACACTCGTCTGGACCCGGCTTTATGTAATCGATCACAGGCGCGTGAGCGGGAATTCCAAACAGCGTTTTTGTTATTTTATTGTGTTATATATAAATTATTGTGTATAAAAAACAAGTTTCTTTGGGAAAGTTTATTGAAATCATGAATACAATCACGTGTTTAAGTATCAGTCAATAATTACCAGTCACCCTATATACATATATAACCTAACCTAACTTACCACACCTGTAATATAGCCAACCTAACTACCTAACCTAACTACCTTACTGAAATGCATTGGTTTTGAAAGAAACAAAATACATAATTTTAAACTGAACTACTGCGCTACGTAGTGTCTCTATGTTACATACAATACTAGAGAAGGTACTAATATTTTAAATTGTTTTTTTTTTGTCTGTTTTCGAAAAAGTCAGGGCAGGGCACATACATAGCACGGAAGACTGATGACCGATGGGGTCGGTCGGTTCTCGAGTGGAGGCCACGTATCGGCAAGCGCAGCGTAGGACGTCCACCCACAAGGTGGACAGACGACCTCATCAAGGCCGCGGGAACGCGCTAGATGCGAGCCTCTACCAACCGGCCTTATTGGTGATCTATCCCTATAGATCTATAGGCCTATGTCCAGCAGGACTTCCTATGGGTGAAATGACGATGATGATGACATGCATAATATATCTAGCAGAGAAACACTGACCAATTTAGAGGTTTCTAATGTGATGTCGTAAATAAACTCATTTTTTCGTGCTTACATTGCAAAGGCTGGCTGAACCCTACGAGATATAGATCAAAATAATGTACTACAGTTTTGTACTTACACCTTAAAACGGTCTACAAAAAAGTCCGCGATAGTATATGTCTATCTCTTTGGGATAACCCACAATAACCATGTTTTATCTTTTAGTTTTACATTAATCCTTATCCAATTAAGTATAAATCGTCCATATTGCCCTTTACAGCATGTAATTTAAATGAATATTTTCGAAGATATTACAGATTTAAAATGCGATTAGCCGCTATACCTAATAGCGGCCAATTGCACCCGTGCGAAGCTGGGGCGGGGCGCTAGTTTTTTATATATATTTGTACTCAAAAAATGTACCTATTAGTATTATTTTGTTTCTTATTTTTTCATTTAAAATGGCACCCACCACTGATTTACTCTGCATCACCTCAAGGTTGACTAGTAGAAAATGCCTAGGCTATTAAGTCCGCCGTACATTAGTGTATAATTAATTAATTAATAATAATAATTCACGACTATTCACACAACGCCATCTAGTCCCAAGCTAAGCAGAGCTTATGTTAAGGGTACTAGACAACTGATAAACACTATAAGTACATACCTACATTTACAGATAAATTACACCCAGACACAGAACAAATGATCGCACTCACCACACAACCATTTGACCTGGGTGGGAATCGAACTCACGACCTTCGGCATAGCAGATAGGGTCACTAACTGACCAACAGGGCAATAAATAAATAAATAAATATTCCACAACTTTTCTCACAACACCATTTAGTCCCAAGTTAAGCTTGAGAGCTTGTGTTATGGGTACTAAACAGCTGATAAACATACTTATATATTTCTAAATACATACATATTATAGATAAAATACACCCAGACACAGAACAAATGATCGCGCTCATCACACAACCATTTGTCCTGGGTGGGAATCGAACTCACGACCTTCGGCATAGCAGATAGGGTCACTAACTACTAGACCAACAGGCCAGTCAAATAAATAATCCGACATAGGTATACCTACAAGAAGTGATTAATTCGGTCATTTAAAACAACATAATGGTTACTAACCTTAACTGTAACTTTCACTAACTCCGTAGGTACTGACAATCAAAACTCCACAAATTCACTGATTTTAAGATAACTATCAAAATAACCAACAATATTTTCACTGTGCGATCTGGTCACGTGTGGAGTGTCCGCCGGTGTCCGGAGGTGTCCGGTTGTGTCCCGCACTGCAGTGAGCGACACAGTATGGCCGCCTTGACCGAAAAAAAATCTATAAACCTTTTTTTATTGTTCGCACACGGAGTGTGTCTGATTGGGTAAAGATATTTCTTATTTTTTTGCACCTCTGGGCTCCGACTTTTCATGTGCTAATTGTATAACAATAATAACTTATTTTCATAAGTAACTAGATGTCTCGGCAAACTTTGTTCAGCCTATTAGAACCTAACAACCCTTGCCTTGTATAACTATTTGCATGCCCATGAGACGGCAAAATGTGGTGAACCTTATGATAGTAAAACGTCTATGTACCTATGACCCATATTTGCAAAATTAATGATTTGATTTGAATCAATTTACCTTTGTTGTGTCACCTTATTAGTTTTAACTTAGGACTTGTCAAACGTCAAATTGTCACCTGAAATTGAACTGGGAAGACATTTTAAATAAACGATTATTATTATTATTATTTTGTCATCTTTCATATTAAGTCATTAAAGTTGGCGCTGCAATTATCGTTAAATTTTCTTAAATTTAGAAAATTTAATAAATGTTCCGCTTAACTTTCCTATTTAATTTTCTTTCATTAGATCCTTCTCCTGACAGTAAAAAACACAACGAAAAAATAATTAGCGAAAATTGTCCAGCCGTTCGTGCGTGATGCCGTGACCAAGGAAAATAGGGATTCATTTTTATATCTATACTAATTTATGTGTACTTTAATATATAAAAATAATAATATAAACCTAAAGCTTTTCTTTTTATAATAATATTATTATAAAGAGAAAAGGTTTGTTTGTTCATTTGTTTGTTTGTTTGTTTGCATTGAATAGGCTCCGAAACTATAGTATTATTATTAATTATTGACTACATTTTGACTGGCCTATTGGTCTAGTAGGTAGTTAGTGGCCCTGACTACTATGCCGGAGGTCGTGGGTTCGATTTCCATCCAAGACAAGTGCTTGTGTGATGAGCACGATCATTTGTTCTGGGTCTGGGTGTAAGTACTTATCTTTAATATGTATGTTTTTAGAAAAATGTAAGTAAGTATGTTTATCAGTTGTTTAGTACCCATATAATACAAGCTCTGCTTAGCTTGGGACTAGATAGATGGCGTTGTGTGAATAGAAGTGGAATCTTATTATATTATAGGTACTTAAGCATTTCTTTTCTGTACAGATTTCTGTACACATCAAGCCCAATCTGTCAAATTTTCTCAATTGAACATGAACCTTATTTTGTTTGCAATAAAGTTGAAAACCTATCAAAGAAATTTTACACATTGGGGTAGGTTGTACCTCTGACTTTTCAGATTAACAGAATAGAACACAAGACTTACTCTTTTTTGTACACCATAAACAAAACTTATAACTTTAAGGTCTACATAGGGTGTTACAATGGGCGGCCTTAACGCTAAAAGCGATCTCTTACAGACAACCTTTGGATGGACTTGATAGTGGAGGAGAAACGATGAGTAGGCCGTTTGTGGTGTAGTATTTAGGTACATAAATACATATACCCACATACATATATGCCTTTTGGCGCAGCCGTGAGACATGCCATTTTTTTTTTTTTACTATTTTGTTTTGTTATTTTCATATTTTAACAGTGTGTGCATGTTTTTACCTGTTGCCAATAAATCTTATTTCTTTCTTTCTTTCTTTATATACAGGGTGTAAAAACCAGCTACAGGTTACAGACAGTTGCCGGCCATATTTCACTGAGCTTCGCGTACTGATCTTTCCATGTCTAACATATTTCAAGTAGCTTTGTTTGTTAGGAATATGAAGAAAACTCTTTTATGCTAATAAATCACTTTACTAATATCAAACAAACTTAGAAATATTACAGTCTCGATAATACAATCAGTATAACTTCAAATTACAAGCAGTGCAAACTTTAATATTTTAACCTATTAGTCGGGGCGTCTTACTAGGTGGACCGCCGTTTTTGAACTCATTCAACGATCCCCAAGTGTGCGGCTCGTCTCTTATTTTTCCCACCACGCCGTTATACAAACGAAATGGCGGTTGGCCGTGTTGCCAATCGAAATAAATAAAATACAGAATAAGAAATCATGACATTCGGCCATCCGACAACGTGCTACTCCCGGAGCACAACCCCACCTGAACCCGTTCAATCAGTTCAAAATTCTAATCATGAAATAATTATTTTAACAAGAATCAGGGCTACACAGAGTTGAGATGTTTGTGACTTTGAAATTGTAAGATATCGTGAGCATTATATTATAAAGGTTGCTTTTGTCCAGCTAAGGTAAATCATGACATTCGAGATTATTATATAAGCAAGTACTTATTTAATTATTATAATTACTTTATTTCAAAACTATATTATTGTCAAATACAATTATATAGGTACACTGTTAGAAAAAACTTAGCTACTAGTTTCTTCACCTGAACTAATATCCACACTGTCATCAAGCTCAAGAGCCTTGAGATGTATCCAGGGTCTAATTCTATCTGTAGATGCAACACTTTCATAACTATTATTCCTTTTTTTATTAAAACCAGGTACATCACTTATCCTATATCTATCGTTACCCAATACTTCTACAATTTTATAAGGGCCTATAAACTTTGACAGAAGCTTTGTACTTTTACCGTCATTATTATAATTGGTCCGGGTTAGTTTAACCAAGTCGCCAACCTGATACGTAGGGGCAGAAGTCCGACTAAGGTCATGTTTCCGCTTTTGTTCCTCTTGACTTTTCTTAATAGATACGCTAATATTCTCGCGTAACGACAACAAATCTTCGTTTTGCGACTGCTGTGGAGTATTAAACTTATTTGATAAACTATCGCGCATTTTCAATCCAAACAAAGCTTCTGTTGCAGTTTTTAGAGTGGTCGCATTAACAGTATTGTTAATACCCCACTGAACTTTGCCTAGACACTTATCCCAGTCGCGCTCATTTTTATTTAAATTTTGGGCAGATAGTGAATTTAAAATAGTTTGATTAAACCTTTCGGCTTGCCCATTTGCTCTGGGACAAGCAACTGCATTAAGTACATGTTTTATACCAAGGCCACTGCAGAAGGATTCGAAAGCTGTTGAAGTGAACGAAGTGCCACGGTCCGAAATTATTCTAGCCGGTGTACCAAAATCAGTGAAAATATTCTCTAAGACTTTCATTGTACTCTTTGTTTTCGTATCTTTCACTGCTCTGACGAATACGTACTTCGTGAACCCATCTACAATCGTAAGTATGTAAGAGTTGCCGTTTCTGCTTCTTACGAACGGTCCTAAATGATCGATATGAATCGTGTGAAATGGTATACTAATTTTTTCTATTGGGAAAAGTAGACCCTGCTTCTTTTTAGTCGCACTATCCTTACTATAGGCACATTCTATGCAGGAACCTACATATTTCTTAACATATCGTCGTAATTTGGCGAACCAAAACTGACTCTTTATTCTTTCTAACGTTTTTGCATAGCCTAAGTGCCCGATGTCATCGTGGTTAGCTCTACAAACTTGCCAACGAGCACTTCGTGGAACTACAAGCCATAATCGGTCATCAACTTTGCGATAGAGTGCATTATTTTTGACAGTATATTTTTGTCTTATATCTTCTAACTCAGGGTCAGCTTCATGTTTAAGAACTTTTATAATTCGAGACGTTTCGGGGTCACCCATTTGTAGAGTTAAGAGCCAATTACCCGATTCAATATTAAGAACACTAACAGACGCAACATCTCCTTCCGCGTTAAGACAAGTGTTTCTGCTTAAGGCGTCTACGTGCGCCATATTAACGCCTGGGCGGTATTCAATTTCAAAATTATATTCACTTATTTGCAACCACCACCTGGCTATCCGCGGAACGAGATCTCTCTTTGTCAATGTTGTCCTAAGTGCCGCGCAATCAGTAAATACCTTAAACGGGACTCCTAATAAGTACACCCTAAATTTCTTTAGCGAACAGACAACGGCCAAAGTCTCCAATTCGTAAGAATGGAAATGTTTTTCATCCACCGTGGTCTGTCTACTGAAATATGCGACAGGTTTTAGAACGCGGGGTGATACTTGCCATTGCATCAAGATTCCCCCGATGCCTAGGGCGCTGGCATCCGTATGTAACTCGGTTTCTAATTGCGGATCATACAATGCTAAAACTTGTCTAGTCAAAAGGCTTTCCTTTAAAGAATTGAATGCAGTCTGTTGATCACTGCCCCAATGCCATGCGACATTTTTCTTAAGTAACTTGGTCAGGGGTTGCGCTATCTCACCGTATCCTTTTATGAACTTACGGAAATATCCCGTTAGTCCCAAAAATTGACGGACTTCATGAATGTTACTGGGGCAAGGGAATTCCTTGACGGCCATAACTTTTGTTTCTCCGGGTCTTACTCCCTTTGCAGAGATTTCGTAACCTAAATAGCTGATCGTATTATCGAAAAACCGGCACTTAGTTAATTTTAATGTAAGTCCGAATTCACTGAGTAATTTTAAAATTTCTTCTAAACGCTCAAACCCTTGTTCTATAGTTACAGATGGAATAAGTAAATCATCTAAATACGCAAGTGCATAATCAAATCGTTTATTCCCAAGAATTTTATTTATCATACGCTGAAACACAGCGGGAGCATTGGCCAATCCAAAAGGCATTCTTTTAAATTCATAGTGGCCGTCAGGAGTTATGAAGCCAGTGAGATGCTGACTCTCGCGAGACATAGGAATCTGGTAATACCCAGATGCAAGATCTAACGTCGTAAAAAACTGATTGCCGCTTAAATTAATTAACTGGTCTTCAATAAGCGGAAGAGGAAACCTGTCCTTAATGGTTTTGTTATTAAGGGCTCTAAAATCTACACAAAGTCTTTGCTCACCCGATTTCTTACGAACCATTAATATCGGGCTTGCGTAATCTGAACTCGATTCTTGTATAATATCGGTATCTAATAGTTCATCAACAATTTCGCGCACCTGCAATCGTTCTGAAAACGATAACCTATACGGCCTGTAAACAACAGGTCTATTATCCGTAAGGTTTATTTTCATTTCAAATTCTTTAACGCAACCTACTTCTTTCATATTGGTGGCAAAGCAGTCTCGATACTTTTGTAATAACGTATACAATCTATTCTTGTCGCTACTTACTAGATCCTCACCGACTTGAATATGCGTCCTATCTAACGGCTCTAAAGAGAGAGTAGAATTTTCTGAAATACGATTAACCCTACAGTTTCTGGCCTCAGTTACTGGTGACGATCGCGCAATTAATGTTTCAGATTTAAATAAGAGAGGTGTTCGTGATAAGTTAACTACGGCTATTTCTCCGGTGCCATTTGAAATGCCATAAGTCCCTTGCAACAAACGAAATTCTCTACCAGGTTCCAATGAGTTATAACCTTCGACAAAGACGCCACCAGAAAAGAAGCATCCCCTACCGTGATGGGTACTGTACTAGTATTTACAACCGTCATGGGCTTTGAGGTATACATTTTGACAGTGACTTCAGTTGGGAAGAGATTTTCTTCTGGAGTTCTGTAAAATACTAATTGATGACAGTCTTTTAAGACTGTAATAATAGGTAGTTCTGTGAAGTTTTGTCCTATTAAGAGACTGTTTGTCATGAACTCGTCACTGACTACTAAAACGTCTAACTGGGTCTCAATGTCATCAAGTTTCAAGTTTACTCTTGACTTACACAAAGGTGAAATACATGAATTGCCAAATCCTCTAACTACTGGAACGCTGCCAGAATTTTGTGCCAGCTGAAGTTCTAATGCAAGGCTCGCTCGAAGCAAGCTGCATTCACTCCCGAAGTCTATGTAAGCTATAAAGGGCCGACCGTTTATTAAGACGGTTTTATAAAACTTATCATTAGATGCAGTGATTGAAGTTGACGTATTAGAGGTTTCGGCAGGTTTAGGGCTTATTTGATCATTAAACGCGACGATCTTTAATGTGTTTTTTTTCTACGGTACTTCGAGTATCATCGATTTTGGTTCTGGGGACGTAATTTTCAGCAACGGGCCGCGATTTACAGTTTTCATTATCATGACCTATTCTGTTACATTTCTTACATTTTATTACAGGTTTTGGACACTTGTGATAAGGGTGACCTTTGTTACGACAATTAAAGCAGACTATAGAACCGTCGTTGGTCCCAGAATTGTTAGTTACAGCACTAGAATTTGATCTCTGCCTATTCCGGTCTCTGTTCGAAAAGTACGTAATACGTTGAGCACAAAGAAAGTTAAGCAAGTCCTCTGGTTCCTCGCAGTTAAGTGCCTGTGCACCACTCCTAACTGACCTATCAGTAATTCCATGTATAACACAATCAACAGCTCTCTTCCCTTTTATTTCACATCGGTTTAACAGATTTAACTTATCATAAAAATACTCTCGTAAACCTTCATCGACACGAGTGGTACGAGCCAGCATTTCTTCCAACAGTCTACCATAATTTTCTTCACTAGGAAATGCCCTTTTTAATTTGACTTGCCACTCGTTCCATGAAAATACGACCGTAGGAAGAGACTCAAACCATTTCTTCGCTAGTCCAACCAGTTTTTGGAGGGAGAAGTGAATGGTTTGCTTCTGATCCCAGCTGTAAATTTGTGAACATTCATTAACTTTCCGTATCCAAGCCTCAATACTTTGTGACCTATTGGCTGGGTCAAATTCAGGTATCACGTTATAAAGATGACTATTTTGCAAGGAATTGGTACCCTTACTTGGTTCAGTCTTCCAGGAAGTCAGGATGTTCAGAACGTCCTCCGTCGTCAAACCTCTCGAGCGTTTTCGAGACCGTCGTCGAGTCCTTTCTTCAGGTGTAGACGATGAGGACGCGGATGACGATGACGATCGTCTTCGTTTCGCTCTGCGTCTACTACGGTTTCGAGGAGGAGTATGCGATTCATCAACTGGCTCTGCATCACTCATGGTAACTGAAAGGTTCCATATTATCCGATTACATTCTATTCACATTATAAAGATCATTTGACTAAAATATTTAATAATGTGTATGTGTGCGTGCGTGTGTATGCGTGATGGTTTTAAGTGTGTGGAAGAATGTTGTTGTTGTAGTAGCTGTTAAGTGTTTACAAATTATTAAACCAGGATTCACATGACGCATGGTAAGGAATCAAATTCAAGGTAATACAAGAATCAAATACATAATCTCTTCAATCGTGACAATAGCCTTCAAAATCAAGTGGCAATAGCCTCCAAAATCAAGTGGCAATAGCCTCCAAAATCAAGTGGCAATAGCCTCCAAAATCAAGTGGCAATAGCCTCCAAAATCAAGTGGCAATAGCCTCCAAAATCAAGTGGCAATAGCCTCCAAAATCAAGTGGCAATAGCCTCCAAAATCAAGTGGCAATAGCCTCCAAAATCAAGTGGCAATAGCCTCCAAAATCAAGTGGCAATAGCCTCCAAAATCAAGTGGCAATAGCCTCCAAAATCAAGTGGCAATAGCCTCCAAAATCAAGTGGCAATAGCCTCCAAAATCAAGTGGCAATAGCCTCCAAAATCAAGTGGCAATAGCCTCCAAAATCAAGTGGCAATAGCCTCCAAAATCAAGTGGCCATTTTTAAAACTAGCAGGGCTTGCTTATATAATTATGTAACTTCGATGTATTGTTACAGGACACTCATGCTTAGTTTTTTACAAACAATCAACACAACACTACAACCCCAGCCAAAAACTGCCGAGGAGTAGCCTCAACCAAGTATTTGACGGGGTTACAATGCATGCATAATTGAATGACACTAAGTGCACTATACCTCGGCCTATTACACTAGCGAAGAGTAGCCTCGCTCAAGTATTACAGTCAAAGCACAGCGCACCTCTTTGTGTTAAATTCATGCATCACTGTATCAAAATTACCAGTTTGTAGACGCACTATACCTTAGCAAAAATACTGACGAAGAGTAGCCTCGCCCATGTACTCATGACAAAAGCACAATGCATTCCTTTTGAACTGGTAACGTTAAGAAATGACTTAACCAAGCATGAAAATCATTCTACCCTCAAAAATAGTACTAGCATATTACTCCACTATTTAAGCGCACTATACCTCAACAGAAATACTGACGAAGGGTAGCCTCGCCCAAGCATTTAAGTCGAAAGCATAATGCACTCTTAAGACTCGACAATACCATCAGGGGGTACCCTGATCAGGTCTTTATCGGACCTAATGTCGAATAAGATGCCAATGTTAACTTTTAAAATTAATTTACCCAAATAATAGGAAATGACAAATAAACCACACAAGCTCTGCCAGTTAAGTTAAATATTATTTAGCGAGTGTTACATACCTTTTTGATAAGTCTTAGCGAAGGTGGGCGCGTACTTTTGGACGTGTCACTTCTGATATATGAAGAAAACTCTTTTATGCTAATAAATCACTTTACTAATATCAAACAAACTTAGAAATATTACAGTCTCGATAATACAATCAGTATAACTTCAAATTACAAGCAGTGCAAACTTTAATATTTTAACCTATTAGTCGGGGCGTCTTACTAGGTGGACCGCCGTTTTTGAACTCATTCAACGATCCCCAAGTGTGCGGCTCGTCTCTTATTTTTCCCACCACGCCGTTATACAAACGAAATGGCGGTTGGCCGTGTTGCCAATCGAAATAAATAAAATACAGAATAAGAAATCATGACAGGAAACACATAAAACTATTTGTATTAGTCAACAATAAACGTCATGGCAACACAGTTCGTGTTAAGCCACATAAAACTGCCCTGTATTCAAAAAGTTTTCTAGGTATGGCTCCCAAAATTTTTAATAAGCTACCTACCTAGAATTTTAAAAGAATTATATAATTTAAGTAAATTAAAAACAATGCTTTCACAGTTTCTACTTAAAAAAGCATACTACTCGATTAAGGAATATTTACAAATTGATTGGTCCATAAAAACGCAAAAAAAAAGAAATTCAAAATGAGAATGTGTAAAAAAGTAGGTACTTACTTACTACTAATTTGTTACAGTGTTAAGATACTTAACCAATGTTAAAATTTGTATACCTTGCAAGGTGAAACATAGTGTTGCGCATAGAATTTGATATTGTCACCAAGTCATATACTTTTTACCTATGTAATACAAATAAATTACTTTGACTTTGACTTTGAAAAAAAGACCCTTAACGTGAACGAAAACTACATAATATACAATGACATATTCTACCCATCACTGGGATAGTATTTTTCTTCTAGAACATACCTGGTAATTCACTGGTTTTGGAGATATTGTAGGTCGAAGTGCGTTGTACGCAATGCAATGCGCGCAATAAAAAGCATCTCTTTTTTAAAGATGAAAAAAAAAGTATTTGCCTACCAATATTTTTTGGTTAAAGTTACGGTAAACGGTGATAGCAACCATCGTCTCGTACACTGCCGGTGTACTCACGATGGTTGCTATCACCGTTTTTGAAGCAAGTGTAGGTACCTATACAATTAGCACATGAATCCATCATGATTTAATTATCACTCTCCTAACACGTCTTAATATACAAACAGATCGTAACTTTGCAAATGATTAGTAAGTAGCTATTTATGTTTTGTATTTTTTTTTATAAGTAACTAGGTATGTACTTATTTTAAACATTTTTTCACATAGTCATGTATAGTTTATATCAGGGTGTAATAACACCGATCACATAGCCAATAACCACACATTCTGTACATTTATAATTAAGTAACTTTAACCAAAACATATTGCTGGGCAAATACTTTTTTTTCATCTTTTATGCCTGAGAGATATTTCTCGACGGCATGAGAAGCCAAGTCCCCATGGACAGTATTAGAACTCTGCTTCTCTTAAGAACCACAAGATGAAAAGGGTTACGTTTGAATTCAGTTTTAACTAGAAGGTGAGGTCGGTGTTTCACTATCTGACTACTCTGAGAAGAAACACCGAAAGAAATTCATAGGTCTCTTTAAGTCCAGACATTATCTTGGTCAGATCATGTAAGAACTATGCGGATTAGTGTCTGATGGTCTTCTATTGGTTTATTATAGATATTTTTATTAACTCTTCGAGCTTAACTCTCGCAGTTACGCTATGTGATTTGACCAACAAGCGCGCTGTGTTGGACAAAATCAAAAGTCATTTATTCAAATCAGGCCGAGGATCAGCACTTTTTGAACGTCAAAATTACATAAGACAGTCCCCCAAAAAGCTCGCCCTTCGCCACTTCCAAGTGTTTTTGCTGGGAAGAAGAAGTAGCGAAATAAACTCCCCAGCGACACGTCTGTCTGATAAGTTAGAAGAACTTGGATTTATACAGAAGAATAATTATAATTTGTCAAATAATTAAAATAAGTTATTCGCTACATGTTAGCTAGCACACTCAATATACAGAATACCTACTAGTAATATATGGTTACTGACATTAACATTAACTTGCCTGCTGCGGTCTTCCCGTCCGATTATAATTTAGGTGTCTTCAAGGCTAGAGTGAATAGGCTCTTAATAAACTAGTGCGCTTCACCATCACTGACTGCATCACTGCTTACCATCAGGTGGGATTGCTGTCAAGCACTGGTTTATAATATTAAAAAAAAAAACTCAAGCAAAAGTGACTGACTGATAAAAAGCCTCCCGGTATAAAAGGGCGTGCCCGCTTACATGTGCGGAGTTGGACCCATAGATCTGCAGACAGGCAGATGGCGTCAACTCATTTAGCGTGAGGTTGATACCACGTCGTACTATCAGCCAACATAGTGTGTACGATTGCAAATCTTTCTAAATTGAATTGATTTCCTCGTTGGTCCGGGGTTCGATCTCCGGGTCGGGCAAAGTGTTATTGAATTTTTACATCAGGAATTTCAGTGGAGCAGCCCGGAGCCCCCTATTACACGGGACCTTTAACGTAACTGGCGAAATGTGGGTGTACTATTACTGAATGTGTTTACAGACCAGTTCGACTCTCCCCTCTTACGAAGGTGAGTAAGTGTTCATACGCACTTATCCAAATAGATACCTTAGTTTCTATTGTAAATTTAATTGAATACTAGGTAATATTAGGCTAAGTATACTACTATCTAACAATATATGGATGTAAGTCTGAATTAAAATATTTCAATTTGAATTACAGCACGTACTGTAGAAACGGATATGTCCACGGAAGAATCGTCAAAGTTTCTACAGATTATGAAAGAAATAATGCTCGATATTGTAAACTATTATCCACTGAAGAATCGACGCATTTCTTTTAGATATGTCATTTTTGACATTAGATATGTCTTGTTTAACATTAGATATGTCATTTTTGACATTAGATATGTTTTGTTGGACATTATGGTTTTCATCTTAAAAATGAACTTGCTTACGCAAAGGTAACTACCTCATTCCACCGTATAAGTGACGTCTTCGCACGTTTTTTAGTTTTTGTTTTTTTTTTCTCATAAACTAAGCAATAAAAAATATAAGTACCTATATTTTATAACCATAGAAATCTAAATAATACACATTTGCTCGTAAAGGGTCTCTTATTCAGCCAAATTCAGTATCGTAATGTATCTCATTACGCACTAGTGCGTAATGATAAAGTAAAACGCACGGTTTGTAATACGAACGGTTCCTTTTTTTAAATCTTAGCAATGAGTTTCTATGTCAGAAAAGTGGTCAAAAAAACAAAAAAAAAATTAATTAATTTACTTTTTTAGTAATACTGGCTGTGTGCTTTTTGTGCCTTTGACTTGAAAAAAAAAACTGAAGCGCGCGCATTGCCAATTTGTGATCAACTTAAAATGATTCCGCGCGCTTTTTCTTTTGGCTGTATTCGAAAATTTCAGTCTGAGTTTTATTTATAACTAGCAGACGTCACGCAGTTTCACCCGCGTAGTTTCCGTTCCCGTGGGAATACGGGAATAAAAAGTAGCCTATGTCCACCGGGAATAGTGTAGCTTTCCACCAGTACAATAATTTTTAAAATTGGATCATTAGTTCCGAAGATTACCCCCTACATACAAACTTACAAACATACAAACTTACAAATTTTACCTCTTTATAATATTAGTATAGATTTCCTCACAAAGTCACAAATATGTTATAAAACGTCGTATGACATACGTGCGCTTTGATAATTATTACAGCCTCTGCTTTCTTGTAGCCCTCGCCTGCGGCTCAGGCTAGCAATATTGCCTCGGCCGTAATGATCAACCTACCGCACTTTTATCATAATGTAGGTACTATGAACTTAGCATACAAAAATGAAGAAACGGCATTTTTGTTTAGGGTCATGTCAATTTTGAAATGTTGTCAATTGCAAATTTCCACCTATAATTTAACAAATAGCTTAGTTACATAATAATAGTAGGCTACACTACAATTACAATAAATTATTCGAACAAACATGGATGCTAGGATATGTTAGCAAAGAATTAGTTGCACAGAGTTTTTCTCAATCTGCGAACATCACAAACAAACGGATCGACGTCGACTTCCTGGCACGCCATGTTATAAGCTCGACTAGCTCCTATAAGATACGAGTTCCACCTGTACGAGGTTTAAATTATGTTATGGTTAATTAAAAAAAAACATCATAATTTCTTATTTAAACCGTATAATTTATTGAAACCTAATTAGAGAATATCATGGCGATGGTGGAGTACACCATGTAGAAGAGCTTCCATATTAAGTACAAGTATAAAGTAATGAACACGATGTTCGCGTAGTACAGCCACATTTGTTTCTTGTAGGCCGCCGCGCTGCCCTGCAAGCCGTCCTGTACCACGTACCTGGAATGAACAAGACAAAATGTAACATCTTTTGTAAAACCCATATTATGCGAATAAAATGATTTGATTTGATTTAAGTATTTAATTCTTATCCGAAGGAAAAACGGAGCAAGTTCTCAATTTAATACTTCTTTGGTTCTTTAGATTTAGTTCTCTGCCGCATGAGCAACGGAAAGAAAGAAAAAAAAGAAAGAAAGAAATAACAAAGAAAGAAAAAAGATAGAAATAACAAAGAAAGAAAGATAGAAAGAAATAACAAAGAAAGAAAGAAAGAAATAACGAAGAAACAAAGAAAAATGAAAGAAAGAACAAAGAAAGATAGAAGGAAAGTAAATACATTGGTAACAGCAGGATACACGCACAGTAAAAACACAATAACACAAAAAAAAGAGATACAAAAATGGCATTCTCACGGCTGCGCCAAAGGTTCCATTACAGCGGTAATGTGCTGTGCTGTGCGCGTTAGACGCTTTTTGGATGGCTACAATCTCGTATGTTTGTGTACGTCACCGTAGCGCGCGACATTAAAAGTTTCTTGTGTTTTTGCAATTAGCCTTTCAGTGTCAGGTTGTTTGTTGATTAAAATATGATCGCTCGCGACCGTAACTAATAGAGTTTATCTGAATTAAAATAATTAAATCATGACAACCCTCTAAGTTCATATAATCCCAAAAAAATAACTTTAGAGGGTTGTTTTGCTAGCGGCCGTTTCAGAGGGTCCATCCATACTGTGTTTTCTATGTGTGCTTATCACCCCTGCCATTTTATCCGTGCATATAATTATAAAATATTGGTCAGGCAGGAGACATAGTCTTTCCATAGTACTAAGTAACCAGTTCACCTGAGTCACCCTAACTCATAGCCTAATACATTGTTTCTAAAGCCTGCAATATTCCTGCACCAGTCGTAGATTTTCCTTGGATGCATTTGTATAATGCATACAGAGACAATCTACGGTTGGTGTCTCATTTAACTCAAAGCGACAATAGGTCTCTGCGAGTGGCTTCCACCCCTCATTAGCTTTCCAAATATCCAGAATTCCAGGCTTCCTAAAAATTTGAAAAATTACCTTCGTAAGCCAACGCAAGTAGCTTTTATGTAGTCTTTGAGGTTGAAATGGCTGATGTCGCAGTTATAGATGACCTTGTCGGCAGGAGACAGGCGGTCTATCATGGCCACCAGGTTGTCGTTGCGGAAGTTCCAGAAGTTCGAGAGGAAATAGCGGTACACCATCGTCAGCTTGTACGTCTTTTTGTAGACACTTGTGAGTCTGGAATAATGGTAGAACAGGTTTCAGTTTGGACACTGGGAGTTCTCTAAAGAAAGTTTTTATGACGGTTATACCTATTGGAGAAATCGTTGTCAAATCCTAATAGTATTTTCATACATAGGATAGTTTCCCTAAACGCCCATCCTTCACTACCCTACCTAGTGTTTATGCTTACTGTAAGCTCACCTGTGTTGTTACGCGACACAAAAAAATTGTCTTAGATCGTCTTGAGGATGTGCTCTGACGCTAAATGCAACAGGAACAGGAACAATTTTGTGTCGATAGCTGGCAGATGCTGCTGCCAAATGTCACTCATCATTATTGTCTGCCTTTTACTATGTTGGGGTTGGCTTACAGTCTGACCGGATTCAGCTGATTACCAGTGTTTTACAAGGAGCGATTACCTACATCTGACCTACATTGCCTAGTGAATAAAGGTGACATGTACCGCTTAGTTACGCTGGTTTTCAGACTTTCAGAGTTCTGACTTTCCCGTCACAACTGTCAAAGATCCACAGAAGGCAGCTGAGACCAAAGACTTAGTGTGCTTTGCGAGGCACGGAGGATTCTTAATAAAGCAAATGAATAGTAATACTCAACTCGGCCACGCGCAGCGTGACCACCGTAAAAATAAATTGTGTCTACAAAAGAGTCGACGAAGTGACAAAATTTAGAAATCGTTCTTTTATTTTGAGCACGACAATGTCAAAAATGAAGTGATGAAATGTGTAGATACTTCAGACGACAATGTTCTACAATTTCGAGCATTATTTCTACTAATTTATTTATTTATTTATTTATTAAAGGTAAACCAACAGCTTCTGTATACAGCATTACATTCGAATAATAGTAACAAGCAACAGACTTATACAGTCGCCAATAATAGGTCGACCAACATTCAAGTGAGTGAAAAAACATTTAATTATTATTAGCTTACTAATTATTAAAATAACAAATAATCAAAATAAAGTTAAAAGAAAACATAACGAAATTACAACTACATACGCAAGGAGAGCTAGTGAGATCAAAATGTCAACAAATTTAATAATTGAATATTATTTATTGATACTATACAAAAACTAAAAAAATAATTACAAAGCGTCAAAAATTCCTCTGCATCGCTGCCAGCTGGTAAAGTGCCCAAAAGACTGGCGGCATTGCCACGTTGAATGGCAATGCTTAGCCTCTGGCCAAAGTAGAGGCCAGCCCTTGGGTCACGAGAAGCGTCAACCAAACGTTTGGAGATGTCTTTGAAAAGAAGACGAGCACTCGGACCCTACGGCCCAAGAGTTAATAGTTAATAATAATTTACTAATCGGCAGAAATATTTCTACCACCCATCTTGTTCTCATCTGACATTATGCTGAGCTGAGGCCCTTTGTGCATTATTAAAGTCAAAGTCAAAGTAAAGTCAAATCGTTTATTTCAATTAGACCCATAACAGGCACTTTTGAACGTTAACTTACAAAATAAAATAAATTAAGAGAATGATTCTAGTTGCACATTCCAAATTATCTCTGTATTTTATAGTTTAAGGTGTATCTTTGTTGTAATGCCAATAAACGCATTTTTCTTTCTTTCTTTCTTTCATCACTTTGTCGACTCTACCGTCAACATACCAATTTCTGCAATGACCAGATGATGTGGAAGCAAACTAGTGGATTAGTAGACCGAGTTAACTTACGAAGGGACTCCTTTAGGCCTGACTCCGAGGGCAGAGACCACAGCGTCGAGGAAGTAGCCGGGAATGTGGTGAAGGAACCAGGTGAGCACCCAGTGCAGCACCGTGTTGTTGGTCTCGATCATGTATATGTACCACACCGCCTTGTTGGTGCTGTAGCGGTAGAACTCGTCACATCGCAGAAGATCGCCGAAATCTCCTGTGGATGAAGGAATTTGTTATTATTTTCTTGTCGTTGATAGCCAAAGAGAGAACGAGATAAAGGGAAGCCTACGTCCGTCTCCAGGATATGATCTATCGCCTTGCAAAAATTCATTACGATCCGTTTAGCTGTTCAGTCGCAATAAGCCGACAAACAACAGACAAATAGGGTTTCTTTGTCGTTTATAATGTTAGTAGGTATAGGTTGTTGCGGTCTCATGTGAATAAAACCTAAGCTTACACCCTAACGTTTGAACCGCAGCCATCTTGTTTTACTTGATGCAAAGAGATTTAAGGTACTATAGAGAGGAAATTTATCACCAACAATTGTACACACTGGTACAAGCAGTTTAAACATAAGCAACCAAATAGTAAAGTGTAACTACCACATAAAAGTGAACTCTGCACGCACTTATAACGTTTTCGTAAATTAAGTACAAAAAAAATGTATGTTATACAGTTGCGTTGGAACTGAATAAATAACTTAAACTTAATCTGCATCAGAATCTTGTAGTTATTAGATTGCAAATAATTATGTTAATTCTTAATGTTTTAATCTGTAAGAGGAAGGCGCTGATGTTCGTCACACAGTTTATACTAGCACGGACATCATCGTTTACTCTATCTTTTAAAAGGGACTAACATTTTTATACTGTTCTCGAAGAAGATAGATGATTTTGTACCCACCTATCTGATAATAAACTATTATTATTATTATAATCATTTGCTTTTTTTCTCGGAACCTTTGGGTTCCGGACCTTTGGAAGGCGTACGAGGGGCCGAAGCCAACTCGCAGAGGCCTATTGTCGTCTTTAATTAATGAGGCACCAACCCACGATTTTCCCTGTATGCACTACACTAGTGCATCCTAGGAAAACCTACGGCTGGAGTATACTATTGCAGACTATGGTAATGAAAGTACTGGACTATAGGGTAGGGTGGCTTATATAGACTGGATACCTGGAACTATGAAGTACTATGGCCCCTGCCTCACCAATGTTATCTATATATACATACGGATTAAATGGCAGGGGGTGACTTGCACACTCAGTAATGGGCCCTCTAAAACGGCCGCTAGCACATAGTGACGTAGCGACAAGAGAGCAACATCTCCTGAGGTGCTAAAGGAGTGGAGCGGCATTCCACGGCTATCAGGACAATCCCGGAAGTAAGGTCAAGATCCCTACCAGCACCTTACTGGAATGCTTCCTTCTTCCGAGCACGTTTGCTCTTGCGAATCTCCACTCTAGCCGGCCAACTAAGGCAAGAAAGAGGTGGGAGCTCCGTTCCTCGTCATTGCTCACTCTGGCCGGCCAATAAACGCAAGACAGAGGTGAGGAACAAGACTTCTCCCGGGAGATCAGGTCGGTGGGGTCGCTACTGCCCAAAAGCTCGCCACAAGCTGCCCTTATTATTAATCTAAATAAGATCAAAACAAAACCATAACAAAACAAACTAAACCTGATAAACAAATATGACATAGAAAAACTATGGTACCATGTCTCAGTACCGCCATCTAGAATAATATAGCAATAGGCTGACTGGCCTGTTGGTCTAGTAGTTAGTGACCCTGACTGCTATGCCGGAGGTCGTGGGTTCGATTCCCACCCAGGACAAATGTTTTTGTGATGAGCGCGATCATTTCTTCTGTGTCTGGGAGTAATTTATCTATAATATGTATGTATTAAGAAATATACCTATAAGTATGTTTATCAGCTCTTTAGTACCCATAACACAAGCTCTTAGCTTAGCTTGGGACTAGATGGCGTCGCCGTCGTGTGAAAAAGTTGTGAAATATTTATTTATTTATTATTTTAATATTGGAGCGGCAGTGGAGCGTACTAAACTAAACTAATGGACTTGTCCCCACTAGGACACAAGTATTTTCTATATTGTTCGTGATGTCCCGTCAATAGTAAGTGTTGAATGTGTATGAAGTTACCCCATTTAGAGTTGTAGGGAGTGCTGCTGAGGGTGTACATGGGGATGTTGCCGCCCCACACGTGGCGGTTCCGCACGGAGTCCCAGCCCGCCGCGATGATGGCGTTGTTGACGTAGTCCACCGGCGCGTACCCCACCACCAGGCTGCGGTCCACCAGCAGCACATGGAGCACGCCCATCCCGCAGCCGAAGAAAAACTTAAACACACAAAATATTTATTGAAGTGTTAACTTCTTATGGGAGGGTAATGGACGTAGCACACGTATCAACTCGAGCCGTTCAATATTATTCGTATGGAACTCCCTAACGCGTAACGTAGTCGCGTCGCCTCGAGACAAGCTCACGAACCGGTTTCCGGTTCTCCGTATCCTAGCTTACGGTTCTCCGTATCCTAGCTTACGGTTCTCCGTATCCTAGCTTACGGTTCTCCGTATCCTAGCTTACGGTTCTCCGTATCCTCGCTTACGTCTCTTCGTCCACGCCCCTACCGCGGTCTGCGCTGCCAAACGTGCTTTCATCAGCAGTCACCGCCATTCGAATTCAAAGTGATTTTTACGAGTGCCGCCGTGCCGCCTAGCCGTCAACCAGCAGCGGTCGGCGAGCCATGAGCGCGACAACGTCGTCACCTAGCTGTAGCCGAGTCGACGTGCCGGAGCTTCTGATCCGCTTACGTTCCGTTACGTGGACGCCTGTTTGACGCCAAGGGGACAGGCGAGGCGGTGACGATCTGATCCTGAGATGATATGTTACAGTGCCAGTCTGTCTTGCTTCTCTTTCCACATACGACATCGGTATGCATCGAACGAATCTAACTCAGATAGGAATAAGTTATTTCTTATTTCGGGCGCCCACGTTTTTTTATAAAGTTCTCGTGCCGCAATGAAAACTTTTGTATTTATTGCGTGCTTTATCGTCGATCACATCATCGCTTACCATCAGCTGAGATAGTGGACAATCGCGAGCCTACCTATCTAAAACAATAAAAATAAAGTAAGAAGGTAGGTATTTACCCCAATCGGCGACGCCATGACAGTTTGTTTGTCCATCCAACCAGGTGTCGGCTCCATGAAGGAATTGATCACTGAAATTAAGAATTGGAATTAGTTTTTACTCTCAATCTCCTACTCCTTTTCTTTCTTCCTGGTGTGAGGGCTTCACATGCCAATATCTGTCACCCTCCCTACACGATGTTTTCATTTGCCGTTTTTGAAGAGAATTTTACAATACGCACAAGAATCTGAAAAGTCAGAGGTGGTGGAGGTGCCTTGGGTTCGAATTCGAAACCTACGACTTGCCAGTCTGCTGCTCACAACATTAGGCCATCACTGCTATTAACCAATCTTGGTTCTTTCCTCAAAAAAAAACCATTTCCGACACTAATCTGCATGGTTCTTACATGATCTGACCAGGATAATGTCTGGAATTTAAAAGAGACTGTGACCTCTGAGTTTCTTTCGGTGTTTCTTCTCAGAGTACCTACTCAGGTAGTGAAACTCCGACCTCACCTTCTAGTTAAAAAATGGCGTGTAAAAGTGTTGGTATGAACCTATTTTTATACAGAAATAAATAAGGTTCGATTTGATGATTTGATTTGATTAGTATTTTTAAGAATTGGATAGGTCTTTTACCTTTTATTTTTTACATGTTAGGTAAATGTAAATTTGTCATTTGTGCCCTAATAAATGTTTTTCTAAGACTAAGACCTAGTTCAGGCACGTCTTAGAAATATAATTTAGATTTATGCAAGACTGGTTATACTGGACCAATTTTGAAAATTCTTTCAACAGTAGAAAGCCACATTATTTGTAAGCTGTATTTTATTGTACCGTAATTTTTAGTTAGTAAAGTAAGGATTACCAACTGGGGGCTTCAATATGCAGACGGGCAGGTCGCCGGCGCTGATGCGCACCAGCTCCTCGGCTATGGCCTTCGTAAACGTGTACGTGTTCGGCCAGTCTTTGATTAAACTGTAAAACAAAGTATTAGTTAACATCATCATCATCACGCTCAATGATATTATCTTCTATACAATATATATACTTATAATAAATCTGTAGAAGTAAAATTTCTGTACATAAAAATATCAGAAAAATAAATAGCAGGGGGTGTTACTAGACCGACATTGAAACCAAAAATGTTTTCAAAAAAATTTTTGTCTGTCTGTCTGTATGTTCAGGTATCACGCAAAAACTACCGGTTCGATTAGGATGAAACTTGGTATAGTTATTCTTTAATATCCTGGGCACCACACTGGGTACTTTTTATACCGGAAAAGTATATACAGAAAAAAAAGAAAAATTTGCGGTTCGATCCCTAGACCCGACTACTGTACCAACCGCAGTGGAGTTCACCAAGGGGCGCTGCACACGGCTAAGATACTATACTATTTTATCTTAAGATAATTGTGTCTTAAGATAACGAGCGATGCGAGCGATGGCGAGCTATATTGTATAGCTCGCCATATAATTCAATGGACTATCAAGATAATTATGTACATTGAATATATATTCAAAATTAATATTGGAGGATGTTTCGTGATCGATACTGATGCCAAAAATGCAATCAGTAAATGTTACGTCTGTCTGTTTGTCTGTATATGCAATTATGCACGCATAGTTCAAAAACTATTACTTATAGGGATTTTAACCAAACTTGGTACGGTTGTAATGTAATCAATACGCCTGGGCAGGTTGATCTTAGTCTCAGTTGTTTTACACATGGACAGTTGTACGGCGCTCTTTCCCGGGTCAGTAGTTCCAGAAATCTTTATGCATACATACCGGAAGGACTTTGAAAGTAGTCTATCCGGAAGTATTATGCTAAAATTATTACGTTTATATATCAACGCACAGCCCAAACCGCTGGTATTAGAGACAAGAAACGTGAAGGGGTGTTCTTAGTGAAGATTAAGTATCCACTAAAAAACGATTTTTGGAAATTCAACCCTTAAAGGGAAAACATAGGGGATGGAAGTTCGACATCCACGCGGGCGAAGCCGCGTGCAAAAGCTAGTAAGTAATATAAAGGTGTAGATAGGTTACCTAAACAACATTCGATCTTCAAAAACGGCACACTAACGCACGCACGCGTCCGTTGACGGCGCGACGCGTCACTGAGGTCAAGTGTGGCTAGTTAGCCACATTTTAACGTGTTGCTTGCTGAGCGCTTATATCCTATATACACCTTTTTACTATCATTGATCACGCTGGTAATCCCCGAAGGGCTAGGCAACACTACAGTTATACGTATAACTGTAGTATTCAAAAGTCAGATCACATCCTTATGAAAATAAGTAGGTACATAAGCGTTGCACATGTAAGCGGGCACGCACTTTATAAGTAAAGCCTGTTATTGTCTCAGTTTTTGTGGTTGCTTGAGTTTAGTTTATTTATTTATTTATATAACTGTAGTTCCAGCAGAAGTTGTTATTCTCCTTCAAATTATAGTGTTAAAGGGGCTGGTTCGAAGACGCACCTCCTTTTACTATCATCATTCATCGTATTCATATTATAAGTTAATAAATGTATGTTTTACATAAAACGTGAATTGAAAGCTTTGGATCCCTAAAAATATTGCGCTTAACCTTTCATCACGCTTGAAAAATTAAGCGCGATTAATATTTCTCTCAATAAGGACACAATAAAAAGACAATGACAGCGCGGACACTGGTGTCCTCTTGGGGTGAAATGAATTAATAGCCTAGCCTACAATTGTTTACACAATACATTATAATCTAAAAGTACCTATAACCTACACCGTTTATGAGTGCAACAATTACTTACAGACTAACACTACATGCGCTATTTTATTTTGATGACGATACACAATGGGCTTTTTGACAAAATTTAAGTTTTTACATATTACAATTTTTTTTCATTTTCAAATTGATGGAAAACTGCTTAGATTAAGCGCATTAAAGTTGAGGAGAGGGGGCTTGTAACGTCATTATCTAGTATAAACTGTACTGGCTAGTGACGTCATGCGACATTTTGACTCGATGTATCGCCGTTATTTTTTGAATGAGTACGTGATAAAAGAAATAATATGTGTTGCATATTTTCTTGTAGGTAATCTAGATGAGGAACTAAAAACTCAAATTTTGTCAATTATCCCATTATATTAGGATAGGAATAGTACAGTAAGTTATGTTAATGTTAATATTTTTGTTTTGTTGGCATATTGGAGTGTGCTAGCAACAAAGAGATTTAAAAGACTATAGAGCGGACATGTCAAGGAAATGTCATAGAAAAACTTTGATCCCATGCCTCAGTAACGCCATCTAGAATAATATATGAATATTGGAGCGGCAGCGGAGCGTACTACAAAAAACTCAGACTTGTATCCAGCAGGACACACTTTTTCGGACGAAAATTTTGTTCGTGAAGTCCGGTCTATAGGTATTGAATGTCTTTGGATAGCTAACACTTCACAATAATTTCGAAATGTACCTAGCGATGCTAAGCATTTCACTGTGTACATTCTAGATCTTCAAACTTATCAGACAGACGTGTTGCTGCGGAGTTTGTTCGTGGTTCTGCCACTTCTGCTTCCCAGCAAAAACATTAGGAAGTGGTGAAGGGTGTACTTTTTGGGGGACTGTCATATTGATTATGACGTTACAAAAATTTCATTACGGATGTGCAACGATAGCCCATCCAACCTGTACACTTCTAGACTAACATTTAAATTAGTACTAACGCAGGCGTGATGCTGGCGAGCCGGTCTTCATCCATGCCTTCAATCATCTCGAGGAAGGCGTCGGGAGGGATGGGGCACGGGTAGAACTCCTCCCGGAGGTCCGTGTTGATCCTCTTCACTGTGGCATGGGCGAAGGCCGTCGAGATGTGATTGACGAGTCTGAGGACCACAAACAAAGACAAATTTAAACTAGAATTTATCACTTGCTTCAGATCAAAGGCTAAATAATAACTGCCGTTTGATTCGATCGAAGGTTTACCTACGCTTGACGAGGTCACACCGTGGATGGGTAACCATTTATATGCGTATCAAGAGTTCTTAGTGCCTCGGAAAGTACGTTAACTAGTCGTTGGTCCCGGCTGTCATTTGTAGATCTTTGATGGTCGTTACGGAAAGCCAGAAGTCTGTAAGTCTGAAAACCAGTTTAACCAAGGGGTACCGTGTTACCCAGCAAAAGGGTTCCACAACCCTTTTGCTGGGTAACACGGTACCCCTGGTCTGACAGGCAGCCGCTCCATGTAAAACACTGGTATTCAGCTGCATCAGCAGGGCTGTTGCGCATCTCCGTTGACAGCTCATGATAGTGATCATCACTGGCCAAAGTGTTCAACGATTAACTGTCAAACAACTAGTTCCGTATTGGCTATCATCAGTGTGTATCTAGGATGACGACATGCTCACTCGCAGAGACGTGACGAAGCACACAGTACCCCGTCTGAGTGCCTAGTGCGAGTTTGTTTTACGCTAATGCGATCGACACGTACATGACGTTCGGCGCTCCGATTGGCCCGCTCCAAGCTTTTAACCAATCAGAGAGCCAACCGCGGTGAACGTTTCGATCGCGTTAGCGTAAAAACAACTCGCACTTAGGGCACTGATCGTCACCGTAACTTAAAGCCCACTCGAAGTGCAATGTATTTTTTAAATTCTCGGTTGTCATCAAAGTGCAACTTATAGACGCCACTGGCAATCAAGAGATAGCTAATAAGCCCTGCAGCTGCTGATTTAGCTGGAAGCCGACCCCAACATAGGAAGATTTAGAGGTATGAGGAACAGTGTAGAATAAAGATCCTCATCCCCCAAAGGTGTTGTGTCTGTTGGGCTACAACTGCCCGACGGCTGTTGTCGGGATCTTGTATACGTTCAATCGCGCGGATAACTTTAACATCGCGATGTAGGATATCTATCGTTAGTTCGTATATGGTGAGATAGATGTCGCTATCTATCTCACCATCGGTTATTATTCAATTGTAGTTTTTTTTTAACTTACTTGAGGTTCTTGCACTGTTTGGCAAGTGTGAGCACCTCGCGGGTTCCGCGCACGTTGATGAGTCCCGCTTTATGGAGCGGCTCGTCAAAGTTCACAGTGGCAGCCATGTGGACTATTATATTTACCTGGAGATTATAAAAAAGCAATAAGTATTCAGTCATGTATAATAGCGTAAGAGAAAAGGGTACTGGATGAAAAAGACAAGATTGTAAAAAACTTGTCGATGTAGTTCAAAAAGACAATGATTACAAGACTAATACATTAACATGGCCGCGAAAGACCGTCTCTCTCGCTAGGGCGGTCGGGTTAGTCACGTACGAGTGATTGTGGCAGATCAATGTATTTCTAAATGACAGTTATTACAAGACTAATACATTAACATGGCCGCGAAAGACCGTCTCTCTCGCTAGGGCGGTCGGGTTAGTCACGTACGAGTGATTGTGGCAGATCAATGTATTTCTAAATGACAGTTATTACAAGACTAATACATTAACATGGCCGCGAAAGACCGTCTCTCTCGCTAGGGCGGTCGGGTTAGTCACGTACGAGTGATTGTGGCAGATCAATGTATTTCTAAATGACAGTTATTACAAGACTAATACATTAACATGGCCGCGAAAGACCGTCTCTCTCGTTAGGGCGGTCGGGTTAGTCACGTACGAGTGATTGTGGCAGATCAATGTATTTCTAAATGACAGTTATTACAAGACTAATACATTAACATGGCCGCGAAAGACCGTCTCTCTCGCTAGGGCGGTCGGATTAGTCACGTACGAGTGATTGTGGCAGATCAATGTATTTCTAAATGACAGTTATTACAAGACTAATACATTAACATGGCCGCGAAAGACCGTCTCTCTCTCTGGCGGTCGGTTTACCCTCGTACGAGTAACTGTGGCAGCGTAGCCACGCCATAATTACACACACGCACACTATTAAAATAATTATAGATTAGGATAACATAATGAGCCACATAAAACAGGGCGCTTCTCTGTAACAAGAGAAATAAGAGAATCTAGACACACACACATACTTACACATAATAATATATACACTGGTGTATCTGTTTGTGTGCACGAGTGCGTCTGTGTATGAGTGTGTGTGTTAGTGTAACTATATTTATTTGTGCATATGTGTGTAGGTGTGTGTGTGTGTATGTGTGTGTATGTGTGTGCATGTGTGTGTGTGTGTGGTTGTGTATGTATGTGTGTATGTTAAACTTAGTTACCTCATTTGTGATGTCGGTCCAGTCCTTATCGCTGAGTCCGAGTCTAATGTCGGCCGCGTCGCCCTCCACCGCGACTATGCTGTCGGCGAAATTTGGTTTTGTCTTTCGTAGAGTGTCGTATAACTGCAAAAAAATACTTTGTTATAATGACAGCTGTCAAAATATTCCATATTTAATGCCAACGCCTTATGCTGCGTACACACCGAGCCAACGAAGGATAACGAACGCGTTGGTTAGTCTTGTGTGGACGGTTAAGCGAAGGCCAACTATAATAATATCTACCCCGTCGCTATTTAAGACAATTAATACACACATCAAAAGTGTCTAGGGATCAACATATATTTTTGCAATAACTTTTCTCCTGATTGATATTAATTAAAATTTTCTTTAAGGATTCATCAAATAAAGTGTTTTCGTTTGTCACAGTAACGATAAACCAAGTCACCTTTGCATTAATAAAGAAATTTGCCATTTTCCTAATAAAGGGATTCTTGACATTTGAACCACTAACATTAAAGTTCGAAAAAAAGACTGAAATAACAGTTTTCTTTAAAATTTTATTGGGTAACTTAAACAATTAATAATCCATGTTTCTACCGCGAACACTAACAACACAAGAACATCGGTTTGGCATACTCAAAATGAGTTCATCCAAATCACGCTGTGGAATGGCCGCCCATGTTCGTTGCAACAACAAAAAAAGGTCTTCTTGCGACTGGATACCCTCCATATTCGGCAGAGCTCTTCTCTGTAGCATATCCCATGCATGCTCAATCGGGTTCAAGTCTGGCGACTGAGCAGGCCAGGGCAGGACATTGATGTTAGCTGCGGCGAGAGTCTGTCTTACAACTCGTGAGGCTTCATCACTCTTCAGGGAACTTAATTAGCGACCAAACAGTCAGAAACCGCTTGCATGAAGTGAACCTTCATTCCCGAAGACCGCTACGGGTACCACCTATAGCAATGCACAATCGTAGGATTCGATATCAATGGGCTCTTGAACACAGAAATTGGGCAGAAGAACAATGGCGTTTCGTGTGCTTTTCTGATGAGTCTCGTTTTGGTATGAGACCGGATACAAGACGTATACGACACTGGAGAACCCCTGGACGCCAACAGCGATTAAAATCCTGCCAGGAAGTCCATCCTTATAGTGGTGGAACCATCATGGTATGGGCGGGTATTTGGATCGGCGGAAGAACTGAGTTGATTTGGATCAGAGGCAACCTCAACGCTCAAATTTATGCTGAGACGATTGTATCAGACGTCATCGTTCCTCTACAAGTGCAAATCGGTCCCTTATTTCAGTTAATGCATGATAATGCACGACCGCACACCGCAACAGTTGTAAGACAGACTCTCGCCGCAGCTAACATCAATGTCCTGCCCTGGCCTGCTCAGTCGCCAGACTTGAACCCGATTGAGCATGCATGGGATATGCTACAGAGAAGAGCTCTGCCGAATATGGAGGGTATCCAGTCGCAAGAAGACCTTTTTTTGTTGTTGCAACGAACATGGGCGGCCATTCCACAGCGTGATTTGGATGAACTCATTTTGAGTATGCCAAACCGATGTTCTTGTGTTGTTAGTGTTCGTGGTAGAAACACGGATTATTAATTGTTTAAGTTACCTAATAAAATTTTAAAGAAAACTGTTATTTCAGTCTTTTTTTCGAACTTTAATGTTAGTGGTTCAAATGTCAAAAATCCCTATATTAGGAAAATGGCAAATTTCTTTATTAATGCAAAGGTGACTTGGTTTATCGTTACTGTGACCAACGAAAACACTTTATTTGATGAATCCTTAAAGAACATTTTAATTAATATCAATCAGGAGAAAAGTTATTGCAAAAATATATGTTGATCCCTAGACACTTTTGATGTGTGTATTATGACAGTGCCTTGTCAATTCACTTAAGAAATTATTATGCATGTAAGAAAGAATCCACTTCTTTTTATTAGTAAAATAGAAATAAAGACTACTTAGTAGCTCAACCATCTTTTACATTAGCCAAAGTACAAACATCTTTCATGGGATACTGTTATTATAAAACTAAATGAAAGGAAATTTAAAACTTCTATTAAAAGTTCGCTTTGTATATAAACAGGCATGTTACAAATAAGAGGATTATGTTCAAGATAATAAATAACACTTGAAAACTTGCTGGTCCTGCTACATAGGTCAATCTAGGAACAAATCAGTCCTGTGTCTGTGTCTTGTTACAAATCTAATTATATAATTTGCTTTCCTTTTCTCTCAACGCACACTGTTCTCCTGTGTTTTTTTTTATTTATTTAATATATATTTTTGTTAAACAATAATCCATAATTTCAATATTTGTTGTGGAAAGTTCTTACCATATCTTTCAACAAATAGGCTAATCTCTGTTCGACAGTTTTGCCTTTCTTTGCTCGCAGCAACAGGTATACTTTCTTGATCTCGCATGATCTGGAACACATGAGAGAAAGATTTGACTGTGGTTTAATTTGTTATTATAGGCATAGCGTTAAACTCAAGAGGTTCCTCCGGTAGGTGCGCGGCGCGGGAGGGGTAACTTTTTACGTTACAAAATTATGCCCATGTTTTCAAACAATTTATTCCAGCACGGATTTATTAATAATTAAATTGTAAAAACGCTCAATCTTTTTGAGGCAAGATTATGTAATTAGGATAAGATGTTACTCGTTCACAAAGTCACAAGTATTCGTCCGGTTAGTTAGTGGGGTACCTCAGCTTACTGCGTCGCTAAGTGAGGACAGGTTGGATCGGATTAAACCCGGTGCTTGTGCTCAGTAGTCTTGTAAATTGTGTAGGTAGATTTTCAAATGCGCGGATAACTTTAATACCGAGATGTCTATAGGTGCATCTTTTCCTGATGATTCCTCACCTGAATACTATGATTCCTCATCTTAATACGTTGATTCCTCATCTAACTATGACGATTCTTTGTCTAAAGACGATGTTCCTCATCTATAGACGATGATTCCTCATCTAAAAACAATGATTGCTCACCTGAAGAGTTTGTCGATGAACTGCTTGCCGACAAACCCGGAGCCTCCCGTGAGGAATATCACTCCGCCACGGTAGAACTGCTGCACGTCGGAGTCCCCGCGGTCCGACAAGGCTACCATCGGCTTTTGCCGCTCGATGAACTCCAGCTCGGTCTGCTGCGCGATGTCCATAGCTGTGATAGGACATAGGCTTTCATTAACACTGGCTTGTTGGTCTAGCTCTAGCAGTTAGTGGTCCTGACTACCTCGGTGCCTTATGTAGGTAGTAAACTAGTAATTTATGAGAGAAGGTCCGTCGATGTCAAACTTCTCGACTTTGTATTTAAATAACTAGCAGCCTGGTGCGTGCTTCGCTACTTATAAAGTGAAATAATCAAAAAAAATTGTGACATTAAATTCATTTATTCCAACAAAACAATATTTTATTAATTGCTAGCTAAATTACACAATCTCCATCTGAAAAAAGTTTCAATTTGACAGCCAAAATGTTCCGCCATTTATTACATATAGACTAACAGACGTCACGCGGTTTCACCCGCGTAGTTTCCATTCCCGTGGGAATATAGAAATGAAAAGTAGCTTATGTCACCCGGGGATAGTGCAGCTTCCCAACGGTCAACGAATTTTTCAAATCGGTGCAGTAGTTTGGAAGCTTAATGCAAGGCAAACGAACAAAAAAAAAACGCAGCCGTAAGATAGGTACACACTCTTTTTCGTGTTTAGTTCTTAGTTTTTATTTTTATTTTTTTACTTTGTTTTGTGCACTTGTGGCATGTTCCAAATAAATATGTTTTCTTTTTTCTTTCCAACAATCAAATTTTAGTATAGATAATTTTCTTAAATCAAATTAACGGGAACACGCTGGATGCGAGCTGCTTCCAACCGGTCTTATTGGAGATCTATAGGGGAGTCCTATGTCCAGCAGTGGACTTCCTATGGCTGAAATGATGATGATGATGATGAAATTAACAAAACACACAATTAGACCTCTGGGGTCTGTCCTAGCATGCCAAGGCCTGGGGTTTAAAGTACGGAACCCTAAAAACAACAGGTATATGTAGAATAATTGACTTCTTCCACAATTAATCAATGTCAACAATCAATACTTACTTACAAATTATAAATTGAAATCTTTACATGCGTAAGCAGTAGTATGTTTAACCCGAAGATCAACAGTCAGTGTTCAAGGTTTGGGCGCTTTTACTGTTTACATCGACTTTACGTTATTTAATATTTTTGCAAGTCATTAGTTAATACTTATTACAAGTGCTTGTACAATCGTTTTTATTGTAATTGTAATGCATAATGTATAACATTTGTAACACGCGCGAGCATACGAAGGACATCGTATACAATTTTCAGCGAATAAAGAACACCGGCGAGGGAATTGTTAATGAAATTATTAAGCGTCTACGTATGTCACCGTAATAGATACCAACGAAATAATTTACTAAGTTTTATCAAATAAATCATAAGGCCTATCAAAGTCTGGAAAAATAATCTTCATAATTGACAGCTTAATTGACTAGATTATTGATGAAATAAATAATCATAGCTTTGTGTTTTTTTCTTTCTGGCTTGACTTTATGGCTTTTGGATTAGCTATACTCTTAATGTTGCCATGTAATATAAACCTTAGTCAAGTTGCTGAAAATGTTTGGTTTTACATAATGCATTAATATACTTAGGAAATACATGTCTGCATCAGAATACAAATGTTAAAATAAACACGATTATTTGTGCTAAGATTATAGCGGACATAACCATAAAAATAGTCTTAACCTCCAAAACTTAAAAATAAAATATCTTTAATTCCTGACTTCCCATAAAAGTATTACCAAAGAAAAACTGTTCAGAAATTCAAATTCTATACTTTTAGATATTTTTCATAAGCAGAGGCAAAATTTTTGTTGACATTTTTTTGTCAACAAAAATTTGTTTGGGAGTTCGCCGGTGTTCTTTAATCCATACTTATGGCATTTATAAGGCAGATGTAAGTGGGAACGTAAGTGGGACGGGACCTAGAAGGACATAATAATAATAATACCAGCCTGTTACTGTCCCACTGCAGGGCAAAGGCCTCTTCTCATACAGAGAAGGCTCGAGCATTGATCACCACGCTTGCTCAAGGCGGATTGGCGATTTCAAACTTATATTAACTAGGTTTCCTCACGATGTTTTCCTTCACCGATGTCAATGATGTCTAAGATAAACTTAGAAAGTACATATGAATTGAAAGAGTCACATTGGTACTTGCCCGGATTTGAACCACAACCTCTTGCATGAGAGGTAGGTGCCTTAACCTCTGGGCCATCACGACTTAAAAAAACCTTAGAAGGACAGTTCTTCTGAAAGGTCACATGCGTAGTACTCGCAACTGGCGTGTGTGTATGACAACATGTTTGAATATAAACGAAGCAAAAGAAGTATGTAAGAATCGTAGCATACGGCGCTCTGTAGTTTCTGCCCTCCCCCGTGGGAAAAAGCGTGTGTTTATGTAAGCATGTAAGTTCATCATCTAACTATTGTTATTTATAACATGGTGCAACTGCCTGTCTGACTTCAACGGCTTAACGTGCTCTCCGAGGTACGGAGAAATCTTGACATATAGGGACCTAATACACCTACTATAGTGTACGTAGAACTAGAATCATTCTCTTAATTTATTTTATTTTGTAAGTTAACGTTCAAAAGTGCCTGTCTGCCGGTCTAATTAAAATAAACGATTTGACTTTGACTTTGACTTCGTATTTATGTATTTATACTAAACATATTAGTATTGCTTGCTTTATTTTCTTTTCTTTTTTCCTTTTAAATTGCACCTACCACTGCTTTTCTCTGCATCACCTGAAGGTTGACTGGTAGAAAATGCCTATGGAATTAAGTCCGCCTTTGTATGTAGGTACATTAGTGTGCTTAGAGTATTAAATAAATAAATAAATAATAAATGGTAACCCATCCACGGATTAACCTCGTTAAGCATAACGTCGATCGACCCGTGAGACTTATTTAGCACAACAAGCTCCTCGAATGTGTGAGGTTGTAGAGCGTAATCTCTAGTTCTACTGAACAAGTGAACATATTTTGAAAATTGTAATTTTGATGGATTTTGGTGTGTAAAGATAGATGGACCTTGGAGAAGGAAATAAGCTACTGGAAGTACTAATCCAGACGAAGTCGCGGGCACCAGCTAGTCTACACTAATATTATAAAGAGAAAATATTTGATTTTCTGTTTGTTTACCTTGAATAGGCTCCGAAACTACTGGACCGATTTGTGAAATTCTTTTACCGTTGGGAAACTACACTATCCCTGGGTGACATAGGCTTACTTTTATCCCTGTATTCCCACGGGAACGGGAACTAAACAAACGAAACCCCGTGACCTCTGTTAGTACCCCATATCTGTACAAAAATAAAATTGAAGTGTCTAATTTGTAATCGATTAAACAATCAAAATTCATGTATTCAACTTATGCAGACGATCAGCACTTTTTGTCGTCAAATTTATATTAGACAGTCCCCCAAAACCGGCCCTTCACCACTTCCTAGAGTTGTGTCTGCCTCGAGTTGATAATGTTAAAATAAAAGTTTTTGAACCGACTTCAAGGTCCGGTGGCCCGGAAGTCGGTGGCCAATCATGAACAAAACAAAACCGCCAAAGCCACAGACTTCCGAAACTGGAGTTGTCATTTCTCACCTGTTAGTGTTTTTTTAAGAAGTTGGTTGTTTTTTTTTTTGTAAGTTTTTTTTTACTTTATACAATTTTTAGTTTCTTCATAAGTAAAGAAAGTCTTTCAAAACTTGAAATAATCATTGAAAATTATTAACAATTGCTAAAGAAGTATAATATTGCTAAATAAGTATCTAAACATAAATCTATACTATAGCTCTGCCAGGCCCCTTTAAAAATAGAAGGGCGTAATGTTGTGTTATGTAAATACAAAAGCTCAGCATAGACATGTGACTATAGCAACCGCGAATAATTTGCTGTTATGCGGCTCTCCGGATGCGGGTTCCGCTGCCTCTCTTCTTCATCAGTTTTTGTTCACCAAATGATAGTTAGTAAATGAAAATGCTTGATTTGTTACTAAAATGTTAAAATCGGTGCGTGTGTACAAATATTTTGAGGAGTTCCCTCAATTCCTCGAGGATCCCTCATCAGATATGAGTTTTGATACAAATGGGACCAATCTGTTAGTACACCCTATCAAATAAAAAAAAAAATTTTGAAAATCAGTCCATAAATGACGGTGTACCTGAGGTAAATGATTCTTTCAAGTTTTGAATGATTTTCATACGAAGAAACTAAAAATTGCAAAATAAAAAAAAAACACTAACTGGAGAAAAATAACCCAAGTTTCGGAAGTCGGTGGCCAATAATGAACGAAACAAAACCACCAAAGCCACAGACTTCGGAAACTGGAATTATTTTTCACCTGTTAGTGTGTTTTTAAGAAGTCGGTTGTTTTTAACCGACCGGTCTTTTAAGTCCATGCATGTAGATTGTTTAGACGTCTAAATATTTTGTGTATTATTGTATAGACGCCATCACATCAAGTTACCCCAATGTGTCAAATTTTCCCAATTGAATATGAACCTTTTTCTGTTTATCATAAAGTTAAAAAACGATCAAAGAAATTTTACACATTGGGGTAACTTGACGTGCTGGCGTATGTACATATGGCTGCATGGTGTTGGAACGCTAAAACATTTCCAGCTTGCTTTTATCTACCTAAACTAATAGTATAAAGGACACATTTAATTGTTATTGATTAGGCTTCGTAACTACTGGACCTATTGGAGAAAATCTTTAATCATTGGGAAGGTACCCTATACCGGCTGACATAGGCTACTTGTTATCAATGTATTCTCACGGGAACGGGAAATACGCGGGTGACACCGCGTGACATGCTAGTATAATAATACGTCTAATAAAATTTTAAATGAGGTTTTAAATATGGATTTTGGAAATGAAGTCCTGATCAGAGAACAATTTTAAAGTCGTAGTGACTAATATGATCTAGATGTAAAGTTTACCAGTTTGTGAAATTGTAGGAGGTAAGTAATCTCTGGATTGAAAATTACTTTACCAATAGAAATTCACATTATTTGTAAGTGTCAAAATTAAGAGGCGGTGGAGTGGGTGTCGTAGTTTTTTAATAACTAGTGCTTGACTGCGATCGCACCAGCAAGCGTAGCCTGACCACCGTTAATACGGATTTTGTCGACAGAAGAATCGATAAAGTGACGGGTTGTAGAAACATTTCTTTTGTTTTGAACACGACAATGTCAACAATGACAATAAGAAATGTAAAGATTCTTTAGTCGACAATTAGAGTCTTCAATATAGAGCATTATTTCTACTTGTATAATCGTCAGATATATACTATGTACGTGTCTTTGTTTACTATGTTAACAAAAATTGAAAAGAGTATGCTTAGATGGTTTGGTCACGTTGAGAGGATGGATGAAAGGGAACGCCGGGAGGGGACGCCCTAGAAGGACATACATATAGAACTTATTGGTGAGGTTCTTCAGAAAGGCCAGGTGCGCAGTACTCGCAACCGGCGTGTGTGTATGACAACATGTATGAATGTAAACGAAGCAAAAGAAGTATGTGTATATTACTATCATTTAACACTTTCTTGATTTGCGATTACGCGTGCTGATGGTAAGCAGTGATGTAAAGGTGAAGCGCACTAGTTAAATAAGTAATGTACATACCCATAATTTAAGATTCCTGAACACTTCAGTTAATACTAAAATGACGAACTTGATCCACTGTTGGTGTAGTACTAACGTTGTTAAACACACACCTTGTTAGCACCTACAATGTTAAAATAAATATGCCCAATCACAATTGCCTACGTTTGACGCGTCACGAGCCCAGACAAGATGGCGGAAAGACCAGTATTTCGGACTAAAGGACCCAATTTTTAATACTGTTTAAATTAATTAAATTGCAGACATTATTCTTGTGTTAGATAGAGACCTGTGCTCTTCAATGGGCAGCGTAAGACTGAGTGTTAACTAAATAAATCGAACAAAATATTAATTTATACTATTGACGTACAATCTACACAACGATGTACATACGTAACGTTTAATAAGTCGTTTGCAAGTAATTAAATTGAATGTCGCGTGTTTTTAAATGAAAATAAAATAAATATTCTACAACTTTCACACAACGCCATTTAGTCCCAAACTACCCACGGCCTTCGGAATAATGCTATTCCGAAGGCCGTGGGTTCGATTCCCACTCAAGACAAATGTTTGTGTCATGAGCACGATCATCAGTTCCGTGTCTGGGTGTAATTTATCTACAATATATATGTTTCTTTGATCGTTTTTCAACTTTAAGTTAAACACAATAAGATTCATATTCAATTGGGAAAATTTGACACATTGTGGTAACTTGATGTGCTGGCGTCTGTACCTATTTAGAAATATATAAGTATGTTTATCAGAAGCTTGGCTTAGTTGATTTGACTGCTCAGATCCACTAACCACTAGACCAAATAGGCAAGTGGTTTATTAACTGCTTCGTTGGTTGTAAATGCTACTACCGCCCGTGATAATTAACACAAAATACACTTCTGGACACATCTATTGGCCCACCTTGTATTTTCAGTTTCGTTTGGTCCTAGCTAAAATTTTATATTAGGTCGAGCAAAAAGTTTTGAAATTAAACCTTTATTTGATAAAACATGATTTTTATTCAAAAATCAATTGCCTTTAACAAGGCGTATATCCGACTTGTTAGGCGTAGCTCCATGTCGTATGGTATTCTGAATTCAAATTTAAAACAATACGATCGAAAAAGATGGTAAAATGTATCAGGTTTAAAACTGCATCAACAGTTTTTGTTCAATCTAGCAATCACATATTTCGGTAGGGGCCATCGAAACCTAAACTCTAAGGTGGGCCAATAGATGTGTCCAGAAGTGTATTTTTGGTTCGTTAATTAGATTTAGAGTACATATTGTTTGTATTACAATGAAATGATCTCGTTAAGCAAGGCTTCCTCTCTCCTACCATTTTTGCTGTGCCCTACAGGGTCCATAATGATCTCATTTATGTACAGACGCCAGCACATCAAGGTAACCCAATGTGTCATATGTCTTTGATCGTTTTTCAACTTTATGGCAAACAGAATATGGTCCATATTCAATTGGGAAAATTTGACACATTGGGGTAACTTAACTTGATGTGCTGGCGTCTGTACCTATACCACCTAAGAATACATTTGGAAAGCAATAAAGATATTGAGTATTGGGTATTGATAAGCTGCTGCTGAACTCCCTGGAGGTCGATTCTGATATTTTTTTCTGCCGGGGATCGAACCCGCAACATGCAGCTTAGCAGCCAATCTCTCTGCTACTGCATAACTGTTGCGTTCATAGAAATCTAATATCTATGGTTGCGTTACTTAGCTTGTCTGTTTGTTACCTTGTCACACGTTAACTGGTGAACAGATTTTGATAAAACAACAATCGCTCAACGTGTTTTCCGAGGCTCGGAGAAGTCTTGTAACAAATAGTCGGCCATCCACAGATTAACCTCGTCAAGCCTAGCTTAACTGTCGATTGACTGTTATGTTGTGTAGAGAATAATGGCTGGTATAATTCTACTGACGCACGTCTGTCAGCTATCCGCAGGCCTAAGGTCATTCAAATTGTACATACAATAACCGATAAACAATGTTAATACGCAGTCATTTTATTGAAATGATAGATTTATTCCTGTTAATAGATATGTCTAGATACTTTTGTATCTAACCATGTATCTAAATTTGGGGTATTCCTCGAAGCGGAACCATTTTTTGGCGCAACCATCAAAGCGCAACTAACTTATTTCACGAAGTGGAACCGTCAGTATAGTAGCGCACAACAAATATCTAAAAATGAATAAATTACTTACTTACATTATTTTTATTTCCGCGAAGCGCACCCATGAATATAAATTTAGAGAGCGATGGGTATGATGGATTAATCAAAAATCACTGTCTAAATTATTTACCAGGCAAACATAAATTAACTGGAACCAAGTGTTAAGCAACTTTTGGTCAATAATGTTAATTAAATTGAATTATGACTATTGTTTTGAAAGATATCAGGGTATCGAGAACAGAAAATCGAATATACACAAACAATTTCATAAGAATCGGTGAAGCCGTTTCGGAGGAGTTAGGTAACAAACACTGTGATACGAGAATTTTATACATTAGAGATTCTATTAATAAGGTGCCAACAAATATAGGTAAACCGAGTTTACTTTGAATCTTTGGGTAACCGTAACCTTGATAGTTACAAAAAGTACCTACAATGTTTTTTTTCCGTTTTACTCGTAAAATTAACGTAGGTAGCTGATTATTTATTTCCCTATCTAAGACTTGTAGCTGTTAGGCTATGGTTCGCCAATGTACCCTTAACAACAGGCGCAATGGCAACAGGAACTGTATTGTAACTTATGACTGTATACAAAAACAAAATAAACATACCCCAATCCCGACTTAAAATGCACTCAACCGGCCCTTTAGTTATGTCAACAAAAATGTATAATAAATTGCCAAATGACATACGAGAACTAAACAAAACAAATGTATTTATTAATAAATTGAAACAATTTCTAGAATCCAAGGCTTACTACTCAGTAAAGGAGTTTATGGATGACAAATGTATTTCAAAATAAAATTATTCGCTTACGTTAAATGTAGGAAACCAAATATAAATATGAAAATATAAAATTATAAATACATAAATAATAATATAATTTAATAATAATGAAACATAGTTCTAATAATTGCATGAATAATAATTATCTAGATTATTCTAATACAATACACAATTAAAATTATTAAGATAATTTATTATACCTAATACACAGACCTAATAATTTTAAAATATATGTGCATAGGTAATTATTCATAATTTTTACACATATAAGAACTTAAAATAATATTATTGAATTGCTACTTAGCCCTCTTCCTCTGGAGAGAGGAAGAGGGCACATTAGGAGTAATGTTGTTGTGCCCGACAGGGTCCATATTGATGTCTATTATTTTAATAACACCATATATGTAATACATATGGAATGCAATAAAGATTTGAGTATTGAGTATTGATATTCGCAATAAAATCAGCTATGTAGTGCCCAGAACAACGTTATGGCGTGGAGTGCGCGCAAGACCTTCATTTGCAGTAAGTTCTTGTCGCACAAACGCGGGCCTGCGAGCGCCCCTACGTCGCCTTACCAATCAATACAATAAGATCTTTCAAGACATCGACTTCTTCTTCGTCTCCGCTCAAAAATTTAGAAGTCTTACTAAAAAAAATATTTTAGAGTACAATAGTTAGGTTTAATATTTGCTCGAATTTCTTTTTAAAAAAAATATATATACGCATATATAATTATACTAGCGACCCGCCCCGGCTTCGCACGGGTGCAATGCTGATACTAAATTAAATACACTACAGAAAAACTATGAACGTTGTATATAAAAACATAGCGGCCCGCTCCGACTTTGCACGGGCATAAAATATATATGCCTATGTCACTCAATGAAAACATGATTAAAATCGATCCAGTATGTTTGATTCATTCATTACTGCCCTTGGCCTGCACGCATTAAATTTGGAGTAAAACAATTCCTCTTTCCCTATACTTACTATGAAGATTTCCTGCTATCTTTGGAATATCTAAATTCATACAATTTTTATTACATTACACATTTTTACTTATTTACTTTTTACATTTTTACCTAGGTATTTATTTTATTTTTACAACAATTAATATTATATTACAGGATGTCTTTATACACAACGTTCACAGCTTTCTTGTCATAGGCATGCCTCCCCGCACTGCCCCGTCCGACCGGTACCGCCCGCCGCAAACGCAAATTTTAAATTTGTAATATCTCCGAAAATATTTGTTTAATTTACATGCTGTAAGGAACCATATTGATCTATATTAATTGCACACTGTATTTAAGGTACTTAATTCGATAAGGATTAATGCCGTATTGCATAAAATAGCTTCGTAAATAAGCCATTTTTTCACGTAAAAAGTAAACAATAAAAATGGTTAATGTGGGTTATCCCTAAAATATAAACATATACCATCGCGGACTTTTTTGTAGACCTTTTTATGGTGTACAATACTGTAGTACATTAATTTGATCTAACTCGTAGGGTTTAGGCAGCGTTTTTGCTAAATTGCTAAATAAGCCCAAAAAAATAGGTTAATTTACGACATCACGTTAGAAACCTCTAAAATTAGCAATGTTGCCTTAGTATATGATGCATGTATTATACATATAAACCTTCCTCTTGAATCACTCTATCTATTGGAAAAAAACCGCATCAAAATCCGTTGCGAAGTTTTAAAGATTTAAGCGCACATAGGGATATAGGGACAGAAAAGGCGACTTTGTTTTATACTATGTAGTGATTTAAATCTCTTTCTCTTTTTATGTTGTTTGCATGCCCGTTTAAGTTTAGGTAAGTCATTGAATTAGAAAATAATTCAATGGTTTAAGTTTACTGTTAATTACCACAAAATATTAAGTTTTAATATTTTGTGGAAAATGTCGTAGGTTATACATTTATAAACCATGTATATTTATAACTTAGTGTAAGATTTTAATGTATAACTGTTGATTTTCCCGAATAAATAAATAAAAAAAAGAACATTATTCCCACAATTAATTTCACATTTTAAATGGTCAATTGGACATTATTTCCCATGAGATGTCACTGTCATTTCGTAGTTGATTATTATTATCTCAGGAATCACCAAAGGTTACAATGTAGGTACCTACCTAATCGGCCCACAAGAATTATTTTCCCATATGGTTTTCTGATAAACTGAAAACACATAAAAAAAACCTACTGATATGAAATCTAAGTTCTGTATGTACAGACGTCAGCACATCACGTTACCCCAATGTGTCAAATTTTCCCAATTGAATATGAACCTTAAGCTGTTTGACATAAAGTTGAAAAACGATCAAAGAAATTTTACACATTGGGGTAACTTGACGTGCTGGCGTTTGTACCACTAATTACATACCTACTAGCTTTGAAACTTTTACAAACATCTACAGTGTCGACATGACCTATTAAGGGTTAAAGCTCAGCTAGCACTGAGTGGACTAAAAGTCTTTGCAATGTTAACCCTGAATTTCCGTCTAAAATGCATTTAAGATATAGGGATGACTATACAGAGTAATGTTTAATTGGGGGTTATCAAAGTACCCTCATTGTCAATAACCATTTATTTAACCACATTAACTTTTCTTTCGACTCTATTTAGTTAAACTTAAATAACGAAAACCGCTGTTGGAGGCGGGGCATGCTTGAGCGAGATCACGCGAACGTGAGCGAGAGATGACGATTAATGAATACTACTATGTCATGAATAGCCTGTACAATATTTTCATAAATTGGGTGACTTTTCGGGATATAAACAAACGCTAATAACTTTGCTGTATTTATTGATACTTTACAAATATAATGAGAAGACCGTCTAGAATAAGCACTGTATCAATTAAAAATTAGTGGTGTATGAGTTGTATTGACATACACGGAAATTAAAAGCAAAGTTATAATTTTCTATTAAACATAAATAATGCGGTCAAATTTCGACTACTAGGCGATCACTAGTGTAATAATAACTTCTACTTACTATTTTTATTACAATTCTTTAAACCTTTTGTGATAGACAGAATTAGAATTACAACACATATACATACATATAACCTAACCTAACTCATCATACCTACCCTATAGCGAACCTAACTACCTAACCTAACTACCTTACTGAAATGCATTGATTATGAACAATATAAAATACATAATTTTAAACTGAACTACTGCGCTGCGTGCCTCTATGTTACCTACATACAATACTAGAGTAGGTAATAGTATTTGAAGTACATAGTACTTGTTCATTAGGTACTACTTCACTACTCTATATAGGGTGACTGGTAATTAGTGACCGATACTTAAACACGTGATTGTAATCATGATTTCAATAAACTTTTCCAAATAAACTTTTTTTTATACACAAAAACTTATTAACACAATAAACAACAAAACGCTGTTTGAAATTCCCGCGCGCGCGCCTGTGATCGATCAGCTGATAGTCTGACCTCGGGGTGGACAACATCTACTTGTAGTAGCGTCACATGCTCCCCCGCCACCCCCACCGCTCCCGTTGTGCAGTACTGACGTAATTGAATTAATTGAAAGTTAATGAGTATAAAAAAAAAGTTTATTTGGGAAAGTTATTCGTGTTCATGAGTACTATCACGTGTTTAAGTATCGGTCACTAATTACCAGTCACCCTATATATTTAACTCGGTTAGTAGATAAAGTACTACTTTGACTGGCTTGTTTATTTATTTATTATGTATTGTTGTTGATTTAGTGGTAAGTGGCCCTGACTGCTATGCCGCAGATCGTGGGTTTGATTCCCACCTAAGACATAATAAACAATAGCAGCGCCACGGGGTGGGTCCATTGATATAATTATGGGTAGTATTTAAACGCAAATCAAAAAATATCCAATATTATTTACAGATTTTTTTCTAAATAAGACAGCATTTTATCACAGTCGTCTTATTATTTATTAATTACCACATAATGAGATCACGAGGTAGCGTAGTAGGTCACAGTTCTAACCTAACCTAACCTATGGTTCCCTTCCACATCGTTTTTACTTGAAATATGGAAAATTTGCTATGCAGTCAGTATTTTATTTATGATATGTATGTTGTATTTTTGTACAAAATAAATTTAACTGTATTGCATTATGAGGAAAAAAGTAATGTCATATTGATGTATGATTTCGAATTATCTGCAGTTTGAGTTTTGTTAAACATTTAGTTTATTTGTAGTGAAGTAAGTTATTTGATGTTAAAAAGAATATAAATGATGAGTATGTATTGATAGGCGATTATTTATTTATTATGCAATTTATAATATTCCAATATTTAATGAGCCTTTAATTCCAAAAGAAAACAAATCATTCATAGTACCTACTTGTATGTCATGAATAGTTTTGTCAGCACTTCCGTGTTTAAATTCATTACCTATACTATTCATGGATGACAAAGTGTTTAATATTACGTAGGCCTACTTAGAATTGGAACACAAAATGCGCAATCATTATATGTTTTGACGTAATTAAGGAGCTTATGAATACATTGACTTTACTCCGCAATGATTTATGCACATTTACATAAACTATAATATACTTAAAGGATAGCCCTCTAGTGTGGTATGCAAAATCCCATTTCAGCATTGCGTGTCTCCTTTGACAGTACATTGTGATGATCACTGGGCAAAGGGTTCAACGATCAGCTGTCAAACAGCTAGTTCCGTATTGGCTATCATCAGTGTGTATCTAGGATGACGTCACGCGCACTCGCAGAGATGTGACGAAGCGCACAGTACCCCGTCTGATAGCTAGTTTTTAAACCACAACGTTGCTTTTTTTATTATATATTGGGTCTACTCTTGACCTCAATCTTGTCCTGCGGTCAGAGATGAGGTCGACGATGGAACGAGCTTACCCAAAAAAAGCCTATTAACTTGCGACCTAAATAGATTGGGGTCATATGAACTCGGGAACACCGATGCAGGCAGGGAATTCCACTCCTTGGCTGTGCGCATAATGAAGGAAAAGGCAAAGCGCTTCGTGCTTTATCACATCATTTCTCAATCTGCCATTCATTGTTATACCACACTTATACTCCATACGTTAGTTTAGGCATCAGCACACCCATTGTGAACAGCCAGTCGTTCCTTTTCGGACCTCGACTGGCTGGTCACAACGTAAGGATCCCTAAAAATATAAAAATAGTTAGTGCCACGCGAGTATTCATTATTAAAATCTTAACACGCCATGAAGTTCTGCTATTTTGTCTATTAAAAGATTTTTATTATGTCTTTTCTAATTACCGAAATGCTTACCTGTTTATGTTCAAGCTGTTTAATTAGTTTTTTATTAGAGACAATAAAAAAACTCCATTCCTTTGGTTATGGTGCGAATATGTTTCGATATGTAAGTGTTAATGTAATTATTTTTGAATTTGAATTTTATTGGGTTTCTTGGCAAACTTCGTTTCGCCTAAGAATCAATTTATTTAGTCACCTGCTCAGTTCCAGATTAAGACTTGTGAAATGTTAAATTGCCACCAGATAATTATTTACATATAGGTAGGTAGGCAAAAACTACAGAGCGCCATTTGCTACGATTCTTTTGCTTCGTTTACATTCATACATGTTGTCATACACACACGCCGGTTGCGAGTACTATGCACCTGACCTTTCTGAAGAACCTCACCAATAAGGTCTATGTATGTCCTTCTAGAGCGTCTCCTGCCGGTTTCCACTTGTAAAATAAAAAAGTAAGTTTTTGTTTTAGAGCTGGTTCGATCCCGGTTTAAGATATGCTTGTAGTCAAATGGAATCTGAAAATGAAGTTTTTTTTTTAATAATAGAATGTTTTCTAACCGTAAAATTATCTACCTCTGGGCCGGTAGTTTTTTTGTCATTCTATATAATATACTTTGTCGTACACAGCGAGTTTCCATCGTTGTTCTACTGATAACGGCTGCTCTAGCGGTGCTGGACGTGCGCGTGCGCCGCTCCGGCTGGCTGGACCGCATGGTGCAGTATCAGAGAGAGAGGCTGTTCAATGAAGTCAGGGAGCTGGCGCCGATCAAGATCGATGGTTAGTTTGTCACATAATATTTAAAATCACGCCAGTATCCCCGGAAAAGTTAGGCAGAGCTGTACGTACCTACAGTAAGTACACCCACATTCAATTTTTCCAATACCTAGTTATTTATTGTTATATAAATAAATATAATAAATAAATAAAAATTCCACAACGCCATCTTAGTCCCAAGATAAGCAGAACTTGTGTTATGATTACTAAACAGCTGATACACATACTTTCTAAATACATTTCTAAATACATACATAGAAACATTACACCCAGAAACAGAACAAATGATCGGGCTCATTACACAAGCATGTCCTGGGTGAGAATCGAGCCCACGACCTCCAGCATAGCAATTAGGGTCACTAACTAATAGACCAACAGGCCAGTCAATAAACAAGTCATTTGTATCTAAAATTACACACATCAATAATCATTTTCACAGTTACAGTTTTACGATTAAATATACATTACGTCATTTATATTCTATAAACGTCAATAAATAAACATACAATGAAAAGTAGAGCAGCGTGGCCCAGTGGTGGCGGCCCCGACTTACAAACAGTAAGTCGTGGGTTCGAACTCAGGCAGGCGCATTACTTTGTGTAATTTATTTCATCACCACTGCTCTCAAAAACGGTTAAGGAAAATATCGTGAGGTAACCGGCATGTCCTAGAACCAAAAATTCGAAGACATGTGACATCTACCAATTCGCACTGGGCCCGCGTGGTAGATTATGGCCCATACGCAAAATACGCGCTTTGACGTGGAGTTGCGGATACCAGCCCGGTATCTTAATCTTTATCAACCGCGGGCCTGCGCGGGGGAGCCGGGGTACCAAACCCGGGCCACGACGACCGCCGCGCGCCCGCCCTCCACTCACAGCTCCCAGACGCGCGAGACCACGGGCATTTCCTTGTTACTTTCAAGTTTTTAGTTAATTATAACAATATATACATATACATATATACAGTCCACTACTTTCATTTAACACCGATTCCGACTGAGCCCAATCAATCAATTCACATAACATAGTTGGAACACCACAGGCACTTAGATGATGATGACCAGGTGATAACATTTCATGCCTTCTCTATAAGAGAAGAGACTGGCAGTGTTACTGGTAAAATGACTTCCAAGTTCGTTTGACTGTAAACTTACGTTATCCGCAGCTGAAATCCGACCAAAACCAGAGGGATTTGAAGATTCCGCCCACTGGGACTATGACTCTGTCTTGCGCCTTCTCACACTTATAAGAGGAAACGAGACAGCGAGGCCTGTGTACAAGGCCTTGAGACGAATGCTAAAACCGACCAGACGTTTCATGATGTCCATGAAGGAAAGCATGCAAAAGTTTCCAAGCATTAAGGTAATGATACAACATAATTGCATCCGACTTACAAAAAGGAGGAGGTTCTCAATATAATAAATATAAAACCTTTTACGCAGCGCCATCTAGTCCCGAGCTAAATAGAGCTTGTACTATGGGGACTAAAAACAGATAAACATGGTTTTCCTATTCTAAAATGTGGCTAACTAGCCACACTTGACCTCAGTGTCACGTCACGCCGTCACCGTACGCGTGCGTGCGTTAGCGTGCCGTTTTTGAAGATTGAATGTTGTTTAGGGCCTTTTTTTTTTAACGTCAAAAATTACATAAGACAGTCCCCCAAAACGCCCGCCCTTCGCCACTTCCTAGTGTTTTTGCTGGGAAGAAGCGGCGGAACAAACTCCCCAGCAACACTATAACATCCGTGTCCTCACAGAAAGGCAGCAACTACTTCTACTACGACGTGGAATACACCAGCTCGGAGGAGAGCCACCTGCCCGCGCCTCCACCCGTGCCTGAAGACCAGGTGGTGCTCGTGGTCAGCAACCCGGTGGAGGCGCGTCTGCCCAGCGCCAAGATCAGCGTCAAGCTGCTCAGGTAAAGTTCTGGCTTTAAGACCTTCACTATTATACTAGTGTTTTACATGAAGCGACTGCATGCTATCTGCTTCTCAGTCTTTTGAGGTTCTGACTGCTCTTAACGTAACGCCTATCAAGTGTCTGACAGCTGGCGCAACCAGCGACTGTCAGATATCCACTACAAAAAACTTTTTTACAAAAAAAAAACAACCGACTTGGCGTAATGTTATGTTGTGGAAATACAAAGCTTTGCACAGACATCTGATTATAGCAATCGCGAATAATTTGCTGTTATGCGTTGAAGAGTTCCGTTGCCTGTCTTCTTCATCAGTTTTTCATCACCAAATCATACTTTCTAAATGAAAATGCTTGAATTGCTTCTAAAAATGTTGAAATCGGTGCGTGTGTGTCTATATTTTTTGAGGAGTTCCCTCAATTCCTAGAAGATCCCTCATCAGATATGAGTTTTGATACAAATGGGACCAATCTGTTAGTATACCCTATCAAATAAAAAAAGAATTGGTCTGTAAATGACGGAGTAATCGCGTAACAAACACACAAAAAAAAAAAAACATACCGTCAAATTGAGAACCTCCTCCTTTTTTTGAAGTCGGTTAAAAATACTGATTGTGTAAGCTAGAGATTGTAATGAAGCAGCAGGCCCAGCCATATTACAAATTCTATTTCGCATCTATTTCCATTATAGAACGAAAATGGCGTCCTATATGAATCAGCTGTTTTTCAACTGTCAAGTGTATTTCATTTTCAGCCATTACAAATTCTACTCGTTAACACTTGACAGTTCACAATTTCTATTTTATTTCTATTGTCGCCTTATCGATTACGATAGTAGAAATATAATTTGTAATATGGCTGGGCCTGCTGCTTCATTACAATCTCTAGCTTACACAATCAGTATTTTTAACCGACTTCAAAAAAAGGAGGAGGTTCTCAATTTGACGGTATGTTTTTTTTTTTTTGTGTGTTTGTTACGCGATTACTCCGCCATTTACAGACCAATTCTTTCTAAAGGTATTTAAGCCAAGAGTGAACAGTTACTTCTAGGCAAGCGTGCTTCATTGTCGACCACATCATCGCTTACCATCAGGTAAAATAGTGATCAAAAGCGTGCCTAAAAATAATAGAAAAAAACACAATAGAACCCTGTTACTGTTCCATTCTACTGCAGGGCAAAGGCCTCTCTCATAAAGAGAAGAGAAGATTTTGGAGGTAGACAGAAATTACAAAACGCCACAATAACGATCCTTATATACGTTTACGTTTATACATCTGCACAGTAATACCACAGTATAAATATTAATACAGTAGGACGACGCCTTTGATCTCTGGAAAAATGCCGACAACGTCTACACGATATAATATCTCCCGCACTACGAACATCGTTTTGTTCGCAGTGCGGGGGCGGCTTTCCCGCGTCTCGCCCCTCACACCCCGCACGATTGCCCTGTCTAGACAGCTTCGTCGGACGACTGTAGGTTTTTAGACTGTGGTAATACAGAGGCCAACAAATCAAGCTACCACAATACGTCAATTTGTTTGATGGTGTTTCAACTATATTACAATTAGTATAAGGTTCATGTTCAATTGGACAAAATTTGACAGTTTCGGGTAGCTTGATGTCCTGGCGTTTGTGCCAACGAACTCGTTGGTCAAATCAAATACCGGGCGTTACCCCGGTTACCTAGGCTGTTGTAAGAGCGGTGAAAATGTGTCACCACTCTTCATGAAATCACGCAACAAAAATATCCGGCTACTGAGAAGAACACCATAATAATACTATTACAATTTTCAGAGAAATCTTGGAAGCAAGAGCGAGAGCCGCCAGGCAAATGTCCACCACGACAACAATACCGTAAGTTTATTATCCCCATCAGCCACCAACCCAAATGTTCTCTCTTTGGTATTGTTCGTCAGCACGATGCTCCTCAAGTTCCGAGTTGAGCTCACGATAACTGAGAAACGCTGGCACTGACTGATCGGGTTCTCGCATATCTGTAATGGTTCTTACATGATCTGACCAAGATAATGTCTGGACTTTAAAAGAGACTTTGAACTGTGAGTCTTTTCGGTATTTCATCTCAGAGTAGTCAGATAGTGAAACATCGACCTCACCTTCTAGTTATAAAATAACATGTTAATACATACATACATACATAAACTCACGCCTTTCTCCCACGGGGGTAGGCAGAAACTACAGAGCGCCATATGCTACGATTCTTACATACTTCTTTTGCTTCGTTTACATTCATACATGTTGTCATACACACACGCCGGTTGCGAGTACTACGCACCTGACCTTTCTGAAGAACCTCACCAATAAGGTCTATGTATGTCCTTCTAGGGCGTCCCCTCCCGGCGTTCCCACTTACATCAGCCTTGTAAATACCTTTCGTTAGTCGCCTTTCATCCATCCTTCCAACGTGACCAAACCATCTAAGCATACTCTTCTTTCTTTTTCAACATGTGTTTCACAAACTCATTTACATGTTACTAAAATAAATTTATCATTTATTACTTTATCATTAGAATTTTTAATTTGTTTAGTTGGGTTAACAAGAAAACTAGTAATATGCAAAAATCTGTCTGACGGTGACCGACCGCAAGTCCCATGTACAGACGTCAGCACGTCAAGTTACCCCAATACGTTAAATTTCTTCGATCGTTTTTCAACTTTATGTCAAACAGAATAAGGTTCATATTCAATTGGGTAAATTTGACACATTGGGGTAACCTGATGTGCTGGCGACTGTACTACACAGGGCCCATCCTGCCTAACCCTGCGGATATAACAGAAGTGAGGTTTTACCCAACTTAATTAATTGCAGACCTTGGTTAGAATTAGTAAGAAATCGGACACGCGTTCCGGAAGACGTATCTACGGACCCGACCTCCTACATGAATACGACGGATGCGGACGTGACCGGCGACGCCGGCGGATCGACCGCGGCGGATGGTCCGGACGCGCCGACCGACGCGGATGCCGCGACGGACGGTGGTGCTACAGCTGTGACGGATGCGTCGGGTGGCGAGGATCCTACCACTGTCGACGGTTCTGTTACTGAACCGGAGGCAGAGCCAGAACCAGAGGCGTAACAATTAAAAACAAAATATTAAAAAATGTTCATTAATATCTAGGTATTCATTTTTACTCGATTCTGCGACGCAAAGGGCGTAAAGTGTGGGGTGATTTTGACGAAACATACGTCGGCGTCGTTTTATTATGGTCTTAGAAATGAGTGTCACTGTCACTGAGTAGGTATACTCAAATCATAATGGCGATCAATGTTTTCTAAACTGACACAACAGCATCTACCTACCTGGATTTGTGCGTAGTGTACCTATGGCGAAAATAGGGGATGACCCTATTGCCATCAATCGCCCACGAATCCAGACTCCGCGCTGTTACTTTTAAACACTAAATGGTGTAGCATCATCATCTGCTTTGCCTTTTTCCAACAATGTTAAGGTCGGCTTCCAGTTAAACCGAATGCAGCTGAATACCAGTACTTTACATGGAGCGACTGCCGGACAAGTGACGACTGTCAAAGATCTACAAATGACAGCCGGGACCATAGGCTTAACGTGCTTTCCATGGCACGGAGGAGTCTTGGTATCTTATAAATGGTCACCCATCCACGTAGCGACCGCGTCAAGCGTAGCTTAACCTTAGATCGACCCATGCGGCTGTTATAATTTAGCCACAAGCTCCTCCCTATCCTCCTCCTCATATATCTTACCATACGTGAACTAAATTGACTGGCCTGTTAGTCTAGTAGTTAGTGACCCTGACTGCTATGCCGGAGGTCGTGGGTTCGATTCCCACCCAGGACAAATGTTTGTGTGATGAGCACGATCATTTGTTCTGTGTCTGGGTGTAATTTATCTATAATATGTATTTATTTAGAAATATATAAGTATGTTTATCAGCTGTTTAGTACCAATAACACAAGCTTAGCTTGGGACTAGATGGCGTTGTGTGAAAAGTTGTGGAATATTTATTTATTTATTATTTATCTGCCATATGTACCTAAGTATGTATCCTACATCGCATGTTAAAGTTATCCACGCCATGGACGTATACAAGATCCCGACAACAACCGTCGGGCAGTAGTAGCCCACCAGAAAATACCCATCTGCGAAAGAATCTTTACACCCTGTTCCTACCTCAATAATGAAACAATGTCCGATCCGGGCAGGGCTGTTTTGTATATTTAAAATAGTATTATATCAAACTCTTTATAATATTGTACCATCAAAACATAGGCAGCGGGACGCCAACGGAGCGGTGCGGGCTGCGGCGAAGCGGGCACGGTAGGTTCCAATGCATTCCATGCGGATTCGTAAATATTTATGGAACTTGTCTCGAAGGCAGCCAGGCGGGAGCGGAGCTGACTGACTGACCCGCTGACTTTGTGTCCGTTGCCTAAGGGCTACATAGGGTGCTAAAATTAGGTCCAAATTGGTCACCTTCAACTTTGCAATAAATGCCAATGTGAGGTTGATATGTTTTTCTAGTAGGTAGAAAGAAAGGTACTCATCAACCGTAGAACCCGTTAGGGTTCCGTACTGAAATATTGAAAAAGGAACTCTATGTTTTAACTTCGTCTGTTCGGCATGTGCCTCATTCGGATGGTGATGGTTCTCAGTGATGTCTACTTATCTTCTATTTATATTTGACTAATATCTCTATAAGGCTATTGATATGGTGTTGATATTTTCATGGTTCTTTACAGTTTAAAACAAAAATAAAATTGAAAATGTAAAATTTAAATAAGTCACTTCTTCAATTAAAAAACTCTCATTTTTACGGACAAAAATCACGATTTTGTACACTTTAAAGTAGAACACATGGTAAAACTTGAAAATTAAGAAAAGCCGATGAAAAATTTTAACGCTGGGCGGTCCAGAATGATAAAGAGAACTCAATGGTTCCTGAATGAGCGACGATGTCCTATCCACCCTGCATCTATCTAAAAAGCCACGGAACCATCTGTAAACGACACCTCTCCCTCTTTACCGGATCTTTTTCAATAAAACACAGCTAATGGTGAGCCCTACGCTACTCATAAAACAACATGTAATCAAAGGTTAGGTTCAGGAAATAATTAAATATTAATGAGATCTAGTTAATTAATATAAAACACTGCAATAGAAATAAATAACGGATTTGCAAGGTCAGTGTGTGCATCGAAGCCGACGTGTTGTGTCTTCCAATTGTTGGGTTTTTAATAAGTAAGTTATTAATCGGGATTAAATATAATGACCACCATAAAATGCTTTGTTAGCCTTAGTTCTTTTACCAAAAATATAAACTTGACACCAGAAAAATAAAGTCTAAAATAACAATAGTACTAGCTATTTTAATCACGACTGCACTTTAAATTGTATTCGAACACCAAATGTAGTAAATGATCACCAAATCTTAGTTCCGTGGTACAACGGTGGAATTATGTCCAACTGCTTGGATCATGGGGATAGGATGATCGTGTAAAACAAATTAATGAAATGTATTAGGAGGTAATATCTGGAACTACTGGTTCAAAATGAATAATTCTTTTTGTACGGGATTGCTTAAAACCCAAAGAGTTTGCTCCCATAATCAGGACTTGGGGCATCCCGACGTTAGGTTAGTTAGGTTCCTTTAAACCCTGCAGACAGAAATGGGAGCCCAGCGTAGCGGGGCTTCGTCCTCTATGCTTTTTAAATTTCTGCGTTGTTAAATTTGCTTAAATAGGATAGCTAAGTGTTAAAACTTTGGTTATAATTTTACATTAAAATGCGAGTTTCATTTTGGTGATCATTTACTATTTTTGTCTGCTATTTGTTACTATATCTGGTGGTAAGTTAAACATAAGTCTTATTAATCTAATATTTTAGTTCGATCATTATCTAGGCGTTAAGAGTGATCTTACGATCTCCAGGCCTCTATCTTCCCATTGCCAGTGACCAACTTGCTTTTGCAAGTTCTGAGCTATTACAAAAAAATGGTATTGCACTATAAGTGGACTTCAATTTACGGCAACTATCAGACGCAAGATGGTACACTTCGTCACATCGACTGTCTTTTGTAGATCTTTAACAGTCGTTATTAGAAGTCAGAAACCCGAAAGTCTGACAACCATTTTAACCAAGGGGTATCGTGTTATCCCAGTCACTTGATTGTGGAGCTCAGATTAGCAGTAAAACACTGGTGTTTAGCTGCATCTGTGTATACTGGAAGCTGACCGCAACATAGATGGGAAAGGGCTAAGCAAGATGTTCATGCGGCCTAGCTTTAAATTATGATAACAATGGTTCTGTTTTAGAAGACGTGAGGAAAAGAGATGGATGCAGGAGCAGCAGTGATATGGAAGGCTCTAGAACGACAGAGAGGGACAAAAGACGCGATATCATGCGGAGACTCCCCCGTGCAACAGTTCTACCGCGATGCCAACGTGTTTCTGACGGGAGGCTCTGGCTTCGTTGGCAAGCAGCTCATCGAGAAACTCTTCAGGTGAGACACAGCATCTATCTTTTAGGCTGTTAATTACAAATAGGGTGTTTGACAGAACATGAACATCAAAATATAATTAGTCTAAAAAAAAAAAGATTAAAGATACCGGGCTAGTATCCGCAACTCCACGTCTAAGCGCGTATTTTGCGTATGGGCTATAATCTACCACGCGGGCCCAGTGTGAAATGGTAGATGTCACATGTCTTCGAACTTTTTGGTTCTAGGACATGCCGGTTTCCTCACGATGTTTTCCTTCACCGTTTTGGAGAGCAGTGGTGATGAAATAAATTACACAAAGTAATGCGCCTTCCTGGGTTTGAACCCACGACTTACTGTTCGTAAGTCGGGGCCGCCACCACTGGGCCACCGCAGTGCTCTATAATTATTAGTCTATCAGTTAGATTATAAAAAAAAAAAAATGTATTTTTTTGTATTTCAAATTTGTGGAAAACTGCTTAGATTAAGGGCTTGTAACCTCATTGTCTAGTATAAACTGTACAGGCTAGTAACGTCATGCGACATTTTCAGTCATACAAACTTACCGTGGGGGAAAATAAACTATTCATATTTATTATTACATTACTGTCTGTAAAATTTGTTCCTTCAGGTCTTGCAGACTAAACACAGTTTACATGTTGATGAGAGCCAAGAAAGGAAAATCTGTTGAAGAACGACTCGCTCAGACATTGAAAGATCCTGTGAGTATAGTTATACAGGGTGTCTCATTCAAATGGGTCAGTATGGGAAAGTCTGAAACTATAAGACATACGAAGATCTGTTCTGAGGAACCATGTCATCGATTTTAATAAAAAGAGAAACTGCATTCATACATTTTAAAAAACGAAAATCACCTAGCAAATTACTCGTTATTGCTACAGTCACATGTCTGTGCATGGTTTATGTATTTCCATAACATAACATTACGCCTGTCTATTTTAAAAGGGGCCCGGCAGAGATGTACAGATTAATGTTTAGGAAGAACTTCTTTTGCAATTGTTAACAGATTTCAATGATCCTTTCAAGTTTTGAAAGACTTTCTTTACATACGAAGAAACTAAAAATATCAAAATAAAAACTTTTTTACAAAAAAAAAACAACCGACTTCTTAAAAAAACACTAACAGGTGAAAAATGACTCCAGTTTCGGAAGTTGGTGGCCAATAATGAACGAAATAAAACCACCAAAGCCACAGACTTCCGAAACTGGAGTTATTTTTCACCTGTTAGTCTTTTTTTAAGAAGTCGGTTGTTTTTTTTTGTAAAAAAGTTTTTTTTATCTAAGTATAATGTTTATGTACTTATTTAGAAATATATAAGTATGTATATCAACTGTCTAAAACCCAAAGCACAAGCTCTGCTTAGCTTCGAACTAGATGGCGTTGTGTGTTAGTTGTGGATTTTCTTTTTAGTTTTTTAAATGCAATTTCCAGATATTCGACACACTCCGTGAAATCCAACCAGATTTTGTGAAGAGAATAGTACCTATAGTTGGTGAGGTGGCCGAGAGGAACCTGGCCATCAGTGAGGAAGACAGAGCAGTTCTCATCGAAGAGGTTCGTTGTATTTGCTACACGAGATGGGTAGAATGGGGTATTAATATAATAATAATGATAATTATTTGACAATATTTTAGTTTTAAGTCCCTCATCTAGATTACAAGAAAATATTCGACACATATTTTTTTCTTTTTTCACGTAGGTACCTAATCAAAAAATAATGGCGATAACTACATCGAGTCAAAATATCGCATGACGTCACTACCCAGTACAGTTTATACTAGACCGGCTGCCCCGGCAAACTTCGTTGTGCCTTAGAGTCAATTTAATGCTCTTATCATTTTTTTTTACATTAGATACCTATACATACATACGTTTAACAAGACCACAAAAAATAAATCCAAACCAATAAATACTACTACTTTTTATGTAGCGAGTCTCTACTGGGATCTTATTTAAACATTTAAACATATTAAACTATTATTATTATTATTATTTTGTGTTCGATAGAATTAAAATTACAACATGTATATATAACCTAACCTAACTGACCATACCTATCCTATAGCTAACCTAACTACCTAACCTAACTACCTTACTAAAATGCATTGATTTTAAAAATACTAAATTCATAATTTTGATCTGAACTATTGCCCCTATGTTACATACAATTTATACTTATAGTTTTCCCGGTCTATTTTAATTAAAGTCTTAACAGTAAAACCAATAAGTTATATTTGCAAAGAATTATTTAAGTTCGTCTCTGTCGTCATTGTTAATTACGTAAATTGATTTCTGAAATATAAGACTTTTTTATACTACATAATAACCTCTAAGTTTAGTAACAAAATAAATTTCGGAACGTAGGTACGTATAAATTGACAACCTTAACTTCATAGGTTTAGCTTAAGACTTGTCAATCTCAAATTGTCACCTGATAATGAACTGGGAAGTTTGACTCCTGTCATGTCATCCAAGATGGCGCTGCGTTTGAAAAATGTTTGAGACAACGAATATTCTTGATATTTATTTTTTCGAGGACTTTTCATGTTTTTATTAATTAATATGCTAGACAAATCCAAAAAGACCAAAATCATTTGAATGTCTTTCTTAAAGACTTTGTATATAGATAATGACGTTACTATATTACAAGCCCCCTCTCCTCAACTTTAATGCGCTTAGTCCAAGCAGTTTTCCATCAAATTGAAAAAGAAAAATCCGTGTAGAATTATTTCTTAATCTATAGATGAGGGACTAAAAATTAAAATTTTTGCCAAATAGCCCATTATGCCGTGAATGTTTGAGATTATGTGAGATGATAGACAAAAGAATACCTACTCATCTTTTTCTTTAATTTTTTTACAGTAAAATCAAAGAAAAAATACATAATAGTTTTATAATTTTGTTACATCACACAGGTGACTGTTATCTTCCACGTAGCAGCCACGATATCGTTCCAAGAGCCGTTGAAGTCGGCCACGCTCACCAACGTACGCGGCACGAGGGAACTCCTCACTCTGGCAAGACAATGCAAGAAGCTCAGGTATCTACCATCAGATCGTCATCTGCCTTCCGTTTTCCAACTTTGATCAGCTTTCAGTTTGTCTGCATGCAACTGAATACCAGTGTTTACAGAGTGACTGGGTAACCAAGATAATTTCATTCGGAGTTTCTTCTCAGAGTAGTCAGTTAGTTAAACACCGACCTTACTAATCTAGACTGGAAGCTGACCCCAACGCGGAAAACGTCACGAAAAACCGACACCCTGAAGTTAGCTGCAATAGTCAACATTATAGTAGATACCTATTTTTTTTAATAAAAAAAAGAGTTAAAATATTTTTATCTTGTTATGCCAAAGAAGTACTTATAACTTTTAACGCGAGTAGGTAAGTAAGTAAGTAGGTACATACAAAAAATAAAAAACTTTTTTGCAAAAAATAAAACCGACTTCAAAAAAAAACACTAAACGGTGTAAAATAACTCTAAATTCGGAATTCTGTGGCTTTGGTGGGTTTGTCTTACTCATGATGGGCCACCGACTTCCGAATTTAGAGTTATTTTACACCGTTTAGTGTTTTTTTTTGAAGTCGGTTTTATTTTTTGCAAAAAAGTTTTTTATTTTTCCATTTTTAGTTGTTGCCATAAAAATATTTGCCATGAATTTATTTTATATTCTTAATTGTTAACAATACATGTCATGATAATAGGGTTTTCCACTAATCCCTAATAAATTAAAATTAACATACCTAACTGACGAAATCTAGGTATGTTGTACCCACCTGCGTACCCCTCAGAGCATACAGGCGTGATGATACGTCATGATGTTGTATAAACAATAAACATCCAAGCGATTCCAGCAATCACGACAGATTTGCCTTCTATTTTTGAAGAGTTCCGTTGTATATCTCCGAAGATCAGCACCAGATCTTCACCAAATTAAAATGGGACCACCTCAGGACTATACTCTTTCAAACAAAAAAAGAATTTTGAAAATCGGTCCACAAATGAGGGAGAAATCAGGTAACATACATAAAAAAAAAAAAAAAAAAAAAAAAAAAAAAAAAAAAAAAAAAAAAAAATACATACACACGAACATAGAACCTCCTCCTTTTTTGAAAGTCGGTTAAAAATAGTCACAATAAATAAAATAGTAGATTGTTTATCTAGGGAGCAAACAACTGTCTTAAAGGCGAGAGTGTTTTTTTAATCCTGAGCGCAGCAAGGGATTAAAAGTATGTCACTCGAGCTTAAAATAGTGTTGCTCCCGAGGTGGACACTCTACTTTTTATCACCCTCTATGAGAAAATAAGTAAGTGCAACTTATGAACAAGAATTTATTTACGTACAATTCAGAACCATAAGACATAAACACATTTTCCGAAAAAGATTTTGCTCTTCTTGCATTTTTTAACCCCCGACGCAAAAAGAGGGGTGTTATAAGTTTCACCGCTATGTGTGTGTGTCTGTCTGTCTGTCTGTCTGTCTGTCTGTCTGTCTGTCTGTCTGTCTGTCTGTCTGTCTGTCTGTGGCACCGTAGCGCCCAAACGGGTAAACCGATTTAGATGCGGTTTTTTTTATTTGAAAGCAGGGTTTCTTGCGATGGTTCTTAGACATATTTCATCAAAATCGGTTCAGCCGTTTCAAGGTTATCAGCTCTTTTGTGTTAGCTACCGTTGCTATTTTAGACGTCTATGGGTATTAACTTTACTTACAAACATATGTGTGTCTTAAAATTTCAAACACCCATGTGTGTAATATTAATAAGCAACATTATGGTGTATTTGATCTGATGCAGCCAGGATATCTAGCAGACTAATACACTCTTGGGAAAATAACAGCAGATATGTCGTGTTTGGATTCATTTTAACCTGCATTTGATTCTGCACACAATGCACTGATGGCAACTGGGTGAACTGATGCTGCAGCCAGACTACCCAGCACACCAGCAGGTAGACTCTTGACAAAATAATAGCAGATATGTCGTGTTTGGATTCATTTCAACCAGCATTTGATTCTGCACATAATGCCTTGATGGCAACAGGATGAGCTGATGCTGCAGCCAGGCTATCCAGCACACCAGTAGGTAGACTCTTGACAAAATAATAGCAGATATGTCGTGTTTGGATTCATTTCAACCAGCATTTGATTCTAAACACAATGTACTGATGGCAACAGGATGAGCTGATGCTGCAGCCAGGCTATCCAGCACACCAGTAGGTAGACTCTTGACAAAATTATAGCAGATATGTCGTGTTTGGATTCGTTTTAACCATCATTTGACTCTTCATACAATGCACTGAAAAATTCTCATAATTGTAAACTCTATAAAACAAAATTAATCCGTTTAAAAATTATTATAAAATAAAAATTAAATTAAAAATTTAAAAAACCCCCACCGCAAAAAAGTAAAACATTTAAAAAGTTAAAAATAACACTTTAGCCATGAAATTTTACGTAACGTCGGGGTACCATTAAAATAAGTACCTACATACCTACAAGTACTAGGAACATTCCTTACTTAAGCGGTACCCCGACGTGAAGTAAAATTTCATGGCTAAAGTGTTATTTTTAACTTTTTAAATGTTTTACTTTTTTGCGGTGGGGGTTTTTTAAATTTTTAATTTAATTTTTATCCAAAGGATGAAATTGTTGTAAGCTTTGACATATTGTTCACGGGATTTGGTAGGTAAAAGACTTTCCATCACATTTTTAGCGTCCGATACAACATTCTCTGGAGTCAATATAATACTTTCACTTGAGGAAGACGCACTCATTTTTTATAATTCTAAAATCTGAATATGAATCAACTACGAACGAAAGCAGATTGCATTTAATTTCGCGCGTTGTTTATTTTTCATCAACTTTTTTTAAATTTGGCGCGCTCGCAGTTTTTCAGCCAGTCACATATTCAATTCATTGTTCCCGCATGGTTTGTGATTCACCTCTTTGCTGATTGAGACATTTACTAACAATGTCCACATTCCAAATTCAAATCAATTTTGGTCCCTAGGGATTAATGAGCTATTTTGGTCCCTGTTTACGAGGAATAAACTAGCTCTTTTTGAATAGATGTGATAAAAAAAACATTATCTCCCCCATGCCCTAAACATGAGCGCATGCAGGGTCAACCAATGCCGCATGAATGTAAGTAAAGAAGTATACGTACAAACACACTTTTTTTAAATTGACTTTATGATATTTGACCACAATAGTGTTTCTTACTTCTAAACTTGACAAACTTTACGTTCCACGGCGAGAAAAGTTTTTTTTTTTTTTTATACCACGTCGGTAGCAAACAAGCTTACGGCCCGCCTGATGGTAAGCGGTTACCGTAGCCTATTGACACTTGCAACACCAGAGGCGTTGATTTGAGAAGTTCTTTTTGCGTATGATATTCGCCGTTCAAACAGGTTACTTATGTTATTAATATTGGCTTCTTTTTCCAGGAGTTTCCTGTACATGTCGACAGCCTACAGTCACGCGACGTTCAGCAGATGTGACACAGAGGTGATGGAGCAGTTCTACCGTAGCCCGGTACCACCAGACCTCATGATCCACATTGCGGAGACAATGGATGAAGACAGACTTAACATGATGAAGGATGGGTGAGTAGTCCAGTCTACCAGTTAGACCTTTAGAGGCATGAGAACTGGTGGGCATCATTAATTGTGCAATCACTAATTATAGCATTTTTTAGTACTTCTACGAGGCCTGCGAAAATGATCGGCAGATAGCATGCCACTAATATAATTACATACCTACTAGAAAGATTCTTTACTAAAGCGGTACCCCAAAACGACATAAAACTTCATGGCCTAACGGCAGGAAAGTATTAACTTTTTAAATGTGAGGTTTACTTTTTTGGGGTTTATTTTTTATTTTTTATGTTATATTTTTAATATTTTCAGTTTAACAACGGATTGGCCGAACACCTATTCCTTCACTAAGGCAATAGCTGAGGAGTTGGTCCGCTGCAGGGCTGGAGATTTCCCCATATGCGTGATCAGACCTACCATTGGTGAGTTCAACACTCAACAGTGCCATTCAGTATAAATTACCTACCTCGTGAAGATGCAGGTGACTTGAAGCCGAATTGAGCTGTCATTCCGTACTCAATGTCAGAGATTGACAGTTTGCTTCAACTGGTTGTAGGGTATTGCTTAAGTTTAGATTCCAATGTCGGTATTGTGCGACTATCATGTTTATTGGTGTGTGCTAGCTGACGTGTAGGGTTTTTTTTTAATTATCCTAAGTTTCGCGCGCAACTGGACGCATATAAGTCACTGACAATGAAATGATAGCCAATGATTGTGATGATGTGATTTCGGTTAGTAAAAGTTGTTGAGCCCCGAAGAGGTTTTTTGCCTTTTCAAGTCGACCGTGACTACTTACCATCAATGGTAAGAACGAGAGGTGTGACGTAATAAAATTGTTAAGTACTTAAATTCGAAAGATCGATGAATCGAAAATACATTCATTCTAGGTATAACATTGTAGTTTAGGTAAATCTGTACCTTCAGTGAAAAGTGATATAAGTGAAAAATCATAGTTTTGAGTAATTTAAGGTTAAAGATTTAAAAAAATCTCGTTATTTTTCTAATGTTCTAAAATAAAAAACGATATGTGGTACGTGTAGATAATATTATAAAGATTATAAAGAGCTTGGTTTGAATATATTATTTTGCACGGAATTTAAGTAATTAGTAAAAATAGCCAGTTATATCACCGTACACTACAGTTTTCTTTGCTTATTTTTGTGTATTTAAATCTATAATGAAATGAATTATTTTACACATTTAGTTACCGTTTCGTGTGAAATGTTATAAGGCTTGTGTTTTGGCATGTTTTGCCTGCAAATAGTTGTTGTAAGAAAAAGTCGTAAAACTAATATGATCATTTTGATTATCAGCAACCTTTTTTCATTGTTTTATTTAAAATTCCTACGTAAATATTCAATTGTACCCCTTAACACCAATGTATTTTTCAAACTAGTAAGTGATTAATGCTACAAGCTAGAATTGATTGTGATACATTTCGTTTACATCGAAGTGTTTATTGATACAAGTAATAAGTATTTTCAAACGTTTTTGTCACAGAAAGGGTAAAACTATGTTAATATCATAATAAAATAATAACTAAATTAAAAAAATGTAAATGAAGCAAAAGAAATGTATAAGAATCGTAGCAGATGGCGCGTAGTTTCTGCCTACCATGCCATGTGAAACCATGGGAAAAAGGCGTGAGTGTATGTATGTATATACTAGTTATTTATATTATGCAGAACAAACAACCACGTTTAATATTGCAAAAAAGTTGCCTTCTTTTAGCCACTAAAATTTATCTACCACAAAGTTCAATGTTCGACGGCTCACCACATTAATAACACGACCGTCAACACACATGACGCTGGCAAAATAATCGAAACTAACTCAGTTGCTAGAGAAGAAAATAAATAAAAAGAAGATGTAGTAACAAAAATTGAAAAGAGTATGCTTAGATGGTTTGGTCACGTTGAAAAGATGGATGAAGACGACTAACGAAAGGTATTTACAAGGCAGATGTAAGTGGGAACGCCGGGAGGGGACGCCCAAGAAGGACATACATAGACCTTATTGGTGAGGTTCTTCAGAAAGGTCAGGTGCGTAGTACTCGCAACCGGCGTGTGTGTATGACAACATGTATGAATGTAAACGAAGCAAGAGAAGTATGTAAGAATCGTAGCATATGGCGCTCTGTAGTTTCTGCCTACCCCCATGGGAAAAAGGCGTGAGTGTATGTATGTATGTATGTAAACACAATAAATTTACGACTGGCCTGTTGGTCTAGGGGTCCTGACTGCTATGCTGGATATATATAGGTTTGATCCTCACCCAAGACACATGTTTATGTGATGAGCACGACCATTAATTCTGTGTTTCATGTATCTATAATATGTATGAATTTAGAAATGTATATGTAGTATTATCGGTTGTCTAGTACTCATAACACAAGGTTGCAGGTTCTAGCCATATTACAAATTCAATTTCTATTATCGTAAAGGATGAGGCGACAATAGAAAGAAAATGGCGGATATGGAATTAGCTGTTTGTCAACTGTCAAGTGTTAACGAGTAGAATTTGTAATATGGCTGAAAATGAAATACACTTGACAGTTGACAAACAGCTGATTCCATATACGCCATTTTCTTTCTATTGTCGCCTCATCCTTTGACAAATAGAATAGAAATAGAATTTGTTATATAGCTAGACCTGCTGCTTAGTTTAGGACTAGATGGCGTTGTGTGAAAGTTGTGGAATATTTTATTTATTTGTATAAATCTTTAGATGATAACTTTTCTAAATAATATCTTACTATCACATTGTTGCAAATATGTCTAAAACTAGCCTACTGTTCAATATCTCCAACTAAATTCATGAACAATCCAAAAACAACCGTCAAACAGATAGAGACAATTCAAAAGCTCAATTAAATTATACCGGGACTGTCACATCATCTCCATAAGTGTCGGAACAAAACAAGCGAGGCTAACCCGGTGTGCAGAGATATTTAAAAATTATAGCTTAGGTAAGCTGTGATAACAGCAACTTGTACCTGCATTTTATGTCATTTGCTAAAGAAATTACTTAGCTGTGTAAAATTATAGTGAAAATTGTAAATCATATCGGTGAATTTGACAATAGCGAACTTCTTGATGTTGGATATGTTGTCTAGTTTAAAATTTTAAGAAGAACAAGGATTAATGTAACACTTTTCACTAGATATAGGATATAGGATTTCATTTGTATCACTTTGGATTAAATGAAGTAAAAGCTTTCGGTTCGTGTAAGATGTGGTAACTCGAGTCGTATTAAAATACATTTCAGAAATATAAAGATCGGTTCGGAGCACTTTGGTATGAATCAAAAAGTATTATTTTACACAATAATTTCAATAAAAATTGCTTAGTTATATCAATGAACACAAAAAAATCTCTTTCTTTCTCTTTCTTTTTTTCATTTTTAATCGTATAACAACGGGGATAAGATAGAAATTAAGTTATTTTTTTTTAATAAGTTTAATCAGAGAATTTAAAAACCGATCTAGGTCGACATGTATCACTTTTCACTGAAGGTACAGAAATGACAATGAAAATCAAAACACATTTACTCAAATTGAAGAACCAGCACCCTTTAAACGTCAAAAAATACATAGGGACAGACGCCTAAAACACACGCCCTATTCCACTTCCTAGTGTTTTTTGCTGAAAAAGAATATGTCGGTCTGATTCGTTTTATGAACAAGCCTCTGTTTTGACATCACATGCCATCCAGAAATATCTCCAGACACGGCGTTTCTTCACGATGTTTTCCTTCACAGTTTTTGAAGCAAGTGATAATTATACAATACGCACATGAATCCGAAAAGTCAGAGGTCTGTGTGTGTCTTGGGTTCAAACTCAAGTCATATAATTATTTTTAGCAGATTTCTTGAAGAAATTAATAATTTTGTTTCTTTTTAAGTTTTGTAAACCAATCAATTACTTGACTAATAAAATTATTTTATTAAAATATGTTGTACAGTTGTGTGCGCGCGCAGGGAGCCATACCCTGGTTGGATCGATATAAGCAGTGTGTATGGACCAAGTGGGGTAAGCAATGAGCTACATACCATTTTATTTATGCACTTGTTGTTGGCAACCACGTTTTACTGTTTGTTTTTTTCGCGGAACCATAATTCTTTATCTCAAATAAAAGTAGCCTAAGATACTCCTCATAACATTAACTGTCTAATAGTGAAGGGCCGGTCCAAATCGTTTCAGCCGTTTAGGAGATTACCCTAAACAAACAGACATAGAATATTACCCACTCCTGCCAAATTAAAACAAAACAAACAATTAACCTAACTTAAGCCATCGTGGTACCCAACTTCTGGTTGTTGTTCTAATTGACAGGCAGTCGCTTCATGTAAAACACTGGAATTCAGCTGCTTTCGGTTAAACTGTAAAGCCGACCCCAACATAGTTGGGAAGAGGCAGGCAGGTGATCAAAATAAGTCGAAGTTTTGTCACAACGTGTAGATGTGTGACGAAAAGCTGGTGGGTACTAAGCTTCATACCCTGGACCACCGCCGCAAATTTGCTACTTTCTAGGGCACACTCTGTGCCCTAGAGCTCCACGAGTCATTCGACGTACTGCAGGTTATCACCCATTCCTTGTAGTTGTTCCACACATTCGTACGAAGCGCTTTACCTGTTCCTTCGTTATGCGCACAGCCCAGGAGTGGAATTCCCTGCCTGCATCGGTGCTTCCGAGTTCATATGAGCCTAATCTGTTTAAGTCGAGAGTTAATAGGCTTTTTTTGGGTAAGCTCATTCCGTCGTCGACCTCATCTCTGACCGTAGGACAAGATTGAGGTCAAGAGTAGACCCATTATATGTATATTATATTTTAAAAAATGTAAGTTCGTCCCGTTCCAGATAACTCTAGGCTGCATGCAGGGAGTGATCCATTCGCTTCAGACTGACCAGGACATAAGGATAGACTTCATACCGGTTGACTACGTGAACAACGCGGCGATCGTCGGCGCCGCCACCGCCGGGAGTGACGTCACGATCTACAACGTAGGGAGTAGCAAGAGGAATCCTATCACTTGGGGTATGTCTGTCCCAAAAGACCGGTATCTTCTGTTCCCGTGACCCCCGGCGCAGGTGTAAGACGGAACACCAGGGTGGTTTTTAGTTAGTAAGAGTCTGACAGGCAACACTGCTCTGTGGTAGGCGCGTGGCAGTGATTCACAGGTATTCATGGTTTTAGGTATAATGATTAGAATAGGAATACTAACATAGGGGTAAGGAGTAATTGTGGAAATCACCCGAAGGACACTGAGAAGCATAGGGTGCAATGGTGGTCTGCCCTGCTTGGTCAGAGCTCCGTCGTGTCGTGTCCTCGGCGACTTTTCACGTCCAGCCCTGGTTCGATTCATGGTCCGGGGCGAAGAGGCATGGGAAGTGGTCACCTCTTTCTGCGAAGCTGCGAAGCAGTAATGCCAGCGAAGGAGGAAGCCGAACGCGTGAGAGAGAGGGAAACTTCACACCCCAGCCGCCGCAACAAACGAACACGTCGGGAGTCGTAGGGCGCTTCTCACCACCGTAGGCGCGGGCCTGCGGACGGCGAGCATTGGGTGGCTTGCCGCCGTCCGATCAAACGTGTCGCCTCAAAGAGCTGTCAGCATCAAAGACGGGGCCCGCTAGGGCCTGTGCCTGTCGAGGTTGCGGAATTCGTTAGAAATAGACACCGCGGCCCCGGAACGCAAAGGGCATTAAGAGAAACACGGCTAGGTTTTTGACAGAAAAAGTCGGACACTCCCTTCTGCTTTACCCAGAGCTAGAGGAGTCATTTGATGATATCCCATCCTTAAATAACAAAAACCGGCCAAGAGCGTGTCGGGCCACGCTCAGTGTAGGGTTCCGTAGTTTCCCGTCCGTCAAAATAAGTGTTCAAAATGCTTGCATATACGATATACAAACTTAGTCCAGAAATTATTTTGTACAACTTTTTGTATTTTTTGTACAAAAACTGTTGTTTCCATCCAAGTTCAAAATAATTTTCCTAGAAAGTCCTTATAAAGTTCTATTTTTCAGATTTTTTCATATTTTCTAAACTGAGAGGGGGAGGGGGGGAGGACACATTGTTTTTACTTTTGGAGCGATTATTTCCGAAATTATAAACATTATTTTAAATACCTTTCCAACAATATATCCACACGTTAGAGTTGAAATTAAAAAAAATCACTTCCCACTTTACATAGGGGGGCTACCCTAATAAAACATTTTTTTTCCAATTTTTATTTTACCACTTTGTTGGCGTGATTGATACACATATTGGTACCAAATTTCAGCTTTCTAGTGCTAGCTAACGTTCACAGAGATTAAGCGAGGACGGACGGACGGACGGACAGACAGACATGGCGAAACTATAAGGGTTCCTAGTTGTCTACGGAACCCTAAAAACGGGAAGGGAATGCTGTTACTGTAACGGGTAGGGAGTGCTTCTAGGCAAGCGTGCTTCATCGTCAACCACATCATCGCTTACTATCAGGTGAAATAGTGGTCAAACGCGTGCCTATGAGTAATAAAAAAAAAACTAACACAATATTGTGTCATGTTACTTGATGAATACTAATATAATTATTATTTCCAGGAGGCCTCTCTTATATCCTGAACAACGTCGCACGTCACACCATAGTATCTCCGCAAGCTATTTGGTATTGCTTCGCCATACAGTCTCCGTACCGACTCATGCATCTTGTCTTCAGCTTCCTGCTGCACACAATCCCTGCTTACCTCGCCGATGGCGTCTGCGTGATGCTCAATAAACCACCGCAGTATGTTAATATTTATTATTGATTTTTGAACATACTAGTATCTGTGTTTAGTTGAAGTGCCTGTAGTCTGTGGTTATGTGATTTAATTAATGTCAGTGATGACACAAGTGTCACTTGTCCTTACGAAGTTACGAGAAGCGCCAGGGTTGCTCAAGTTAAAATTTTTGTGTGTTTTTTGCAATTTACCGTTCAATGTCAGGCTGTATGAGTGCGCGTGAGTGTCTATGGTCGTATTTATGGTTGTCTCAGTGACTATAATTAATCGACTTGCGTGTTGGTCTGGTGATTAGTGGCCCCCACTGCAATGCCGGAGGTCGTGGGTTCGATTTCCACCAAAACAAATTAATGTTTGTGTCATGAGCACGATTATTTTCTCTGTGTCTGGGTATAATTTATATTTTTCTAAGATATGTATGTATTTAGAAATATAAATACAATGTTTACAGGCTACGGCAAACCTATGCAAAAATATCCAAGATGGCCGCGACAGTTGTGTTCTACACGAACAACAGTTGGATATTTAACGATAGCAACACTGTCAAACTGTTCAGAGACTTGTCGGCCAGCGATAAAGTCATCTATCATTGCGACATCGCCGATGTGGACTGGTCAGAACAGATAGTTCTATGGTGCGTTGGATTAAGGAAATATATAGTGAAAGATGGGCTGAAGAACACGGACTTGGGAATGAGAAATCAGTTTTATTTTAAAATAGCACATTATGTTGTAAGTTTTCTGTTTATTTTTATGTTGTTTTATTGTTTTAGGTATATTTTGTCTGTTTTGTATTGATTAAATTATGTTTTTAATTGGATTTGTTACATTAATTATCTTATGTATACAATGAGTCGTTTTGATTCTTCGTCTTTCAGAAGATTGTTAGTAAAAGGCGTTTATGATTAAATAAAATTCTGATACCTGCTCAACATTCAATACATAAGTAGATACCTACTTATTTGTGTAGGTATTGATTTTTGAACATTTTTTATGAGTCTTTAAAGGTATGAGGTATGGGGAACAGGGTGTAAAGTTTCTTATCCCCCATAAAAAAGATCGGCTCCTCCTCGCAGACGGGTGTTGTGTCTGGTGGGCTACTACTGCTGCTACTACGAATGTTGTCGGGAACTTGGTGACCGTCAGAATGACTGAACCAAGTGAGATATGTCCTTAGGACCATGTGCGCTATTTAAAACCTATTTGGTACTATTTAGTACCTAAAGTGAAATATTTGGTACCTTTGCACAAAGAAATATATCAATGAAATAAAGTGGCCAGCCATCTTGACGTCAGGTTGGCTGGCTACTTCCAAGTTCTCGTAGTTTTAGAGTTGTATTAACTGTTAATTTTTACTATTTTTTACAAATCTTTATTGCATTCATGTGTACATAATTTGTTGTTACATTAAATAAGTTCCAACATGAAACTTGGTTAAATAGCTCCTATTATAAATAAAAAGTTATTATAATCAAAGACATTAAAACGCCTAGACTAAAATTAATAATGCCTTATTACGTAACATTGCTATTAATGGTTTTTCAGGCACTCTCTAAACTTAACAAGCTTTCATATCTTTTGATAGGAGCTAAAAAGATATATGTTAAGGTAGCAAATAGGTAGTAAAAATTAACAGTTAATACAACTCTAAAACTACGAGAACTTGGAAGTAGCCAGCCAACCTGACGTCAAGATGGCTGGCCACTTTATTTCATTGATATAATTATTTCTTTGTGCATAGGTACCAAATATTTCACTTTAGGTACTAAATAGTAGCAAATAGGCATTAAATAGTGCACATGGTCTTAAGGACATATCTCACTTGGTCCAGCCATTCTGACGGTCACGGGAACTTGTGTACGTTCAAATAGCGCGGATAACTTTAATACCGCGATGTTGGACATCAGTCGTTTGCTCGTATGTGGCGAGAAAGATGTCGCTAGAAGTACAGCGATTAAAACAAGTTACGTAGTAGATATAAAAAGATTTAGGTATATTTGAAAAATAATACATAATATTTATTTACAATTACATGAGTTCTATAGGGTTTCCCATCATTTTGCTTCTTCCGTCTTTTCTTGGTAAGTTATAACACCTTTTTCTATCAGCTCTGGTATCTCCACCGCTAGCCAGGGGCCGAGCTGAACAAAAGGAAGGGTTGCCAGTTAGAAAATGAACACAAAACGTCAAATGACAAGGAGGTTGTAGCTTGCACTAATATTATAAAGAGGAATGATGTGATTGTTTGTTTCTAATGAATAGGCTCCGAAACTACTGGACCAATTTGAAAAATTCATACACCGTTTGAAAGCTACACTAACCCCGGGGTGACATAGGCTACTTTTTATCCTTGTATTCCCACGGGACCGGGAACTACAGATGTAGGTAGGAGGCTTGGTTTGAAAAATCGAAATTCTAACACATTTATTTAAGAACGTCCGAATTAAATTAATAAGTAAAATTAGGCTGATGATCATTATCGCCCGATATTAATATTCTATCTCAATCCAAATCCCTATCCTTTGTTTTTGACGGCTGCTTCTGATTGGACATCTTTAAGACTCGGATAGGTGAATTCGGTCGTTGATTGGTTACAGACAAAGATCGGGATCAAGATAGCAACCGAAATAGATTATTAATATCCAGCGTATAAGGACATCAAAAAGTTACATAAGACAGTAACATAAAATGCCCGCCCATCACCATTTCCTAGTGTAATATTTGATAGGGTCATTTTAGCGCCTCTTAAAAAGCTAACAAAGAGAAAAACTTACCCCAAGAGCCATAGCATGGGCTATCCCGAACCTAGGTATGTTCCTCGCCCACAGCGGCTTGAAATGGTCCGTGAGACAGATCTTGCCACCTCGGTACATTTTGGCTGTCTTTCCATCAAGACCGGGCAACGCCAGCTCGGGAGCCGTTGTAGGGTATGTTATGGGAATCTGAAAAGACACATTTACACTGTCAAATAGAGTGCTTAGCAAATACATTCAAGACTTACATAGCTGGGGCATCACAAACAGACAGCAAAGCATCAGCATCAGCTCAGCATTTGCTGGGTGTCTGACGCCCAGCAAATGCTGAGATGGTTATCCTTTCGGCATGGGCACGCTCAGCACAATTTGTGTACCTGCTATTTATTACTTCTGTTTTCTTTGTTGCTGTGCGCTTGTGTCTGTGCTGAATAAATATTTTTCTATTCTGTTCTATTCTATTCTATTCTACAAACAAAATTTTCATCCAATACTTGTGGATACAAGTAGATTAGTCTAGTTTATTACACTCTGCTTCTGCTCCAATATTGCTATATTATGCTAGATGGTGGTACTGAGACAAGGAAAAAAAGATTAGAGATACTGGGTTGGTTTCCGCAACTCGAGTATTTTGCGTATGGGCTATAATCGACAGTGCGGGCCCAGTGTGAATTGGTAGACGTCACACGTCTTCGAGTTTTGACTACTAGGACATGCCGGTTTCGTCATGATGTTTTCCTTCACCGTTTTTAAGAGCAGTGTTGATAAATAAATTACACAAAGTAATGCGCCTGCCTGGTTTGAACCCACGACACACAGTTTGTAAGTCGGGCCGGCACCGCTGCTCTCCTGGGACATGGAATCACAGGTTTCTTTTTGATATTTCTGGGAATGTGCTCTCTATAGTAACTTAAATGTCTTTGGACTCGTGGAACAGGGAAGTTGTTAAAATTCTAATTATATTTGATCTCTAATTACTTACGTCAAATTCAAGATCAAACTCGTACTTCAGTAGATTGTGGACGTACCAGCATTTACCGAACCACTTGGTTCCTGTCTTGTCGGATTCCAAGCGGAACCAGTCATTGTCAGCTGCCTTGTTATTTTGAACGTACTGGAAAAAGAAACAAAAAAATGAGTGAGACATCAAGTAGGAACTTTTTTATAGGCCATTGACACCAAAGATTTCAAATGGCTATTTTGAACTTCTTTAAATCAGCAGTGTATCTATTTGGCAAGTTAAGAAAAGTTAGAATTTTAAGCGTAAGACATGTTATTTTATTTATAAATCAACTTCAGCTTCATGCTTGAAACTTTTACTGAAATATTTCAACTCATACACAAAGAGCTCGACCTGGAACAACTAGGACAGAACTATTTGCAGGTAAATAAGTAAATAAGGAATACGGACATACAAATATTTGATTTGTGCGGGGATGGAACCCACTCAGCCACTGCAGCAACTGTGTCTTCGTGTATTCTTGTACAAAAGCATGCCTAGCAACAATTTTAACATCTGAGTAACAACCTGTTATCCAATGATTGTACTCAGTACATAAAAACTTCTGGCATAGTGTTTTAACAAAGTTTTCTTACCTTAATCAGTCCCTGATATTCCTCTTTCAGCCTAGTAGGCCATAATTCCTTATCTCTGGGTCCTGCCTTAGTTTGAAGCAAGGGTATGCTGCTTAATGTTTTCCTTGTACTTTCGTCTACCATTTCTGGTGTTTTAATTTACGATTTCCACACAATTCTTCAGAGAAAGTTCCGAATAATCACGACGACAGATTTCGCCTTTGAGCACGAAATGTCAACATGGGGTAGACGTGTCATATGGTTACTGTCACTGTCAAAATAGCGTTTAGTTACGCGTTTAATGTGGCGTTTTGTCGTGATAGCAGAAAAATAATAATAATATTTTTTTTTATGATGTTATTGTGATAAATAGACTAATAAGATATAATGTAGATAATGGAACAAATACGTACTAGGTTTAGCACAAATGATTCTAACACACATCCACACCACGAGCACAGAACGCGGCGTACAGTCAATAAATTAATTCATAAGGCAATAAGACTACAGACTAAGTACTGATAAGACAGACACGTTGCGCCCTAAATATCCTATAGATTACCCATTACTTGCTGTTGGGTTAAATGAATTGGCTAATTACTAATAGGACAGTGCACGTCATTTATAATTATTTTATATTTGTCGAAAACTAAACGAAGCTTACCTGTCAATTCACAACTGTCATGGTTGCCTGTCATTCTGTCAGCGACAGAAAAATCACAGAAGAAATCACTCACTTTGGTGTTATGGTTTTTTGTTTGATCGATATTTTTTATAAATAAATACGAATATTCAGCAATAAATCATTGATAATCTGTGTTGCGTAATGTTAAAAGTATTATGTATTAGAAATGTGTAGTGTGAGTGTAGTGTAATCGATCTGATATTTATTTACTTGCTCAGTTACCGACGAGGTGAGTTAAAATGTTCTTAAGGGCAACATTTTCCTTGAATTTCTGTTATAATATTAGTAGCAGACTGTAGAACTTGGTACAGGCTGTTTACTACACGATAGCAGGTTTAATACGCTCGCACTCTATAAAAAATTGGTTCGTCTGCATAGGTTTTAATCTGACAAAAAAAAATACTTTGGGGATGGTGCAGTTTTGTGCATACTGCTCTTACCAAGTTCCATTGTTTGTATGTCACCATCACGCCTATATGTTCCAAAGTGTTTACAAGCAGTTATACTTTTAATATTATTAATAGTAAAAGCACTCATACTGAGACTTATAATATTGGCAATAGACTCACCCCCTATTACATGGGACTTAAAATGTAACTGGTTTAATGTGGGTAGTGGGTGTAACTAGGTACTACAGGTAGGTATACACCTCTCCCATGCCCTTTAGTGGATACAAGTATCTTGTCTTGTTATTAATAGGATTAGGAGTGAGGATTATAAATAAAATTAATACTATTTGGTCAGAATCTAAAGAGCCTATCTAGACCGAACTAAATTGTGTGTGGCACGAAATTGCAAGGCTTGTGGCTAAATAAAAACAGCCTCACGGGTCGATCTAAGGTTAAGCTACGCTTGACGAGCTTGGTCCGTAGATGGGTGACCATTCATTACAAATCAAGACTCCTCTGTGCCTCAGAAAGCACTTAAAGCCGTTGGTCCCTGCTGTTGTTTGTCGTTCTATGACAGTCGTGTCTGATAGGTATCCAGGAGCTCCATGTAAAACCCTGGTATCCAGCTGCATCCGGTTAAACTGGAAGCCAACCCCAACATAGTCGGCAAAAAGTAGGCAAATGGTGACGACATTTCAAGGCAGTGGTTGCATAAACTTTGTATCTGTATGGAGTCCATTAATTTACCTTCCACCTTGTACAGAGGCTAGCACATCAAGCTACCCTAATTAGTTTAACTTCCTTCATAGTTTTTCAACTTTATTGCAAACAGAATAAGGTTCATATTCAATTGGGAAAATTTGACAGTTTGAGGTAGCTTGACGTCTGTACAAATCATCTTTAAAACCCATTTTCTCTTCTTTCCAGCTTGACAATGGGTTCAGAACAGTCTTCCCTGCCTCCTAAGAAGCAGGCACAGAGAGCACCACCAGTCCGACGAGGTCACACCATATCAGTGCCTAACGTATCAGGCAGGCAATTGCTTCCATCATACTTGTGTCTTTTTTAATGAGCAACTAGAATAATTTTTTACATAGCTCCTTTTTAACTTTCAGTTTAACTCATTAGGCTCCGCGTGGGCATCGGTGTCCACAAACAATAGTAATTTAATTGTGTCTGGATTGCGGTAATTGACTAGTTAATGTTGAAAAACGTCTTTTAACCCGGCGAGGATGTGGTGAAAAAAGTTACGTGGGAATTGTGGAGGGTCATTCTGACCCTGTATATTCAATGCATTTAAAATGGCTAAATTAATAGTTTTTGAATATGTATTCTGAGGCGTTAAGTTAAGTTCTTGTTTTAAATATTTATGGCTGGATAAAAAAATACGTATACAATAGTACAAAATATTATATTTAAATCTGGTTTTGCAAACCACTACAAAATAATCACTTTAGTATAACATTTCTAAACAAACTTAAAAAATATATATACAAACATAAAATACAGACATCTTTTGTCAATTAACTGGTAATTCGTTATAAACATAGAGATCCATCAGTTTTACTTACATTGTTAACATCAATTATAACCTACACATCATTATTGTCTATGATTGTAGCACAATCCTGGCAGAAAGAAACGGTCTGTTCTGAACAAATGTATGTGTTGCTCCCGTTGCAGGCGACGGCCGTCTGAATAGTAGGGCGCGGCGCCCGCGCGGGGCCCTTAGTAACAGCTACTGAGACGACCAAATGCTTACCATCGCGGAAAAGAAAACTATACATGAATAAAAATTGGCAGGGTCAAAATGACCCCTCCACATGCTCTCCGGGTTAATTGTCTTATTGGAACTAACATTCAATATTATACATTCTTATTAAAAATACAGTTATTTTCGTTTTTTTTGTCTCATTTATCTAGTCTATTTTAATACAGTATTGCATGTTCTCTGTGGTAAATAAACATTTTTCTTTTACTTTCAGAGGCGTCCAGGTCTTCAGATCTGCCTGCCAGCGGTAACAACTCACCCGGCACCAGCGTTTGTTCTGACTCGGAGCTACCATACATATCCTACACTGTTGACCGACCCATTGGAGGTAACTTCACATTCTATACAAAAAAAAAATGTTAAGATGAGGTCAACGATGGAAGGAGGTTACCCAAAAGAAGCCTATCAAACCGGCAATCTCAGGATCCACTGGACCAATATTGAAAATAAAAGAAAAGAAAAGTTTTAGAAGCAATTTATAATTTACTACTTCACAGGGAACAAAGAAAAAAAAAGATAGTAGTGCGCGATAGCCATTAGGGTCAAATTAAAAAAAAAATGTGCTTTGACAAATTTTCACAATAATTCAGCCGATACGAGTCCGGTACTGAATTGACTGGCTCATCAGTCATGGGCCAGTGTAGATGTCTTTGAATATTCCGACTCCTGCCAAAAACCAAAAAAAAATACTTAGCGAACCTAACCTAAACGAACCTAACTTGTTTGGTTTAAACTGCCAAATTATTATTTTTTTCTTTTCTTTAAAAACGAAGCGCTTTTAAAGAGGCAAAACGCACTATAGGTATATTTACCGGACTGCGCCAGGGTTATTAGTGTCTATTGCTTGACTGTTTACACGTGAAGGCGTTATTGTGAGTATAATGTACCCAAGATTATACTCACAATAACGCATTCAGGATGCTGATGGGGTCCACGTTACGGAAACACATCAGGGATATTTGCTGAAGCACATGTGGGTTGTTATTACAAGGTGATGCAGAAACGGTAAGGTCCGCAGTCTGCAGGGAATAACGAGCTGCCTTGATTGGGTGTAGATGAACCATTGCTGCAAATCTTCCCACAGATTCGCCGAAAGCCTCAGCGAAAACCCAACGCGGTCCAGACAACAAGAAATCCTTACTTCAACGTAGACAGCTGAGCTTACAGCCTAGGAAGACCAAGCGAACCAGGGACATAGTGGTAGTCAAGCAACCCACAGACCAAGTCCTGGACGAACACATACAGAGATTGCAGGTATTTAGTTATACTGTCATTTGTAGATTTTCTTTCAAGTACAGGAATGTTTTTAGGATGCTGTTGAAACTGCCCCGTTTCTGTAGCGCATCTAAGATTTTTGCTCAGAATCGGGCTGACGACTTCCAGGCAGTGTTTAGAAAAAAAGTTGCATTGCTGATGTGTAGAACATGGGTCAATGACCATAGCATCCTGAAACAGTGGAGTGGAGTGAGCCCTAACTCGCCTTTTCTAAGGTACTATGTGGGGAGAATGGTTGAGTAGCATATTCATGCTCTTTCGTTCTCTGCACATCCTACTGCAGCTACCAACAACTTTTAACGGACTTCAAAAGGGAACAGAACTTCAAAAAGACGTTTTAGTATTTGTTACCTCAGTACTCTGTCATTTCTGGAGCGATTTTCGACATTCTTTTGTTATTTGATGTATACTATTGAGGGTATACTAGCAGATTGGTCCCATGAGTATCAAAATTCATATCGGATGAGTGATCCTCGAGGAATTGAGGGAACTCCTCTAAAAATATAGGTACACACGCACCGATTTTAATTTTATTGTAACAAAGCATTTTCATTTAAAAAGTATCATTTGGTGAAGAAAAACTGATGAAGAACATAACATTACGACTTTCTATTTTAAAAGGGTAGAAGGAGGGTAGAGGTGTACAGATTAATGTTTCGAAAGAACTTCTTGATCAATTGTTAATCTTTTTTTTTTCAAAAATAACTCCAGTTTTGGAAGTCGGTGGCCAATAATGAACTAAACAAAACCACCAAAGCCACAAACTTCCGAAACTGGAGTTATTTTACACCTGTTAGTGTTTTTTAAGAAGTCGGTTGTTTTTTTTGTAGAAAAGTTATTATCTTTAACCCCCGAAGCTAAAACAGGGGTGTTATGTGTATTACTAACAAAAAGGTAATTTGCTCAGAAATTCGATTATGTTGTCGAAACTAAATAAATTAAATTAAATTATGGGTAGTTAGAGCCTTCGACGTCTGACACACACTTTGCTTAGCTTGGGACAAGATGGCGTTGTGTAAAAGTTGTGGAGTATTTAATAATTAATATTCCTTCTCTTGACCGTGGAGATCCTGCGGCCGTTGTTATACCGCGGATCCGACATCAGCTGGAACCTCGAGTTTTTACGTTTGATTATGATTTCACTACTTTAAATAATGCAGACACGACGTATGACCCAGCATAGAACGGTGCAAAGAAGCTGTTGATATTGTTTTATTTTTTATTCATTTTTCTCCATTAGTGTAATTGCTGTACGGCGTTCTGATGCGAGGGTGAATAAAAAAAAAATGACGTGTGGTACTCGGCGACTGCCGCGGTGAAGCTATTGCATAGCATTTTTTATCAACTCCTCTCCTCAAATCAAATCAAATCAAATCAAATCATTTATTCGCATAGAATGTGGGTATTTAACAAAAGTTGGTAAAAGAAAAATATACATTGGCCCGTGCACATTCTCTCCTCTCCCCCTCCCCATTCCTCTCTTCCCCCTCTCCCCATTCCTCTCCTCCCCCTCTCCCCTTCCCCATTCCTCTCCTCCCCCTCTCCCCCTCCCTTCCATTCCCCCACACCTCCCACGCCCCTCTCATCACCCCTCCCTCCCCTTCCCTCACCCCTCCCTCTGTTTCCCCTCCCGACCCCTGCCTCTACCCGTCCCCCTATCCCCTCCCCTCTCACCTCCTCCTTCCCCTCCCCCTCCCCTCCCCCTCCCCCTCCCCTGGACGGAATTTCTGGATTCGGTCCCCGCGCTCAAGGCCCGCGATAGAAGCTATGCAATAGCTTAATAAATATTTATTTATTTATGACTAGGTGGTTGATACAATAGTTTGTGTGTACAAGTGTTTTACATGCAGCGACTGCATGTCTGACCTCTACAGCCCAGTGCCTGGGTAACAATACTCCTTGGTTAGACTTATGTTATATTAAATGTTCTACTAACGCCCTAAGTGACAATTGAATGTGGTTTCCAGGAAATATCCACATTCCTGCCTATAATGAGGGGCACTCTGGGCCTGCCTGGAGCCAGGGACCCTGAGGTACTGGAAGGTAAGTTAGACTTATTACTTATTACTTATGTCAACATTGCACCGATTTAAAAAATGTACAAGGTTTTCAATTCGGTTGTATTTCTTTTCTTATGTGTGTGTTATCTTAGAACTCATTTTGTAGACTGATTTGGAAAATTTCTGTTTTTGTAAGTATGAGAAAAACCGTGTCAACTTACCGTGTGGTCGCATTTGAATTTCATCGGAATCGGTTTAGTAGTTTGGTTTTAATATCGAACTAACTGGAAAATATAATTCGTTCATGAAACAAAATTTACATGTCTTTTTACAACAGATTTCATAAAAGATGCAAAATAACAATTGTTTTGAAGTGTGGCTTTGGTGGTTTATAACTCTCCTATCAGTGAGGTAAGTTGTTGAATGCGTGTGCTATGGCTCGCAGGCCTGGACTACCGGCCGTGGGTGCGCGTGACGTCACGCCTGCAGGCGCACCTGGCCGCGTGCGCGCACCCGCTGGCCAGCATCGAGCTGGGCCTGGCCGGCAAGATTAGAGAGGTACGTACTACACAGAACATTCGCAACTAACATAATTGTCTATTCATTATTTAAATGATAGAAAAATGTTATATTTCTGTAAGGTTCCATTTTTCATGTAATTTTTATCTAGGTGAGGTCGGCGTTTGACTATCTGACTACTCTGAGAAGAAACACCGAAAGAAACTCAGAGGTCACAGTCTCTTTTAAAGTCCAGACATTATCTTGGCCACATCACGTAAGAGCCATGCAGATTAGTGTCTGAAATGGTTTTTTTTTTTTAGGAAACAACCACATAGATATTATGAAGGGACCAGATCAGTCAGTGCAAGCATTTATCAGTAATTGTGAGCTCAACTCGGAACTTGAGGAGCTCCGTCACCAATGAGCCTCTTGGCTCTTCGCTCTATAACTGTTATATTAATCTTATGTCTGGACTCTGAAACAGACTTTGACTCCTGAGTTTCTTTCGGCATTTGTTTTTAGGTGTCATGTAATTTTAGAAGTACCACTTAGTTACAAAAATTGTCATGTTTAACTTTCAGCAGGTCTATTGTGTATCTCCGTTGACAGTTCACAGTGAAGACCATTGGGCAAAGAGTTCAACGATTAATTGTCAAACAGCTAGTTTCGTATTGGCTATCATCAGTTTGTATCTAAGATGACGTCATGCGCACTCGTAGAGATTTGACGCAGCGCACCTTACCGATGATAGTCACCGTAATTTGAAGTCCACTTAAGGGCGCCTTCAAATTAGCCGCCAGGTGCTGCGCGGCTGCAGCGCTACCGTCGCGCTGCTTTTTTAATCCATATAAATAAAAAACATGCGACTGCAGCGCTGCAGCCGCGCGGCTCTTTGCGGCTAATTTGAAGGCGCCCTAAAGTGCAAAACCAATTCTTTGTAAAAGTACGGGGTGGAACTGGAAAAGATGGCCAATAGCCCTGCTGGGAAGATGTTCTTAAAGAAATGAATATCTTTTCATGTCAGGCGGACACAGAGATATCTCGCCTGTACGGCGTGATGGTGGACAAGCAGCGAGCCAACGCGCGGCACGCCGAGCGGCTCGCGCGCGTGCACGAGGTGTCGCACCAGCTCACGCGCTGCAACTCTCTCCTCAACCAGGTGAGACTTAAGATATCTCGCCTGTACGGCGTGATGGTGGACAAGCAGCGAGCCAACGCGCGGCACGCCGAGCGGCTCGCGCGCGTGCACGAGGTGTCGCACCAGCTCACGCGCTGCAACTCTCTCCTCAACCAGGTGAGACTTAAGATATCTCGCCTGTACGGCGTGATGGTGGACAAGCAGCGAGCCAACGCGCGGCACGCCGAGCGGCTCGCGCGCGTGCACGAGGTGTCGCACCAGCTCACGCGCTGCAACTCTCTCCTCAACCAGGTGAGACTTAAGATATCTCGCCTGTACGGCGTGATGGTGGACAAGCAGCGAGCCAACGCGCGGCACGCCGAGCGGCTGGAGCAGCTCTGGTTTCGCAAGTCGGTGACCAAATTTTTTTGTAAAAAAAGGTTTTTTGACGGAATAATGGTTAATAGACAAGTGTTTAAGGATGTTTTATATGCGTTTTTTCCTTTTCAGACTCTCCAAGATATAGAGGAACTCAATGCTCTATTACCAGAAGAAAAACGTCTAGAGCCGTTCGTGTGGAGCACAGAGTAGTACACCATTAACCACCAGTAACTGTTACTGGGATATCCTCTGCATCATAGTTCTTGTCCCTGTGGTCAATGACTTACCTGGTGTCAGAGTTTTAATGACTTCCATGGGCCTCTGACTTGGCATCACATGCCCTCGAGAAATATCTCTCACGATGTTTTCCTTCACCGCTTTTGAAGCAAGCAATCATGCACCACTATTTTTTAAATAGTACAAACAAAATTGGGCTGTATCCGTACCTATTACTGATCATATTTGCGTTGTTAGTTGTTTACACAACTATCTTTTTGCTTTTTCAAATTGATGGAAAACTACTTATATTAAGCGCAATAAAATTAAGGAGAGAGGGCTTGTGACGTCATAATGTAGTATGAACTGTACGGGATAGTGACGTCATGCAACATTTTTAATCGATTTATCGCCGTTATTTATTAAATTACGTGAAAAAAGAAAAAAATATGTGTACGAATATTTTCTAGTACCTAATCTAGAAGACGGACTAAAAATTAAGATTTATCCAACTAGCCTACAATACACAATTTGAATCGTAAAGTCACGTCACTTAGCCCTCAATGCAAATTTTGAAGTCAGTGACCAGTTAATTTAATTTGATATTGTACATTGCTTGACCGACTGGGCGACGAGCATGAAGGGCGTATACTATAATATTATGCTCATATTTAATGACTGTATTACATGTAGGTATGCAAAAAGATTTAAGATACTATCAATACTATAGAGAAGACATGCGATGAAAATGTCATAGAAAAACTGTCTGTGATACCATGTCTCAGTAACGCCATCTAGCGTAATATAGCAATATTGCAGCGGCAGCGGTATGGGTTTGAAATAAGAATAGGAACGTCAATGACCTCTATCTGTCAAATGTCGCTTGAAAAGTACGGCCTGCAACGAAACGTTTATCGCGTATCAATTATTTTCTTTTTTTTTGTTTTGCCGAGTCGAAGTTATTCAAAATGAAAAAAACGTCTTAATTGAATTAGTCTTGTGGAGGGCTTACGTTGTATTTATTATTTCTGTTTGTTACACGGTTGTTTGCTGTTGTTGTTGATATTTGATTTTGTTTTCATCTCCCTGACTGCTCGAAAATGTGTGAACGAGGCGCAAAACAGCGCCTCGTTCACGCATGGGAGGGTTCGAGAGATTATCTCCAATGTAAACCGATACTTTGAGAGTACGATTTAGAAAATTATTCGTTCGTAATCTATACATATAATAAGACAGTAAAAAAACTGTGTCTGTACATTGAATATATTTAAAAAATAATAATTGAGGGGGGTTTAGAAACAGTAGTAGAGCACGAATCCAAAAAAAAAAGTCTGTTTGTCTGTTTGTTTGCACACGCTAATCTTCGAAACTACTGGACGGATTTGAATGATCTTTTTTTTGTTGTATAGATATCAAGTCTGGGCTACATATAGGCTATAATTTATCTTGGAAACTTGAACACCTGATGCAGAACCGCAACAGACCAGCTAAACTATAGGAGATACAAAAATGGTATCATAGCAAAAATTGTTCCACGTGATGAGCATTTTCTGCTGAGAGAATAAATTTGAAGATCCGGAACCCTGATGCAGAACCGCAACAGACCAGCTAAACTATAGGAGATACAAAAATGGTACCATAGCAAAAATTGTTCCACGTGATGAGCATTTTCTGCTGAGAGAATAAATTTGAAGATCCGGAACACCTGATGCAGAACCGCAACAGACCAGGTAAACTATAGGAGATACAAAAATGGTACCATAGCAAAAATTGTTCCACGTGATGAGCATTTTTTGCTGAAAGAATAAATTTGAAGATCCGGAGCACCTGATGCAGAACCGCAACAGACCAGCTAAACTATAGGAGATACAAAAATGGTACCATAGCAAAAATTGTTCCACGTGATGAGCATTTATTGCTGAAAGAATAAATTTGAAGATCCGGAGCACCTGATGCAGAACCGCAACAGACCAGCTAAACTATAGGAGATACAAAAATGGTACCATAGCAAAAATTGTTCCACGTGATGAGCATTTTTTGCTGAGAAAATAAATTTGAAGATCCGGAACACCTGATGCAGAACCGCAACAGACCAGCTAAACTATAGGAGATACAAAAATGGTACCATAGCAAAAATTGTTCCACGTGATGAGCATTTTCTGCTGAGAGAATAAATTTGAAGATCCGCTACACCTGATGTGGAACTTCAAGAGCCCAGCTACACTATAACATATATTGGAATGACGTCTTAGCAAGAGTTGTTCAGCCTTATGAGCACTCGCTGTTGACGCATAAAAACCGAAGATCTGGAACACCTGTGTGGAACTCCAAGAGCCCAGCTACACCATAACTCACATAGGAATGACGTCTTAGCAAAAGTTGTTCGGTCTGATAGGCATTTCCTGTTGACTTATAAAAATCGAAAATCAGAAACATTTGATATAAAAATTAAAGCTATCACTAATTTTATTGCATAATTATAAAATAACATAAGTACCTCCACGCGGTGAAGGCGGGAACAGTTCAGGACTGATTTTCGATGATGATGGTATATCGTTGAAAATTAGACTCTACTGGCTAAAACTCCCATTTTTTTTATCGTATAAATATGCATTCGGGCTTATATCTTTGTTACACGGTAGCCTACCCGGTAACGCAGGGGAGCAGCCACTTAGATTTTAATTGATCAGGTATCATCACAATAAAACTATAACAGGCATGGTTATAGTTAGTTAGTTAGAGAAAGAGGTCAAATCTTTCCCAATGTTCCAAAGGTGCTAAATAATTGAATATCATAAGATCCCAACAATCTACCGAAGAGAGTTAGGAGAGACTTGATGCTGTTCGAGATCATGAGGCTGCAACTCGCTCCGTGGAAACTCCTTGGGATCGCAAAGCACGCCTGCATTCTCATCGTATTTACGCATCTACATCCAGGTCGCTAGACACCAGTGAAGAATATGTGCACGACTGACCGCTGATCGTGAACATCATGCACTGTCTCGCGAGTTGGAGGCGTTCACGGAAAAAGCATGACGCTTGAGTTTTCAGCGTATATACGCATCGACTCTAGAGATAAGTGGGGGAAGGAGATGCGCGACTGACCGCTGATCGTGAACGTCACGCAACATATTGGCTATAATTTATTTTGGAAAATGGAACACCTAAATTAAAAGAGATATAACAATGGTGTTTTCTGCTGTGAGACTAAATTTCAAGATCTGGAGCACCTGTAGGGGAACTCCAAAGTCCAGAGACAATATAACATATACATAATAGAAATGGCGTCTTAGCAAAAGTTGTTAAGTCTGATGGCATTTCCTGTTGACCAACAAAAATAAAAAATCTGGAACGTCTTGAATCGTCTCGCGCATCCCATTGATTTTCCGTCCCCGGGATTTTAGAATTCGACATCAGACGTTTCAGATCTTCGATTTTGACGACCCCGTTGTCGCTGGCATAAGCAACAGGATCCGCGTACGAAGTCGCGGGCAGAAGCTGTTCGTAAATAAATTATATTTAGCAAAAACCTTGTTTTGCTGATCTTACCCAATTTATTCGAATTGACAGCTTTGACGTCACAACATGGCGCAAAGTCATTCCTATTCTCATTTGAAACGCATAGTACTAAATTAAACTCATATAATTGTGTCCACTAGGGCACAAGTATCGGATGGAAATTTTGTTCGTGATGTGCCGTCTATAGTAAGAATTGAATATATTTGTATGTAGGTCACAAATTCATAGGTACTTATTGATGTTACCTATAAATGAAAAAGCAACTCGTGTTTCTTTGTTGGTTTTTCGTCTTTTCACGACTAAACAGCTGCCTGCGTAGCATGAACACATTGAACACCGAAGAAACGGCCTTTGTCTACAGACGAATCGGTAAAGTGACAGATTATGTAGACATTTCTTTCGTCTCGAGCATGACAATGTCAAGATGAGAAGTTAATTGTCGATTCGTCAGTATACAAGAATCAAAAATGCCGAGCATGAAGTGCGTACCTATTTTCTCCACTTTTGACAGTCCTTTTCGAAACATTTCCTGTCAACAAGTGTCAAACAGTCTACATCAAATGAGACCTAGACAAGAGCAACTTGACAGTTGCTATAGACAGCATGTAAATTTCTTTCTCTACGTACAAACGCTTTGTCAACGAGTCGCCTCATGCTCGGGTAGAAGAAATGTTAAGTTGGACAGAAATAAATTTGTCGTGTCTCGGAAGAAAGAAATAAAGTGTTCATGCTACGCAGGTAGGTTTATTGATAGAAATTTGACAGATTGAGGTTCCTGTCTATATAATCTGTCACTTTGCCGATTCGTCTGTAGACAAAGGCCGTTTCTTCGGGGTTCAATGTGTTCATGCTACGCAGGCTGGACGGATCATAATGGAATTTGGCGTTGAGATATATAATATCCTTGAGTCGGACATAGGCTATCTTTAGTGTCAAAAAATAATGTGAAGAAAATTCGTTTTCTTAAACGTTTTTCAAATGCACCGCCATCTTGGTTGACGTGACAGGTGACAATTTGACATTGGACAAGTCTTAAGCTAAAACTAAGAAGTTTTTTACAATATATAGGGTGACTGGTAATTAGTGACCGATACTTAAACACGTGATTGTATTCATGATTGCAATAAACTTTCCCAAAGAAACTTTTTTTTTATACACAATAAGTTATAAATAACACAATTAAATAATAAAAACGCTCTTGGAAAATCCCGCGCGCGCGCCTGTGATCTGTGATCGATCAGCTGATAGTCTGACCTCTGGAAGGGCAAAATCTACTAGTAGTAGCGTCACACGCTCCCCCGCTACCAGTTGTGCAGTACTGGACGTAATTAAATTAATTGAAAGTTAATGAGTTTAAAAAAAAGTTGCTTTGGGAAAGTTATTCGTATTCATGAGTACAATCACGTGTTTAAGTATCGGTCACTAATTACCAGTCACCCTATACATAAATTGATTCTAAGGCGAAACGTAGTTTTCCGGGCGGCTAGTATTATATATTATGCTCATACCTATTATATGCATTATAATATCATGTACGTAATAAAAAAGTTATTAGTCGATAAAAAAAAAACCTAAGTTAATTGAATGAGATTAGCATGTTCAAACCATAGACATAGAGAATGGACAGAGCAATACCCGCACAAAATTGACCACTCCCTAGAAAAAAACATAGGGATACCACTTAAGTAAGGAATGTTCCTAGTACTTGTAGGTATGATGGTACTTATTTAAACGGTACCCCGACGTTACGTAAAATTTCATGGCTAAAGTGTTATTTTTAACTTTTTAAATGTTTTACTTTTTTGCGGTGGGGGTTTTTTAAATTTTTAATTTAATTTTTATTTTAAAAATTTTAAACCCATTAATTTTGTTTTATAGAGTTTAAAGTTATGAGAATTATTCACTAGCATTGTATGTAGAGTCAAATGCTGGTTAAAACGAATCCAAACACGACATATCTGCTATTATTTTGTCAAGAGTCTACCTACTGGTGTGCTGGATAGCCTAGCTGCAGCATCAGCTCATCCTGTTGCCATCAGTGCATTGTGTTTAGAATCAAATGCTGGTTGAAATGAATCCAAACACGGCATATCTGCTATTATTTTGTCAAGAGTCTACCTACTGGTGTGTTGGATAGCCTGGCTGCAGCATCAGCTCGTCCTGTTGCCATCAGTGCATTGTGTTTAGAAACAAATGCTGGTTGAAATGATTCCAAACACGACATATCTGCTATTGTTTTGTCAAGAGTCTACCTACTGGTGTGCTGGATAGCCTGGCTGCAGCATCAGCTCATCCAGTTGCCATCAGTGCATGGTGTGCAGAATCGAATGCAGGTTAAAATGAATCCAAACACGACATATCTGCTGTTATTTTCCCAAGAGTGTATTAGTCTTCTAGATATCCTGGCTGCATCAGACCAAATACACCATAATGTTGCTTATTAATATTACACACATGGGTGTTTGAAATTTTAAAGACACACATATGTTTGTAAGTAAAGTTAATACCCATAGACGTCTCAAATAGCAACGGTAGCTAACACAAAAGAACTGATAACCTTGAAACGGCTGAACCGATTTTGATGAATTATGTCTAAGAACCATCGCAAGAAACCCTGCTTTGCAATAAAAAAAACCGCATCTAAATCGGTTCACCCGTTTGGGCGCTACGGTGCCACAGACAGACAGACAGACAGACAGACACACACACACACACACATAGCGGTGAAACTTATAACACCCCTCGGGTTAAAAAAAAACATAGGGACTGTGCGGCTAATACCTGTCTCTTTCTCCCTCTTATAATCAGATTTCTAGAAAGAGACAACTATTAGCCGCACGTTCGCTTTCTGACTTCACAGCTGCGTAAGGAACACTCAATGCCGAATATAGTGAAACCCGTTGAACATAACATCATATGTACCTATATTCTTGCAAATAAATAAATCATTCATTCAGTCCATTCTCTATGTCTATGGTTCAAACAAATAAATAAACGCAAAAAGCTTTATAATGACGTAAGTATAGATAATAATTATTCTGAAATTATTAGGTATACCTACATGAATGGTTTTATACTGCTATAACATTGAAATGAAGCCGTTCTCAAAGTTAAATTGTTCGTGTACAGACGCCTGCACATCAAGTTACCCCAATGTGTCAAATTTTCTCAATTGAATATGAGCCTTATTCTGTTTGCCATAAAGTTGAAAAACGGACAAAGAAATTTGACACATTGGGGTAACTTGACGTGCTGGCGTCTGTACATCATTATTATGTAAATATGTAGGTATCTTAAATGTAAGTTTATAAAAATATAAAGTTAATAAGTAATATATTACTGCACACACAATCATCTGTAGTTTTATTTTCTTATTGTTTAGATTAGACTCAGTATTAATACCTTAAAAAACCGGCCAAGAGCGTGTCGGGCCACGCTCAGTGTAGGGTTCCGTAGTTTCCCGTCCGTCACATTAAGTGTTCAAAATGCTTGCATATACGATTATACTACATTAGTCCAGAAATTATTTTGTAAGTAGGTACAACTTTTTGTCTTTTTTGTACAAAAAGTGTTGTTTCCGTCAAGTTCAAAATAATTTTCCTAGAAAGTCCTTATAAAGTTCTACATTTCAGATTTTTTTCATACTTTCTAAACTTATGGTTCAAAAGTTAGAGGGGGGGGGGGACACATTGTTTTTTACTTTTGTAGCGATTATTTCCGAAATTATTGACATTATCAAAAATGATGATTTTAGTAAACCCCTATTAATTTTTAAATACCTTTTCAACAATATTTCACACGTTAAGATTGAAATTTAAAAAAAAAACACTTCCCACTTTACACCCTAACAAAACATTTTTTTCCAATTTTTACTTTACCATTTTGTTGGCGTGATTGATACACATATTGGTACCAAATTTCAGCTTTCTAGTGCTAACGGTCACAGAGATTAAGCGAGGACGGACTGACGGACAGACAGACATGGCGAAACTATAAGGGTTCCTAGTTGACTACGGAACCCTAAAAACGACGTGTGTTTAACAGCCCTGCGCCCCTTGCCCACAGTGACTTTTTGTAGCGTTGAAGCAGCGATGCCGTCGCGCGTCCTCATCGACACAGTCGCGATGGGGTAGCAAGCTGTTTGCCCTGTCTGTACCTACAACAAGTTTTAGGCTCCCAATATTTTACACAAAACACTAACCGGCGTAAAATAAATTAGGAAGTCTGTGGCTTTGGTGGTTTTGTCTCATTCATGATTGGCCACCGACTTCCGAATTTAGAGTTATTTTACACCGGTTAGTGTTTTTTGAAGTCGGTTGTATTTTTTGTAAAAAAGTTTTTATTTAACAATTTTTAGTTTTTTATTTTTATATACCTAGATGATAAGTTTTATCCATTTCTACAACACATATTTACATATTACAATCAAACAAATAAACAACAATTGTTCGCGATGAAATCAAAAAGTAAAATTCATGAACAAAATTTTTCATAAAATGAAAACTACCAGACCAAACTATGTAATTTTTTTATGAGACCAAAAAGAAACTAGTCCGCATCAAACTAAAAAAGAATCACGGAAATCGGTACATAAATCTCAGCGTAATCGGTGAACATACATACAAAAAAGTGTTCAAAAATAAATTAAATTAATACTGATCGAATTGAGAACCTCCTCCTGAAGTCGGTTAAAAACCGGTTTTGCAAGAGTTCATCCACATGACGAACGAACAACAAATAGGTAGTGGGTAAGACGCAAGGTCTGGTAACCTTGACCGTATAGTGACGTAACGAACGAACGTTGCTATATTATGGAAAATACCTTTTTACTGTAGGTAATTATGTGAGCTGGTATGTTTTTACTGAAACATTCCGGAGAGGAAATACCCATAATCACTGGCTATTATCGGACTAAGCCGGTCGATTCAGTAAAATTTAGGTACCTACCCCGTCTAAACTTGAGTGAAGCTCAATTTACTTTCTCTTCACCTGCATCTTATGTTGTGATTTATTTAAATGGAAGAGCACAGCAGCTGCGCTTTTGGGTATTATTTCATTGTCAGTGACTAACTGGCGTCCAGTCCGTTGATTCCCAGTCGCCCCCGCGGGGATTGCCACCGGAGGCAAATGGGAATAAAAATTCCCAGTCGCCACCGGCGGTGACTGGGGACTCATTGCCCCCACTTCAGTTTCGTTATACATTGCGTGTTTCTGTTTCTAGTGAACAATAAAATAAAAAACTTTTTTGCAAAAATAAAACCGACTTCAAAAAAAACACTAAACGGTGTAAAATAACTCTAAATTCGGAATTCTGTGGCTTTGGTGGGTTTGTCTTACTCATGATGGGCCACCGACTTCCGAATTTAGAGTTATTTTACACCGTTTAGTGTTTTTTTTGAAGTCGGTTTTATTTTTTGCAAAAAAGTTTTTTATTTTTCCATTTTTAGTTGTTGCCATAAAATATTTACCATTTTATTTTATACTATTATTTTATATTCTTAATTGTTAACAATAGGTACATGTCATGATAATAGGGTTTTCCACTAATCCCTAATAAATTAAAATTAACATACCTAACTGACGAAATCTAGGTATATTGTACCCACCTGCGTACCCCTCAGAGCATACAGGCGTGATGATACGTCATGATGTTGTATAAACAATAAACATCCAAGCGATTCCAGCAATCACGACAGATTTGCCGTCTATTTTTGAAGAGTTCCGTTGTATATCTCCGAAGATCAGCACCAGATCTTCACCAAATTAAAATGGGACCACCTCAGGAGTCTACTCTTTCAAATAAAAAAAGAATTTTGAGAATCGGTCCACAAATGGGGGAGAAATCAGGTAACATACATAAAAAAAAAAAAAAAAAAAAAAAAAAAATACATACACACGAACATAGAACCTCCTCCTTTTTTGAAAGTCGGTTAAAAAGGAAATTTATTCCAAACCTGAATCTGTCTAGTTGATGATAACATTGAAATAAAGTTTCCAACATAGACTTAGTTATTTTACTATTTTTTTTATATCCCTAATATTTTTAGATTTATATCTAAATGTTAAAAACGAAAATATAAAAATAATTTAGTCATTTTTAATCTGTTAAAAACAGGGAAAGAAAATTTGTACTAAACATTCATCCTCTAGGGGGAGAATGTGATTTATATACTTACCTACCGAAATTTATACTGAACTACATCTGTGTTTACACCATTGAGTTTGTATATAAAGCACATCTTTTTGAAAAAGGAATACGCATTTATTAAGCAGTTATGATTATTAAATAAAATTACGAAAACCGACGAGGCCGTATGAGCTTGATGCTTTTCCGACAAAAAATGTTTATCTCATATTATTATTGTGTTAATTTTTTCGCAAAAGGTACGAAAAGTAGAGTATTTTCCTCGGTGATAAAGCTGTCTTAGTCTTGGGTGAACTTGAATCCCTCGTTACACTCAGGACTCGTCTTAAATCCCTCGCTTCGCTCGTGATTTAAGTTTGTAACAAAAACATTCGGAAGTGGCGAAGAGCGGACGTTTTGGGAGTCTATCCTATGTACATTTTGACGTTCAAAAAGTGCTGATCCTGATCAATAGAACAAAGATAGGTATTAACAAAGACATTCAATACCTATAGACCGGACATCACGAACAAAATTTTCGTCCGAAAAAGTGTGTCCTGCTGGATACAAGTCTATGAGTTTTTTGTAGTACGCTCCGCTGCCGCTCCAATATTCATATATTATTCTAGATGGCGTTACTGAGACATGGGATCAAAGTTTTTCTATGACATTTCCTTGACATGCCCGCTCTATAGTAGGTATTTTAAATCTCTTTGGGTATTAACAAAATAAATGGACCACGACTCCTCCAATCCCAACCCACCCGCGCCCCTGAGAGCTCCCCAGCTACCTACATAAATATTTATATTGCCACTATGAAATACAATACAATTTAAAACTAAAGGGTTACAAGAAACATTTTTCCGTTGTTTTTTGTTCGACAGTCGATATGATACGAAAAACTTCAAGTCACACGCACGCCACCGGTTTTTTTTTAAATTTGTTTTTGGCCTTTTGTCTTTGTATGTTATGACGCACGTTCTCTGTGGCAAATAAAGCAATAGCCCAATATGGCTAACGCGTCCGCCTCGCTATTAAGACGTGTTGAGTTTGATCCCCACCCATTTGCACTAATTTGGTGTGAACCCACTCCAGCAGGGCTAGCATGGGCTGGGGATATTACTTTTATCCACCGTTTATTTCCACTGACAAGGGATACAATTATCTTATCCACCTGCCAAAGCACGGCAACAGGGGGAAAGAGAATTATATCACTTTTTGACATTAGACGTGGATACTCATCCACGGCTTATAGCATGGCGACTAGTGAAAGATTTCGCGATTCGAGCAATCCCAATTGACAACAAAACAAAATAAATATCCAGTACAGATGTAATAAAACGATGAAAGTACTTTGGTTTACATGACATTCTCGACTATTGTGTAGTTTCATAAAAGTTTTCTTATAATGGCAATAATTTCGGGGACAAGCGTTTCCCCTGGTTTATCCCCGTGAATAGTTTATCCACCCATGTCGCCATGCTCGGAGGGTGGATAAAAATGACAGAGGGGAATAGTATTTTATCCTGTTCCCGTGGAAAGAATATCTCGGGCCATGCTAGCCCTGCAGCAGGGCCATTGGGCATCTCCGTTGACAGTTGACAGTGATGATCACTGGGCAAAGTGTTCAATGATTAACTGTCAAACAGCTAGTTCCGTATTGGCTATCATCAGTGTGTATCTATCAATGGTGACGCCATGCGCACAGTACGCCGTCTGATGGTCACCGTAACTTCAAGTCCACCTTTAGTGCAATACCATTTTTAGGGTTCCGTAGTCAAACTAGGAACCCTTATAGTTTCGCCATATCTGTCTGTCCGTCCGTCTGTCCGTCCTCGCTTAATCTCTGTGACCGTTAGCACTAGAAAGCTGAAATTTGGTACCAATATGTGTATCAATCACGCCGACAAAGTGATAAAATAAAAATAGGAAAAAAATGTTTTATTAGGGTAGGCCCCTATATTATGTAAAGTGAGAAGTGTTTTTTTTTTTAATTTCAACCCTAACGTGTGATATATTTTTGGAAAGGCATTTAAAAATTAATAGGGGTTCACTAAAATCATTTTTTGATAATTTCAATAATTTCGGAAATAATCGCTCCAAAAGTAAAAAACAATGTGTCTTCCCCCTTCTAAATTTTGAACCATAAGTTTAGAAAATATGAAAAAAATCTGAAAAGTAGAACTTTATAAGTCGACTGTTTTAGAAAATCATTTTGAACTTGGATGGAAACAACAGTTTTTGTACAAAAACGACAAAAAGTTGTACAAAATAATTTTTGGACTAAGTTTGTAGTGTAATCGTATATGCAAGCATTTTGAACACTTATTGTGACGGACGGGAAACTAGGGAAACTCTACACTGAGCGTGGCCCGACACGCTCTTGGCCGGATTTTTTTAAACTCTCAGTTGTCTAAGAATAGCCCTACTGAAGTAGCGACCACGTACCAGAAGACGCAGCGCTGAAAGCCATCGCATAAGGTGGATAGACGACTTGGTGAGGGTCGCGGGAATCTGGTGGATGAGAGATGCACAGGACCGGTCGTTGTGGTGACACTTGGGGGAGGCCTAAATGTCTAGTAGAGGACGTCTTTAGGCTGAAATGATGATGATGAAGAGGCAAAAACAGAACCCTTATTAAGATTGCTTCGCTGTCTGTCTGTATGTCTGTCTAGATGAGAATTGCCAACTATTTTGTTGCAAGAGATACAGCATATTTAGGTTGGAGAAAGCCAATCAACAGTATTTCAATACAATGAACAGTACGAGTTTATACGAAACGGCTTAACCGATTATTATGAAATTTTGTGCACAGGTCTGTCAGAGAATATGCTGTACATAGATTAATTGATTTTGAGCAGAGCGATGTTAGCCAGGCCGCTAGTTTTTTTATTTTATTTTATTTTTATTTTATTTATTTGCTGACATGTAAAACACTGGATATTAGGCATGCATTAAATTTTCATGACACAGTATTAAAACATGCACCCTGTAAGGGCACTGCAAATGTGTTGTATACAAAATTATTAAATCACATTGTATTACTTATATATTATCTTCCATACATAAAGTCGAAGTCAAACCATCTATTTCAATTAGGCCATTGTTTAAGAACGAATACTTACGTTTGAACGTTAAACTTAAGTAAAATTAAATATTAATGTGATTCTTGTGGCCCTTTTGAAAATGTAGTTTCTTAAGGAGAAGGCAAGAAGCTCTATACTTAGGTACTAAGTTACTAGGTACATATTTTGTCAATTCAACCTATATAAATTGCGGTAGATAAACTGGTTCTACGAATAGGTATTTTCGTAATTACAATGTTCGTCACACTGAAAAACTTTTTTACAATGATGAGTACAACAACCCCCGTTCTCTGGTTTTGGATTTACTTAAAATATAATGTAACAATCATATTATTAAGACTATAGCCTGTATTTTCCCACAGCAGAACAACAAAGGCCTCCCTTTTTTTTCTACTTCTCTCTGTCTAGAACTTTTTTGGGCCAGACCTTATCGAAGGAGTCCAGCTCGTCCCGCCATCTTCGCCTGGGTCTACCGCGATGTCGTTTGCCATGTAAGGGAACCAAACAGACTTAAGATACTAACAGGACATGCGAAGAAAATTTCATAGAAAAACTCTGATCCCCTGTGTCAGTAACGCCATCTTGCATAATATAGCAATATTGAAGCGGCAGCGGAGCGAACTAAACTACAATAATTGTGTCAACTGGGACACAAGTAGGTATTGGATGAATATTTTGTTCGTGATGTCCATAGTAAGTATTGAATTTCTTTGAAAGGAACCTCTTCGGTCGTGCGTTTGGCCTAGGTAGGTACTGATCGTCTGACATGAAGCAGATATGATGTGTATGTTGTAAGACAAGTGAATTACTTACCTATATTTAATTTGAAACTGTCTGGCAAGCAGGAAGTTACTCTTAACTCAATACTTTTTGTGTATCTTTTTGTTTGCTCATATTCCCCGTATTGCAGTACAAATAACTTGTAGGTAGGTACAGTCGAACAAACTATTCGGTTAGTTATGCTGTCGCATGAAAATTTATAACTCTTCAAATTCACCTACACAGGAAAAATTATATCTTACAGTTTGTATAGTGAAGAACATCAAGACCCATCGTTGAGCTCGACCTACAATAATTAATATTTAAAAGATTGCTGCAATTGTAATTTCTGTGGCCCTAGTGAAAAGGGGTATAAGTCCAATTTTGTCGAAAATGAGTTAACTGTACCAAAGTGATCAGAAAACCGACTTTTACAGTTTTCAGTTGGACCCGTTTACACAAAGTAACTTTCTTATTTTTAGAGATAGCTTAGATCTGTCTTCACCAAACGATAGAGCATTTTTTCTGATCACTTTGGTACACTTAACTCATTTTCGACAAAATTGGACTTATACCCCTTTTCACTAGGGCCACAGATTTAATCATGTGTAACGGGTGTCTTAATTACCTGAATAAATTAATTTATTATTATTATTAATGCAACATTGAAGATTGTATTTGTAAGTAGATTGTTTTTTTTAACTAGCATCCCCGGCAAATTTCTTTCCGCCTTAGAATATTTTTTTTATTACTTGACATCTATTTAAAGACCTAGATACTGAAAAAACCACATAAAATTTCATAATATTATAATCGGAAAGCCGTTTTGTATTAAGTACTGTTCATTGTATTGAAATAGGTAGGTACCTACTGTTGATTTCATAAGAATCGATCTAGCCTCGTTGGAGGAGTTTTAATATAATATGACAACAAATAGATCCAAAACAATAGTAACTACTACTACTTTAAATTTAGATAAGATTGAATTAGAACGACAACATAAATATACATATAACCTAACCTAACTCATCATAATACCTATCCTATAGCGAACCTAACTACCTAACCTAACTACCTTACTGAAATGCATTGATTTTGAAAGATACAAAATACATCATTTTAAACTGAACTACTGCGCTGCGTGTCTCTATGTTACATACAATTTACTTAGTTTTCCCCGTCTACTTAAAAGTCTAGACACTATAAATATAGGTACCTAACTATTTGCAAAAAAAATTTGAAGTTCGTCTCTGACGTCATTATTAATCTGAATAATGATGACAACAACCAAAAATAATGTTGATTAATTGTCATGGTGACACTATTTAACTACCTACCTAATTGTATTTTTTTTAAACCAACGTGCGATTATCTACCCTTCTTTGTCTGATATCCGAGTACGGATAGATGGATGGAGGTATTCCACGAAGCACACCCAAACAAAGCACACCCAGAAGAAGCACACCCAAAGTATTTCACTTAGCACACCCGTAGGTGGGCTTCAAATAAAAAAATAAAAGAATTAATTTCCTATTCCACGAAGCACACCTACGATTATCACGCGCATAGTGCGGAGACTAAGAAATAAAAATGTCGATAGAAGATAATATTTATTATTTAAAAGACTAACTTAAAGGACATGTTTCATTTTTGTATGGGCCTCCGGCCATAACATGTACGTCATCAGCGAAGCTGCGAAACTTACCCCTGAATAGAATAATGTTAATTTTTGTACATAATATCATACGGTTTTTATGTACAAAATTAAAATTGAAAAAGTTTGACGTTTGTCCTAAGGGTTATTGACAGCCATCCATGACAGGTTGTAGAGATGACGTTTACTTAACCTATAATATAATAGTTTATTTTTTGTTCATCGAACAAATAAATCATTAATAGTCTAAGATCATAATTACTGTGATCTTTCATATTAGACAAAAGTGGTTCACTAAAGCAAGATCAAGAATCATTTCTTTAGGGAGTAATGGCTTATCATATAAAAGTTAAAACCTACTGTGTTCAATCCCTGCTGGATGCGTTTATTTCAATACATTTCCTTCAGCTAACCGGTCTCATTTGTCTAATGTTATACATAATATGCTATAATGATGCTATAATTATTGAATAGATTGGTATGGTACTAGTAAGATTGAAATTAAAAATGTAAGTAGGTACATAATTGGAGAGCAAGGTACCGGCTGACCCCAAAACCATTGGAAAAAGGGTCATTGCTTTTTGGGTCGGCTTCCAGTTAAGCTGGATGCCGCAGAATATAAAGAGCGCGGTAACTGGGTAACATGGTACCTACCATTTGTAAATATTGGTATCAGATTTACCTACTGACTTTTATCTATCCATAACAACTATCAAATATCTTCAAATGACGATGGAGATAAAAAAATAAGCCATTAGGCTTAACATGCTATCTGAGGGATGTTAAACCTTTGGTGAACTACAGAAGGAGTGTAGGGACTCTCCAAAAAAAAAAGAAATAAAAGAACAAATCAGGATTTAAAACTTTATTCTTCTTCTCTTACTGATACATCATCAAGTACACAGGCACTATGTGTCGTTCTAGGTTTGTACAACCTGGTACAAAACAACTAAAACTAGATATACCAACTGTTTTGTATGAGTTTAATTATATGTAATGGGCAAAACCTGTGGAGGTTAGTTTGGATTAGAGTCAGCTTCAACGATAGGTGGTTCATATTCTAAACAAACAGCACTTCTAGCCCAAGTCCAACAAACATTGCACACCAATGAACGATAACTGACCTGTAAAAACAATACAGAATAAACTCACACATTCACAGATCAATACATAGTAGTCATAGTATTTTATTGATAAGGGATTCTTACAAATCATATACAGATAAAAACCACATACTACATAGATTTACAGTTAACTATTTTACACACCTGTCTAGGTTATATTCTTCTAGAAATGACATCTCTTTCTGGAGCATTCAGGAACAAATGTGTACGACGTCTCAATGTTGATGTTGAACATACAACACAAACATTCCTACTATTAAGGTGAAGATTGCACGCTGTACATTTCATCTAGCAGATACCCAGCATGAATAATATACTCTGCCTCCAGAGGGTATCTAAAAATAATACATTTGTTAGGATTTTTACCAAGCTTGATAAAACATTTTCATAGTTTTATTATGTATTTTTCCCATAAAATTGACAATCATTACTTTCTTATCGCATGAATCAGTCTATTGCAGGAGAATTGTAAGTGTAATCTTAACATATATAAAAATCATACATAACGCATATATACAGTAGGTAACAGACCTGTTGTGGAGTTATCCGGGCTGTCATTTCATCTCTCTAAGGACCATGTGGAATACTGTGTGATCTTCTCTGAGAGAGAAAGAGATCTGGTAGATACATCTACCAGCCTGCAGGCACTCACCTCACATCAATGGCAAACAATGGCACCATCTGGTATCTGAAATTATTATCATGATGTTAGTGATACTATAAATTGTTGTAAAAGCCAAAAAAAAGCAAAAGTGAACTGTTTGCAAATAATAGGTACCTGTCTTGGGGCAATTAAATTAGATATTGCATCTCTCTGAGGCCACTCGTTAAATTATGCAACCTCATTGAGATTAAAGATCAGGCACCACATACATTATGACACAGACACATACATTTGATTCATATGTTTCACTGATGGGTCCTATTCCATTATCCAGCGTTACTTTAGTACTACTATGAGTACTCTCAAGAAGATTATTATTTGAGTTACAACATGCCTTGCATAATGCAGCATCAGGAGCAATCTGAAAACATACTTATATATACTCTGAAAACAAGTTCATAATACCTAGTTAACATATTAAGAACTGTTTATAGTCATTTGACAGTTGAAAGGATATAACTCAAACTCAAAATCTTTTTTGCATTCATGTGTTTGTATTTAACATTTGTTTTTACATTTAATATAAGTTCCAACATGAAACCCAGTGATACCTATTACATGTTGAGTCGCACATGTTTGAAACTGATTGTTTAAAAATTATATTCTTATCATGTGTTTGTATTTAACATAAGTTCCAACATGAAACCCAGTGAAACCTATTACATGTTGAGTCGCACATGTTTGAAACTGATTGTTTAAAAATTATATTCTTACCTCTTAAGCCATGTCTTGTTAAAAAATTAAACAAAAGCTCTGGACCTAAATCTGCTGCAATATAATGACTTCATCACTGAGTATCCCTTTATTGCACTTCACACAAGCCATTTTCCAACAAGCCAAAGGATCTGCAAAAAACAATGAGATAAACCTTGTGTTTCTAACTTAATCCAACTGATTTACAAATATTTTTCAATAATTTACCTTCAACGTAAGTAAAAACAGAAGATTTCCAATGGGCAGACGAATCCAAATCGCAGATTTCTGAGTTCGAGTACCGCTAAACAAAGCCAAAGTCAATCCAAGAATTAGCAGATATCACAAAACCGAAGTTGTAGTAGTATAAAATTGAGAAAATGCAAAAATAACACTGAAAACCACGAAAGCCAAAATCAAATCGAGTGGAACGAAATTGTCACTGACAACTTGACAAGTGACTTAAATGAGTTTGAAGTCAAGCTGTTTTTTTAATTCGTTCAGAAACACAGTTCAAAAATGGAGACTAAAGATTTTTGAAACGATGAAATCATCACACTTAATTATATTTACCCAAATATGTACAAGAGAATAATAGTAATTTATTTTTAACCGTACAAGAATACACACATTTTTTAATTATTTTCTATGTTTAATGGATTTGATAAGACATGATTTCAGAACGAATGAAGTATGCAAGCAAACGAGACGCCATGTTGAATAAAACATGGCAATAATTGAAAAACTATTTTTTTTTGTACACAACAAATCAGACTCTAATTCACCAGATACTATTTTTCCCCAATTCGTGGTATTTTTTCCTTTTTTTTCGACATACGTACATCTGATGGCCGAAAAAGAAACATCTCCTTTCTAACATCATTCATTTTCATTATAATAATGTGACACAATATTTGTCATTTTTCTAATCTCACTATTTAAAATCATAGATTGTTTCATAATTATCTTTCCAAAAAAGATATTTTTTTTTTAACTATTTTTCTATTATTTTCCTTTTTTGTTTTCTTAATAAAATCACAGATTGTTTCATAATTATGCAATAAATACTTGGACAAATATAAAAAAAAACATTATGAATATTGTTTTCTATAGAGATCTATGTTAATGTTTTCTTTTAACTAATATTAAAAATACTCTTGTTTTATGTAAAATCACAGACTGTATCACACTCACTGAATCTCAAATCACAATATTACAGATTTTTGAATAATCTTGAAGAAATGGGCAAATTAGTTTCTCAACTTATCAATTAAATAAATTAATATTAGGTCTGTAATGTCTTTACCTATGAAATTGCCGTTCTGCAGTACTGGCCATTTTAAATCAAAATAATTTTTGTTTGGCTAAGAATTCTAATTTCAAATTAATTCTATTTTAAAAACATGGTTTTTTTTCCAAAAGTAGTCATTTGTTTATTGATTGGTGTTACATTTTCATCGCATTTCAATCTTTTTCGTCATCATGAATACGTTAAAAATTCGAGTAATTATGGAATATTAGTACCATTGTGGCAGCAACGCGGCACAAGCGGCACGCAACATCAACGACGTTTACGGAGCTAACACTACAAACCAACGCACCACCTTTTATTGGTTTGCTCGCTTCCGTTCTGGAAATTTCGACCTGAAAAATGAACCTCGCGGTCGTCCGAAGACTTTGGTCGACAACGACGAATTAAAGGCGATTGTGGAAGCTGATAATACACAATCTACGGCTGAATTAGCAGCAGTTTTTGACGTTAGCGTCAAAACAATATTGGTCCATTTGCGTCAAATTGGCAAGGTAAAAAAGCTTGACAAATGGGTGCCCCACGAACACAATGATCGCCACCGCGAAGTACGCGTCGAGACGTGCCTTGCACTGCTCAACAGACACACAAATGAAGGAATTTTGAACCGCATTGTTACCTGCGATGAAAAATGGATTCTGTTTGATAACCGCAAGCGCTCAGCAAGTTGGTTGGATCCTGGTTCAGCACCTAAACAATGCCCTAAACGAAAATTACCCCTAGAAAAGTGATGGTCACTGTTTGGTGGTCTAGCGCTTGGTAAGAAGCTGTGATGAATCACACCGGCGCGCCGGTGTGATTCATCACAGCTTCTTACCAAACGGGGTGAGCATTACTGCAGATGTGGACTGTGAAGAACTGAACACAATGATGGAGAAGCTGGCACATCTCCAACCAGCATTGGTCAATCGCTCGTCTCCACTGCTCCTGCACGACAACGCGCAACCTCATACTGCACAGCAGACGGTCTCCAAGTTGCAAGAACTGGGGTTGGAAGCTCTCCGTCATCCGCCCTACTCACCAGACCTTGCGCCTACAGACTACTACTTTTTCCAGAATTTGGATAACTTCTTGGCGGGAAAAAAATTCAATATCCGAGAGGCAGTACAAAATGCCTTTGAAGAATTGCGTTGGCAAATATGCATTGATTGCATGGGTGATTACTTCGATTAATACAAATAAAAAATACATGAAAAAAAATCGTTTAATTTTTTTCATACAAAACGGCAATTTCATAGGTAAAGACCTATTATTAGTAATGTGATCATTACTATAATGAAACTGAAAGATGTTAGTAAGTTAGTCTTTTAAGTAATAAATATTTTCTTCTAGATAGACATTTTTATTTCTTAGTATCCGCACTATGCGAGTGATAATCGTAGGTGTGCTTCGTGGAATAGGAAATTAATTGTTTTAATTTTTTATTTGAAGCCCACCTACGGGTGTGCTAAGTGGAATACTTTGGGTGTGCTTCTTCTGGGTGTGCTTTGTTTGGGTGTGCTTCGTGGAATACCTCGATGGATGGATGTTGGTTACTCTTTCACGTAAAAACTACTGAATGGGTTTTAATAAAATTTAGTATGGAGTTATCTGACACCTTGAATTAACACATAGGCTACTTTTTATCCCTGTATTCCCACGGGAACGGGACCTACGCGGGTGATACCGCGGGACGTCTGCTAGTTTGACATATTGGTAAACCATTACCATAGAAACCATTTTGGTTCTGGAAACATTTAGCCCTACAGCCGCAAAGCACCGTTTCAGAGTTAGGAGGTTTTTTTTCTTTTAGTGCCCCTAAGCGTTTATACTCCTGAAAATCCGCCCCTAAGACTACCCACTGACCGACATATTATACAATAATAATATGTTTTCGATTTGAAATCCTAATTCAAATACCTTCGTTATTTAATTTGAGAGGAGTATACCGTACCAAACACGGGTCGAACAATAAATAACTATGTACCAAGCTTTTGTATCAAAATATGAGAGAAAATTGAGAAAAAAACTTACTATAAACTTATTTTTTTTGCAGGTATCCTTCTTACAAAAAAAGTAAGCTTATAGTAAGTTTTTTTTTCATTTTTCTCTCATAGGTATTTTGATACAACAGCTTGGTACATAGTTTCATTTTGAAAATATGTGTTATGACTACTTTGGCACTACTCTATAAAGAGTAGTGTCAAATGTAGGAATATTTAAGATCTTAGCTAGTTTCGTTCATTAGTTTCTGCCTACTCCTATAAGAAAACATGTGAGTTAATGTGTGTATCAATATAATACAAAGTACTCCTACCTATTGCTGTCATCCGGAATTTGCCCAGAAGACTGGCAGCATTATGCCACTTTGGATGGTAATTCCAATTGTTGTGATGTCTCAAAGGTTAAGGCGTCTACGAGGGCAATCGAATTTGGGTAAGTACCTAAATTATGACTGTTTCAATTCATGTGTGGTACCTACTCATTTTCTAAATTTATCTTAATTTCGTGTTACATTCTGAAAGTTGGCGACGTCATTATTAACTGTCAAATTTTACGCTGTTTTGGACTACTTTTTCAATCTGGTTTTTGATTTTTAATAATTATTGTAAGTAACAAAACTCAATGTTTCGATCAAGATACGATAAGAAACTTTCCAAATACTTTTTGTACAACCAAAACTCTTAATTAAGTTATCAATGCAATTCATTATCGATATTTAAATGCACCATGTAAAGATATTTCATATCTTTTTATTTATTCCTATCAATTATTCTAATTAAACACAACGCGATATACCTATTTGACATCTACCTGGGACGTTGCCAACTTTTAGAATACACGTAGGTATACGAGTATTGACATAGGTTAGTATCTTAAATCTATTTTGACATTGGTGAAGGAAAAATATCGTTAGGAAACTAGAAAGTTTTCTTTTTAATTTACCACTACTTTCACCATCTAGTCCCAAGCTAAGCAGAGCTTGTGTTATGGGTTCTAAATAGTTGATAAACCTACTTATATATTCCTAAATAAATATTCCACAAATAAAATAAATATTCCACAACTTTTCACACAACGCCATCTAGTCCCAAGTATAAAGAAAACTCTTTTATGCTAATAAATCACTTTACTAATATCAAACAAACTTAGAAATATTACAGTCTCGATAATACAATCAGTATAACTTCAAATTACAAGCAGTGCAAACTTTAATATTTTAACCTATTAGTCGGGGCGTCTTACTGGGTGGACCGCCGTTTTTGAACTGATTCAACGATCCCCAAGTGTGCGGCTCGTCTCTTATTTTTCCCACCACGCCGTTATACAAACGAAATGGCGGTTGGCCGTGTTGCCAATCGAAATAAATAAAATACAGAATAAGAAATCATGACATTCGGCCATCCGTCAACGTGCTACTCCCGGAGCACAACCCCACCTGAACCCGTTCAATCAGTTCAAAATTCTAATCATGAAATAATTATTTTAACAAGAATCAGGGCTACACAGAGTTGAGATGTTTGTGACTTTGAAATTGTAAGATATCGTGAGCATTATATTATAAAGGTTGCTTTTGTCCAGCTAAGGTAAATCATGACATTCGAGATTATTATATAAGCAAGTACTTATTTAATTATTATAATTACTTTATTTCAAAACTATATTATTGTCAAATACAATTATATAGGTACACTGTTAGAAAAAACTTAGCTACTAGTTTCTTCACCTGAACTAATATCCACACTGTCATCAAGCTCAAGAGCCTTGAGATGTATCCAGGGTCTAATTCTATCTGTAGATGCAACACTTTCATAACTATTATTCCTTTTTTTATTAAAACCAGGTACATCACTTATCCTATATCTATCGTTACCCAATACTTCTACAATTTTATAAGGGCCTATAAACTTTGACAGAAGCTTTGTACTTTTACCGTCATTATTATAATTGGTCCGGGTTAGTTTAACCAAGTCGCCAACCTGATACGTAGGGGCAGAAGTCCGACTAAGGTCATGTTTTCGCTTTTGTTCCTCTTGACTTTTCTTAATAGATACGCTAATATTCTCGCGTAACGACAACAAATCTTCGTTTTGCGACTGCTGTGGAGTATTAAACTTATTTGATAAACTATCGCGCATTTTCAATCCAAACAAAGCTTCTGTTGCAGTTTTTAGAGTGGTCGCATTAACAGTATTGTTAATACCCCACTGAACTTTGCCTAGACACTTATCCCAGTCGCGCTCATTTTTATTTAAATTTTGGGCAGATAGTGAATTTAAAATAGTTTGATTAAACCTTTCGGCTTGCCCATTTGCTCTGGGACAAGCAACTGCATTAAGTACATGTTTTATACCAAGGCCACTGCAGAAGGATTCGAAAGCTGTTGAAGTGAACGAAGTGCCACGGTCCGAAATTATTCTAGCCGGTGTACCAAAATCAGTGAAAATATTCTCTAAGACTTTCATTGTACTCTTTGTTTTCGTATCTTTCACTGCTCTGACGAATACGTACTTCGTGAACCCATCTACAATCGTAAGTATGTAAGAGTTGCCGTTTCTGCTTCTTACGAACGGTCCTAAATGATCGATATGAATCGTGTGAAATGGTATACTAATTTTTTCTATTGGGAAAAGTAGACCCTGCTTCTTTTTAGTCGCACTATCCTTACTATAGGCACATTCTATGCAGGAACCTACATATTTCTTAACATATCGTCGTAATTTGGCGAACCAAAACTGACTCTTTATTCTTTCTAACGTTTTTGCATAGCCTAAGTGCCCGATGTCATCGTGGTTAGCTCTACAAACTTGCCAACGAGCACTTCGTGGAACTACAAGACATAATCGGTCATCAACTTTGCGATAGAGTGCATTATTTTTGACAGTATATTTTTGTCTTATATCTTCTAACTCAGGGTCAGCTTCAGGTTTAAGAACTTTTATAATTCGAGACGTTTCGGGGTCACCCATTTGTAGAGTTAAGAGCCAATTACCCGATTCAATATTAAGAACACTAACAGACGCAACATCTCCTTCCGCGTTAAGACAAGTGTTTCTGCTTAAGGCGTCTACGTGCGCCATATTAACGCCTGGGCGGTATTCAATTTCAAAATTATATTCACTTATTTGCAACCACCACCTGGCTATCCGCGGAACGAGATCTCTCTTTGTCAATGTTGTCCTAAGTGCCGCGCAATCAGTAAATACCTTAAACGGGACTCCTAATAAGTACACCCTAAATTTCTTTAGCGAACAGACAACGGCCAAAGTCTCCAATTCGTAAGAATGGAAATGTTTTTCATCCACCGTGGTCTGTCTACTGAAATATGCGACAGGTTTTAGAACGCGGGGTGATACTTGCCATTGCATCAAGATTCCCCCGATGCCTAGGGCGCTGGCATCCGTATGTAACTCGGTTTCTAATTGCGGATCATACAATGCTAAAACTTGTCTAGTCAAAAGGCTTTCCTTTAAAGAATTGAATGCAGTCTGTTGATCACTGCCCCAATGCCATGCGACATTTTTCTTAAGTAACTTGGTCAGGGGTTGCGCTATCTCACCGTATCCTTTTATGAACTTACGGAAATATCCCGTTAGTCCCAAAAATTGACGGACTTCATGAATGTTACTGGGGCAAGGGAATTCCTTGACGGCCATAACTTTTGTTTCTCCGGGTCTTACTCCCTTTGCAGAGATTTCGTAACCTAAATAGCTGATCGTATTATCGAAAAACCGGCACTTAGTTAATTTTAATGTAAGTTCGAATTCACTGAGTAATTTTAAAATTTCTTCTAAACGCTCAAACCCTTGTTCTATAGTTACAGATGGAATAAGTAAATCATCTAAATACGCAAGTGCATAATCAAATCGTTTATTCCCAAGAATTTTATTTATCATACGCTGAAACACAGCGGGAGCATTGGCCAATCCAAAAGGCATTCTTTTAAATTCATAGTGGCCGTCAGGAGTTATGAAGCCAGTGAGATGCTGACTCTCGCGAGACATAGGAATCTGGTAATACCCAGATGCAAGATCTAACGTCGTAAAAAACTGATTGCCGCTTAAATTAATTAACTGGTCTTCAATAAGCGGAAGAGGAAACCTGTCCTTAATGGTTTTGTTATTAAGGGCTCTAAAATCTACACAAAGTCTTTGCTCACCCGATTTCTTACGAACCATTAATATCGGGCTTGCGTAATCTGAACTCGATTCTTGTATAATATCGGTATCTAATAGTTCATCAACAATTTCGCGCACCTGCAATCGTTCTGAAAACGATAACCTATACGGCCTGTAAACAACAGGTCTATTATCCGTAAGGTTTATTTTCATTTCAAATTCTTTAACGCAACCTACTTCTTTCATATTGATGGCAAAGCAGTCTCGATACTTTTGTAATAACGTATACAATCTATTCTTGTCGCTACTTACTAGATCCTCACCGACTTGAATATGCGTCCTATCTAACGGCTCTAAAGAGAGAGTAGAATTTTCTGAAATACGATTAACCCTACAGTTTCTGGCCTCAGTTACTGGTGACGATCGCGCAATTAATGTTTCAGATTTAAATAAGAGAGGTGTTCGTGATAAGTTAACTACGGCTATTTCTCCGGTGCCATTTGAAATGCCATAAGTCCCTTGCAACAAACGAAATTCTCTACCAGGTTCCAATGAGTTATAACCTTCGACAAAGACGTCACCAGAAAAAGAAGCATCCCCTACCGTGATGGGTACTGTACTAGTATTTACAACCGTCATGGGCTTTGAGGTATACATTTTCACAGTGATTTCAGTTGGGAAGAGATTTTCTTCTGGAGTTCTGTAAAATACTAATTGATGACAGTCTTTTAAGACTGTAATAAAAGGTAGTTCTGTGAAGTTTTGTCCTATTAAGAGACTGTTTGTCATGAACTCGTCACTGACTACTAAAACGTCTAACTGGGTCTCAATGTCATCAAGTTTCAAGTTTACTCTTGACTTACACAAAGGTGAAATACATGAATTGCCAAATCCTCTAACTACTGGAACGCTGCCAGAATTTTGTGCCAGCTGAAGTTCTAATGCAAGGCTCGCTCGAAGCAAGCTGCATTCACTCCCGAAGTCTATGTAAGCTATAAAGGGCCGACCGTTTATTAAGACGGTTTTATAAAACTTATCATTAGATGCAGTGATTGAAGTTGACGTATTAGAGGTTTCGGCAGGTTTAGGGCTTATTTGATCATTAAACGCGACGATCTTTAATGTGTTTTTTTCTACGGTACTTCGAGTATCATCGATTTTGGTTCTGGGGATGTAATTTTCAGCAACGGGCCGCGATTTACAGTTTTCATTATCATGACCTATTCTGTTACATTTCTTACATTTTATTACAGGTTTTGGACACTTGTGATAAGGGTGACCTTTGTTACGACAATTAAAGCAGACTATAGAACCGTCGTTGGTCCCAGAATTGTTAGTTACAGCACTAGAATTTGATCTCTGCCTATTCCGGTCTCTGTTCGAAAAGTACGTAATACGTTGAGCACAAAGAAAGTTAAGCAAGTCCTCTGGTTCCTCGCAGTTAAGTGCCTGTGCACCACTCCTAACTGACCTATCAGTAATTCCATGTATAACACAATCAACAGCTCTCTTCCCTTTTATTTCACATCGGTTTAACAGATTTAACTTATCATAAAAATACTCTCGTAAACCTTCATCGACACGAGTGGTACGAGCCAGCATTTCTTCCAACAGTCTACCATAATTTTCTTCACTAGGAAATGCCCTTTTTAATTTGACTTGCCACTCGTTCCATGAAAATACGACCGTAGGAAGAGACTCAAACCATTTCTTCGCTAGTCCAACCAGTTTTTGGAGGGAGAAGTGAATGGTTTGCTTCTGATCCCAGCTGTAAATTTGTGAACATTCATTAACTTTCCGTATCCAAGCCTCAATACTTTGTGACCTATTGGCTGGGTCAAATTCAGGTATCACGTTATAAAGATGACTATTTTGCAAGGAATTGGTACCCTTACTTGGTTCAGTCTTCCAGGAAGTCAGGATGTTCAGAACGTCCTCCGTCGTCAAACCTCTCGAGCGTTTTCGAGACCGTCGTCGAGTCCTTTCTTCAGGTGTAGACGATGAGGACGCGGATGACGATGACGATCGTCTTCGTTTCGCTCTGCGTCTACTACGGTTTCGAGGAGGAGTATGCGATTCATCAACTGGCTCTGCATCACTCATGGTAACTGAAAGGTTCCATATTATCCGATTACATTCTATTCACATTATAAAGATCATTTGACTAAAATATTTAATAATGTGTATGTGTGCGTGCGTGTGTATGCGTGATGGTTTTAAGTGTGTGTTTAGGAAGAATGTTGTTGTTGTAGTAGCTGTTAAGTGTTTACAAATTATTAAACCAGGATTCACATGACGCATGGTAAGGAATCAAATTCAAGGTAATACAAGAATCAAATACATAATCTCTTCAATCGTGACAATAGCCTTCAAAATCAAGTGGCAATAGCCTCCAAAATCAAGCGACAATAGCCTCCAAAATCAAGTGGCAATAGCCTCCAAAATCAAGTGGCAATAGCCTCCAAAATCAAGTGGCAATAGCCTCCAAAATCAAGTGGCAATAGCCTCCAAAATCAAGTGGCAATAGCCTCCAAAATCAAGTGGCAATAGCCTCCAAAATCAAGTGGCAATAGCCTCCAAAATCAAGTGGCAATAGCCTCCAAAATCAAGTGGCAATAGCCTCCAAAATCAAGTGGCAATAGCCTCCAAAATCAAGTGGCAATAGCCTCCAAAATCAAGTGGCAATAGCCTCCAAAATCAAGTGGCAATAGCCTCCAAAATCAAGCGGCAATAGCCTCCAAAATCAAGCGGCAATAGCCTCCAAAATCAAGTGGCAATAGCCTCCAAAATCAAGTGGCAATAGCCTCCAAAATCAAGTGGCAATAGCCTCCAAAATCAAGTGGCAATAGCCTCCAAAATCAAGTGGCAATAGCCTCCAAAATCAAGTGGCAATAGCCTCCAAAATCAAGTGGCCATTTTTAAAACTAGCAGGGCTTGCTTATATAATTATGTAACTTCGATGTATTGTTACAGGACACTCATGCTTAGTTTTTTACAAACAATCAACACAACACTACAACCCCAGCCAAAAACTGCCGAGGAGTAGCCTCAACCAAGTATTTGACGGGGCTACAATGCATGCATAATTGAATGACACTAAGTGCACTATACCTCGGCCCATTACATTAGCGAAGAGTAGCCTCGCTCAAGTATTACAGTCAAAGCACAGCGCACCTCTTTGTGTTAAATTCATGCATCACTGTATCAAAATTACCAGTTTGTAGACGCACTATACCTTAGCAAAAATACTGACGAAGAGTAGCCTCGCCCATGTACTCATGACAAAAGCACAATGCATTCCATTCATCCATTTGAACTGGTAACGTTAAGAAATGACTTAACCAAGCATGAAAATCATTCTACCCTCAAAAATAGTACTAGCATATTACTCCACTATTTATGCGCACTAATACCTCAACAGAAATACTGACGAAGGGTAGCCTCGCCCAAGCATTTAAGTCGAAAGCATAATGCACTCTTAAGACTCGACAATACCATCAGGGGGTACCCTGATCAGGTCTTTATCGGAACTAGTGTCGAATAAGATGCCAATGTTAACTTTTAAAATTAATTTACCCAAATAATAGGAAATGACAAATAAACCACACAAGCTCTGCCAGTTAAGTTAAATATTATTTAGCGAGTGTTACATACCTTTTTGATAAGTCTTAGCGAAGGTGGGCGCGTACTTTTGGACGTGTCACTTCTGATATATAAAGAAAACTCTTTTATGCTAATAAATCACTTTACTAATATCAAACAAACTTAGAAATATTACAGTCTCGATAATACAATCAGTATAACTTCAAATTACAAGCAGTGCAAACTTTAATATTTTAACCTATTAGTCGGGGCGTCTTACTGGGTGGACCGCCGTTTTTGAACTGATTCAACGATCCCCAAGTGTGCGGCTCGTCTCTTATTTTTCCCACCACGCCGTTATACAAACGAAATGGCGGTTGGCCGTGTTGCCAATCGAAATAAATAAAATACAGAATAAGAAATCATGACACAAGCTAAGCAGAGCTTGTGTTACTAAATAGCTGATAAACCTACTTATATATTTCTAAATACATAGGTACATGTTATAGATAAATTACACCCAGCCACAGAACAAATGATCATGCTCATCACACAAACACTTGTCCTGGGTGGGAATCGAACCCACGACCTACCGGCATAGCAGTCAGGGCTACTAACTAGGTACTAGACCAACAGGTCAGTCAAGTTAATTGGTGATTAATGCTCGTGCCGTCGCTGTATGAGAAGAGGCCTTAGCCCTGCAGTGGGACAGTTACAGGTTGGTATTTTCTGTGGCCCTACTGAAAAGCGGTATAAGTCCAATTTTGTCGAAAATGAGTTAAGTGTACCAAAGTGATCAGAAAACCGACATTTACAGTTTTTTTTTTGTGTCAGTTGGACCCTTTTACACAAAGTAACTTTCTTATTTTTAGAGATAGCTTAGATCTGCCTTCACCAAACGAAAGAGCATTTTTTTCTGATCACTTTGGTACACTTAACTCATTTTCGACAAAATTGGACTTATACCCCTTTTCACTAGGGCCACAGTTATAACGTAAAGGTGTAGTCAACTATTCTGAAATGAATTGAAATAAAATTTTATTTATTTGCCAGAATACACAAACAAATGTAGGTAGGCGAGGTACCTACCCGCACACCAAACAATATTGTTCGACTGTACTTAGTTTATTGTACTTAGACTTTAGTTGCGCAGTTGCGACACACAGCAAGCAAGCCTGGCCGCGAGTGCTGCAATCGCTTTGGCAATGTGTAGTGCAGGTAAGCAGCTTGGCTACTCGCAGTTGAAGATCACGAACTAACCTTACTAGTAGTGTACGTGATAGATCAGGACGAAGCTTTATTAAAAAGGTTTTTAGAAGAAAAAGTCCTGAAGCAAATCGTGAGTACATTTTGTTCTGTTGATACTATATGTAAAGGTATTTAGTTTCCAATTAGTGTTTAGCTAATTATGTCTACTTCGTTGTTTTGTTGCGTTTGATGTTAATGATTCTGTATAGTTAACCGACTTTGAGAAAAACAAGCGAGATTCAGATTTCAGATTTATTTATTTATTTGCCATCAATGTGGGTGTGTAGACACTGGTTTAGGAATGAGATGGAACATGGTTGAGAATTTTCGCTACATTACCTTACGGCACGCAAATTCATTCAAAATTATTTTACATACTTACAATTATAATTGAATCAAAATTGTTATTAATTGGCAATTAAATATGTCAAACACTGACATATACTGTCTAAACAATCTAGTTAACATTATTATAAATAACAAGTAGTTAAAAAAACAAAAATACAATAAAATCTTATCATGCTTGCACTGATTGATCTGGTCCCCTCATAATCTGTGTGGTTCTTTCCTCAAAATACCATTTCGGACATTGATCTGCATGGCTCTTACATGATTTGACTAAATAATGTCTGGACTTTAAAAGAGACTTTGAACTCTTAATTTCTTTCGGTGTTTCTTCTCAGAGGGTAAAACTTCGATCTCATCTACTAGTTAGGTACAAAAAAAATACGAGTAATAATTATCATTATTTCATGTTTTATTTTTTAACATTAATATAAATTGCAATGTTTGGAATAAATAATTATATAACTTTTTCTTTTCGTATGGTAAGTAATGATGGTGTCAGAGTTTTAATGCCGCCCATGGGCCTCTGACTTGGCATGAATCCGTTAAGTCAAAGGTGCGTGCCTTGAGCTAGAACTCGAGATCTATGACTTGTTACTCCATCGGTCACAACACTGCCTAGAATGTAAGAAAATCATTGCAGAGAAAAGGCCTCTTCTTTTCATACAGAGAAGGCACGAGCATTGATCACCACGCTTGCTCAAGGCGGATTGGCGATTACAAACTTAAAGTCAAAGTCAAAGTCTTTATTTGCTTCAAAACATGGTATTTAGAGGTGTTACAGTTAAAACAGGAGTTCTACATGTTTAGCTATTAAATCTATAGCATGCAAAATTGAGTAACATTGTAACTTGTTTATTAAATTTGCTAAAATTTATTTTCGAAGAATGCTTTAAGGGAGTAGAAATTATGAACATTCAACCATTCCAATTCCAACATTTTACTTTTAAACAGTCTACTATTTTTTTTTTAGCTCTATAGGTACCTATTTTATTATAATTTTTTACACACATAGCTAGACAACTTTTGCTGTATTTGGACAATCTGGGAGTGTCATAAAAAACTAGTCGTATATTAACTTTATCTGCAGTTTAGGCCATAGATACCAAGAGGAAAGATTTGTAGTTTTGTATGTAACGAATAAACTTAAAAACTTCTAGACCGATTTGAAAACTTCTTTCACCGTTGTGAAGCTTCACTATCCCTGGGTGACATAGGCTACTTTTGATCGCTGTATTCCCACGGGAACGGGAACTACGAGGGTAAAACCCCGTGACGTCCGTGTAGGTGGATATAAAATACAACACCTTATAAGTTATAATGTAACGTAGGTACCCAACACCAAAGAGATTTAAGAAGAGAGCATGCGAAGAATCCTATGTCTCAGTAACGCCATCTAGAATAAATATACCAATATTGGAGCGGCAGTGAAGCGTACTGAGATAAACTCATAAACATGTGTCCACTCGGACGTAAGTTTCGGACGGACGAAAATTTTGCCAGTTGTCCCGTCTGTTAATACACCACTCATTTTTAATTAGTACAAATGCTTAAAGGGCTTATTCTAGACTGTCTTCTCATTATTTTTGTAAAGTATCAATTTTATTAATAATATTCATAAACAGCAAAGTTATTAGCGTTTGTTTATATCCCAAAAAGTCACCCAATTTATGGAAATTCTGTACCTACAGGCTATTCATGACATAGTAGTATTCATTAATCGTCATCTCTCGCTCAATTTCGCGGGATCTCGCTCAAGCATGCTCTGTCTCCAACAGCTGTTTTCGTTATTTAAGTTTAACAAAATAGTGTCACATTTCAAAACTGAACTTCGTTTTTTTTACTTTTGATTACGCAAATATGATCAGTAACAGGTACGGATACAGCCCAATTTTTGTTGTACTAATTAAAAAATAGGGGTGTATAGTAAGTAGGTTGAATATCTTTGCCCAACACTTAAGTAGTTCTTAGAACTTACTGTCTCGCCCTTGAGACGTCATGACATCTTGTCACACCTAAGCAATCGCAATGCTTTATAAGCCGACATCAACATGGTTGTGAAAAGACGGCGAATGACGAATTTTTTATTTGTTTATTGCCAATTTGAGGCGCTTGTGGCTAAAAGCCGCAATGGTTGAAGGTTAAACTATGTACCTACGGTTCACAACTAAACCACTCCGTGCGTCGGAAAGCACGTTAAGGTGGATGAGCAAGAGTATTTTTTTGCAATTTGCTTTTCGGTTTAAGGTTGTATGTTGATTAAAATATGATTCGCGAATCGCGACCAGTAATATGCAACTGCAGAATATTTTTTATTTAAACTAAACCGCGAATCGGCACTTTTTAAATGTCAAAAATGACATGTCAGGTGACTGTTATAATAGGTATGTCATTTTTGACATTTAATTAAGTAACGCCTGTATGTACTACCTATCGTCTTTAGGGGAACAAGAAGTGGCCGCAAAAAGTCAAATTATTTATTTCAAGTGGCCATTTCAAAGGTAGTTTTGAACGTCAAACTTACAAGTTCAATAAAATATTAATTAATCTAGTTGCCCCTTCCAAAAGGTACAGACGCCAACACGTCAAGTTACCCCAATGTGTCAAATTTCTTTGATCGTTTTAATAAGGTTCATATTCAATTGGGAAAATTTGACACATTGGGGTAACTTGATGTGCTGGCGTCTGTACATACCTACTTAGTTTCGAATGGTGAAGAATGGGCAAGAGTATCCGTACTTACTCTATTAAAATGAACATGCACCTTATTTCATTTGGAATAAAGTTGAAATAGTATCATATAGTAATTTGACACTTTGGGATAGATAATTCTGCCGTACTAAACGCAAAAGCGGTATCTCAGACAAAGCTAGTTTCGATAAAATTGAAGTTTTGTAAATAATTAATTATACTTAGTTTCCTTTTTACTTTACAGATTGATTGAACCTTTTCCAGTTTCTTTTAAATGTTTTAATTTGATCCGATTAGTGTATTAGATGTGTCTTTCTGTAAGCTATCCGATGCTATAAAATCAAATTTATGTTTTATTTTTGAGATACCGCTTTTGTGCTTAGCACGGCAGAATTGACGTGCTGGCCTCTGTACCTAAGTTCGTAGGAACACGTCTGTGTGATCCTACTAATTTTGACTAGAAAGTTTATAACAAACTACACAGCTAGTGATTGATAATTAAGTTACACTAGTTTCTTTCGTCGTAATAACTGCAACTAATTAATTACTTATTCTGGAAAATATAATTAAGAAGTTACTTTGCATAGTAAGTAATTACTATGCTGCAGTTAAGAAATAAAATTATAAAAACTTTCCAAAATATAAGAAGAACTAAAGTTCCTATTTTACTTAGTGAATTATTTTAATTAGTAGGTACCTACAGGTAAAGAGAGGTGACTCTAAAAACCTTGGATGAATTCAATTTATACCTACTCGATTTATTTTGAGAATGCAATTAATTAGTTAAACACACATGTACACGTGACACAGATAAATAAAATATCCCCCGGGTCCCGGGTTCGATCCTCGGGTCGGACAAAACTTTGTTGTCTTTTTCTATTTGGAATTTCTCAGTAGCATCTCGGAGGCTGGATTTGTGCCCGAATTATGGCAATAGGCTTGCCCCCTATTTCATGGGACTTAAACATGACTGGCGAAATAAGGGTGTACCTACCTCCTACGGGTACACATCTGCCTTACCTTTTGAGAATTACAGGCGTAATGTTTGTTGTTATAATAGATGAATATTCCACAACTTTCACACAACGCCATTTACTCCCAAACTAAGCAGAGCTTGTGCTATGAGTACTACTGATAAACATATCTAAATACATACATAGTTGTAGATAAAGTACATACACCCAGACACAGAACAAATAATCGTGCTCATCAAACATCTTGGATAGGGATCGAACCCACGACCTCTGCCATAGCATTCAGGGTCACTAGTCACTAACCACTAGACCAACGGGCCAGTCAATCATTAAAAGCAAAAATTGAAATGAACTAAATTAACTAAATAACATAGTACACGACAAAACTATATACACCATTAAAATCTATCTCAAACGAAATATGTAATAATATAATTATTAAGTACCGATACAGAAATTAATAATATAAAAATAATACATACTTACTTTATAAATAAATATAAAAATAAAATATAATATAACAGAGTTAACAATAATATATAAATTAATAATATAAAAAACAATAATATAAAATAATGAAATATAATTTATAATAATATATAAAATATTAACAGTACAATAAAATATAATATAAAAATATATACAATACTTATATTATACAATTATAATTATACAAAAATACTTGATTATTGACCATTTACCGAAATTGTATACCAAGCCCTCTTCCTCTCTCCTACTACCTCTGCTGTGACAGGGTCCATAGTGATTCTGCTATAATTTTATTTATAAGACCTAATGTTACACTTTGGAACGCAATAAAGTATTGAGTATTGAGTATTGAGTATTGAGTAAATAACTAACTAACTTGTCTGTTAATTTATCTTACACTTTGAAATAATACTTCAATAAAACGTAAGTAGGTATTACTTTCTTATTGAAATCCATTTTTCCAACTGACATTAGTTTTACTTAAACAAATATCAACCTTATATTGAAATTGAAAAAAAAAATGCGTGTTTTGGTGCGTGCGTACCAAAATGTGTGGTTCGATAGCTTAAATTTTGAATTTACGAACAAAAATGCTGGCTTGATCTAGAAGAAACTTACCGACGTCTTTTCTCCGTTTTGCGCTGTCCCGGGACTAGGAATCCATTTACAGATGTTCACAGCACTTAGCACACGAGGATTAGACAGTTTTCACAGTTGTTATTTAGTAATTTTCAGAGTTTTCTTAATATTTTACGGAGCCGCGCACGCGTTTTCTTTCTTTTTTATATCCATTATGATTAAGTTTATTGTAGAGACGCCAGCACATCTCGTGACCCCGATGTGTCAAAGGAGAATGCCAATTTCTGCCCCAAAGTGTACAGAGATCATTGTAATACAAATACTTATAGTAAAATGAGATACGAATTTTAGAAGATAACTAACATTCCATACCAGACGTGGAAAAAAACTCACAATAAAAAGTATCTTTCGTTTTATTTCACTTGAAAGTACCCTCAACATTGCCATATAATATTAACAAAGAGCAAAACAGGGAAAAACTATCTTAACACATACCTGGCCCAAAATGTTAAATATTTGTAAGTTAGCGTAACTTAAAACGTAATACATTATTATTAGTGTTTTATGTTTTCTTATCCATAAATCGAACTGTAATATTGTTAGATTAATAGTTTAAAATAATCTGAGCATTCATATCTATCATTATTTTACTTTTATTTTGGCAACACTCAAGTCTTCGATCAAACGTCAAATGTCATTATGTCACAAAATGTTCTGTCTACAAATGATACTAACCATAATAGATTTTCTTTGAAAAATAATGCCCTCCCAGTGCTTTAAAACGAATACACTGTGTATATTAATGCCTGGAAAAGATATCTAAACATGTTTATACCTTAATGTTTACAATAAACATAAAAATACTTTAGCTGGTAGGTACAAAAACGGTCTCTTTAAACCTTTATAACTTTTGTCCTCGACTGCTGAGCAATATGCGCCTTTTATACTTTTGTTGTAGAAGATCTTTACTATTAAATTACATAGATTTCATTTATGTACAGCCTGGGGCACAGGTTCATACAATTTTTGGCATTGTCTTTTCCTTGATCGTTTTTCTACTTTATATACCTATTATCAAACAGAATAAGGTGCATATTCAATTGGGAAAATTTGACACATTGGGGTAACTTGATGTGCTGGCGTCTGTACAACGACAAGTGCCATTGAAACATTCGTAAATATTTTTGGTGTGCTAGTGAAAACTGTACTTTATGTGAGTGTCTTAAAACTTTATTTAGAAAAATACACATTTGAGAACATTTTTGGAACTACCCGTAAGTTGTTGTTGTACTTAAGTATGTATTTTTGTGTGATTTTTTTTCCGGTTTTTATTTACCTACGTCTGTCGAAAAACTTCTAATACCGGATACGGAATTACCCAGAACCAGGTTTTCGCCCCATTGGCAGATCAATGTACTTAAAACAAAATAGATACAAAAACTTTTTTGCAAAAAATAAAACCGACTTCAAAAAAAACACTAAACGGTGTAAAATAACTCTAAATTCGGAAGTCTGTGGCTTTGGTGGGTTTGTCTTACTCATGATGGGCCACCGACTTCCGAATTTAGAGTTATTTTACACCGTTTAGTGTTTTTTTTGAAGTCGGTTTTATTTTTTGCAAAAAAGTTTTTTATTTTTCCATTTTTAGTTGTTACCATAAACATATTTGCCATGAATTTATTTTATATTGTTAATTGTTAACAATACATGTCATCATAATAGGGTTTTCCACTAATCCCTAATAAATTAAAATTAACATACCTAACTGACGAAATCTAGGTATATTGTACCCTCCTGCGTACCCCTCAGAGCATACAGGCGTGATGATACGTCATTATGTTGTATAAACAATAAACATCCAAGCGATTCCAGCAATCACGACAGATTTGCTGTTTATTTTTGAAGAGTTCCGTTGTATATCTCCGAAGATCAGCACCAGATCTTCACCAAATTAAAATGGGACCACCTCAGGAGTATACTCTTTCAAATAAAAAAAAATTTTTGAGAATCGGTCCACAAATGGCGGAGAAATCAGGTAACATACATAAAAAAAAAAAAAAAAAAAAAAAAAAAAAATACATACACACGAACATAGAACCTCCTCCTTTTTTGAAAGTCGGTTAAAAACAAGTTTAATTACAGAAAAGTTTTCGTTCAAATTATCATAATATACTATTCTACTATTAAGATTACATTTCCCACGACAAAATTTCACACGGTGTAACTAAATAACTGAAAACGTCTTCAGGAGGTCACTTAGGAGGATACTTATCATTGTGAATTTTGTATGGGACCAACTTTGAAGTCCGGCTCCCTGTTTTTGAGACACAGGTACTTCCACGTACACAGACACAGGTATATTATGCGTTTCAAATAAGAATAGGAACGTCAATGACAAATGAATGAATGATGATGAAAAGTACGGCCTGCAACGAAACCTCAATCGCGTGTCAATTATTTCGTTTTTTGTTTTTCCGTGTCGATTATTCAAAATGAAAAAAAAAAACGTCAATTAATTAGTCTTGTGAAGTGCTTACGTTTTATTTATTCATTCTGTTTGTTACACGGTTGTTTGTTGTTGTTGTTGATATTTGTTTTTGTTTTCATCTCCCTGACTGCTCGAAAATGTGTGAACGAGGCGCTGTTTTGCACGGGAGGGCTCGAGGGATTATCTCCAATGTAAACAAATACTTTGAGAGCACAATTTAGAGAATAATTCGTTCGTAATTCGTAAATAAATTATATTAAAAAAACCTTTTTTTGCTGATCTTACACAATTTATTCGAATTGACAGCAAAGACGTCACAAACGCATAGTACAAGCGTTTCAACCATACTATAAGCTCTCAAGCTTAACTTGGGACTAAATGGCGTTGTGTGAAAAGTTGTAGAATATTTATTTATTTTATTTAACCGCCATCACTACCTTCCCCTAAATGTTCAGGGAAGAGAATCTATTTAATGCAATATTTCGGCAATTCTTAGAATCTGCTGCAGTAACAGGATCTGGAAATGACTGAAATATTCCATTAAATAGGTACATTTTTTCCCACCAGATGAAAAATTTAAAAATCCTGACAATTGTCCTGATTTTCATAGGAAGGTCCTGATCACTACCTACTTCACGCAGAGAGTCATTCCTCATGAAGTCGTGATTGATGTTGATTGTAATTCTCTCGTTCTAATAAAAAAAAAACCTGAAAAAGGTACCGAATTTAAATTGAAAAATTTAATTCTGAGATTTCCAAATTTTGGCAGCAATCCTGTTATGAGCTTGAATATCCTGAAATCTCTGTATATATGGAGCTAGATATGGTAACCTTATTCCCGAAGCAATTGTGCCGCGTAAGCACCTGCGTCACCCGAAACGATAGGAAGCCGTGTCTCTTCCCGAGCCAGCGCTCAAGCACCGGCTGGACCGCCTCGATGGTAAACGAGGCGCGAAATCCTGTCCCGCCATTCCGCCACCAGCAGGCCTAGTCATATTACAAATTTTATTTCTATTATCGTAATCGATAAGGCGACAATAGAAAGAAAATGACGTATATGGAATCAGCTGTTTGTCAACTGTCAAGTGTTAACGAGTAGAATTTGTAATATGGCTGAAAAAGAAATACACTTGACAGTTGACAAAAAGCTGCAGGCCTAGCCATAATACAAATTCTATTTCTGTTATCGTAATCGATAAGGCGACAATAGAAAGAAAAAGGCGTAAATGGAATCAGCTGTTTGTCAACTGTCAAGAGTGTTAGCGAGTAGAATTTGTAATATGACTTTATACCTATGATTGAAAATGACACACTTGACAGTTGTCAAACAGCTGATTCTATATACGCCATTTTCTTTCTATAATAATAAATAAATAAAGTTCATAGCGACTATCGCTGGGCATTTGAGCAAAGTGTTCAACGATTAACTGTCAAACAGCTAGTTCCGTATTGGCTATCATCAGTGTGTATCTAGGACGACGACATGCGCACTCGCAGAGATGACCGTACCCTGTGTGATAGTCACCGTAACTTGAAGTCTACTAAAAGTGTGTTTGCAACTGGGCGTCAGTTAGACACTGGGAATGAAGAGATAGCCAATAGCTCTGCTGGCCCCAGGGTGAGGATTCGGCCAGTACTCCAGCCGCCTCGTAGCAGATCGTGCGATAACCCTTGATGACTTAAATGGCCTTCGCTCTCTACGCTATCCGCAAACTGCCGGCCGTCAGTAAACTGTTCGCCCCTTTTTTTGGGAACGGGTGGAAAGTACTCATGAATGTCCTCCGCCCCAGGCAGGGCGGATCTGAGGGGTCTGCCAGACTCTTACTGACTAAAAAACACCTCGGTGTTCCGTCTCACACCTACGCTGGGGTCATGGGAACAGAAGATATCCGCAACCCCCGACTGGTGCTCACCTTGCGGGCCTCGCGAAATCAGCGAGGGGAGTGAGGTGTTAAACTCCCTTCTATACGTAGGGATCGGCGGACGTCCCGGAGTCCGTCGCCCCTGAACCTATTTAGGGGGGCTGGAAGAGGGCGTTGTCCACCCTCCGCCTGTGCCCCAGCAGACGCTCTGCTCCGGGTCGGGTGAGTGGAAGTAATCTCCCTCTCCCTTTCTGCAGCCTTCTGCGAGACGACTGTTTCGCAGAAGGACACCACCGCGTCCCAGGACTCATCGCTGGCGACCATCTTCTCGACCACGGCCGACAGCGACAAGTCACTGCCTACTCCAGACATGAGATCACGGCGCGGCTCCTCCCAAGCGGCACAACCTGCCAGCGTGTGCCGCGCCGTATCCATGAATAGGTAGGCAGATTTTAAGATAACGAAATAAATATACAAACGCTCAATAACATTATAATTGGCTTTACCGTAGGCAACTACGTCAGGTACGAAGTTCGCATCCGTTGTTGTTTTTATTATCATAATTATTTTAAAGGCAGTCACACACTGAGAGATATTTAATAAATCAGTAGAAATCTGAAGACGAACACGAACAGCAGGGCTACTGCGTATCTCTGTTGACCACTGTGCAAAGTGTTTCGTATTGGCTGTCATCAGTATAGCAAATTGTAGATCCAAAAACTTTTGAAGTGGGTTTTATTTTTTGCAAAAAAGTTTTTTATTTTTCCATTTTTAGTTGTTCCCATACAAATATTTGCGATGAATTTATTTTATATTGTTATTTGTTAACAATACATATCACGGTAATAGGGTTGTCCACTTATCTCTAATAAGTGAAACTTAACATACAAAAACTGTCGAAATCTAGGTATGTTGTACACATCTGCGTACCCCTCAGAGAATACAGGCGTGATGATACGTCCTGATGTAGTATAAACAATAAACATCCAAGTGATTCCAGCAATCACGACAGATTTGCCGTCTATTTTTGAAGAGTTCCGTTGTATAACTCCGAAGATCAGCACCAGATCTTCACCAAATTAAAATGGAACCACCTCAGGAGTATATTCTTTCAAATAAAAAAATAATTTTGGGAATCGGAAATCCACAAATGGGGGAGAAATCAGGTAACATACATAAAAAAAATACATACACACGAACATATAACCTCCTCCTTTTTTGAAGTCGGTTAAAAACAATAATGACTACTTCTACTTTAAAAAGTATACCTTTTGTGTTGTGAAAATTGTGCTTCTGTATAAAGACAGATAGAATTAAAAAGACAACATATACACATACCTATAACCTAACCTAACTTACCATACCTATCCTATAGCGAACCTAACTACCTAACCTAACTACCTTAATTGAAATGAAAAATTGATTTTGGAAGATACAAAATACATAATTTTAAACTGAACTAATGCGCTGCGTGTCTCTATGTTACATACAATACTAGAATAAGCAGGTACGTAGGTAGAATAAGGGGGTACTATATAAACTAGTATTAACTCTATTGGTATATCACCCATACATAAAGTGCTACTTGGACCGCCTAGTGGTAAGTGGCTCTGATTGCTGTACCGGAGGTCACAAACGTTTGTCTAATGAGCACGATCATTTGTTCGGTTTGACCTCAATTAGGGTTATGGGCATGCTCACAGTGCCCATAACCGTGGATCAGCGCTTAAGCAGGTGACTTCTGTATTATTTCAGGTACGTTATGGGAATCCAATAAACGTGACCGGCCTGTTGGTCTAGTAGTTAGTGACCCTGACTGCTATGCCGGAGGTCGTGGGTTAGATTCCCACTCAGGACAAATGTTTGTGTGATGAGCACGATCATTTGTTCTGTGTCTGGGTGTAATTTATCTATAATATGTATGTATTTAGAAATATATAAGTATGTTTATCAGCTGTTTAGTACCCATAACACAAGCTCTCAAGCTTAGCTTGGGACTAAATGGTGTTGTGTGAAAAAGTTGTGGAATATTTATTTATTTATTTATTTGTTTTATTTCCTCAAACGCAATGTATTTTAACCGTGGCATGGCAAAACGCATGCAGCGAGCCTTCGGACGCCCGCCCCGTCAAATCGTTCGTTAGAGTATTTCAACATCCATTGTTGGTTTTTTTTTATTTTATCCGTATTATTATTTACGTAAATGGAGTGCTACTTACAGAGAATGTATTATACATTGATATGAATCTAAAAAACCTGAAAACGAATAAAAAAATGTAAATATTCCTGAGAAAAAATTCGGAGGATTATGATTCAAAATCAGGAGCTTAATGCACCCTATCAGTTTGAGGAGGACTGTCCCTTACACCCTATATGTTGGTGTGTACGATCATATTTTGTTCTGTGTCTGGGTGTAATTTATTCTACTAATCTTATAAACGCGAAAGTTTGTGAGAATGGATAGAAGGATGGATGGATGGATATTTGTTACTCTTTCACGTAAAAACTACTAAATGGATTTTAATAAAAATTGGGATGAAGTTAGCTGACACCCTGGATTAACACATGGGCTACTTACTCAGGCATACTTTTTATCCCTGTATTCCCACGGGAACGGGACCTACGAGGTAGTTTCTAATATGTATGTAAATAAAAATATCATATGCTCTGCTTAGGTAGATTATTGAAATATTATTATTGTCACTTCTAAGCCGTAGTGTAATGAGATTCACAGAATTTGCCATTGAATGTTGACATTAGTACCCAGTTCATAGTAATGGGGTTCTGTTGGGACCTTTTTTACCTACGGAACCCTAAAAAGTTGTAAATAAAATCAGGTTTTTCCGCCTACCTATTTTGTTTTTATAGTTAATCTTTTTATTTACAAACTAAAGGATAATCGCCTGTTAATTATGTAATTAAGTAATAACATAAAAAAATAATTTTAGGTACCTACTGTCTCGTTGGATGTTGTTGTAAGAGCTACTGCTAAGCACGATGTGTTAGGTTCGATTCACGGGTCGAGTAAAAGGTATTTATCCGTCGGTTATTGGCAATTGGCTTGCCCATTATAATAATAATAATACCAGACTGTTACTGACCTACTCCAGGGCAACCTCGTGCTTGAGCGGAAGGTGCCTTAACCTCAGAGCCATCAATCAAGACACGCCCCCTTTCAGTTTCTTTTGATTTTACGGGTTCAAACTTACCTTGTGAATAGTCTAATTAAAATACTTAAATCATTTGACTTTGACTTTGAACTCTAAAAAAAACTAATCGTTAGATCAAAACCATTTCAAATGATGCATAAATATTCGGCTTAAATACTTCCTCTCAAATCTTTTTATAGAAACGAATATTAAAAAGTCTATAAATAACGCGAGCCGGTTGGTCAATAAATCACTCAGTGTGCAACATGTATTTATTTAGTGTGGCAACACAGCCGGTAAACGCGTCTCGAAATAGACATTTGCAAAATGTTAACCTTGATAAAAATAGATACCTTGTATAATATGGTATTTTTGATTGAGCTTTTTCTAACACTTAACTTTTAAAAGAGTAAGTATGGACACATATACATACATACATATTGCACATTCTTCTCCATATGAAACTACCTTTTGAAATGTGCTACTAGAATCATTTCGGAACCCTTCTAAGATCACTTTGTTGTCCATTTGGCTGTCTGTCTGTTTGTCAAGGCTCTTTATTTCAGAAATGCGTAGAAGTATTAAGTTGAAATTTAAACCGTATAAGTACTCAGGTCTACGGTCCCATGAAGTTGTGGAAAAAAGTATGTGAAAAAAAGATACGGACGTTTATTCAGCAAAAAACGTAACGTAACGTAAACGTATTTCGACACTCTTAAGGGAATCAAAATTTATAGGGTACTTCCCGTTGACCTAGAACTATGAATTTCGATAAGTAGCATCGTTATAAAACACAAATACAAGAAAAGTCTAAAAACTATACATTTGTGACTAAATCTTAAAGAAATATGGGGTCTATATTTTTACTGACCTATCTATATCTGGCCTAGTCTATTTTTTTTGACTGGCTCTTTGGTCTAGTGGTCGCAAGCGCTACTGCGGAGCACGAGGTCCCGGGTTCGATCCCCGGGTCGGGCAAAGTATTCATGAGTTTTTCAATCTGGAATTTCTCAGTAAGTAGCAAATTTATAGCCATAGGCTCTATATTGGGTCGAAATTTCAAATTGAAGCTTCTAGTTCAAATTGGTGCCATACAATACAACATGGCTATGCTGCCAGTCTTTTGGGTACAAAACCAGCGGACAGCAATGCGTATGAGTTTTTATGATTTCGTATTTTTAGATTTACTAAGTAGTTGGTTTTCTAATGTATATTTATTTGAGACTTGTACTTAATTTAATCTAGCTAATTATTATCCTCATTGTAATCCTAATTAGTCAAAAGATTTCATGTTACTTACAATAACAAAAGATTTTTTTTAATTATCAGTAATATTATTACGTAAAAACAAATTAAGTAGGTAGATACCTACCTACGTATTTTTCAATTAAGTACTAGTTTTTTAATTATGCTCAGGACCTTGATTATAACTCGCATGATGGCGATGAAACTTGTTACGTTGTATTTTCGCAAAAAAAAATAGTTTAACTGAACTCATTATCATTATGTATGTACAATAATAAATATTATAAGTACCTACCTAAATGATAATGACATTGAAAATTAAAACTGAGATGACCTAGCATAATAAGCACCTATATGACATAGACTTAAATGTATATTTTTGTTTATTTTATTTAATTATTGTTAAAATGCATGATCAATTTTATTACAAATTAATGAATTTATTAGTTAGAATCAAATTAATGATTATATAAGATTTTATATTAAGTAATGAACTTTGTATTTTTTTGGGAAATAAATGGCTTAAATAATAATATAATAATGATATAGTAGACGTGATTTTTTTTAGTAGGTACTTAAACTAGGATAAAATTTAAAAAAAATATATATATACCACCGAATTGAGAACCTCCTCCTTTTTTTGAAGTCGGTTAAAAATGTGCCTCTACAACGATCATGCGTAACTATTAAGCGTACGTAAATACAAAGCGAGTCTCTAATGAGCCTTTTGTGTTAGATAAAATTTTATTAGAATGACGACATATTAAATATATATATTTATATATATATTTATGTATAACCTAACCTAACTTACCATACCTATCCTATAGCGAACCTAACTACCTAACCTAACTACTTACCTTAATTGAAATGCATTGATTTTGAAAAATACAAAATACATAATTCTAAGCTGAACTACTGCGCTACGTGTCTCTATGTAACATACAATACTAGAGTAGGTAGTAGTATTTAAAAAAGTAGCAGTAGGAGGTATTAATTAAAACCGATTGGTATATCATCCGTACATAAAGTACTAGGTACTTTGAGTGGCGCATTGATATAGAGGATACTGACCCTACTGGGTTCGATTACCACCCAAGACAATTAATGTTTGTGCGATGAGCACTATCGCTTTTTCTGTCTGACCTCAATTAGGGTTGTGGGCATGCCCACAGTGCCCATTGTTTTAAACTGTTTGTTTTATAAAATTGAAAAAAAAAACTGTTTTTTCCCAATCTTCATCATTTAGCCAAAGTTTTCCCAGCAAATAGGCAAACCTTAACAAAATAAAATAATAAATATAAAAATAAAAAAATGTTTATGCAATTTCATTAGGTTTAACCAAAGAGATTTAAAATACTATAGAGCGGGCATGTCAAGGAAATGTCATAGAAAAACTTTGATCCCATGATCCCATGTCTCAGTAACGCCATCTAGAATAATATAATTATGAATATTGGAGCGGCAGCGGAGCGTACTACAAAAAACTCGAAGACTTGTATCCAGCAGGACACACTTTTTCGGATGAAAATTTTGTTCGTGATGTCCGGTCTATAGGTATTGAATGTCTTTGGGTTTAACATACATAAATTGGTGATCACCTTTTAAGCAAGAAGATGCTTGTGTTAGGTGTCTCCGCTCCAAAACACTGTTATTAATGAGGGCATTACATCAAACAAAATGCATATCCGAGACATAGCATTACGAATATTGTGTTAGTGATTGCAAGGTTAGGTAACCTAGATTCTAGTCTAGACTATAAATGACTTAATAAGCTGCACTTTCACTGTGCAAACGCCAGCACGTCAAGCTACTAAAAACTGTCAAATTTTCTCAATTGAACAAGAACTTTAATCTGTTTGCAATAAAGTTGAAAGACTATTGAAGAAAATTAACACGTTAGAGTAGCTTGTTGTGCTGGCTTCTGTGCATAACCTCACGCCTGCATACCCTGAGAGCATTGGCAGAGATGTACACACGGCCACACATCAAGCTATATATACATTTCCTGTTTACACTGACCTCGCATTGTACGGAAATCCTATACAAGATCAGCTTATGCATACTGGAAATGCATAGCTTGATGTGCTGCCGTGTGTACGTGTACTGACATTTAAAATATTTTTTCACTTCTAACTCTATCTTAGATTATCTCCCGTTTCTGTGGGAATACAGTGATAAAAAAACTTTTTTGCAAAAAATAAAACCGACTTCAAAAAAACACTAAACGGTGTAAAATAACTCTAAATTCGGAAGTCTGTGGCTTTGGTGGGTTTGTCTTACTCATGATGGGCCACCGACTTCCGAATTTAGAGTTATTTTACACCGTTTAGTGTTTTTTTGAAGTCGGTTTTATTTTTTGCAAAAAAGTTTTTTATTTTTCCATTTTTAGTTGTTACCATAAAAACATGTGCCATGAATTTATTTTATATTGTTAATTGTTAACAATACACGTCATCATAATAGGGTTTTCCACTAATCCCTAATAAATTAAAATTAACATACCTAACTGACGAAATCTAGGTATATTGTACCCATCTGCGTACCCCTCAGGGCATACAGGCGTGATGATACGTCATTATGTTGTATAAACAATAAACATCCAAGCGATTCCAGCAATCACGACAGATTTGCCGTTCATTTTTGAAGAGTTCCGTTGTATATCTCCGAAGATCAGCACCAGATCTTCACCAAATTAAAATGGGACCACCTCAGGAGTATACTCTTTCAAATAAAAAAAGAATTTTGAGAATCGGTCCACAAATGGCGGAGAAATCAGGTAACATACATAAAAAAAAAAAAAAAAAAAAAAAAAAAAAAAAAAAAAAAAAAAAATACATACACACGAACATAGAACCTCCTCCTTTTTTGAAAGTCGGTTAAAAAGTAGCCTATGTCACCCGGGTCACACATCGGTGAAAGAGTTTTTCAAATCGGTCCAGTGTAGTTTCGGAGCCTATTCAATGCAAACAAACAATCAAATCTTTCCTTTTTATAATATTAGTTTTGATTTATCATTGACATTGTTGAAGAAAAACATCGTGAGGGAACCTGGACTTATACTTAGTATAAGTTTGTAATCGCCAATCCGCCTTGAGCAAGCGTGGTGATTAATGCTCGTGCCTTCTCTGTATGAGAAGAGGCCTTTGCCCAGTAGTAGGGCAGTATCAGGCTGGTGTTATTATGATGATGTAACTATGCATTGATGGGTTTCACGTGGCACTGTGGGCTTTGGGTCGGCCACGGGTGAACCGTGTAGTGGGTCACGTGGTGGGCCGTATGGAAAACGGAGGGATAGGTCGCAGGCACAGAGTGGGCCACGGTTTAAGCCACGGCGTGGGGCACGGTGTGGGACACTGTGTAAAAAATTGTTCAGTATTTCGGTAGGTATATTGTAAATTTGTAATATACTAAGTACACGTAAAACACTGCGCTCCAAAACACAAATAGTCGACTGTGCACGAAAGGCTGCTGAAATTAAATGGGACTGGGCAGGACATGTCTGCCGCATGCCGAACGAGCGATGGGCTCGTAAAACCCAGAATTGGTGCCCTACAGTGACACGGGGCCGCGGCATACCACGAAGGAGATGGCGGGACGACCTGGATGTCTTCCTTGAGAATTGGAGAGAGGTGGCGCAGAAGCGCGACCGGTGGAAGGAATAGAGGGAGGCCTTTGCCCAGCAGTGGGACAATTTGGGCTAAATAATAATAATACTAAGTACACGTTAATGTTAGTAGGTCAAGGTCCCAGGTCAGTAGGCAAGTCTCTGCGACACCACACCGTACGGATTACAAGTCCATACATACCGCCGCGCTGCAATGCTTACTTACCTCAGCCGCATTCATTTACACAATCATTTTCATGGAGTGTTACTTTTGACATTTTATGTCATCATTAAGCATATAAGTAGTGATGATGTTTTTAACCGACTTTCGAAAAAAGAGGAGGTTCTCAATTCAGCTGTTTTTTTTGGGTGTCTCATAACTTCGTTGTTTGGTCCCGATGAAATCAGTTTAATAGTTCGGTTGTAATATCATACAAATGGGACAACAATAAAAAAAAAACAAAACAAAAATTCAACCAACTTTATTAAAAAAAACCGCTAACAGAAATGTAAGTATTTCACTCTAATTTCGGATGTCTGTGGCCAATGACCAATGATCAATAATATTATAGTATTGGATCCCGTTAAGAACGACCTTCACCGAGCTGGTTAATGGATGAAACCAATTTTATAATTATGTAATTTAATATTCATTTGCATATTCTATGGACTTCATACCTCTATTGGTAAGGAATTTGTCTTTTAACCAAACCAGGGAAAAAATATTTTTTTTATATCCTGGACTGAAATGTTTTAGGCAATCATAATATGCAATAATATATTTATTGGCATGATAAATTTAATTTAAAATAGATTTCATTCATTAACCAGCTCGGTGAAGGTCGTTCTTATAGGGATCTATTTATAGACTATTAGGAATGAACCCATTTTTTTTTAAGTTTTTCCTTTATCGTCAGGGTCTGCTTACAGTCTATCCACAACCGGCATAATATTAAAACCAAATGAAAAGCAATTTACTAAAATAGTAGACTAAGGATCAGCACTTTTGAACTTAAAAATTACATAAGACAATTACAAAAAGTCTGCCCTTTCCAGCGGGCCATCAGCACCCTACGAGTGCAATATAATAATAGTTTAAGGATGGCGTTGGGGTTGCCCCATTTCTGCAGCGCATCTGCTATGTTCGCGGAGAGCCACGTTGATGGCTTCCAAGCCATCATAGAGCCCTAACTCCATCCTGAAAATCATGGCTTGGAGATCTATATGACTCTTCGATAACGCATAGCATTATCACAGTCTAAAAACATAGGTACAGTCGTCCGACGAAGCTGTCTAGACAGGGCAATCGTGCGGGGTGTGAGGGGCGAGACGCGGGAAAGCCGCTCCCGCGCTGCGAAGAAACCGATGTTCGTAGTGCGGGAGGTATTATTCAAGTCTAACGCGTGTAGAAGTTGTCGGAATTTTTCCAGAGATCAAAGGCGTCGTCCTTCTGTATTAATATTTATACTGTGGCATTATGAAGAGATGTGATAATAATTAAGCTTTACTAACATCGTGAGGAAACAGGACTGTCCAAGAGATATTTCTTGAGGGCATGTGATGCCAAGTCAGAGTCGACGATAAGAACATCACAAATACTTTTACAAATTCTATTATCGTAATCGATGGCGACAATAGAAACAAAATAGCGTATTTGGAATCAGCTGTTTGTCAACTGTCAAGTGTTAACAAGTAGAATTTATTTGTAATATGGCTGAAAATGAAATACACTTGACAGTTGACAAACAGCTTATTCCATATATACGCCATTTTGTTTCTATAGAAATATAATTTGTAATATAGCTAGGCCTGCAGGATCTATTTCGTCCTCGTAATATGTGTGCTAATCCCTTACATAAGTCTTGTCATACCATTTCTCTCGCGCTAATCAGAACAGCAAACGTGTAACTAGACCTGCTTCTAAAGGGAAACCTGCGGATCTAGCTAGTTAGACAAGTTATTGCGAAATGTTACATGAACTTAGCTAACAGAAAACAGTGCGCACGAGTGTGCCAATTACCAACAGAAATTATCGAGAATCTTAAGAGTACCTATAGTAGGGATAGGCAGAAACTACAGAGCGCCATACTTACGCTACGATACTTCTTTTGCTTCGTTTACATTCATGCATGTTGTCATACACACACGCCAGTTGCGAGTACTACGCACCTGACCTTTTTGAAGAACCTCACCAATAAGGTCTATGTATGCCCTTCCAGGGCGTCCCCTCACGGGGCGTTCCCACTAGAATTTGTCTTGTACATACCTGTCGTATAATCTGATTAATGTATGTATTTCTCAGTAGCAGCTCGGAGTGTGGATTCGTGCCCGATGGATGGCAATAGGCTCACCCCCTATTACATGGGACTTAACCATAACTGGCGAAATGTGGGTGTAGGTACTATCAGGTACACCTCTGCCTAAACCTTCGGGAATTCCAGGCGTGATGTTATGTGTCTGTGTGTGTTTATCCAAAATAATGTAAACCCTATTTTAAAAATGCAAGTTTCTTGCCCATTTTTCTCTATACGAAACCTTTTGGGATGTGCAACTAGAGCAATTTACTTAATTTATTTAACTTGAAGTCTTACGTTCAAAAGTACTTTTCAAGGGTCTAATTGTAATTACTTTGATTTTGAAGAAAAAGGTTTTTCAATTATGGTTTAGTTAGATGTTTTGTAGGAGCTTGCGGCTAAATACGCTTCGTTTTAAAGGTCGGTCCTAAGATGGGTGACAATTCATTGCGTAACAAGACTCCTCCGTGCCTTTTCCTTGCCTCGGAAAGCACCTAAACCCAACTTTGACAGTCGTTCCGGGTAGTCTAACAACCAGTTAAACTAAGAGGTATCGTTACACAGTCGGATTGTGGAGATCAGCGAGGCAGTCTCTCCTTGAAACACACTGGTATTTGGCTGGTTCCGTTTAGACTGGAAGACCTCAACATGTTGCGAAAAAGCAGACAGATCATAGATATCATAAAGTATAGATGATTAGCAATATATACCAACATAATCTAGCTATCCATGTAATTAATAACATAGATTATACATAGATAAGTGATCAGGGCAGTGCACTTTGGTAACATCTAATATGGCTTCATGTTTCATGTAAGTTCCAAGGACTTGTCTTACTAACTGTACTTTCACTGTGGTTGCGACACTGGTTTATACATACTAGGTAATATTGCACACTTATCCTTTAGATTTACCTCATAATACCAGCCAGTTACTGTCCCACTGCAGGACAAAGACCTCTTCTCACACAGAGAAGGCACGAGCATTTATCACCACGCTTGCTCAAGGCTGATGGGTGCTTTCAAACTTATATCATAGTATACATAATTAATACAGTAGGACAACGACTTTGATCTCTGGAAAAATGCCGACAACGTCTACACGCGTTAGCCCTGAATAATATCTCCCGAACTACGAAAATCGTTTTGTTTGCAGTTCGGGAGCGGCTTTCCCGTTTCTCGCCCCTCACAACCCGCACGATTGCCATGTCTAGACGGCTTTATTGGACGACTGTAGGTTTTTAGACTGTGCTTATATTAACTATAAAGTTTTCTTCATTATTTTTTTTGTGTTATTTATTGTCAGGAGAAGTTTGCTATTAAAAAAAACAAATAGGAAAGTTGACCGGAACAATAGAAAATTTAAGAAAACTAAACGATAATTGAACATTTAACACAGGTGACCCGTAGTTTCTGCCTACCCCGACAGGAAAAAGGCGTGAGTTAATGTATGTAAATGATATTTATTTCTATAAATAAGTTCCTAAAAACACTTTTACACGGAATCTTTTAACTAGAAGGTGAGGTCGACGTTTTACTATCTGACTACTCTGAGAAGAAACACCGAAAGAAACTCAGAGGTCACAGTCTCCTTTAAAGTCCAGACATTATCTTGGTCAAATCATGTAAGAACCATGTAGATTAGTGTTTGAAATGGTCTTTTGAGGAAAGAACCACACATACTCGTATGTATATAAGGGGACCAGATCAGTCAGTGCAAGCATTTGTCAGTTATCGTGAGCTCAATTCGGAACTTGAGGAGCTGCACGTTGGCGTCGTATACAAGGTGTTTTTTTTTATATCCCATTACTCTAGGGTTATATTCTGTAGGTAAAAATAATACTATAAAACTCCTAGAATAGATGGTCCAAAAATGCATAATTTCGGAGATATCATCAATCATAATTAAATTATCGGTTGTTTAGTACCCGTAACACAAGCTCTGCTTAGCTTGGGACTAGATGGCGTTGTGTGAATAGTCGTGGAATATTATTATTAAGTATTATTAATATTATTTTTATTACCTACTAGCTGCCCCGGCAAACTTCGTTGTGCCTTTGAGTCAATTTATTGCTCTTATCATTTTTTTTGTATTAGGTATACATACGTTTAATAAGACGACAACAAATAGATCCAAACCAATAATAACTACTACTACTTTTTAAGTAGCAAGTCGCTACTGTGATCTTATTTCAACATTTTGTGTTCGATAGAATTAAAATTACAACATGTATATATAACCTAACCTAACTAACCATACCTATCCTATAGCTAACCTAACTACCTTACTAAAATGTATTGATTTAAAAAATACTAAATTCATAATTTTAATCTGAACTATTGCCTCTATGTTACATACAATTTGTACTTATAGTTTTCCCGGTCTATTTTAATTAAAGTCTTAACAGTAGAATAAGTTCTATTTGCTTAGAATTATTAAAGTTTGTCTCTGTCGTCATTGTTAATTACGTAAATTGATTTCTGAAATAAAAGACTTTTTTATGCTACATAAAACCTCTAATTTTAGTAACAAAATAAATTTCAGAACGTAGGTGCGTATTATAAATTGACAACCATAACTTCTTCCCTCTTATTATAAAACGTGGTCCTAAAAAAGTACCGGGTTTAGTACTAGGTTTAAACCATGAACTTGAATAATCGTTATTACAAAACGAAGTTTATCGCTAGTCCTAGAATTATCTATGGTACCAAAGTTAGACCATCGTGACCCCTAGTTTTACTATGGTACTAAATTGTTAGACGTCAAATTCTTAATTTTCAAGTTAGCTTTCGGAAAGTATTATTTTCAATTTTAACTAAAAATGGATATTGATATGATTGATTTGGAATATTTGGAGTTGTTGGATACACTTGAGAGTTCCCGGGGACCCAACAGAGTTCGTCAGCGACGAAATCCATTTGATTTACCCGACGCAGGTTTTCGATATAAATATAGATCTACGAAACGTTTTGGCGTAAGGATAGTCGATTTACTACGTGAGAATTTATCCTACGATCCTCGAGGATATCCATTAAGTCCAGAAATCCAAATAGCTTGCGCACTATGCAACTGGGCTCGCCATGAAGTAAGTTTGTACCTTGTAATACAAATAAGGCTAACCTGTGCGTCATCAATGTATGAGGCGCCGTTTTCTTCGTATATTTCAATTAGATTGAGAATTTAGGGGTGTTAGTTCAATATAGAATTGTAAGAGAATTATTAGATACTATATATTAGCATATACTATGTAAAGTAATAGAAATATTTTGTTGGTTTCGCCGGGAAGGATACTCCACAGCGCAACCACTCTAAATAAAAGTTTACGTCGAAACTAGAGCTATAGACTTTTTTTTAATAAGACTAGAATTTTATAGACATTCCATAGATTTTTTTACGTTACTTTTACTTGGAAAAGGAAAAGGTGGTTTCGCCAGGAAGCATGACATGTTAATACGTGTACTTATACGAATGCTAAAATAAAATCTGAATTACCTATATTATTATTATACAGATAAGTATTAATAAATCAAACATAGATAGTAACTATTATTTTTAATAACAGGCCAAAATTAGTCTTAAAATACTTATGATTATTATATTATATATATATTTTATTATTATTGATTTGCACACGTTTGACCACTTGATAAACGGTGATGTGATCGACGATGAAGCACGCTTGCCTAGAAGCAACCTGTTCACTCTTGACTTGAAGACCCCTAGGTTGTAGCTATCAGGAAACACCGACACCGGCAGGGAATTCCACTCTTTAGCCGTTCGCACAATGAATATTTTTCCAAAGCGTTTAGTACGTATGGTTAGGATATCTACCATGTACCGGTAGCGCAGTGCCGTACGTCTGGTGGTCCGATGATGAAAAGGACTTGGTGGAATTAAATCGTGCAATTCCGATGCACACTCTCCGAAATTTAACCGGTAGAAATCCGACAGGCTAGCAACTCGGCGTCGATGCTCAAGACTTTGAAGTTTTGACTCAACGTGTGCATCATCTTTTTTTCTTTGGCTGTTCCATTTTCTTAATACACGGCGTACACACGATCTAACATTATTATTACATTATATTTTAGTATCATAACATTACTCGTATGACGCGCGCTGCCAAGTTCACTTCGTTATACGTGTTAGTTATAGTTGTTCCAAACCAGAACAATTTAATTGTGAACATGCATTCAAAAAAATAAAAATTGGATTATTTAAATACCTTTAAATAGCAAAACTTTATATTTCACCACTACAAATAGCAATTTATTAAATATTTTTCTTTCAATTACGTAACAATATTTTGTAAAAAGGAACGGCGCGTAGAACGCTGAACGAATGATTGAATAGTTTTAATATTTTGTTGCTTATAATCTGTGGATAATATTTAGACCAGGGACTATCTTTGGTACTAAGTAGTCCTTTGTTGGTCTACGATTTATAATACAAATGAAAGAATTAACGTTAGTACCGTAACAAACCTAGACCTTTTAGTCCTGGTTAAACCTGGTACTTACGGAAGTTTTATAATAAGACGGCTTGGGTTTAGCTTAAGACTTGTCAATTTCAAATTGTCACCTGATAATGAACTGGGAAGTTTGACTCCTGTCATGTCATCCAAGATGGCGCTGCGTTTGAAAAATGTTTGAGACAACCGATATTCTTGATATTTATTTTTTCGAGGACTTTTCATGATTTTTATTAATTATTATGCTATATGCTATTCCGGACAAAGACAAATCCAAAAAGACCAAAATCATTCACATTGATCCAGCCGTTCTTGAGTTATAAATGGTGTAACTAACACGACTTTCTTTTATATATATAGATGAAAAATTGTAACCAGCTGCCTTATTCTAAACCGTTCGATTGGTTTCCGTGTCGGTAAGGAACCGTTTTCGACAATCTCATTTCCGAGCCGAAGAACTGCCAAAACGCTATTCACAGATCCGAACGGATACGTTTTTTTTCTATACGATTGATCATTGTGTTTATGGGGAACGCTACAAAATGGTAGTAAAAAGATCAGCGTGGTAGAAAATTTAAAGTAGTAAATAAAATGGTTTATTTGAATGTTTCGATCCGTTTAATTATAGAATATACAGCTAGTAATTTAATAGACAGCAAACGGTACAAAATGATTTAATTATTAATCAAACAAACTTTATTTCGAACAAACTTGCTTTGTAAACAGCCGTCTGTCAAACTGGCATTGCCAGTTTGGCAGACTTTTTTACTTTTTAAACTTTTTCCGCATTACCAATCTTGCAATGCGGAAAAAGTTTTTATTTGAAATAAAACTATGGATTTCTTTTTATTATAACTTTGCTAAAAAATGACTGTAAGTATTTGATATCAATACACAAATCTTGCTATGTGCTCATTGTCAAACAATAACACGTACAACTATACGAATAAAGTAATTCAAAGTGTAATTATGTAGTTCTACATAATTACACTTTGAATTTATGTAAATGCGAAAGTATCAATGAAATACGGTCAATACAATAATAAAACTTCATTTACTTAAAAGTGCAGTGTTTTAAAGGTTTACAGTGTTTATATTTCTCTGAAATAAATCATTTAAATGTTGTTCGGTATGGCTCCCGATAACAAACAGCTGTCGGAAAGATTTGAGTCTTCTTATCGAATTTGAACTGTCAAAAAAAATCGTTTACGGATTTGTGAATCGCGTTTGGATGACATCTTCGACATCTTAGACGTTCGATTCGGTACGGAATCTAGTCGAATGGTTGTGAATAAGCCAGCAGTACGACGAATCTTCTTTCTAACGTCACTTTTCTTTCACGTAAGGGTGTTTTACATTAATCATCGTGACTTTGTCGAATTATTTTGTATGATACCTAGTAAAAAAAAAAAAAAAGATGATTGAAACATAATTCATATGCCAGTTGATTCTTTGGTCTCAATCATGCCCTAGAATTATGGGATTTAAAAAAAAAACACGTTGTATATAAGTTAGTAAATAGTATAAGTAGTTATATAGAAGGCAACTGTATTTACTGCTATACGAGTATACTGTGGTAATCACGGATATTGTGTCCATATTTCAAATGCTGTGACGAAACTAAAGCATTGTATGCGAGTTATATTTCACATGTTCGCGGCTTCGTATACCAATATTTCGTTGGTGTACAAATATGCTTTTCGTTTCAAGGTTGAATGTGGTGGTATCGTGGTTGTTACTGTGACAGCTGCGTAACGAGCCTTGAGTTCGATTCCTAGTTCGTAGATGCGACTATGTTGTAGTCAAAGAGATTTAAGATATCTCTACTAATATTATAAAGAGGTAAAATTTGTTTGTTAGTTATTAACTTTGTATGTAAGGGGTAATCTTCGGAACTAATGATCCAATTTTAAAAATTATTGCACTGGTGGAAAGGTACACTATTGCCGGATGACGTAGGCTACTTTTTATCCCTGTAATTCCACGGGAACAGGAACTACGCGGGTGAAACCGCGGGACGTCTGCTAGTCTACTATAAAGAAGACATGCAAAGAAATGTCATAGAAAAAACCGGCCAAGAGCGTGTCGGGCCACGCTCAGTGTAATCAAATCAAATCAAATCAAATCATTTATTGCATGAAATATGGGTACACAAATGGATGAAATACAAATAATAGTCCTTTAAACCATATCCTACCGTAACAGGTGTGCAAATTGGATCATACATCAATAAAAATAATAAATAAAAATTTAGAACAAGACACGAGAAAATGGGATGTCAATAATAATAAACAATTGTCATTTTACATACTCAATTCTCAACACATACCTATACATAACATTATAAATTCATTAATTAATTACATGTATCATTTAAATAATCATTAATTGAATAGTAGGCTTTATTAATTAAATACATTTTTAATTTATGTTTAAATGAAATAAAACTTTAGTAGGTTTTTTGTAGGGTTCCGTAGTTTACCGGCCGTCACAAGAAGTGTTAAAAATGCTTGCATATACGATTAATAATACCATTATACTACAAACTTAGTCCAGAAATTATTTTGTACAACTATTTGTCTTTTTTGTACAAAAAGTTCAAAATAATTTTCCTAGAAAGTCCTTATAAAGTTCTACTTTTCAGATTTTTTTTCATATTTTCTAAACTTATGGTTCAAAACTTTTGAAGCGATTATTTCCAAAATTATTGACATTATCAAAAAAATATTGTAAACCCTATTCATTTTTGAATACCTTTCCAACAATATATCACACGTTAGGGTTGAAAGAAATTTAAAAAAAAATCACTTCCTACTTAACATACAGGGGGGCTACCCTAATAAAACATTTTTTTCCAATTTTTATTTTACCACTTTGTCGGCGTGATTGATACACAATATATTGGTACCAAATTTCAGCTTTCTAATGCTAACGGTCACAGAGATTAAGCGAGGACGGACGGACGGACGGACGGACAGACAGACATGGCGAAACTATAAGGGTTCCTAGTTGACTACGGAACCCTAAAAACTGTTATCCCATGTCTCAGTAGCGCCATCTAACATAATATAGCAATATTGTAGCGGCAGCGGAGCGAACTAAACTAGTCTCACCGACTTGTGCCCACTGGGGTACAAGTTTCGGATGAAAGTTTTGTTCGTGATGTCCTGTGTTTAGTTAGTATTGAATGCCTTTGGTTGTAGTAATTTGCTCAGGATTTGAAATTTAACAGGTTTATCCTTCATTATAAATAAGTGGTGTGATTTTTGCGGCTTTTTTTTCTTTATAAGTAGTAGGTACTCTATAAATAATATGATGTTACGGAACCTTTCGTGTGTGAGTACAACTCACGCTTAGCATTTTTTTTTTATTTTCCGCGACAGCTTCACTAATTTGACTGTCACGTCAAGTAATAATGGAAACAAAAAATTGTACAGAGCAAGTGTTTTTTTTCGCAGATTTCTTAAAAAAAAAAACGTTAGTTTGAGACATCGTGTTTTCTGTAGTACTTACATAATTATTTCGCAATGGTCCAGTGGTTCAGACCTTGCCTTTCACGCATGTGGTTGTGTATTGAAATCCGAGCAAGTACCGAAGTGACATTTTTCAGTTTTATGCGAAGTAATGAAAGTCATACAGCGAAGAAAATGAGAAAAGATTTTATGGCTAGTCAGGAAAAGACTATTAAAATGACGGCTAATAGAGAGATTTATGGAAGATGACAGTAGGTCCCTACTCCCAACTAGCAACCGGCGTGCCTATAATGTGACCAGATGTATATAATAGTGTAGCGACATCTATCTCACCACACACGAACAAACGACTCACATCCTACATCGCGATGTTAAAGTTATCCGCGCGATTGAACGTATACAATTTCCCTACAACAACCGGACTTACATCGTACATCGCGATGTTAAAGTTATCCGCGCGATTGAACGTTTACAATTTCCCTACCACAACCGGACTGACATCGTACATCGCGATGTTAAAGTTATCAGCGCGATTGAACGTATACAATTTCCCTACAACAACCGGACTGACATCGTACATCGCGATGTTAAAGTTATCAGCGCGATTGAACGTATACAAGTTCTCGACAACAACCGGACTGACATCGTACATCGCGATGTTAAAGTTATCAGCGCGATTGAACGTATACAATTTCCCTACCACAACCGGACTGACATCGTACATCGCGATGTTAAAGTTATCAGCGCGATTGAACGTATACAATTTCCCTACAACAACCGGACTGACATCGTACATCGCGATGTTAAAGTTATCAGCGCGATTGAACGTATACAAGTTCTCGACAACAACCGGACTGACATCGTACATCGCGATGTTAAAGTTATCCGCGCGATTGAACGTATACAAGATCCCGACAACAACCATCGCGCGTTAGGCAGTAGTAACTAGTAGCCCACCAGACACGACACCCGTCTGCGAGTTTTTTTAATGGGGGTTGAACAAAGACATTTAATACCTATAGACCGGATATCACAAACAAAATTTTCTTCCGAAAAAGTGTGTCCTGCTGGACACAAGTCTATGAGTTTTTTTTAGTACGCTCCGCTGCCGCTCCCGCTCCAATATTCATATATTGTTCTACATGGCGTTACTGAGACATGGGATCAAAGTTTTTCTATGACATTTCCTTGACATGCCCGCTCTATAGTATTTTAAATCTCTTTGGGGTTGAAGAACTTTTCACCCTGTTCCACATCCCTTTAAACTTTTAAAATCATAGCTTCGCTGCGCTAAATAATTAATATTGATTGTGCTTTCGGTTTTTCTGTAGTGTCTGTCTTACTCTATGGGAATAGACATAAATCTATGCCTCTATGATGATAGGATTAGATGGAAGTTAGGATCGGCTATTCTTCATTACCAGTGTTTTACATGGAGCGACTGCCTGTCTGACCTCCACAACCCAGTTACTGGGTAACATGACACCCCTTGGTTAGACTGGTTGTCAGACTTTCGGGGTTCTGACTACTCGTAACGACTGACGCAAGTGCACAAATGACGGACGGGACGAACTGCTTTACGTACTTTCTGAGGCACGGAGAGGCTTTGATGTTATGCTCTGAATGTTGCCCCATCCACATTTTAAACTCGGCAAACGTAGCTTAACCAGAGTGTATGTATTTATTTATGTCAATGTTTTCAACAGAACCGAAATGGCTACGGAGACCATATCCAGTGCGGAGCTCGACTCCCTGCCCGACAGGATTGCTGACACGTTCTCCGGGTTGAAGGTGTTCATCACAGGAGGAACAGGGTTCATGGGGAAGGTGCTGGTGGAGAAACTGCTAAGGTACCTATTATTAACAACCTTCAACAACAACCTTTTTTTTTTTTTGTCCGGTGGAAAATCCTCATGGATGTCCCCCGCTCGGGGAGGCGGAGGGGTCTGTCAGACTCTTACTGACTAAAAACCACCCCGTGTTCCTTCTCACACCTGCGCCGGGGGTCACGGGAACAGAAGATACTTCCGCGACCCCCGACTGGTGCCGGCCCCGCGGGCCTCGCCAGGTCAGCGAAGGGAGTGAGGTGTTAGACTCCCCTCGCGACGTCTAAGAGGGGCGCGCGTGAACACGACGCGCCGCCACCTCGGGTCCATGTACGTGGGGGTGGCGGACATCCCCGCGTCCGTCGCCCTTGACCCATTTAGGGGGGCTGGAAGAGGCGTTGTCCGCCCTCCGCCTGCGTCCGGTGCGTCTGCTGCGGGCCGGGTGAGTGGAAGTGATCTCCCTCTCCCTTTCCGCAGCCTCCTTCTGCGAGATGACTGTTTCATAGAAGGACACCACCGCGTCCAACAACAACAACCTGTAACAACTTCTAAACTACTTACATGAATGCAATAAATGATGATTATGATTAGGTGTGATTATGATTATATTCTTACTACTAACTTCGTTTCGCCTCAGAACTGTTACCCAGTTACTGGGTTGTGGAGGTCAGACAGGCAGTCGCTGACAACCAGTCTAAGTACCAAAGGGAATCGTGTTACTCAGTGGTAACACAATTCCCTTTGGTTAAACTGGTTATCAGATTTTCGGGCTTCTGACCATCTATAACGACTGTTATGGTTTGACAAATTGATTGATTGATAATAGTAACTGTAATTATACTGTAAGTTTCTTCTAACTTATCAGACAGACAGGAGTTAGTTCCGCCGTCTGGTTATAATTTGTAATTAGCCCCGGTTGATGGTGGAAGGTTCTCAAGTGGAGGCCACGTATAGGCAAGCGCAGCGTAGGACGTCCACCCACAATGGACAGACGACCTCATGGCCGCGGGAACGCGCTGGATGCGAGCCGTTTCCAACCGGTCTTATTGGAGATCTATAGGGGAGGCCTATGTCCAGCAGTGGACTTCCTATGGCTGAAATGATGATGATGATGGTCTAAACGTTACAAATATTATAAAATATTTGCAATTTTCTTTCAGGAAATGTCCGGACATCGATCAGATCCTCCTCTTCGTGAGGTCCAAGAAAGGCAAGAACCCCAAACAGAGGCTGGAAGAGATCTTCAACGGAGTTGTGAGTACATATAATTTTGGATTTTTGACTCCCTTTGCCGCCCATATGGGCCTCTGATTCATCTTCACATGCCGTCAATATCTCTCTGGCATGCCTGGTTTCCTTGCGATGTTTTTCCTTTTTTAAAGCAAGTGATAATTATACAATTCGCACATGAATTCGAAATGTCAGAGATGCGTGCCTTGGGTTCGAATTCGAGACCCATGGCTCAACAGCCCGCCGGTCACACTACACTAGACTTTTTACTAGGTTTTTAGATAACTTCGTTACTCAAAACCAAGTGAACAAACACGACATTTGAACTTTCCAATTTCACAATCCCATAGAGAATCGTCCACCAGTTTCTGAGAGCGCGCTGACATACGTATTTATTTATACACACACTTTATGTGACAATATTGGGGTTAAGAAGCCAAGGTCGTTTGAAATAACTTCTTGTAATTACCCGACTGCGTGTGGCGGAGGTCATGGGTTTGGTATTTGTATTTATGTTTAGAAGTTAGGTTTTAGGGGTCCGTAGCAAAACGGGGTGCCAATGAAAACCGATTACTAAGTCTGTATGTCTGTCAACGAGCTGTATCTCAGGAACTGTAGCTTTTAGATTCATGGATTCTAAATACAGTTATTAGTTTTACATAGTGTGTTTCTATTTCCGAAAAACAAACAAATTATAATAAGAAATTTAAAATATTAATATTTATTAACACATAAAACACATTTTACATTAGAAACAAAACTCTGTCGCAGTTATTAACGCCGTATTTCGGGGATGAATATGCAGTGATGTTAAAAAGAACACTGACAAATATAATTAAACTAAAAAAAATAGTTATAAATTACATTGTAAAAATTGATTTAGTAAAAATTTAAATAACTCTGTGTTGTTTACGGAACGAAAGATCTTTAAGGTTATGCTAAAGACAGAAATGTAATTTTTAGATGTGTTTTGTCTTTCTTAATAATTAAGAATTTATAAGTAGATAGATACAATCAAGATATGTACTTTCAAAAAAAATGTTAAACTATAATAACAAAAATTATAAAATGAAAATTCAATATGATTGTACGGAACCGTTCGCTGCACGTTTATAGCTAGCTTGTTAAGGAACGCCATTTAACTTATCTTTTTTTAACAAATAAATAAAAACTTCCTCTTATAAAAGCGAATCACACAGTCATGCAGGTTTTTTGCAGTTAATGATGTTTTGTTACTTATAATAATGATTCTATGGGTTTCTACTAATCCATTTAATCACACTAGTCTGGTCACTTAAAATAATTATTATTTTATGATAATAATTGTCTTCTCAGATAAACAGTCGCTTCATGTATAACACTGGTACTGGATATGGTAGCACAATCTGGTTAGACTCTTCTCATACAGAGAAGGCACGAGTATTTTTAGGTTATTTTACTCCTTGTACGCCAGCACATCAAGTTACCCCAATGTGTCAAATTTTCCCAATCGAATATGAACCTTATTCTGTTTTCCATAAAGTTGAAAAACGATCAAAGTAAACCTTTTACTTTATGAAACTTTTTAGGGTTCCGTAAATTTGGTACCAACACCTATGTGTATCAATCACGCAGACAAAGTAGTAAAATGAAAATTGGAAAAAAATGTTTTATTAGGGTAGCCCCCCTATGTAATGTGGAAAGTGTGTTTTTTATTTTCAACCCTAACGTGTTAAATATTTTTGGAAAGGTATTTAAAAATGAATAGGGGTTTACTAAAATCATTTTTTGATAATGTCAATAATTTCGGAAATAATCGCTCCAAAAGTAAAAAACAATGTGTCCCCCCCCCCCCGCCCTCTAACTTTTGAACCATACGTTTAGAAAATAAGAAAAAAAATTGAAAAGTAGAACTTTTTAAGGACTTTCTAGGAAAATTATTTTGAACTTGGATGCAAACAGTTTTTGTACAAAAAAGACAAAAAGTTGTACAAAATAATTTCTGATTTCTAATTATACTACAAATTTAGTCAGTTTGTAGTATATGCAAGTACCTATATGCAAGCATTTTTTTTAACTTCGTTTACATATTCTTCGGGACCCTACACTGAGCGTGGCCCGACACGCTCTTGGCCGGTTTTTTTTTTGTTTATTGTTGGTTTAATTCAATGCGCTCACAGCTTGATGACGACAAAAATATTAGGAATCCAGAGTGCGCAGAGTTACATAACCCCTGTAGTTCGCATCTCTGTCACAAGAGTTTCAAAACTATTTGCCTTTTGAAGCAATACTAGTACCTCCATAACAGTACTTGAATACCAGTGAAGCGTGAACCGACAGAGCGTAAAGTTTTTTTGCTGAGGTTTTTACCTCATTATAGACAATTTGTTGTTCGTTGTTACTGTATTTACATGCGGAGTTAGGAGAATTGTATGGAGAGGATTGGGGATAAATAATGACAGCCCCCACGGTTCGATTGGATGGGTGACCATTCAGATTAGAATACACTTTACTGTACACACTAGGCAAGCACTAGTTGTCTGGGATTTTTGCTGAACTGGATCCATTTGGCGCAGCCAGCATTGCACACAATTTTGTCGTGTTTTTTTTCTATGTTTAATTTGTCTTATCGATTGCTATAGTCAGATGTCTATGCTGAGCTTTTGTATTCCCACAACATAACTTTACGCCATTCTATTTTAAAAGGGGCCGGCAGAGATGTATAGATTAATGTTTAGATAGAACTTCTTTAGCAATTGTTATCCAATTTCAATGATTCTTTCAAGTTTTGAAAGACTTTCTTTACACACAAAGAAACTAAAAATTACAAAATAACAACTTTTTTACAAAAAAAGCAACCGACTTCTTAAAAAAAAACTAACAGGTGAAAAATAACTCTAGTTTCGGAAGTCGGTGGCCAATAATGAACAAAACAAAACCACCAAAGCACCACAGACTTCCGAAACTGGAGTTATTTTTCACCTGTTAGTTTTTTTTTAAGAAGTCGGTTGATTTTTTTGGAAAAAAAGTTTTTTTCGCTTTTATTTTTATGTATCGTTGTCTGCCTTCTTTTTTTCTTTCTTTCTTGCGCGATTCACATACACTACAGTGTTATTTTTATTCTGGATATTTATTTGTCTTCTATACTTCTATACTCGTACTATATCCTATTAAAAGAGGCAAGATATGTGTTTCTTTATGTAAAGAATAAACTTAAAAACGATTTGATATATATTGATATATGATAATGATATATATTTTGTAATTTTTATATATATTTGGTTCTATATATTTTTTTTTTCTTTCCACAAGTTTTGTTTTTTTTTTATGTCTGACAATGAGTCATTTATTTCCGCTTTTGAATCTACTGCCTCTTCTAACAGCGTGAGCTTTTGTTCTTTCACTGACACTCTAGGTGACTTCTTGCTGCAAACCTTTAATGATCATGATCAACCTAGTCCGTTAATAAACGTGTGCCACATCAACGCTCAGAGTATTGCCAGTCATTACAGCAAGCTGTATGATGCGTTCAATAATAGCAACGTTCACGCCATCCTGATCTCCGAAACTTGGCTCAAACCGCACCTTCTGTCCACCACTTACCCTCTGACTGACTTCGTCCTTATACGGAATGACCGCACCGGTAAGGGAGGGGGTGGTGTGGCTATATATCTTCGCAGTGATTTTCCCTACAAAATAATTGCTTCTTCTTCTTCGCAATATTCTGCCTCTGCTGAATTCATTTTTCTTGAAGTGCGCGTTAAGGGAGTCAAAACCATTATTGGTGTTGTCTACTGTCCTCCCACTGTTGATTACTTCACTGAATTCGAATCAGTTCTAGAATCATTGGGTTCTGAGTATGCACACCACATCATCATGGGTGATTTCAACACAAACCTCCTTGTCCAGAACTCCCCTCGATCCCGTAAGCTCCTCCATCTCATCGAGTCAGCTGGTCTGCATGTATTGCCGCTCCAACCTACTCATCATAGCACTATCGGTGATGACACCTGGCTTGATCTGATTCTCACCTCAAATCCTTCCCTTGTTTCTTCCCATGGTCAACATGACGCTCCTGGCTTCTCTCATCACGACATGATTTTCCTTTCGTACATCCTAAAACCTCCCAAACCTAAACCAAAGGTTCTGTACAGGCGTTGTTTTGCTAAGATGGACGTTGAAAAACTCGAGAGGGATGCTTCCGTGGTTGATTGGGAGACTTTGGTGGATGCTACTTCGGTTGATGAAAAGGTTGCAATATTTAACCGTGTTGTTGTTAACCTCTATGACATCCACGCTCCGGTCAAAAAGGTTAAGCTAAAGCGTCCTCCTGCACCATGGATGACTAAAGGCATACAGATGGCCATGCGACGCAGGGACCGCGCGTTTCGTAAATATAAGAGGGATCGTACTGATGAAAATTGGGCATTATTCAAGGTTTCTAGAAACAGGTGTAACCAGATGATACGCAACGCTAAACGCCGCCATATTTTGGATAATATCTCTTCTTCATCTTCTGCCGATATTTGGAAATTCCTCGGAACACTTGGTATCGGCAAACCGCGGCATTTAGACCTTCCACCTTCGATTAACTTAGATGACCTTAACCATCATTTCTCCACTGTGCCTACCATGGATCATCTAACCAAGCAACAAACTCTTTCGCTAATTTCTGGTCTACCGCGTTCTCACATAGATCATTTTCATTTCGTTTCAGTTGAATCGGGAGAGATCAGGAAAATCATTCTCTCCATCAAATCCAAAGCAGTAGGCTGTGACAATATCACTCGTGGCATGATAATCACTATCCTGGATCACCTACTACCTGCGATTATCCATATTGTTAACTTTTCCTTATTTTCCGGAGTATTTCCTTCCTTATGGCGTAAAGCGTACGTCCGCCCGCTACCGAAAGTTCCAAATCCCACTCTCTCTAATCACTTTCGTCCAATTTCTATACTTCCTTTTCTATCCAAAGTGCTGGAAGCCTGCGTCCACAAACAATTCTCTAATTTTGTTAATCGAAATTCACTCATTAGCCCTCTACAATCTGGGTTTAGGCCGGGCCACAGCACTGTTTCCGCCCTTCTTAAAGTTACTGGCGATATGAGGGCAGGTATGGAAGACACCAAAGTCACAGTTCTAGTGTTGGTTGATTTTTCAAATGCCTTCAATACCGTCAGTCACGATATCCTGTTAGCCATCCTATCCTATATTATGGTCTCTCCCGAAGCACTGAAATGGTTCAGCTCTTATCTTCAGGAACGTCAACAGTCCGTTCGCTTTGGAGATTCTGCATCTCGTTGGTGTAGTTTGGAAACTGGCGTTCCTCAAGGCGGCATTCTCTCTCCTCTTCTTTTCTCAATTTTTATCAACCTGATTACTTCCGAACTTCAGTGTGCGTATCATCTGTATGCAGATGACCTGCAGTTATACTGCCAAGGCAAGGTTGATGAAATAGCCGACACCATCAACAAATTAAACAAAGATCTGATAGCCATTCAAACCTGGTCAGTTAAATTTGGTGTAGCAGTAAACCCGAATAAATGTCAGGCAATAATCACTGGGAGTCCTCGTATCATTAGTAGAGTGGATGGTACAACTTTGCCACCGATCCTTTTCGACAGTACGATTGTTCCTTTTAGCTCTGATGTAAAGGATCTGGGCTTGCACATTGATAGAACTCTAAGCTGGCGTACACAGGTTACTAGTGTCAGCCGTAAGGTCACTGGAACGCTGCGGGCTCTGTATCGACTGAGAAATATTTTACCATCAAAGACAAAAGCAATGCTTGTGCAGACCTTAATTTTTCCTATCATCGATTATGGTGATGTGTGCTACTATGACCTGAATGCAGATCTCCTCAATAAACTAGACCGTCTTCTCAATAACTGCATTCGATTTGTTTTCAATCTGCGTAAATATGATCATGTCTCCGAACAGCGGTCGTCGCTAAAGTGGTTACCCATTCGCCTCCGTAGAGAGCAAAGAGCGCTAACCACCCTGTTTTCATTTCTTTACTGTCCTAATTCCCCTAGTTATCTAACCCCTCACTTTCAATACATGTGTGCCAACCACACTAAAAACCTTCGCTCGTCACATAACCGTCTTCTTCTATGTCCCACTCACCGTTCTGACTTTATTCATAGCTCTTTTTTTGTGCAGTCTATTTCTCTGTGGAACGCACTCCCCCAGGAAATCAGGATGGCAACCAACCGATTTTCATTCAAGGTTAAAGTTCGCGAGCATATTCGAAAGAAGTTGGCAGTAGTATCTTCACAGCGCTAATGTTTTCGCAACTCCTTGTGTATTATGTATTATATATATTATATATATAGTTTACATTTTTATGTATTTATACTGAACATATTTGTGTATTATAATTATGTATATTATAACTGTAGTGTACATATTTATGTATTTATATTAAACATAAATTAGTATTGCTTGCTTTATTTTCTTTTCTTTTTTCCTTTTAAATTGCACCTACCACTGCTTTTCTCTGCATCACCTGAAGGTTGACTGGTAGAAAATGCCTATGGCATTAAGTCCGCCTTTGTACATTAGTGTGCTTGAAGTATTAAATAAATAAATAAATAAATTTGAAAAAATCTTTCAACTTTCCCGAAGTGACATAGGTAGACATACGTACTTTGTGTCCCTGTATTCCCACGGGAACGTGAACTACGCGGGTGAAACCGCGTAACTTCTGCTAGTTAGTTACTTATATTTTAATTATAGTTAGGGCCCCGAAAGACTGACAACTATTTATTTATTTATTTATTATTATTTATTTAGTTACAAATACAAATACAAAAATACAAAAATCTTTTTTTCTTTACCAAAATTTTCCTTCTTATAATTAGTTGTTGGAGTCTCCTTTTAAGCATGTAAATATGCCTGTGTCAGGAGGCTCCAAGTAAAACCCTGGTATTCAGCTGCATCCGTTTAAACTGGAAGCTGACCCTAACATAGTTGGGAAAGCGCAGGCAGATTGATTGAGTGAACAGAGACAATAAAATTTGCCCGTAATGGCATTCAAGAGATTGTTAGAATATGCTGACCCCAATTTCATTTGCCATCTCTCGGATCTCTTTCCCTCATCATTCATTTTACTGAAGGTCATTATTCTTCCACTTCCAGCTCTTCGATAAGGTCCGCACAATGAGGGGAGGAGTGGAACCACTTCTAGAGAAGGTGACCCTGGTGAACGGTGACGTCTCCGAGCCAGACCTGGGCATGAGCGAGGAAGATCGACAGATGGTCATCAACGACGTCCACATCATCATACATGCTGCTGCGACTATCAGGTAACTAGAGTAACCACACACCTGGCCTGGCCATCATGGGGTATAATTATACCCAGTAACTAAGTTGTGGTAGTTGGAAGGATTTTCTTAGCAGTTTATTTATAACGTCAATTAAATTGTAGCGACATCTATCTCGCCACATACGAACTAGTGACTGATATCCTACATCGCGATGTTAAAGTTATCCGCGCGATTGAATGTATACAAGATCTCGACGACAATTTCGGGCAGTAGTAGCCCACCAGACACAACACCCGTATGCGAGGAGCAGCCGAGCTGTTCTATGGGGGATGAGGAACTTTACATTCTGTTCCTCATACCTCCAAACTAGTGACCCCAACACCAGTATAGATTATGAGGAATAGTGTGTAAGGTGTAATGGGCTATTGGACAAAAAAATAGTTTTTTGTCCCTCATCTAGATTACAAGAAAATATTCGACACATATTTTTTCTCTTTTCACGTACTTAGGTATTCAAAAAATAACGGCGATACATCGGGTCAAAATGTCGCATGACGTCACTAGCTAGTACAGCTTATACTAGGTAATGACGTCACTAGCCAGTACAGCTTATACTAGGTAATGTCGTTACAACCAAGTTTTCAATCAATTTGAAAAAGAAAAAAAAACGTGTCGAATATTTTCTTGTAATTTACTTAAGAGGACGGGCTAAAAATTAAAATTTTGTTAAAAAGCCTATTGTGGGACAGTAAATAATAATCCAAGCCTGTTACTATCCCACTGCAGGGCAAAGCCCTCTTCTCATACAGAGAAGGCACGAGCATAACTGTGGCCCTAGTGAAAAGGGGTATAAGTCCAATTTTGTCGAAAATGAGTTGAGTGTACCAAAGTGATCAGAAAACCGACTTTTACAGTTTTTTTTGGTGTCAGTTGGACCCTTTTACACAAAGTAACTTTCTTATTTTTAGAGATAGCTTAGATCTGTCTTCACCAAACGATAGAGCATTATTTTCTGATCACTTTGGTACACTTAACTCATTTTCGACAAAATTGGACTTATACCCCTTTTACACTAGGGCCACAGCATTGATCACCACGCATGCTGAAGGCGGATTGACGATTTCAGACTTATAATATAAACAAGTCCAGGTTTCCTCACGATGTTTTCCTCCCCCAATTTCAATGATGCACATTGGTAGGGTATGTACTTGCCCGAAATTGAAGCACAACCTCGTGCATTAGAGGTTGGCACCGTAACCTTTGGGACATCATCACAAAGTTGTAGGATAAATCGTAATGAAATAAATTGCCTTGTTCGTCTAGCGGTTGCAAACGCGACTGCTAAGCGTAAGTTCCTTAGATTCGATACTCAGATCGTGGATTGTTTTGTTTTGGGTTGTAGGTACCTAATGTAGTAGCCTAAAACCTGGATTAGTACCTGCTCACAATAGGCTGGCCTGCTATTACATTGGAATTTTTGTCTGCCTAAACCTTCAAGAAATACAGCCGTGATGTTTATGGTTCCAGGTTCGACGAAGAGCTGAAAAAGGCTGTTCTGATGAACGTGAGAGGCACCAAGCTGATGGTGGAACTGGGGAAAGCGTGCAAGAACTTGAAGGTAAGCCATTGACATTGCTTGTTAATGGGTTCCGCCTATAATATTAGTGCAAAACACATACCACAATATAAGATTGACAACACACTAACACACACACACACACACACACACACACACACACACACACATATAACATTATAAAGTTCAAGTAAAATCAATTATACTTAAGGCACTTTTGAACGTCAAACTTACAAGTAATATAAAAATTATTCTAGTTGCCTTTTCCAAAAACGTATTTTTGTATGGAGAAGAATGGAAAAGAAACTCCGCTCAAAAAAATCATCGATTAAGAAAATACTCTAATCGGTAATATTAACAATTCTATGCTTTCTGCCTGCCCATCTTTTCTCCTCGACTATCAGCGATAGGGCCGCCCATTGTAACACCCTATGTAGCCCTTAAAGTTAAGTATTTTATTCTTTTTCTTTTACAATATACAAGGTACAGTACTTTAGTTACACAATACCAACAAAAAATAAACCCAAAAATGTTATTATCATTTGTTCGTAACTTATTTCCGAAGAGTTTTAAAATACTAGGTACAGAGGAGACATGCGAGGAAATATTATTGAAAAACTTTGATCCCATGTCTCAGTAACGCCATCTAGAATAATAAATCAATATTGGAGCGGCAGCGGAGCGTACTAAAAAAAAACTCATAGACTTGTGCTAGGTATATAATATTTTATGCCTCTTTGTGGGCTAAATGTACATCAATGTATTCATGGCATCACAGTAGGCCCTTTCAGAATAACAGCGCTGCGATAATTATTCTTTTTCTTTCCAAGCTAAGAGCTTGTGTTATGGGTCCCAAGCTAAGCTAAGAGCTTGTGTTATGGGTACTAAACAGCTGATAAACATACTTAAATATTTCTAAATACATAGGTACATATTATAGAAAAATTACACCCAGACACAGAACAAATGATCGTGCTCATCACACAAACATTTGTCCTGGGTGGGAATCGAACCCACGACCTCCGGCATAGCAGTCAGGGTCACTAACTACTAGACCAACAGGCCAGTCAAATATGTTAGACTTAGTTTTAGTTTTATACTGTTAAATTCCTGTGCGTGTCCCAAATAAATATACTTTCTTTCGAAAATTAAGAACCAACCGATAAAAAAATTCAATGCTGAGGGTACAAATTTCCCTCCCACCTTCTGCCAACGCCTCCTATGAACACAAACCTAATGATTACTTGTCTGTACCTTCGCAGCTGTTCATCCACGTGTCCACGTCCTACTGCCACCTCCACGAGAAGCTCCTGGAGGAGAAGGCGTACCCTCCGCCAGCTGACCCGCACCAGATCATCAAGGCCGTCGAGTGGATGGACGAGGAGACTATCGCTACCCTCACTCCGAAGTAAGTACAGTTATAGTGCTTGTAATCATCTACCTGCCAGTGTAACTACTAGCTGAATACCAGTATTTTACTTAGAGCAACTGCTTATTGATCTCCACTACCCAGTGACTGGGTAAGTGGGTAAGCAAACAACGACCCAAATCAGTAAAAAAAAATGACGTGGCACTCGGAGACTGCCGCGGTAAAGCTATTGCATAGCATTTTTATCACCTCCTCTCCTCTCCCCCTCCCCATTCCTCCCCTCCCCCTCTCCCCCTCCCTCCCTCTCCCACACACCTCCCCCGCCCCTCCTCTCACCCCTCCCTCACTTTCCCCTCCTGTCCCCTGCCTCTTCCCTCCACCCCCCTCCACAGCCCTCCCCTGCCCCTCCGACCCCTCTCACAATACCCTCTTCCCTCTCTCACAATCCCCCCCCTCCCCCTCCCCTCCCCACTATCCAATACGTCTATACAATACGTCTAATCGCACACAACGCCGTGTCGAAGACTGCCGAACTGAAACGACGTTAGACGATGCACGGCCTTCAAGCCACACCTCCTTGCCCGTCGGAGTGGGGAGCGTGAGGTTTTTTCGTTACGGAATTTCTGGATTCGGTCCCCGCGCTCAAGGCCTGCGATAGAAGCTATGCAATAGCTTAAAAAAATTCTCCGAAGTTTCAATGTTATCATATAATTAGTCCATCATTTAGATTATGAAAAGTAATACACAAGTATTTTTTTTCTTTTTCAAATTGATGGAAAATTTAACTACTTAGATTAAGTGCATTCAAGTTGAGGAGAGGGGGCTAATAACGTCATTACCTAGTATAAACTGTACTGGCTAGTTATGTCATGCGACATTTTGACTCGATGTATCGCCGTTATTTTTTGATTATCTACGTGAAAAAAGAAAAAAGTTATGTTTCAAATTTTAATATTTTCTTGTAATCTAGATGAATGAATGAATGATGAATGATGATGAATTCTGTGGCCCTAGTGAAAAGGGGTATAAGTTCAATTTTGTCGAAAATGAGTTAAGTGTACCAAAGTGATCAGAAAAAAATGCTCTATCGTTTGGTGAAGACAGATCTAAGGTATCTCTAAAAATAAGAAAGTTACTTTATTTAAAAGGGTCCAACTGACACCAAAAAAAACTGTAAAAGTCGGTTTTCTGATCACTTTGGTACACTTAACTCATTTTCGACAAAATTGGACTTATACCCCTTTTCACTAGGGCCACAGAATTTTGTCAAGTAACCCATATTATGGCTCTCTGTAGTTTCTGCTTAACCTTACGAGAAAAAGGCGTGAGTTTATGTATATATACGGCTCATACAGAGTACAAATTGCTTAACGGCTGTCAATGCTAATTTACCATATTGTTCTCACTCATACACTCACACACTCACACCTACAAGTTCTGTGGGTCAATGTCACACCTGTTACTGACATGCGAGAGTGGTGCCGACGAGGTCGTTGACCCACATCTCAAGGCCATCTAAATTTAGTAACGTGTTGCGCACGCGCACGGTGCCGCGCGGTGAATGTAGGTGTTGCAATGATTTGCTGAACAGTTAAATGTTGCTCACACAATTTCGACAGGGTGTTTTTTTTGTGTCTGACATATTTATAATTATAATCTCAGCCTGTGACTGTCCCACTACAGGCAAGAGTCTTCTCATACAGAGAAGGCTCGAGCATTGATCACCACGCTTGCTGAAGGCGGATTGGCGATTTCAAACTTAAATTAACTATAAGTTCAGGTTTCCTCACCATGTTTCCTTTCACCGATGTCAATGATGTCTAAGATGAACTTAGAAAGCATAATTATGAATTCAAAAAGTCACATTGGTACCTACTTGCCCGGATTTGAACCAAAACCTCGTGCATGAGAGGTACGCGCCTTAACTCTGGGCCATCATGATACTGAAACTATTTTAAACGAATATTGACTGCCTCCGATCTGTAATTTTTCAATTCAATCTGGATTTGTGTCCCATTGGTAGTAACAGGCTCGCTTCCATTTTCATAAGAGCTTAACATATCACGGGTAAAAATTCCACAACTTTTCACACAACGCTATTTAGTCCCAAGTTAAGCTTGAGAGCTTGTGTTATGGGTATTAAACAGCTGATAAACATACTTATATATTTCTAAATACATACATATTATAGATAAATTACACACCCAGACACAGAACAAATGATCCGATCGTGCTCACCACACAAACATTTGTCCTGGATGGGAATCGAACCCACAACCTCCGGCATAGCAGTCAGGGTCACTAAGGCCAGTCAAAAGCCGGTAATCTTTGGGTCAACTACTCGAAGAGATCGCTGGATGTCCTACGCGTCCAATACAATAATGTTTTTAGGATGCTATTGGGATTGCCTCGTTTTTGTAGAGCCTCCGGAATGTTCGCGGTATCCCACACTGATGGGTTTCATGCCATCATCCGCAAGAAAACAGCCTCACTCCTGGGAAGAATAAGAGGCAGTCACAATAGCATCCTGAAGCCCTTGGCGGCCGATACTTCATCTACGTTTATAAGGCAATTTCTGTGGCCCTAGTGAAAAGGGGTATAAGTCCAATTTTGTCGAAAATGAGTTAAGTGTACCAAAGTGATCAGAAAACCGACTTTTACAGTGTTTTTTGGTGTCAGTTGGACCCTTTTACACAAAGTAACTTTCTTATTTTTAGAGATAGCTTAGATCTGTCTTCACCAAACGATAGAGCATTTTTTTCTGATCACTTTGGTACACTTAACTTGACTTAACTCATTTTCGACAAAATTGGACTTATACCCCTATTCACTAGGGCCACAGATTTGTGAGAAGACTTATACCTACCCTAGTTTTTCGTTCTGGTATCAACCAGAACAAGGAACTTAGGCAAGGGCGGTCTTCTCATTGATTCGTCTTTAGTTAAGTTACTAACAATAGTTTTTAAGTGTTAGGTACTAACAATTTTTATGGATTCTGTAGTTGTCCGAAATAAAATAATTTTAGTTTAAAAGTTAGGTAGGTACACCTAGCCCATCGGGGTTTGCAGGTGTAATGTTAAGTTATGTTTTGAATAATACTATTATTATTATTATATTATTATTATTTAGCCCAAATTGTCCCACTGCTCGGCAAAGGCTTCCCTCCATTCCTTCCATCGGTCGCGATTCTGCGCCACCTCTCTCCAATTCTCAAGGAAGACATCCAGGTCGTCCCGCCATCTCCTCCGTGGTCTGCCGCGGCCCTGTGTCACTGTAGGGCACCAATTCTGGGTTTTACGAGCCCATCGCTCGTTCGGCATGCGGCAGACATGTCCTGCCCAATACTATTATTTATAAATAATACTATTAACCAATCTTTCAGGCTACTGGACAAGCTGCCCAACTCCTACGCCTTCACGAAGGCGCTCGGCGAGGCGCTGGTGGTGGAATCCATGGCTCACATGCCAGCCATGGTGCTCCGACCTTCCATAGGTAAGACTCTCTAGAAACAGCGGTCTCTGCCTGCGTAGCATGAACACCGAAGAAACGGTCTTTGTCGTGTCTCGGAAGAAAAGAAATTAAGTGTTCATGCTACGCAGGCAGGTGTATTGAAAGAAATTTGACAGATTGAGGGCATGTCTATATAATCTGTCACTTTGCCGATTCGTCTGTATACAAAGGCCGTTTCTTCGGTGTTCAATGTGTTCATGCTACGCAGGCTGGTATGGTATAACAGACTAGCATTTCGCTCGCAACTACGTCCGCGTATTTTTTTAACTTTTCTCTGTTAATTTTGACATTCCCCCAAGTACCTCGTTGTTTTGAAAATAAAATTGTATGGCTGACTCCTACAACCCATTCAAACATATTTTTTTGCGTTTTCCAGTGATACCAATCTGGCAAGAGCCTGTCCCTGGCTGGACAGACAACATCAACGGACCCACTGGATTACTTATCGGTAAGTTGATATCCAATGTTGATGTTGATGACATATTCATTTATTAATCACTTACTGTTATTACTCATTGACTATTATAGATTCATAAAATACATTAAATTCTCTAATCAAGTTTTTTTAATAAGTCTGTGTTAAAAATTTAATTACGCCATAGTATGGCAGGACATGCTGCCTACTGTAAACATCTATATTGTACCTACATATACCTACCATGTTCTAACAAATTATCTATTTATTGAATAGAGTAAATTTTATTTAAAAAAATTACGTGTGGCACTCGGAGACTGCCACGGTAAAGCTATTGCATAGCATTTTTTATCAACTCCTCTCCTCTCCCCCTCCCCATTCCTCCACTCCCCCACACCTCCCACACCCCTCCCCTCACCGCTCCCTCTCCTTCCCTCACCCCTCCCTCACTTTCCCCTCCCTTCCCCTCCTGTTCCCTGCCTCTTCCCCTCCCCCTCTCCGCTCCCCTCTCACCTCATCCTTCCCATTCCCCTTCCCCTCCCCCTCCTTCTCCACCCCCTCTCTCTGTCCTCCCTCTCCACACATTCCTCCCCTGCCCCTCCGACCCCTCTCACAATCCCCCCTTCCCTCTGTCACAATCTCTCCCCTCCCCCTCCCCTGATTTGACTTGACAAGAAGAAAAACAGTGGTGGCCGAGGTGTGAACGACCACGACTTAGGACCTACAACTTAACATGTCCTCTGTATCGTTTTAAATTCAAGTGATAATAACCTATGAACCTCTTGATGATAAATTAATTGTGTGTTGATCTTCTCCACAGGCGCTGGTAAAGGTGTGATCAGATCGATGTACTGCAAGAGCAACAGTTATGCAGACTATCTGCCAGTCGACGTGTTTATTAACGGGATCATGATCGTCGCCTGGAACTATTTGAAGAATGGGTAAGTTTAGTATGTTCTAATATACAGGATGTCTCATTCAAATCGGTCAGTACGGGAAAGTCTGAAACTATAAGACATACGAAGATCTGTTCTGAGGAACCATGTCATCGATTTTAATAACAAGAAAAACTGCATTCATACATTTTAAAAACCATCTGTACTCCGTTCGGGAATCGAACCCGGTTATTTTGAAAAAAAAAAAAACCTACACTATTTCTATTTAGATATCGATGACAGATTTGGAGAGACAGTAAACATTTTTATTGTGAGTGATATTGGATAAAAATAATTTAAATTGTCATTCTTCCCGATGTTGCACCTTTAGTATTAAGATTTTTATTTTTGTTTCTCTTGTAAGTGAATATTGTAAAATTCTTTGAGAGAAATATATATTCTTGAAACCGGATTGTGTAGGTCTTAAGCAGTAAATGTCTGTATGAAACATGTTGTCTAAAATGAATAAAATGCATTGTTTCCACATACTTTAATTTATTTAAGTAGGTGCACGAAGTGACCACATTAACAATATTACTACGTTTTTCTTGTTATTAAAATCAATGACATGGTTTCTCAGAACAGATCTTCGTATGTCTTATAGTTTCAGACTTTCCCATACTGACCGATTTGAATGAGACACCCTGTATAACATTTTCATGTTTATTATAAGATACAATATAATATAAATTTATTTTGTACTAACAGACGACACGCGGTTTCATCTGCGTAGTTCCCGTTAAAGAATTTTTCAAATCGGTCCAGTAGTTTTAGAGCCTATTCAATGCAAACAAACTAACACCTCTTTATAATATTAGTAGGCTTATTATAGAAAACATAGAGTATAAAGATCTTATAAATAAATAAGGTAGCTTCATGTATTATTTTTATTATTATAAGGTGCATTTGTAAATCAGCGCCAGGCAGCATCTCAGCATCTGTCTGGCATTACCGTTGAAATGAACCTTTTGGCGCAGCCGTGAGACATGCCATTTTTGTGGCTCTTTTTAGTGTTATAATGCACCTATTACTGTGTGTATCCAGCTGTTGCCAATAAATAAATAAAAAAAAAATACCAACAAACATTTAGAATTGTATACACCACTATTTTTTTATTTGTACATGTACTTGAAGAGCTTATTGTAGACGGTCTTCTCATTATATTTGTAAAGTATCAATTAATAATACTCATAAACAGAAAAGTTATTAGCGATTGTTTATATCCTAAAAAGTCACCCACTTTATGGAAATATTGTACAGGTTATTCATGACATAGTAGTATTCAATAATCGTCATCTCTCGCTCACGTTCGCGTGATCTCGCTCAAGCATGCCCCGCCTCCAACAGCTGTTTTCGTTATTTAAGTTTAACTAAATACTTAAAAATTGAATATCGTTTTTTTTACTTTTGTTTACGCAAATATAGTCAGTAACAGGTACGGATACAGGGCATTTTTTTCTTGTACTAAATAAAAAATTGGGGTGTATAAGCAAAATGTTGTTTCAATATACCTATTCATCAATTTCAATCATTTTTCTTTTCCAGTGACACGAAGTCCAACATAGTGAACTTCACATCATCAGCGGAGATCAAGGTGACGTGGTCCGAGATGATCGACGCCGGCCGCGAGATCATCATGAACCGCGTCCCGCTCAACGGAGTCGTGTGGTGAGTCCAGTTCAGTACAGCTATGTTGATTGATGATACAGAAGAATGGGTTATTTGTAAAACACCGACAACCTCGCAGGACTAGGCTAACTTCATAAGCAACAACTTTTGTTTTACGACTTTCTATAATTTCTTCGATTTTTATTTTCATACAAAAATAAATATTAATTCAACTGCCCGCTTGAAAGTTAATAACTCTACGCGCATTGCAGTTTAGTTCGATATTCGTCGTCATTTCGTGGAGTGATGCAGAAAGCATAACAGCTTACAAATGTAACGACAGTACAATAAAAACTTAAAATATAATTTTAGTTCCATGTATTGTTTTACGTCAAAACTTGTAGAACAGTGATGTTAGTTAACTATCTAGTCCCGCAAGGTTGTTGGTGTTTTACAAACAACCCTGTATTGCTTATAATTCATGTAAGTGTTGGGTAAATTGACCAAAATATAAAAACTAAAAAAAAACAAGGAACTTCGTTAAAAAAACTCAAAAGAGGGCCAATGACAACAAATAGATTCAATACAATAACTACTACGACTACTTTTTATTTAGCGAGTCTCTAATGTGATCTTTATAACTTTTGTGTAAGATAGGTAGAATTAAAATGAGAATATATGTATATACATATAACCTAACCTAAGTCATCATACCTATCCTATAGCTAACCTAACTACCGAAGTTGAAGTTGAAGTTGAAGTTGAACCTAACTAGCTTACTGCAATGCATTGATTTTAAAAGAAAAAAAAACGCAATTTTAAACTGAACTACTGCGCTGCGTGTCTCTATGTTACATACAATACTAGAGAAGGTGGTGTATTTGAAGTAGTAGTAGGTAGTAGTAGGAGGTCATAATTTAATATATCTAGTGGTTAGTAACCCTCACTGCTTTGCCGGAGGTCGTAGGTTCGATTTCCACCCAAGACAAATGTTTGTGTGATGAGCACGATTATTTTGTTCTTATTGATCTCAATTCACCAGATAATTTCATGAAATAAATTTTATTGTTAAAATGGTTATAATTGTAAGTGACAGCTGCTTTGAAAATGTATTATTTATTTATTTATTTAATACTTCAAGCACACTAATGTACAGAGGCGGACTTTATGCCAAAGGCATTTTCTACCAGTCAACCTTAACAAAACCTTTTTTTATTAAAAAATTATAAAATATTTTAGTATTGATTACATAGATGGGGATGCCTATTTCTGGACATGTTTTTCCCTAAACTACTAAAGACTAAAAAACTAAAGGTCAACACCTATTTTTGAAGAGCGGTCGAATAAATTTATTTTTATTTTTTATTTATTTGTTTTGAATCTCCAGGTACCCCGGTGGCTCCATGAAGCATTCCAGACTGTACCACAACATCTGTGTGTTCCTGTTCCACTGGATCCCCGCCTTCATCATCGACACCTTGCTCTTCTGTCTTGGATATAAGCCAGTGTAAGTATTTATTTATTTAAAAAACCAATAGCGATAGGTACATTTAATGTATTAAAAATAATTTTATATCGGTTTAGTAAAGCTCATTATAGGTTTCCCTGTTTAACTTACTTTGCGTATGCCATACTAACAGACTTTGAACAACATGCAAAGTCCGTTTGCATGGCATACACAAATTATGTAGTAATTATGTCAAAAATGGAATAAGAGTATTCAATTCAATTCGACAAATGTCAATAATAAGTATTTTTTTATCTTAATTGACAACATTTCGACATGAACCTAAAACAAAAATACCGTTTCTTCATTTTTGTATGTTGAGTTCAAATATACAACGTGTTTTTTTTGATATCCCATAACTCTAGAGTAAGATTGAGACCATTTCAAAAAATTAACTGGCATAAAGAAAAGTGACGTTAGAAAGAAGATTCGTCGAAATGGTGACAATTTTTGAACTAATTAATAAAAATAATACCTATTAATAATACTTAATAATAATACATACATACATACATACATAAACTCACGCCTTTTTAATAATAATATTACACGACTATACACAACGCCATCTAGTCCCAAGCTAAGCAGAGCTTGTGTTACGGGTACTAAACAACTGATAATTTAATTATGATTGATGATATCTCCGAAACTATGCATTTTTGGACCATCTATTCTAGAAGTTTTAGTATTATTTTTACCTACAGAATATAACCCTAGAGTTATGGGATATCAAAAAAAACACCTTGTATATATTTTTTATTTTTTTTATTACTTAGTTCTGAGAAAAAAAAATATAAACCAAAAAAACATGCGATGACGATGGTACGCAAGTGTGCGTGTGTGTCTTAGAAGAAATAATGCTCGATATTGTCGACTGGAGAATCCACACAATTCTTCTCTTCATTCTCTTGACATTGTCGTGCCCAAAACAAAAGAAATGTTTCTACAATCTGTCATTTTGTCGATTCTTCTGTAGACAAAGTTCGCTCCTGCTTACTTCTACAGTACCAGCTTTTCAAAGCTCCAGATACCATGATCATTTTACAATGGCTGATCTTTGCGTTATGCTCGTGAACGGGTGCTACTTGTGGTAACTGGTCGTCTTGCTGGCCTTAGTTTGACTATTGTTTTAACTATTTGTGCGAACCAATCCGCCTTTAGCAAGCGTAGTTATCAATGCTCGAGGCTTCTCTGTATGAGAAGAGGCCTTTGCCTTGCAGTGGGACAGTAACAGGCTGGTATTATTATTTAATTGTGCGAATAGCTTATTTTAATTGTTTTATAAAAAATCAAATCAAATCAAATCAAAGAGTTTATTTGTAAAACATATTTATACAAGCTGATGGTCACATATGCAGGGTTAATTAGATCTCTATGTTTTGCCAGTATTATAATAATAACTAATTGTACCTACTGTATAAAATCAAGTTCTTCTTACTTATCAGACAGCCGTGTTGCTGGTTTGTTCCGCCACTTCTTCTTCCCAGCAATAACACTAGGAAGTGGCGATGGGCGGGCTTTTTGGAGGACTGTCTCATGTTATTTTGACGTTCAAAAAGTGCTAATCCTCAACCTAATTTAAGTAAAAGTGAATTTTGAGATGACTTCTATTTTTGGCTTCCTCAGGCTCTGCCGTGTTCAGCGCCGAATCGCTAAAGGCTTCGAAGTGTTCGAGTATTACACCAACAACCAGTGGGACTTCAAGTCGGACATCGCACAGACCTTGAGACAGAAACTCAATGCGAAAGAGAGAAGGGACTATAAGGTTGATGCTGTGGGTGAGTGGGACAACATGCCATAGGCTTTTATCATTTTTTAATGGAAAAAAATGCAATTCAAGCCCGACCAGGAAGAACTATCATACAAATATGTACATGGGTTCACATGAGCTATATATAAGTGTCCTGTACCTACTCCTCTGCTTATCTATCGAGGACACAAGAGTAATGTTATGCTTATCCACCAGGTCTGGACATCTCTAACTACTTCGAGGACTGCATCAGAGCCGCGCGAGTGTTCATCCTCAAGGAGTATGATGATACGCTACCAGCTGCCAGGAGGCATATGAGAATGTGAGTGTTTTTCTAGGTTAAAATTCAGTTCTATTGGAGCTTAAGGCTAAATGATAACAACCTCACGGGTCGATCAAAGGTTCGTCTGTAGCGACATCTAGCTCGCCACACATGAACTAACAACTGACATCCTACATCGCGATGTTGAAGTTCTCCGAGCGATTGAACGTATAAAACAGTACTGTATCCCACCAAACACACACAACACCCCTTTTCTATGGAGTATGAGGAATTTCTCCCTGTTCCTCATACCTCCAAACACTTGGTGAGGTCGTTCCGTGGATGGGTGATCCTTCATTACATATCAAAACTCCTCCGTGCCTCGGACAACACGTAAATCTATTGGTCCCGGCTGTCATTTGTAGAACTTTTACAATCGTTACTGGCAGTCTAAGGCCCGAAAGTCTGACAGACAACCATTTTATTTAGTAGTATCCAGTAACTGGGTAGTGGGGATATCAACAGTAACTGGGTAGCTGGGTAGTGGGGATCTCAACAGTAACTGGGTAGTGAGGATCTCAACAGTAACCGGGTAGTGGGGATCTCAACAGTAACTGGGTAGTTGGGATCTCAACAGTAACTGGGTAGTGAGGATCTCAACAGTAACTGGGTAGTGGGGATCTCAACAGTAACTGGGTAGTTGGGATCTCAACAGTAACTGGGTAGTGAGGATCTCAACAGTAACTGGGTAGTGGGGATCTCAACAGTAACTGGGTAGTAAGGATCTCAACAGTAGCTGGGTAGTGGGGATTTCAACTTGACTTTACCCTTTTTTTGTTTCAGAATGTACTGGGTAGATGTCATTTGCCGTTGCCTGTTCTGGGGTCTGATGCTCTACTGGATGAGTGGATGGTTCACGACATCCAAGGCCATCATAGCCGACCACAACGCAGCCCCGACTGTCATCGCCATGGATGCTTAGAGCGGCCATTTTGAATTGTGTTCAAAATGGCGGTATATCGTTACGTCATAGCTGTAAATACTGTTAATTTGTAACGAGTGAAGTATTTTCATTCCATTTACTCTTAGAATTAAGGTCGTTATAATCAAAGACAGCTAAATCTATGTCTGCCAAAAATTGAAAAGGTCAGAAAAGCTGATAATTGTTTGTTAAGATAGCTACGACATTCTATATTTATGAACAAGATTTCCTTGCTATATTTGAGTACTGACTACTGAGTGAAAACACAACGGCTTGTAGCTGTATTTGATTCAAATATCGGTTTTTGAACCGATTTTTTTAACTGCTTAGCTACATTTGTTATAAAAATGAATACATCAAAGCGTGTTCAAGTAACTAAACTAGATGGTGTTATACCCTATTTTGTTAAGCTGCCTTTGATTTTAAAGATCTCAGTTCTTCTTTGAGGATCTAAAATCTTTCTCTGAATCTTCAATCCTGCTGTGACTGGGTAGCACGATACCCCTTGGTAAGGCTGGTTAACAGAATTTTGGAGTTCCGACTACCCGTAACGACTGTGAAAGCTCTACAAATAGTGTTGGTAGCCTTTGACGTAATAGATATTATTTGTACCTGTTTCTATCAAACTAGTGTAGTGTATAATATTATAGTATAATTCTGAGTGGAAGGCACATCGACGCTCGTACTGATACTATGAGTTCTTAATATAGTTCTGGTATTGTACGACTAAATTTCGAGAGACAGTGCGCCAACAGACTGAAAACCGACAAGACTTTACTTCGACGGGGCTCTTCGCAAGCTGGACACTTCGCAAACTGGGCATCGAATGGTTAGGTAAAGTTGAAACTGTGTCCCCCTACTCCAGAAACGAATACATTGTATAAATCGATATCCAAAGTACCTAAGTATTTGATAACGTGTGTAAGTATATTGTAATATGTCCCTGTCGGCGAAGTGTCGGTGAAGAGTCTCATCGAAGTAAAGTCTTGTCGGTGTTCATTCTGTCGGTGTTCAGTCGTATTCTGGAATTCAAATTTATCTAATTATTACCACTCTTGTCTGTGAAAAACATGATTTCTGTCTAATCTAATGAGCTCATAAATATTTAAGTTAAATCATTATATCTACTGTTATTATGGTATTATAGTTTGAGCACCGATTGTCGTGATAATCTAAGAAGTCATATTTGACGTTTCTGTTTTTTTTATGTCGCGATAACATTGTATGTAAGTCAATGTAAGACATTGAAAAATCAAATTCATATTCTAATTAGTTATTAAAATTTATCAAATTGAAGTAGCTTGATGTGACAGTCTGCACATATGAGTTGGAATATTCGCCAGGATTGAATCACAACCTCGTGCATCGAGATAGCCACCTTAACCTCTGGGCCGTCGAGAGGTTTGAAATGTATATTGCTATTGAAGTTTAAATGTGTACACACTGTACCTTTGCGGAAAAACTTGCCTTTTGAAAAATAATTTTCTTTTCACAAACTAAAACGTAACTGGCGACATGTATGTGTCCTACAAGTACGCCTTTGCCTAGTCCTTCGGGGATTACAGGCGTAATGTTATGTGATTCTCTTTGCGATCGTTTATATACTGTGTTAAGGGGTAGGTCTATATTGTAATTTGCTTACTGTTTGGTGGAGTGGACATCGCCATGATAAAATCTTCCATTATATCTTACCCAATGAAATATATCAGATCTTTTATTAAAAACATATTCGGTTATATAGCAATCGTGAACTTAAAGTAAAACAACATTGAACACTAAAAACATCAACTTTGAGAGGTCTAAAATCATATACCTACACACGGCAACACATTAAGCTCTACATTTCAAGTATAATCTGATCTCGCATTGTATAGGATTTCCGTAAAATGTGATGTCAGCGTAAACTGGAAATGTATAGCTTCAGGTGTAGCCGCGTGTGCGGAACTCATGGATATCCCTTCCAAACTAAATTTTCTAAATAAGTATACAGACTAGTTATAAGAATGCTCAAAAGACTTTATCTAGGTAATTAAGTAATTAAGAATGTGTGGAGATAATTCGTCGTAGATGTAGAAGCTTATTTTTGTATCAACAAAATTTATGACTTTTTTAATAAAATAAAATGATAAGGTTCAATATCATGAGTTTTTGTTTTTATTTATACCTCACTGCCATGTGTGTAAAAAGAAAAGAAAGAAAGTATCAAAGATCTTTAATTAAAAACGAAAAACAAAAGAGGAGAGAGAATAGTACCTTGACGAACTCCAGTTTTTAATCTACACCGCAGCGCTCTATTTATTAAGTCTAAGACTGTTTCAGACCAGTCTCTATCGAAACAGTCCAGCTCAAATCACCATCTGTGCTTGAAATGCTGCGGTGTCGATCATCATATAAAGAGGGTCATTGAGACTCAACAGTTTCGCTGGTCTAAGTGGTCGTAAGCCTTACTTAGTTTTTGAATAAATTTCCGCGTGATATTGGGATTGCCAATTTTGAGTTCATTGGGTAAGTAAGCAGTTCGGAGTCAGGGTTCATTCAACAATAGTTGTCTAGATTTGTCTTGTTGTATGAGAATAAGTAAGACCTTAAAATAAAGTCCACTTTATCTTATGGTTGTGTTTGATTGTATGTTTGTGTGTGTGAATGAGTGTGTGTAAGGGCATGAGGATGATGTTACAGTACTAAAAAAAATGCAGTTTCATATTATCATTGGTTTATTTTTACAGAACTTTTACAAGCTATTCTTGGGCTATAATATAGTAGATGCTACACAGAGAGTCATAGACAAAAAATGTGCATCTTACATAATATCAATAATTTTGAAGCTTACAGGTAATATACCAATATCTTCATAAAATACACAGTATACTGTGATAAGTACTTACAACAAAAACTTAAGAACATAACAGCACGCCAATTCCCAGAAGTGTTAGGCAGAGGTATGGTTGCTTAGTGTAAAGACAGCGACGCACCATATGCATGCGTAGCATGACTACCGTAAAAACGGACTATGTCTACAGAAGAATCGTCAAACTGACAGATTGCAGTAACATTTCTTTTGATCCCGATAATGTCAAGAATGAAGAGAAGAGATGTGTAAATACTTCAGTCGACAAGTCTACAATATCGAGCAGTATCTTCTATAGTATCTTTTAATTTGTCGACTCTTCTATCGACATACTCTACGGTGATTAAGCTACAGGCCTATACAAAGTCACAAAAATCAAAATCAAAATCAAAAATCACTGAGTTTTGATTTTGAGAATCATACCAAAGTCATGTCATAATCTGTTGTGCGTCCACGTTTCTTACACTCTGTATACACGGCTACACATTAAGCTATACATTTCCAGTTTACGCTGATCTCGCATTGTACGGGAATCCTATGAAGCGCGAGATCAGTCTATACTGGAAATTTACAGCTTGGTGTGTAGCCGTGTGTGCTGATGTCACATTTTGTCTGTTATGTGTGTTGCAAGTACCTATAAGTACATAAAATATTTCTAAATTGTGATAGCGTGTACTATTTCCTCTTACATTCAACGAATTATCTTATACAATAATAATGTAAGTAAAAATAATAGTTGTGGAAGATTATCAAGTTTGCATTTCAAATATATTATTATAGTTTCCTAAAAAAAATCTGTTTGATCCCTCAGTTAAGTCATGCCAAGAAATATTCGACAAGTATTTTTTTCTTTTGACACGTAAAAAATATGACGACAATGACGTCACGTCTTGGTACGTTTGTTACTTAGAAGTGACGTCACCAGTCTCCAATGCTGACACGCTTCATCATTGGTTTTTAAGTTGCACAAAACATATTTTTTTTAATTTAGAATGTACAAGTATAAAATCTTGCAACCGTATTTTAAAACATTTCTTATCATCGACCATATTATGTCATGAAAATATCTACTTACAAATATTAAAAGTTACATACTTTTGGTAAATAATCTGAAAGATTCAAAATTTATATAACAGAATTTCATTGCTTCAGTTATTGTTCCAATGAATATTTCTTAAAACTATAAGATTGTATACAGAGATAATAATTACATTCAGTGCGTTTTATTTTTCTTAACGATCAACAAGCTATGAAGTTTATTAGGTGTCTGCCTGTGTGTGATCAAATCTTGGATCGACTTCCTCTTATCCTTCGTTCAACAGGTTTCTCTTCGTTCTCAGTTTTGTTTTAATTATAATATTAATGTGTACAGGACAACATCGAGACAAAAGTTGAAGTTGTCCTATCCATGTCCGGTCCGATAAGTCTAAAATCTCCGAACAACATTGATCTAGCGTGGTGATTGCTCGTGCTTTCTCTGCGTGAGAAGAGGCCTCTGTCCTGCAGTGGGTCAGTAACTTTTAATATGCGTGGATGAAATACGTAACTATTTTGATAAAATAAGTCTAAAATGAGTGCGTGCAATATTGCAGTCTTGAAGCCCGAACGCTCGTCTAGCAATACATGGTTTACCTACTTAGATCATTTGACCAATTAATTAGTTGATTTGAAAATAAATCACTTAGACCCTACCGTAAGCGACCCGCAAGAAACCTAAACAGATAATATCCTGTAGCCGCTTGGAACAGCTTGTGCACCCAGTATAATCTGAAACAGGGAATTACATACATAATAAATCTGTGCTTTAAGTGTTTTATTCCCAAGGGGTAGAAACTTGTTCCTCAGAAAGGTCTGATGCGTAATATTGGCAACTGGTGATCGTCTATGATTACGTCGTCGTTGTCGTCGTGTATGAACAAAAATAAGGTTAAAAGAGTATGATATTTAAGAAAGAAAGAAAGAAAACATATTTATTTGGCACATGCCACAAGTGCACAAAACAAAGTAATAAAGTAATAATAATAAACTAAGAACTAAACACGAAAAAGAGATAGCGCCCTTTACTTTCTGCCTGAATGTATAAACTTGTTTTTCTTTTTTCTAGTATCTCTTGTACTGTGAGTGTGTTTTCAAAAAAATAAACCCACATTCACGAACTATCGGAACCGGAAGTGCTACTTGGAGACCATATAACTATTATTTGTCCAGTGCAATTCTGTTTCCGCACCAACCAAGCCGTCACGCTTATCAAACACTGCAAACGCTACCTGTTACGAACCATAAACTCCTTTCGTTTCATATAAGTATGTTCGATCATACACCGGCCTTACAGAAGAGGTATCGTCCGTTGAAATGTTAAAAATGTGGACGCAGCTTAGGATGTGTCATGTAGGACAAACAGAAAGGACAAAGAGCGGGTCGCATGGCACGTGTTTACAGAAATCGCTAAAGTCGCGCCAGATGCGTAAGGGTGTCCGCGTCTCGTCTCTTTTGTATTTTTAGTAAGTCGCGTCCACACTTTGTCCCCGTCCTGTCCACGACACTGTTTCTATTTAAGTGATAAAATAATATTTTACCTTCTTAACTTTGTCCTAGCCACAGGCAGGGAATCAGGCGTGTCCTTCAAAATATACCGTCTGATGCCAAACATGTAGCCACCGATATAAGAATCCCAGTCAAAGTCAGCCGGCCAATGGGGGAACGCGCCAGAATCCCTGGCAACAGTGGCGTCGTCGTGTAGGGCAGTCAGTTCGGCCACGCCAAACTGCCACTCATGGTTGGCGAAGTATTCGCCTGTAGCAGCGGCCATCTTGAATCGGCGGGCTAGCTTCATCATTCTGTGGAGGAAAAAGCTGTTTTAAGTAACGGTTTCTCGCCTGTTTTACTTAAAGGTTAATTCATTAAACCCCGAGAGGACACCGGTGTCCGCGCTGTCATTGTCTTTCTATTTTGTCTATTGAAAGGTTAATAAGTATATAAAAGCGTTTAACAAACATGTCCAATAAAACATATTTGGAGGAGAAGTAGTCGTTTGTGTCTGATCAATCAGTTAATATCAGTCTCTCCGGTATGCTTTACAATTATTGTATTCACATTACCATCTTGAATACCATGTTTTATGCAAATCTATACTAATATTATAAAGAGGTAAATTTGTTTGTTTGTTTGTAAGTTTGTATGTAGGGGGTAATCTTCGGAACTAATGATACAATTAAAAAAAATAACTGCACTGGTGGAAAGCTACTCTATTCCCGGATGACATAGGCTACTTTTTATCCCTGTAATCCCACGGGGATAGGATTTACGCGGGTGAAACCGCGTGAACTCTGCTAGTAAATGATATTCTTATTCTTTTTAGGAAAGGAGCATAGCTTAATCAATAAATATCCTAGATATTATGATCAAAAGGAATAAACAATCAGATTTGCCCTCCCCTCGATTTGCCCAGGAACATTTGTTAAAGCTAGCAATTGGAGAACGAGCTCTAATAAATGTGAGAGCTGGAGAGTGAAGCTCCTCAAAATAGTTGAATACTTACATGGCCTTCCTCCCCTGTGCTCTCAGCAGCAGATCGTACATGAACGCTGGCAGGAAGTGACAGGTGATCTCCCAGAATGTGTTCATGAAGCGGGACTCCGTGAACGCAAAGTTTGGATACCACATCACGTATCTGTAATGGAGAGAACATTCAGGTACTACATTAATTGTACCACAACATCACGTCAACATTCCCCAAAAAGTAATGCAGCGAACCTATATTTGGCCAGTTAATGTAAAGTGGGGAGCTTTATCAATAATCAGGCTGCTATTGAGAAATCTCAGATGGAAAATTCCAAAATCAATGCCTAACCAGCGAATCACACATCCGCTGTTTTTAGGCTTTTCCAATTACAGGCAATGGCCTGGAAAGTAGGCAAATATCAAGATAGGTATATCTTGATCTTTGGCTACTTTTATTCAGCTATTACCAGTGACCCTGCTGGTTTCCACTCTAGTAATCATCTGTTCTAACAATGGCCACCCCATTGCCATTTTACTTACGACTAAGGATTGTAGTGTGATATATCCTAGAAAAAATCCTTGCAGACAATCTTCGATAGACTATCAGGAACAGACAGTGTAAAAAATAACTTACTTGGTGGGATTCTCCAGAGCCCATTTGATGCAGAGCTTGGTGAACTGGCCCCACTGCAGTGGGTTGATAGATCCTGATGTGACATTGTAGACTGGACAACGGCCTGGTCTGAAGAAAGATTATAATCTTGAGTTTAGGAGGTCCATTGTTCGTGAAAGAGGTTAAAGATTTAAAAAAAGATTAAAGATACCGGGCTGGTATACGCAACTCCACGTCAAAGCGCGTATTTTGCGTATGGGCTATAATCTACCACGCGGGAAAGAGGTTATAGTTACTTATGGTATAATAATAAATAAATAAATATTTCACAACTTTCACACAACGCCATTTAGTCCCAAGCTAAGCAGAGCTTGTGTTATGGGTACTAAACATCTTATAAACATATTAATATATTTCTAAATACTGTAATGTTGTCTTTACATTGTGATTTTACTTACATTTTTGTTCATTGTTTAACCTGAAATTTTAAAGCATTCACCCTCCCTAGGTAGCTACATGCTCATTACTTTGAGGCAAAGCATATTCTTATATTATCATATTTATTATTTAAGTTTTTCTATAAATTATGTTTGTTTACATTCGTAATGTCAGCTAGTGACAGGTCTAGTTTTATTTTTAATTTGTCTGGAGCTAGTTGTAGGTCGTATATCCTATAGGCCTGTGTCAATTTTGCCAGTTCTCAGTAAGGTGTTTGAAAAGTTAATGCTAAATCAAATGTTACGTCACTTTAATAAAAATTCCATCTTCCATGAACATCAGTATGGTTTCACTAAGGGGCGCTGTACAACTGACGCCGGTGTTACCCTAATCAAAAAAATTTTCAACGCCTGGGAGGAAGCACAAGATGCCATTGGAATCTTTTGTGACCTGTCGAAGGCGTTTGACTGCGTTAACCACGAAACACTACTGTTAAAACTAGATCACTATGGTATTAAGGATAAAGCTCTTAACTTAATAAGATCTTATCTGAAAGACAGACAGGTCAAAGTCCAGATTAACGGCGTAAACTCATCGGGGTCTGAATTGACAATGGGCGTGCCTCAAGGTTCAATTCTGGGTCCGTTCCTCTTTTTAGTATATATTATTGATTTGCCTCATTTAATTCAGAATCAACCGAAGATGGTGTTATTCGCAGATGACACATCTCTCATTTTTAAAGTAGACCGACGTTCTCAAAATCTTGACGACGTAAATAAATCTATTCTTCAGGTTCAAAATTGGTTTACGACAAACAATTTGGTACTTATTAACACAAAAACCAAATGTATTAGATTTACGTTACCAAACGTTAGAAGTAGCAAATGCGACATCATGTTGAATGGAGGAAAGCTGGAATATATTAATGAAACCGTTTTCCTAGGCATCACGCTAGACGAGAAGTTACAATGGGGACCGCATATAACATCTCTTGCGGGGCGGCTAAGCTCGGCTGCTTATGCGGTTAGAAAGATCAGGCAGTTGACAGACGTAGAAACCGCGCGTTTGGTCTATTTCAGCTACTTTCACAGCGTAATGTCGTATGGCATTTTACTGTGGGGTCGGGCTGCTGACATTGATTCCATTTTTATTCTACAAAAGAGAGCTGTCAGAGCTATTTATTATCTACCGCGTCGAGAATCTTTAAGGGAATTATTTAAGAAAATTAATATTATGACAGTGCCTTCTCAATTCATTTACGAAAATATTATGCATGTAAGAAAAAACCCACATCTTTTTAGTAAAATAAGTGATAGACATAATTTTAATACTAGAAATAAAGATAAAATAGCTCAACCATTTTTCAGATTAGCTAAAGTACAGACATCTTTCATGGGGTACTGTGTTAAATGTTACAATAAAATACCTCTTGATATATTAAAACTAAATGAAAGGAAATTTAAAACTTATATTAAAAGTACACTTTGTAAATAGGCATATTACAAATTAGAGGATTATATTCAAGATAATAATGCTTGGCAACATGCTGGTCCAGCTCCATAGGGCAATCAAGGAACTTGACAAAATCTTAATTTGCTTTATTTTTGCAACACTCACGCTATTCTGCTGAGTATTTTTATTTTTTTTATTATTATTTATTTAATATTTTCTTGATTTGTTATATTAATCCGTGATTTTAATATTTGTAAATGTGAGAGTACCATGTATCTATCACCGACGACACGGCAATTATTGTTAACGGACCTAGTTGGGATAGTGTCAAAAATAGCGCAGAGTTAGCATTAGCCAAGATAACAAAATGGTTGAATTCAAATCTATTAACCATAAATCTTAAAAAAACCTGCTACATTCCCTTCGCTTTACGGCAAAACAATCTGCCAGATCACACTTTTTCAATTATAGCTCATACATGCCCACAACTATCAACTTCTCGCCCTTGCTCGAGGCTTACGAGATCTGAGGATGTGAGGTATCTGGGTGTACAAATTGATGCAGGCTTGCGATGGGACAAACAAATTGATGTACTTATTACCAGGACCTTGAGGCTCATCCACACTTTTAAATCCCTTAGAAGCGCCGCTGACCTAGATACATTAAGGATGGTTTATTTCGCCTTGTGCCAATCGATCCTCAGCTACTGCATTGTTGTTTGGGGAGGTGCAACAAAAACCAACTTCCTGAGAATTGAAAGAGCTCAGCGAGCCATCCTCAAGGTAATGACTCGTAAGCCATACCGCTATCCTACTTCACAACTTTATTTGGACTGTAGGGTTCTAACAGTTCGGCAACTTTATGTGCTTCAATCCATTCTCAGAAGACATCGTTCTGTCCCCCGTTCTAATCCCAACAAGCGCACCAATGTTCCACTGGGCACCAGTCACAAAACAGTCTTTGCTAAACACCAGTATTATATACTAAGTACATACATCTACAAAAAAATTCATAAAATACTAAACATAATAGACCTTAATAAGAATGAACTTAAATCGAAATTAACAAACTGGCTTCTTCAACAGGATTATTCAAAAACAGAATCTTTGCTTACTTTCATCGCATAAATTTCATCTTAAATCTCCCAAAATACCTAAATGCACAAACACACGCACTCGCATACACACGCCCAAATATACTACTAACAAACACACACACACAAACACACACCCACACACACATACACATACACACACACATACACACACAAACGCTTACTGCATGGCTACAATTTTTATTTTTACATACTAATCCATTAAACCAGTTTTAACCTGTAAGCATCTATAAACTTAAAGGTAGATCGACACACTCTGCTTGTTGCAAAATTAAAATGTAATAATCTTTAGCCGAACACTGTCTCTTAAGATACAGGATACCCTAGTTTAAGAGGCAGGGTTTATCAGATTTGTATACAGATTTTTCCAACCTACGCAAGCCCTACCAATTCACCAATTGTTTATAAGATTACTTTGTAATACCTCTACGTAATGGTTATTTATCTGTAATTCTTGAAGCAATAAAATTTATTATTATTATTATTATTATTATCTATCCACATAATTATGTACTTATCTACTAAAATGCTTAATCTATCTTAGCATAGTATGTTATTTTTTTTATTTTTTATTTTATTTTACTTTGTTTATTCTAGGTACATACATCGTATTCACATATAATGTATTTTTTATTGTATACAAATATTGTAAAAACTATTTTAAAAGAGTAAGTATGGAGTTTCTTGCCCATTCTTCTCCATACAAAACTACCTTTTGGAAGGGGCAACTAGAATCATTAAATTTTATTTAACTTGTAAGTTTAACGTTCAAAAGTGCCTTTTAAATGGCCTAATTGAAATAAATGATTTGAGTGAGTATATGTAAACCACATCGACCTCATTATTTTTCTTTTACTTTGCTTTGAATTGTGTTCTAAAACCTTTCCAAAATTCAATCATCTGTCATTCTGTCCATTTACCTTGGAGCCAGGTGGAACTGGCAGTCTTGGTTTGGATCTGAAAGGCTTAGCAAGTCACTTATATTAGCTGCGAGTCTAATACTTATGGCCTCTCTGTCCTCCGGCCCTCTAAACTGACGTCCTCCACCTCCTCTGCAGAAGACTGAAGCCTAACGTCCCTCGGCCATTACTAAAGCCGAGAGGACCACCTCTGACGGCCTCCTCCTCCGCTGCTGAAGACTCAAGCCTGACGTGCCTCGGCCATTACTAGAGTCGAGAGGACCACCTCTGACGGATTCCTACTCTGACGGACTCCTTCTCCTGACGGCCTCCTCCTCCGCTGCTGAAGACTGAAGCCTGACGTCCCTCGACTACTCTACAGCAGAGAGAGACACCTTTGACGGCCTCCGCCTCCTCTACTGAAGACCGATGCCTGTTGCCCCTCAGCCACAACTACTGCTGAGAGAGGGCCACCTCTTCTATATTTCATCCTTCATCATTCATTCATCAGTTTCCCTGACTCTCTTCTTTACCCTAGCTCCACTAGGTAGGCCTGGTAATAATAAATTCTTATAATTATTCCCTCTAAACTTTTCCTACAACAGTGCTCTCCTCCTAGGTAGGTAAGTTCTGTTTCGTTACAATACAACATATCTATCTTCTCTATATATATAAAAATCAATTGCTGTTCGTTAGTCTGGCTAAAACTCAAGAACGGCTGGGACGATTTAGCTGATTTTGGTTTTGTTATAACCACATAATTACTTTTTCATAAAATCTTTACGTGTTGTGTTATTTTATCAGGAAAAAAAAGCAGCAGAGCTTGTGAGCAGTTAAGAGTGACGAGGTATACTTACTGCTTGACTCCCTGTCTCCAGGCAGCCAGGATGCAGGAGTTGACAACCATGTCCACGGGCACCAGGTCCACCACGTACCGCTCCCGGCAGTACCCGGAGCGGTAGGTGCCGCGGGATATCTCCATAATGATACCTGGAAATTGAAGATTGATTGACACAGTCTCCTGCTTCGTTATGACTACGTATCCTGGGACCTCTGAGAGCTCATACGCACTATGCGGCTACCCGCATGCGGGCAGCCGGACGGCTGGCCGCAAGCACAATTTTATTATGTACGTAATATTCATTTCTATGCGCACTGCGATGCGGCTACCCGCAGACCGCTCCGGCCACCCGGACGGTTGCTATACGTTGCTATTTCACGGGCAGCCGCATACGCATCCGTAACGTGCGGTCCGGCTGCACGCATGCGGGTAGCCGCATAGTGCGTATACAGCTTAATTTGTTTTCTTTGATAAGGTTTCATTTCATCAATGGTGCTGAGACCCATGCGTGAGAGTTCAGCATCAGCCACCGCCCGTTTAATAAGTTCACACAGAATAGATAGAAAGATAGATATTTTTAAGAATTTTGCTTAATGGTGCAATGGGCTACTTGACAAAATTTGTTCCTCATCTAGATTACAAGAAAATTTTCGGCACATAATTTTTCTTTTTTCATGTACATTTATTAATCATAAAATAACGGCGATACATTGAGTCAAAATGTCGCATGACGTCACTAGCCAGTACAGTATATACAAGATAATGACGTTACGTTGAGGTATTCCTCGAAGCGTTACTATTTTGAGGCGCGGGAGCGCTCTCAAAATAGGAAAAAAGGAATAAAATAGGAGCGCCTCAAAATAGTAGCGCTTCGAGGAATACCTCGTAACAAACCCTCTATCCTCAACTTGAATGCGCTTAATCTAACGAGTTTTCTATCAATTTTAAAAAGAAAAAAAAACTTGTGTATTCTTTTTTTATAATCTAACTGGTGGACTAATTATATTTTAGGTAATGTTCATATGACACACACCCTATCGGCGTTCTAATTCAAGGTAAATCAATAAATTAATAACTCACCAGTGACTCCGTAGACATTATCAATCCATCCTGGGTACGGCTCCTGGAGGGCGGCAGTCACTGGAAACAACATTAAAAAGCCGTTAGATATTACCACAAAATCAAAATCAAAAGTCTTTGTTCAAACTAGGCTGAGAATCAGCACTTTTTGAACGTCAAAAAAATACATAAAGACAGTCCCCCAAAAACGGCCCACCCTTCGCCACTTCCTAGTGTTTTTGCTGGGAAAAAGAAGTGGCGGAACAAACTCCCAGCAACACATCACTGTCTGATTCGTTTGAAGAACTAGGTATACAAAGAATCTATACAATGAAATGCTCAATAAATAGCACTAATGTTTATACACATTGTAAAACATTACCTTTCATAATGATTGTCACGTGTTAGCTAGCACACTCCAATATACCGAGATTAAGAAAAAAAAAGTAAATTCATATTAACATTGAAATCTAAACTCAAGCAAAACAACTACAAAACTGAAAAATAACAGCCTCCAGGTATAAAAGGCGTACCCGCTTACATGTGCAATGCTGGCTTATATACACAAATCATAATAGCACACTATAATAATAATAATACGAGGAGGTTTTTCCATCTAAACTTTCTCAGCAACAGCCCGGAGTCTAGATCTGTGCTCGATTGATGGCAGATAGGCTCGCTAGAGGGCGAACCATGGAACTACAACCTACCTGTATGTAACCCACATAAGTTCATCATTTCACATAGGCCTCCCCTATAGATCTCCAATAAGACCGGTTGGAAGCGGCTCACATCCAGCGCGTTCCCGCGGCCTTAATGAGGTCGTCTGTCCACCTTGTGGGTGGACGTCCTACGCTGCGCTTGCCGATACGTGGCCTCCACTCGAGAACCGACCGACCCCATCCCTCATCAGTCCTCCGTGCTATGTGCCCTGCCCACTGCCACTTCAACCTGCTAATCCGCTGGGCTGACCGCGCGCGCGGGGATATCAAACAGCGTTTTTGCTATTTAATTGTGTTATAGTGATAGTTAAGTAATAAAGTTTCTTTGGGAAAGTTTATTAAAATTATGAGAGCAATCACGTGTTTAAGTATCGGTCACTAATTACCAGTCACCCTATATTTTGCACGACGCTATCCGTACTGGTCCGTGACTGTGACGTTCAGTGGTGTTCCACTGACGAGTACGCAGAGCGCCGTACAAGATGTATGACAGTAAGTATACAGGGTGTCTCATTCAAATCGGTCAGTATGGGAAAGTCTGAAACTATAAGACATACGAAGATCTGTTCTGAGGAACCATGTCGTCGATTTTAATAACAATAAAAACTGCATTCATACATTAAAAAAAAACATCTGTACTTTTGTAGTAATATTGTAAACGTGGTCACTTCGAGCACCTACTAAAATAAATTAAAGTATGTGGAAACAATGCATTTTATTCATTTTAGACATCATGTTTCATACTGACATTTACTGCTTAAGACCTACACAATCGATATCTAAATAGAAATAGTATAAGTTTTTTTTTTCAAAATAACCGGGTTCGATTCCCGAACGGAGTACAGATGTTTTTAAAATGTATGAATGCAGTTTTTCTTGTTATTAAAATCGATGGCATGGTTCCTCAGAACATATCTTCGTATGTCTTATAGTTTCAAACTTTCCCATACTGACCGATTTGAATGAGACACCCTGTATACTCATCCGAACTAGCGGATGAGCCGACACGCCTTACAATTTTAAAAGGGTAACTTTTCATCCGCGGATGAGTTGTCGCTTAAGTCGTTTCATCACGGCATGATGTTATGCTACTATCTTAGAATGTTGAAGTAAAGAACAAAAATTTCCACTTTCTATTTTCTCTAACCTGTTTAGTAACGACCTAAGTTTACTGAGAAATAGGCAAGCTTCTTAACCAACGTGTCTCGACCCAGATTTTAACTCCCCGCTACAATCCTTACATAACATCGATTGAAAGACGACGACTGATGCCTGTTAGTCTATTGGTTAGTGAACCTGACTGCTATGCCGAAGGTCGTGGGTTCGATCCTCACCCAAGACAAGTTTGTGCGATGAGCACGATCATTTGTTCTGCGTCTGGGTGTCATTTATCTATAATATGTATGTATTTAGAAATATATAAGTATGTTTATCAGCTGTTTAGTACCCATAACACAAGCTCTCAAGCTTAGCTTGGGACTAAATGGCGTTGTGTGAAAAAGTTGTGGAATATTTATTTATTTACTTATTCTCTTTATATACGTCAAATGTCATTTGAAAATCAGCGCCAGGCAGCATCTCATCATCTGTCTGGCATTACCGTTGAAATGAACCTTTTGACGCAGCCGTGAGACATGCCATTTTTGTGGCTCTTTTTTATGTTATAGACCAACAGGCCCGTGAAAAAACGTCGAAAACCTGTTAAAAGTAGTGATCATTCGGGTGACCGGAGGATTGCCAAATCACAGGTCTGACATTTCGGATTCTTGTGCGTATTGTAGAGTTATCACTTCACTAATATAACCAACTTCAAAAAAGGAGGAGGTTCTCAATTCAGTTGTATTTTTTTTAACTGCTGTCTAATGCTATTGGAAATGGAGTATAAAGACACATAAATAAGTAAGTAAATAAATCATTCAATTAATAAACACCGTCCTATTTACGGCGTTGACTTAAACCTTTTGAAATTTAAAAATTCATTAGAAAACACCGTATCTATCGTCGATCGATATGATTGCTTTAGCTACAACGTCATAGGTAAATGAATTTATTATGAGTATGGCTTTTCAACCTCCTTTTGCTGTGAAATAACGTATCTATCATTAAGTTGATCATCTAAATAAATAAATAAATAAATATTCCACAACTTTTCACACAACGCCATTTAGTCCCAAGTTAAGCTTGAAAGCTTGTGTTATGGGTACTAAACAGCTGATAAACATACATATATATTTCTAAATACATACATATTATACCTAGATAAATTACACCCAGACACAGAACAAATGATCGTGCTCATCACACAAACATTTGTCCTGGGTGGGAATCGAACCCACGACCTCCAGCATAGCAGTCAGGGTCACTAACTACTAGACCAACAGGCCAGTCCAACTACATATATTGGGGTCAGCTTCCAGTCTAAGAAGTACCAGAAGTAGCTGAATACCAGTGTTTAACATGGAGTGACTGCCTACCTGCAAGGCTATCGGCTATATTTTAATTGTAAGTGATTAACTGGCGACCAGTTGCACACAGAACTTTGATCACAACGAACAAATATCAAAAAAACATGGTATTGTACTTTAAGTGGGCTTCAAGTTACGGTGACTATCAGACGGGGTACTGTGCGCTTCGACACATCTCTGCGAGTGCGCGTGACGTCATCCTAGACACACACTGATGATAGCCAATACGGAACTAGCTTTTTGACAGTTGATCGTTGAACACTTTGCCCAGTGATCATCACTGTGAACTGTCAACGGAGATACGCAATAGCCCTGCGAGTCCTCTTAGGGCGTCCCCTTCCGGCGTTTTCACTTACATCTGCCTTGCAAATACCTTTTGTTAGTCGCCTACCATTCTTCCATTCAACCATCTAAGCCAAAGAGACTTAAGAATCTATAGAGAGGACATGCGAAGAAAATGTCATAGAAAAACTGTGATCCCATGTCTCAGTACCGCCATCTAGCATAGTATAGCAATATTGGAGCGGCAGCGGAGCGAACTACACTAGACTCATTGTCTTGTATCCACTAGGACACAATTAGTATCGGATCAAAATTTTGTTCGTGATGTTCCGTCTATAGTATTAAGTACACCACATTTTTTTGTTCGTGCAAAAAAAAATGGGCTCTATTTGTACCCGTTACTGATCATATTTGCGTAATCAAAATTAAAAAAAAAGCAAAATTCAGTTTTTAAATATGCCACTATTCACTTAAACTTAAATAACGCACACAGCTGTTGGAGGCGGGGCATGCTTGAGCGAGATCACGCGAAAGTGAGCGACAGATAGCTTTTTGGGATTTAGACAAACGCTAATAACTTTGGTGTTTAAGAATATTATTTATTGGTACTTTACAAATATAATGAGAAGACCGTCAGCCCTTTAAGTATTTGTACTAATTAAGAATTAGTGGTGTATATTGATCTAAGCATACTCTTTTATTTTTTTTCACACCATATTTAAACACATATCAATCCTCAATCCATCATTAATTCTTCACACTATCTGACCACAATCACGTAGATCCATAAACAATATTGATAGATAGCCGTCTATCATAATTACACCTATAAACAATTCTAATTGTTTCGTAGTCTCAATAGAATTAAAATATATTCTTAGCACACTAATTTGTTTGGCCCCTTCAATAGGACTTACCATACAAAATTGGTGATGACCTTCGAACCGGTCAAGTTGGTACCTACTGTAGATAAATTGAGGGATATAGTTGAAGATAGGAGATATTTCACAAGCAAATCATTCTGAATTCACAATCTGTTTTAGCGACATCTATCTCGCCACATGCGAACTAAAGTGACGTGTCTACATCGCGATGTTAAAGTTATCCGCGTGGTTTGTTACCTCAGTACTCCGTCATTTATGAACTGATTTTCAAAACTAACAGATTAGTCCCATTTGTGTCAAAACTCATATCTGATGAGGGATCCTCGAGGAATTGAGGGAACTCCTAAAAAAATATAGGTGCACACGCACCGATTTTAACATTTTATTTTTTATTATTATTTTATTAAAACTTTATGCACAAGTAAAAAAAACTGTACAAAGGCGGACTTAATGCCTTAGGCATTTTCTGTACAAAGGCGGACTTAATGCCTTAGGCATTTTCTGTACAAAGGCGGACTTAATGCCTTAGGCATTTTCTGTACAAAGGCGGACTTAATGCCTTAGGCATTTTCTGTACAAAGGCGGACTTAATGCCTTAGGCATTTTCTACCAGTCTACCTTAAGGTGGTGCAGAGATGGAACAAGGACAACAGGGTGCAACAGGGTAAAGAATTTTCATTAACAAATCAAGCATTCATATCACAGGGTAAAACATTTTCAGTAACAAATCAAGCATTTTCATTTGGAGTACCATTTGGTGAAGAAAAACTGATGAAAAAAACAGGCAACGGAACTCTTCAACGCTTAACAGCAAATTAATCGCGATTGCTATAGTCAAATGTCTATGCTGAGCTTTTGTATTTCCATAACATAACATTACGCCTGTCTATTTTAAAAGGGTCCCGGCAGAGATGTAGAGATTAATGTTTAGAAAGAACTACTTTTGCAATTGTTAACCGATTTCAATGATTCTTTCAAGTTTTGAAAGACTTTCTTTACATACGAAAAAACAAAAAATTGCAAAATAAAAACTTTTTTACAAAAAAACACCACCGACTTCTTAAAAAAAAACACTTACAGGTGAAAAATAACTCGAAGAAGTCGGTTGTTTTTTTTTGTAAAAAAGTTTTTTATTTTTATTTTTACTCCATTGAGACATTTATTAGTCACACTTCAAGTTAAGTATTAACAGGTTGAGTTTTAAAACTAGGTCAACCAATGACGCCATTGTCCGCGAAATAATGGTTAGGAGAGGTTTAAAAATGTGGGTCTACAAACCCAACTTAACAAAGTAAGCAAATTAAATTAATGACATAATTTGTAATCAAACATACTGTGTGTTAAAAGAGGTGGTTCAGCCTACTTAACGTTTTTCCTATCATGCCAGTTTAGGCGATTATCACACTGCCCCGCATCACGCTGCTTGTTGCGTGTCTCTGAACTGAATCGAACGCGCGTGGATGCATTTTCTGTGTGTTGGACTGTGCGTGTTTTCCATACAAACGGAGATACTTACAAGCAACGGAAGAACACGCATCCACGCGCTACGCAGCATCATGCGGGGCATTACATTTAGAATAAGATCTTTTTGTTAACTTGAAATTACTTTAACTGTTAATAAAGACCTTTAAAAATCAATCAAAATCAATGGTTAGGAGACAGTTAAAAGCGTGCGTTAATTTTATGGAAAGCTATGTAAGTTTTTTAGCACTCCACCTCAGATGGGTATGGAGAAGGGCTTACGAACTTCGTTCACCTTTGTTTGTACATACTTAAAAAAGTCCTGTTCTTAGACCTACTGAAACACACAACATTTCATAAGGAGCGGTCAAGCCGTTTCGGAGGAGTTTTTCAATAAACAATGTGACACGAGATTTTTTATATTAATGATATACATACATACTACTTTTAAATATGATGAGAACAAATAGATCTAAAACAATAATACTACGACTACTTTTTATTTAGCGAGTCACTAAACCTTTTGTGTTAGTTAGAATTAGAATGAGAATATACATATATACATATAACCTAACCTAACTTACCACCTATTGTATAGCGAACCTAACTACCTAACCTAACTACCTCACTGAAATGCATTGATTTTGAAAGATACAAAATACGTAATTTTATACTGAACTACTGTGCTGTGTGTCTCTGTGTAACATACATTAAAGTAGAACAACACGAGGTAGTAATATTTGAAATAGTAGTAGTAGGAGGTAATAATTTAACTCGATTGGAATATCATCCAAACATAAAGTCTACTTCTTTGACTGGCTTGTTGAGCTAGTAAATATTGCACAAATTTTCACACAACACTATTTAGTCCCAAGTTAAGCTTGAGAGCTTGTGTTATGGGTACTAAACAGCTGATAAATATACTTATATATTTCTAAATACATACATATTATAGATAAATTACACCCAGACACAGAACAAATGATCGTGCTCATCACACAAACATTTGTCCTGGGTGGGAATCGAACCCACGACCTCCGGCATAGCTGTCAGGGTCACTAACTACTAGACCAACAGGCCCGTCGTGGTTAGTGGACCTGACTGCTATGCTGAAGGATGTGGGTTCGATTCCCAGCCACACCCACAGTGACCACTGTTTCCTCACCATGTTTTCCTTCGCCGTTTTTGAAGCAAATGAACTTTGAACTCTGGGGTGCGTGCCTTGGGCTCGAACTTGAGACCTAGTCGGATTTGGAAATCCGCCGAACAAATAACTGCCTTGTTCAACTAGTCGTAGCTAACACTTGAGCTGAACATGATCGGGGAGCATGGCAGTGCCCTCCGCAAACCAGTCACACAACGCAGTAAGGAACCTTAGACTTGGCATGGCTTTGTCAAGATTTCATTACTTTTTAGAGAATAAACAAACAGCTCCAACGAGACTTGACTAGATTTTTACAGAATGTTTTTGGTGGATCTCAATTTCTGACAAGGTCAAATGTTATTAGGTTTTTCAAATGTAATACGATAAGATAAGACTTATGGACACTTATCAGGGACAAATTATGGATTTGTCCCTGATAAGTGTCCATAAGGCTCGCATTATATTAAATAAATAAATATTCCACCACTTATACACAACGCCATCTATTCTCAAGCTAAGCAGAGCTTGTGTTATGGGTACTAGACAACTGATAAACACACTAATATAGGGTGACTGGTAATTAGTGACCGATACTTAAACACGTGATTGTACTCATGAATACGAATAACTTTCCCAAAGAAACTTTTTTTATACACATTCATTTTCAATTAATTCAATTATGTCAGTACTGCACAACGGGAGCGGTGGGGGTGGCGGGGAAGTGTATGACGCTACTACTACTAGCAGATTTGGCCCTTCCCGAGGTCAGACTATCAGCTGATAGATCGTGCCGATTCGTGCCTACTGTGATCAATCACAGGACTCGTGCGGGAATTTCAAACAGCGTTATAAGTTATTGTGTATAAAAAAAAAGTTTATTTGGGAAAGTGTATTGAAATCATGAATACAATCACGTGTTTTAGTATCGGTCATTAATTACCAGTCACCCTATATATTTCTAAATACACACCTACTAGTATCTACATATTATTAAAGATCAATTACACTTTGTCTACTTCGATACCCTTTAAGGTAGTACCTACTAAACAAGAATGGACCATAAATAAACATTATACTGTCTTGTCATTGCTAATTTGCTTCTAATTTTGGTACACAGAACTTGGTTAGAATATTACATGATAGGCCGCACGTCAGAGAAGCGGGCACGCTCCTTTATTCAGTTTTGTAGGCTTTTTAGGGTAGACAAAACGTGCCTTTGGCATATACTAAAATGATATTAATTTCTGTAAATAGGTTCAAACACTATTAACCGAAATTTTAACTAAAAGGTGAGGTCGGTGTTTCACTATCTGACTACTCTGAGCAGAAACACCGAAAGAAACTCAGAGGTCACAGTCTCTTTTAAAGTCCAGACATTATCTTGGTCAGATCACGTAAGAACCATACAGATTAAGTAGTATCTGAAATAGTATTTTGAGGAAAGAACCACACAGATCGACGATTATTAGAAACGTACAACTCACATTTTATAAATTTAGATATTTTCGCTCTTATTAAGAACAAATTTAGAAAAATTGCTGCTGAATTACTTTCTGGTCATCCTTAACGATGACTGCTTCTTGCTGATATAAGTTTGTGATCTTGCTTGCTGACTACAAACTGGACGGGGAGCGCTGTCTAAAATTGGTTTGTGATATCTTTCAGGTTTATTTTTATTTTCTTATTACTGTCCCTTTCTGTATAAGTACGTCCGATTCCTTATTTCTTTTAAATTGATGTTATTCCGTGGACAATAGTGTGGGTTATGCGTTTGTTAACTTTTAGACCTAAGCTAACTATTAATATTGTAACGTGTAATTGTTTTTTGTCAGTAATCGAGAGCTCAACTCGGAGGAGTCAAGACCTCTGTTTGAAAAACAAAACACCATCATTATCTGACTGTATTTTCCCAACTATGTTGGGGTCGGCTTCCAGTTTAACCGGAGGCAGCTGAATACCAGTGTTTTACATGGAGCGACTGCCTGTCAGACCTCCACAACCCAGTGGCATGGTTTAAACGATACCTTGGTTAAACTGGTAGTCAAATTTTCGGGCGTTCAACTTAGTACCTATCTGTAGCGACTGTCATAGATCTATAAATGACAGTCGGGACCAACGGCTTTCTTAACGTGGTTTCCGAGGCAAGGAGGAGTCTTGATATGTAGGTAATGAATCCACGGAGCAACCTCGTCAAGTGGAACTTAAACTTCTGTCGACCCGCGAGGCCAAAGATCAAACATGCGAGGAAATGTCACAGAAAAACTTTGATCCCATGTCTCAGTAACGCCATCTAGAATAATATATTCTTCAAAGTCTTGAGCATCGACGCCGAGTTGCTAGCATGTCGGTTTTCTATCGGTTATATTTCGGAGAGTGTGCATCGGAATTGCACGATTTAATTCCACCGAGCCCTTTCCATCAAAGGACCACCAGACGTACGGCACTGCGCGACCGGTACATGGTAGATATCCCAACCATACGTACTAAACGCTATGGAAACACATTCATTGTGCGAACAGCCAAAGAGTGGAATTCCCTGCCGGTGTCGGTGTTTCCTGATAGCTACAACCTAGGGGTCTTCAAGTCAAGAGTGAACAGGTTGCTTCTATGCAAGCGTGCTTCATCGTCGACCACATCATCACTTACCATCCGGTGAGATAGTACACAAACGCGTGCCTATCAGTAATAATAAAAAAACAAAATATATATATGAATATTAGAGCGGCAGAGCGTACTAAAAAAAACCTCATAGACTTGTGGCCAGCAGGACTGCAGGACACAAGTTTTGTACGAAAATTATGTTCGTGATGTCCGGTCTATAGGTGTTGAATGTCTATGCGTGAGGCTGTTATAATTGAGCCACAAGCTCCTGAAGAGAGAACCTTAATACAAAAAAAATATCATTGCAGTTAGCTTGTAACAAAGAGATTTAAAATACTATAGAGCGGGCATGTCAAAGAAATATCATAGAAAAACTTTGATCCCATGTCTCAGTAACGCCATCTAGAATAATATATGAATATTGGAGCGGTAGCGGAGCGTACTACAAAAAACTCATAGACTTGTATCCAGCAGGACACACTTTTTCGGACGAAAATTTTGTTCGTGATGTCCGGTCTATAGGTATTGAAGGTCTTTGGCTTGTAAAGAATAAAAATTAGATTTAGCTGTTCTTTAATAAACTAGACACAAATCAGAGTCACATACATAAACTAGCTTAAGTAAAATTATTGATTGACACCACACCGGTGTCTCGACCAATCGTAGGCCTTAAATATCGATCGACTTATGACTATTAAATGAATGGCACATGAAGGTAAGACAGCTTCGTGGGAAACGGCAGGTGATCAATATATTATTAAGTTTCTGACCTGACTGTTCGAAGAAACATAAGGCCGTCACACCTCACTTTTGATACCATGTTTTAAATTAATCGCTTAAGTACGAGCGCAAAACTGAGGCAACTAACACTGAGCCAAAGTGCACACGCACACTTAAACATGTGTGTATGTGATAAACAAAAAAATAATGACACGCCATATTTGGAATAATCTCAAATGAGGGCTCGACCAATTTTGAAAGTAAAGAAAGAAAGAAAGAAAAGAAAGTACCTGAACAGCTGAACCGATTTTGATTAATCATTTCTAAGAACCAGCGCAAGAAACCCTACTTTCAAATAAAAAAACCGCATCTAAATCGGTTCACCCTTTAGCGCTACAGAGCCCCAGACAGACAGACACACACACATATCGGTCAAACTTATAACATCCCTCTTTTTTTTTTGGTTAAAAAAACATGGGTATTTATTCAAATATGTATTAACCAATCTAACGCCGTTAGTGCAAAATAAAGCTATGTATTCAATCATGTATTTATAAAACTAGGCTAGACGACCTCCTGGTTAAATAATAACAGCTGTTCGTATGTACCTATGACTACGAGTTAACACTAGAAAGTGGCGAAGGGCTGGCTTCTTGGGAGACTGTCTTATGTAACTTTGAAGTCAACGTCAAAGTCAAATCGTTTATTTCAATTAGACCCATAACAGGCAATTTTGAACGTTAACTTACAAATAAAATAAATTAAGAGAATGATTCTAGTTGCACATTCCAAATGGTAGTTTCGTATGGAGAAGAATGTGCAAGAAACTCCATACCTACTTAATCGAGGTATTCCTCGAAGCGCTACTATTTTGAGGCGCTCCTAATGAGGCGCTCCTATTTTATTCCTCGGAGCGCTCCTAATAAAAATATTTGTTTTTTTTTCCTAGAAAAAAAATATATTTTTTTAATTTCTAAAGGGAACGCTCCTAAAAGGTGCGCTCCGAGGAATAAAATAGGAGCGCCTCATTAGGAGCGCCTCAAAATAGTAGCGCTTCGAGGAATACCTCACTTAATCTTTTCAAATAGGATTACAATACGTCGTATAAAACGATCAGATTTTATGTGAGGACGATGCACCTAGAGTTGACGTTCAAAAAGTGCCAAATACTCAGCATAATTTGAACAAATGATCACCTCAATCGCCTTACGTTCCGATCGCAGGTTAAGCTACACGTCACAAGTTTGCTCCGTGGATGGGTGAGCATTCATTACATAGCAAGACTCCTCCGTGCCTCGGAAAGCTCGTTAAGCCGTTGGTCCCGTCTGTCATTTGTAGATCTATGACAGTCGTTACAGATAGTCAGAAGCCCGAATTTCTGACAACCAGTTCAACCAAGGGGTATCGTGTTACCCAGTTACTGGGTTTTGGAAGTCAGACAGGCAGTCGCTCCATGTAAAACACTGGTATTCAGCTGCATCTGGCTTGGCGAAATTCGTTCCGCCTTTGTTTTATCCAAGAAATAGTTTACTGACTTTTTTACTCTCAAACCTGCTGAATATCAAGCCGTTTCGGAGGATCTCGACACGTAACACGAAAGTTTAATATATTAGATGTAGATGTTATATTACGGTACTGACCTATGGAAGGTCTGACAATGCAGACGGGAAGGTTGGAGTGACTGAACACGATGGACTCTGCAAGCGCCTTCGTCAAAGTGTACGGGTTGGGGTGGTCGCCCTGAAAATAAAAACAGGTTTAAGATCCAGTAAGTGTTAAAAATATTAGGACAAAGAGAGTATTCAAATGAGCTTAACAAAATAAAGAAATAGCGAATGTTTTTGGTGATAATACAGGGTTACTTGTACAATACCAACAACCTAGGAAACAAACGGACGGAGGACGCGGACAAGCAACAACTTTTGTTCAACGAGTTTTGACGTAACACAATATATTGAACAAAAATTATACTTATTTCAAATTTTGAAATATCATTTGGCTTGAAGCCTACTATTCCCTAGCTTTTTTAGCCTTTTATTCTTCCAAATATTTGGATTGCCGATAAAAACTAGCCATCCAACAGAGTGCTCGTCCATGGCTGTTTTATTTAGAACCTTGATGCGTAATAAGAATTCTTTAAAAAAAGAATAATCTAAATGGGTGCAAGTTCCAAGGTATTTTAGATCTAGCCAAGTCAGACCGTAGGCTTCAAGCAATGATACCCATCAAGTGATCCAATTTGTTATAAAAATGTTTTATATTGTTATAAATAAATTGAAGACTGACCATAGAACTAAGCACCCATTTAGATCTCACTTCTTTTGTCATTGAAGTCAACAACCAAGGCAAATGTTATCATATTGAAGTTGGCTCTCAATTTACATTTCTGTTTTTTGTTAGGATTGTTTCTACACGGTGATGCGGTGCACAGTGCGCATCCTTGGTCCGTAGGGTGCTTGGCAGCGCCAACAGCATACTGTCTATGTCAGCGAGCAGGCTTGACAGTATGTTTGTGAACCATTGCTGGTCCTGTCACCTTGCAGCATCTATTTCTGTTTTTGTCTTTGTATGTCTAACATAATTTGTAAGTATATTGTTACTAACACTATGAATCTTATTATTCGAATTAAATGAAACGATCACAATTTTAAACTAACCTGCAAGGTTTCGGAGATGACTTCCACGGTCTCCGGCGGCAGCATCTTGGTGCATCTGACAATGCTGTCAGGGTCATAGGGAGGCGGGTAGACACGTTCCTCGATGAGGGAGCGCGGCGCGTTGCTGTAGGCAGTTGACACGTGCACCAAGGCCTGGTGGAAGTAGAAGACAATTTGCTTATGTCCTACAGCGCTTATTTTGAAATACCTTGAACCTTGAAGGATTAGGGAAAAGTGTAATGTCACATCGGGGTAACGCTAAATAAGTACATACTTACTGGGAAGATTACATATTGAAGCGGTTCCGCGACGCGACATATAATTTCACATTTCATTAAGGTTCAGCGATAGGTAAGTGTTATTTTTAACTTTTTAGGTTACTTTTTGGCGAAGGGGGTCAAATTTGGGTAGCTTGATTTGCAACCCATCGTATTCACATAACATCCAGTGATTGTTATGTACAAAATATTGTAAAAACTATTTGAAAAGAGTAAGTATGTAGTTTCTTGCCCATTCTTCTCCATAAGAAACTACCTTTTGAAATGAGCAACTATAGTCCATTCGAAATAAGAAGATAAATTTAAACAAACCGTTTTACAGTCCGATCAACCGATTTTAACTTCTATTTCGTAGTTTTAAGGATGACATTATAAGCAAAAATGCGGATACAATACCAATTGTTTACTGCAGATGCCATTTGCCATCCTACAAACGTAATGGAAGGGTGAAGGAAGTGTAAAAAGGTTGCATTATAACTTATTTTCTTATTTCAAATGAGTTATAGAATCATTCATTGTCTTGTTGAAATGGATAATTTTTCCTTGACTTTACCTAACTCTTCGGAAAATACAAGCGTAAGCCAACAGGACCTACCTTCAGCTTATGCATATCCTCAGCCAGCTTCAGCAGCGAGGCAGTTCCCTGGACGTTGAGTATAGTGGCTGCATGGAGTGGCTCCGTAAACCTCACGGTGGCAGCCGAATGGAACAGGGTGGTGACTTTACCCAGAAGCTCCCGCTGCTCTGGACTGACTCCAAGGTTGGGTGCGGAGACGTCCCCAGTGATTGGGTACAGCTTACCCAGGCGTTCAGGCCAACGGGCTCTGATACGGTCGAAAACCTAGTAAGAGGAAGATATTATGCTTTTAAATTTTAGTTTTTAATAGGTAGTCGGGTTTTAGTTTTGTAACTTATTTTATAACACATTTGCTCGTAAAAGGTCTCTTATTCCGCCAAATTCAGTATCGTAATGTATATCATTACGCACTAGTGCGTAATGGTAATAAAAACGCACGGTTTTTAAGATGCTCCGACTTAAAATAAACTGTTCCTTTTTTAAAATCTTGGCAAAGAGTTTTTTTGTTGTTTACTTTGGGAGATAAAATAATTTATAAAAAATAAACAATTAATTCGTTAATTCAATTAATTTTGACAATAAATTACAACCATTAGTATTAACCAAAACAAAAAATATTAATTACTTAATTTAGGTACTGTATTAGTCCTAATACTGGCTGTTTTAAAATGTGCCTTTGGCTTAAAATAGAAACTGATGCGCGCGCATCGCCAATTTGTGATCAAGTTAAAATTATTCCGCGCGCTTTTTCTTTTCGCTGTATTGTTTTTATTTGAAAATTTCAGTCCGAGTTTTATTTATTTCCTCGCAAATATGATATAAAACGTCGTATGACAGACGTGCGCTTTGATAATTACAGCCTCTGCTTTCTTGTAGCAATATCGCCTCGGCTGTAATTATCAACCTACCGCACTTATATCATAATGAACTATAGTTTTGTAACTTATTTTTGAAAAGAAGTGATTACCCACCTGATGCTTGAGCAGTTCCTTGTACCTCTGGTCAACAGTCAGACCTCTCTTTGGTCTCATGAGGACATAGATGGTCTTGATCCCTGGACAGCTTCTCAGGAGTTTCTCCAGCAAGGCCTTGCCGACGAAACCGGTCCCGCCTGTGACCAAGATCACGGAGTCTTCGTAGAAGTCAGCGATGGCTTCCGAAGACTTGTCGGGCTGTTCCAGATTCACATGACTGCTTTCATAGTTCAGGTTCAAGATGTTCGGATCATTACCGTTCAGCATTTCTATGTGTTTTCTAAGAAGAAAAAAAGGGAAATAATAATAATAATAAGTCTTTATTTCTCCTCACAATACCATCATAGAAGTAAATTAAGTACATACATATTTATGGAACATCAATTAAGATTAGCAGTATGTGAGAAGCTGGTGTCCGCTATTATATCGGTGTAACCCTATAGTACAGACCACCAGGTCCTTACCCCTTGGAAAGTTGGTAAAACAATATTATTGATAATAATATAGGTATAACTTAAGTGGCACGCAGTAATTTACAAGATCGAAGTAAACATTAAGAATCACTTTGTTGGAGATAAGACATAAAAGTAAACAAAAGTAACATATTAAAGAAGCTGGTAATAAAATTGATAAAGCCCTTTTAAAAATGTGTGGGTGTGAGTGTGTGTGTGTGTGCATGTGTGTGTTTGTGTGTGTGTGTGTGTGTGCGTGTGCGTGTGTGAGTGAGTACATTAGTGTTAGAGCTAGGTACACCGTATATTAATAGTCAGTCAACATAGAAGTTTCTCTGTAGTAGTATAATCTAAAGATTGCAACCAGTCTTTCACTGTGGTTTTAAGTTTAATTTTTGATAGGGAATAAATTGATACGGTTTTGTTTAATTTATTATACAGTTGGCCACCCTGATACCAAAAGAAGCGTTGAGCAAACCACGTTTTAAAAGAAGCGTTAATACAAACTAGGTCTTTCCTGCGCCGTTTTTCCATTGCTTTAGGTTCATTATACTCGTCTTTGTTTCATTCTCAATGAGATAGGTTTACTTGTATGTATAGTCCGTTACATCAACCGGCGTCACATTAGTTTGTAGCATCCATCCAAAAACTGAACGCATCTCCTCTTGTTACGCGCACCTGTCAGTTATCTGTCAAATATCTTCATTGGTTTTTTATGTCACCTAATGGCGTCAGCTTTTTCCTATGTTTTTTAATATTTTGTGTTGTATTGTGAAAATACTGTTCCAAATAGCATAAAAATGGGAAAAAGGAATTCACTAGATAAAATTAGAATATCAAAACGACTGAGAGATGTATTAAATGCTAAAACTTGATTCAAGTCACGAAGGTAAGAAAATACCTATCAAAAATGGCCGCTTTTAAACTGTTTTCTGTAAATAGTTCATCAGAAGACTGATTCAAATACTTGCCTGATTATAACTATAGCAAATCAAGACCCTGTGTGCGTATTATAGCTAGTGAATATGAAAACATAGGGTGCGTTTTGTGTTTTTTGCGTTATGCACGTGCTACTGTGCTTGCAACCTACAAGTGCATGCCTGACCTGTGGGACGTTCTGCGGGAACGTACGTGGTCAACAATGGCAGTATTGGCAGTGAATAGCCCAACCTGTGGAGCGTTTGAAAACGCATTTGTGATGAAAAATGGCTAATAGTGATCAACACAAGTGCATGCCTGACCTGTGGGACGTTCTGCGGGAACGTACGTGGTCAACAATGGCAGTATTGGCAGTAAATAGCCCAACCTGTGGAGCGTTTGAAAACGCATTTGTGATTAAAAATGGCTATATAGTGAGCAACTTGCCTAGAACCTGTGGGGCGTTCTGCGGGAGCGCACGTGGTTTACACTGGCTATGTTGTGATTTAAGCAATCTGTGGGGTGTTCTTTAGGGACACACGTGGTTGACTATTCTCTTATAACCTTCAAGGGAAGTTCTGTGGGAACTTACATGGTTATATGGTACAATGTTTGTTGCCTTTACAGCATGAACTGTTTTCTACAGACACTGTAATAAATTCATTAGAACAATTCATCTGAAATGAATGGAAAAAACAAAAAATGTTTCTCCGGAGTTCATAGAAAATCTTCAAACAAAAGTTGTATTATGCAGATTCTAGTTGGTAAATTGGAATGATTGAAGAACAGGTACCTTTGGAAAAGACATAAGATGATCAGATTCACAAAATGGAGAAATCAGGAAAAGATTTACCAAAATAGATTACCCAGGTATACAGGTGTAGGTTACTTACTCAGAAGCTTAACAAAATATGTTATTTAATAAGCATAGAGAAGATAAAGACATCATCAGGGCGTCATCGCCCTGCCTTGTATTAACTTAAACCTTCAAATGTGTCTAGACGCTCTGGAGCATGAGATGTAACAAATTGGAGTGATACTTTAAGGTATGATATATGTATTACATACAGAGGGACATTTTTCCCTGCTAGTAACAGTCATAAAGACATCAAGAGTTTTCTGCCTTATTCGGAGTCAGAAACATACTTATTTGGTGAAGACCCAATACTTCCCAAACAAGCAGCTTTAAACTGGTGGAACCAACCTCACTCCAAAAATGGAGGGGGGGGGGAGGCATCATCTGAGACACCAGTGGTTGAGAACATGAGAAGACCGGAGGATTCATCAGCGCTGCAAAATACACCCACAGGTGGGCATTTTAAAAATTAATTTATGTGATTGATAACTAATCATCACTACTATTTGTGGTTATTATTTTGTGATAAGATTGTAACTACTTTACAACTTTATTTCATACTAAACTACACCAAAGTTACTTTTCATTGAAAGAAAAACTCTACAAAGAGGAATCTTTTCAGATAATATCTGTAATTTATAAATACTTTCTGAGCAATAGAAATTAGTCAGACTACTCAAGCTGAGTTTACCAGTCTTTTATTGGTAAAAAAGCCCATTGGAAACTTTTCATTAATTTCAAAATTAAAGAAGTTGAAGACTTTTGTTAAAACAGAATATTTGAAATGGAAAGTCTACCGCACAAGTGATATTTAACAGAAAAATGACTTTCTGATAGAGGTAGTTTTTAAACAGGCTTATTGCCTGGTCAATATTTATACACATAAAACATTATATACTCTCCAAAGGAAATGGCAACAATTAATTGTTTTATGTTTTTTGGGTTATATATAATGATCATTATTTACAAGAAATAATTCAGTTAACTGTAGATAAACAAGGAAAAACAATATTCGTAACTAACAAACTAAACAACTGTTATAAGTTTGTAAAGAAAAATCATGTCAAGTCAACTATAGTCAGATTTCACGTTCAGATGAATGGAAATTTTACATCCACTTGCATAACACCTATTGAATATGTTGTCTTTTATTTGATAAGTTAATAATGAGAATGAATTATTATGGAATAGATACTACCTTGAATACTGCATCTTTAAACTAGAACTTTAATGGTAGTTCATGAACATAGTCAGAGTAAAGAAAATTTTGATGTTAGAAACATTTATTTTATTTCTTACGGGCCTGTTGGTCTAGTGGTTAGTGACCCTGACTGCTATGTTAGAGGTTTTGGGTTTGGTTCCCACCCGGGACAATGTTTTTTGTGTTTAGCACAATCATTTGTCTTGTGTCTGGGTATAATTTATCTATAATATATTATATATTTATTAAGAAATATGTAATTGTTTTATCAGCTTGGTACCTACTCATAACGCAGACTCTGCTTAGTTTGGAACTAAGAGGCGTTGTGTGAAAGTTGTGGAATATTTATTTATTTACAAATGTTTTTTCCACAAGGTAATTTCCAAGAGGTTATTTGAGAGGCCTTTGGAGGCATGTAAGCAATGGACTGAGAATGAAGCTAAGCTTCAAATTATTTTTTAGATTCAATTGCTACCTACTTAGTCTGTAATGCCTTGCCAGACACCCAACAGATAGTGAAATTTGATTGAGAAAGGATTATATGACTACAATATCAACAATTGATTGGGAGGAGTTCAATATCCTACCTATCTATATATATATACCATTACTAAAAAGAATTGGCAGTGGTGTGATTACAAACCAAAGGGTTTTTTGATTTTGGTTTTCTACATGACTAAATTTTAATTAATAGATAAGTAAACATTACAAAATCACTAATAAGTAATACAAATTTTCAAGAGATTACATATTTATTTGGTGAAACACTAATTAATTTGTCTGCTTTCCAGATCAATACAAAAGTGCCAAAGTACATGCTTTCTTTTTTGCATTGATCTCAATCATACAAGGTATTCAGTTTTATGAACTCTCTCCGTTCTCCTTGTACTCAATTTAAAGACGAAGCACAAGGTACTGTTTGTACTTCATCCGTTGATCAGTCAAACCATGGTTCTTGATATTTCAGAGATTGTTGATACAAGTCCCTGAGGCATTTAACCTTTTAATTATTTCCTTGGCACTATCTTTCTAGATTGTTACATGTCCTTCACAGGAAATTGAAATAAGCGCCAAGAATAGTTATAATAGACCGAAAAGTAGTCCATATTGTACCATAAAGTTAGTTAAATACAAAATGAAAAGATTTTATTTAAATTTATTTATTTTTAAAAGTATAGAATACTCTTGATTATCCATCTTAATAACTTTAAAATAGTAACTTAAAGAGTTATATGGGGTAAATACAATGCGCTGATTTATTATTCTTATTATAGGTAAGTGATCTCTTACAAACAACCATGCGTTTGACTAAAAACTGTAAATTGTAGCAGTATCAAGCCTACCGTAACTTATGCTGCTCAATATCATAATGAGACTACTGGAAGGAGATTTTCCTATGAAAGTTTTGTTTATATTTGATCTGCTCTAGCCTTGATCATAGGACCGCATCAGATGATGATAAAATGAAAAGATTATTTAAAGGCTTCATAATAAGACCTCTTAAACCTAGATATACTTGGGATGTTTTTTCATGTTTACTTAATAATTATATTTTAAATACTTACATGCAATGATGCAACAAGGTGATTTATACTTTGTTACCAAGAAGGGTTTTTGAGTCTATTTGCGATAACTACAGGTCAAAGGATGATCTACATTATAAAAATAGAGTGATCCAATTAGACATAGGTAATCATAATTTAAATCCATAAGACTAATTATCAAGATTAATAAGTTAATTAAAACTGTAATAACAAAATAGCCAAACTTTATTTTATTTTACAAATATTAAGAAAATTACAACTATTACAATTGATATGATGAAGCATTAATAATAAATTAGGAGATGGACAATTACACGGTTTCTATTTTACAAAACTGTTTTACAAAACAGTAGGTAAGTACCTACTAAACATTGTAACAATATCGCTGAACTGTGAGCTCCAGTGTCAGCCGTTGAATTACCAGGGCTATGGAAGAAAGAGTGAACTTAATATTAGCGCGTTTTTTCAACATTCATTACATTCATTATGTAAGAATTTCAGCCAGTAAGGGGGTTTTTTAATATCAACTTTATTAAGTTATACACGTGAACTGTAGGGACAACCATTGCTTCCTAAATTTCCAAATGGAAATATTAATAATAGACATTTTCTATTTTAGTTTTGACGAGTATGATTCTATTTGAATTGTAATTCGATGTTGTGTTTTTATTTTGATTCTTTTAAAAAAAAAAAAAAAAAAAAAAAAAAAAAAAAAAAAAAAAAAACTCATTGTTATTTTTAACTCTTTAATAATTATTGATTGTTTTTACAACTTGTCTTTACACATCTACAAGTAAACCTATCTCATTGAGAATGAAACAAAGACGAGTATAATTGAATAGTCAAACGAACTTACCTGTAAGTGAAGTTCGACGGTAATTATACGAAGTCTTTGTTTCATTCGAAAATGAGAAGAGTCCCACCCGACCCAAACAATACATGCTATCTAAATACAATTTTGTGCATGGACCCCACGTTGTAAAACCAATCATTTGCTGTGAACTTAATGAAGATATTTGACAGATAACTGACAGGTGCGCGTAACAAGAGGAGATGCGTTCAGTTTTTGGATGGATGCTACAAACTAATGTGACGCCGGTTGATGTAACGGACTATACATACAAGTAAACCTATCTCATTTTCGAATGAAACAAAGACTTCGTATAATTACCGTCGAACTTCACTTACAGGTAAGTTCGTTTGACTATTCAATAAATCACTAAAGAATGTTGTTTGGTAACAGAATGCAGTATATAAAGTTGACGAACCGTAAGTACTTCACTTTGCTTATAAACATCAATAGTAGGATGGTAAAAAGGTAAAAGTAAGAAATTACACTACCTAAGGGTTACTACCAGTTATCTGTAAATGTATGTGTGTGTGTGTGTGTGTGTATGTGTGTTGTCTGTGTGTATAGGTATAACGCAACATCACGCGTGTACCGACATGGACCGACACGCGTAACATGAACACCGTAGAAACTGATTTTGTCACCATCATCATCATCTTCGTTATCATCATCATCATTTATTTTTTTATTATTTTTTTGGATATTTTTTTTGTTTTTTTTTGTCTACAGAAGAATCGACAAAGTGACAGATATCTAAAAATTTTTGTTTTGCTTTGGTCACGACAATGTCAAGAATGATGAGAAGAAATGTGTAGATTCTTCAGTCCACAATATTGACTGACTGGCCTGTTAGTTTAGTAGTTAGTGGCCTTGACTACTATGCCGGAGGTCGTAGGGTTCGATTCCAACCTAAGACAAATGTTTGTGTGATGAGCACGATCATTTGTTCTGTGTTTGGGTGTAATTTATTTATAATATGTATGTTTTTAGAAATATACAAGTATGTTTATCAGCAGTTAATTTAGTACCCATAACACAAGCTCTGCTTAGCTTGGAACTAGATGGCGTTGTGTGAAAGTTGTGTTTAACACTTTGAACGCCACGCCGGTCACCAATGACCGGCGAACAATAAAATTTCTATTGTGTCTGGAAGTCTGGCAATCAAGGGGTTAAATAAAAATCCTCTCTGTTGCTGGATAATTTGTGTGGGGGTGAATTCGTGTGTTGGGACGGCAATGTGTTACCTACAGGAAATTCGGGGAAGCGCGCGCTAATTGATTTGACCAATGAGCGCGCGCGTTGGCGGAAGAAGTGAGAAGGTGCCAACCCCATTTTATTTTATGGTGGCGTATTTAAATTAAGAAAAATGGATTTATTGGCATTATCTACATCAAAATATAGATATTTTATACCTTAAAACCACGATAACAGGTCAGATGTTACGTATCATAATATGAGACTACTTGCGATGTTATAATTTTGACGTGTCTGTGTGTCTGTCTGTGGCATTGTAGCTCCCGAACGGATGAATCTATTTTGATTTGGTTTGAGAGGTGAATTAGTCGGAAATGTTTTTCGTATGTATGTTCTATGTATATACCTATGCTGTGTTTATTATAAGAAATTAACTTACTGATAGTCGGCCATTTTGTCCGTTGCCAAAAATTTTGCGTCCATTTTGAACCGAAGTCGCTTCCAAAATATTATTAGATCTGAAACAAAAGATAAATAAGTTATACAAGACAAGTGGCAACATAAACATAGTGTGCTTGTGGCTTCATAATATCAGACGCACTTTATCGTGTTGATCAGAGGTCAAGCTATGGATGGGAGATCATTTATTACAAACTAGCAGACGTCACGCGGTTTCACCCGCGTAGTTCCCGTTCCCGTGGGAATACCGGGATAAAAAGCAGCCTGGGTCAATTTATACTAGCACAGAGTCCAAGCGCATCGAAGCGTCTATCCAAAACTGAACATAACAAATTCAACCTTAACTTCACAGCGTAACGCACACATTACTTCTGGGATTTTAAAAAAGACGCCGCATTCTTAGGAATACGCGCGTCTGCGCATGAACAACGCTGATTGGTGCGCGCGCATTCTTGCGAAGTATAGTGTGCGTTACACTGTGGAGTTAAGGTTGAATTTGTTATGTTTAGTTTTGGATAGACGCTTCGATGCGCTTCGACTCTGTGCTAGTATAAATTGACCCTATGTCACCCGGGATAGTGTAGCTTCACAACGGTGAAAGAGTTTCGGAGCCTATTCAATACAAACAAACAAACAATCAAACCTTTCCTCTTTATAATATTAGTATAGACTAGCACTTTCCACGCGATTTTCCCTCGGCCCCCTCTTAGTTTTAAACATAAATGAAAAGCATATGAAACTCGCAAATAGTGTGGCTTTCTATTGATAAAAGAATTTTCTAAATGTAATTAAAATAATTGTTTAAATAGTTTATTAATAATAATTGTTGTAATTGTAATGGTCAACTGTAATTGTGTAACTTTAAAGTTTAATTGTGATGATTTTGATGTTAAATTGTTGTTTCAATCTATGCAATATAAGTGGAATTGTTGTTATTGTAATCGTCAACTGTAATTGTGTAGTTTTTGTGCTTAAATTCAAATTATTTGTTCATGAACAAATTACTTATGACTAATCGGTTCAGTAGATCCAGAGATTATTCCCTACAACCTTACAGACTAGCAAACTTTACTCTTTATAATGTAAGTGTAAATCGAAATAATTCGCTTTTCCCATTTTCGACATTCCCATCGAGTGCAGAAAAGCCAGTTTAGCGATTGGTCCTGAGAGTCTTTTGTAGAATTATCAGTTTACGAGTAGGCAGAATCCCGAAAGTCAGAAACTGGGCATACTGCAGGTGCCCATCGTGTTACTCAGCCATCATCTGCCTGCCTTGCCAACGATATAGAAAACCAGGTGAATACCGATGTTTTACAAGAAATGACTGCCTGACAGACCTCCACAACCCAGTGACTGAGCTCTTGATTAAACTAGGTACCAGATTATCAGAATTCTGACAACCCATAACGACTGTTGAAAATCTACCAATGACGGCTGGGACTCTTCCGAGGCACAGAGGGACTTAGTTAAGCAAAGAATGGTCCATCATCGTCGTGCCGTGCAACTGTAATTATTCAGCCACGAGCTCATTCCACCATCTCCTTTCTTCTATCGGGAATCCAGACGTAGGTACTGCAGGATATCACCCATTCCTTGTAGAAGTTCCACACATTCGCACGAAGCGCTTTGCCTGTTCCTTCATTATGCGCACAGCCAAGGAGTGGAATTCCCTGCCTGCATCAGTGTTCCCAAGTTCATATGACCCCAATCTGTTTAAGTCGCGAGTTAATAGGCTTCTTATGGGTAAGCTCGTTCCATCGTCGACCTCATCTCTGACCGCAGGACAAGATTGAGGTCAAGAGTAGACCCATTATATATATAAAAAAAGCCACAAACCCATTAACAATAAAGAATTGCTTGTAAATATCTTGCAATAATATGTATCTATCTTCTTATATATAAAATCCTCTTGTCATAGTGATTGTAACAAAATTTCTCCGAAACTACTTGACCGATTCTTATGAAATTTTGTGTGTATATTCAGTAGATTTGAGAATAGGATGCTAACTGTTATATTTTTCTAACAATAAGTGTTAGGGGTGCGTCGTGATGGCCCAGAGGTTAAGGCGCCTACCTCTCATGCACGAGGTTGTGGTTCAAATACGGGCAAGTACCAATGTGACCTTTTCAATTCATAATTATGTACTTTTTAAGTTTATCTTAGACATCATTGACATCGGTGAAGGAAAACATCGTGAGGAAACCTGGACTTATAGTTAATATAAGTTTGAAATCGCCAATCCGCCTTGAGCAAGCGTGGTGATCAATGCTCGAGCCTTCTCTGTATGAGAAGAGGCCTTTGCCCTGCAGTGGGACAGTAACAGGCTGGTATATTATAAGTGTTAGGGGTGGTCCATCCTTAAGCTAAAACTAAGAAGGTTGCGCAACATAATAGGTAGTTCACCACAAACTAACTGCATATCTTAAATTCTCCTTAACCAAGTTCATCCAAAGGTTGTCTGCTAGAGATCGCCTTTAGCGATACAACCGCCCATTAAATCGCCCTACACGTAGCCCTTAAAATTATAATAAGTAATAATAATAATAATACTCCACAACTTACACACAACGTTATCTAGTCCCAAGCTAAGCTAAGAGCTTGTGTTATGGGTACTAAACAGCTGATAAACATACTTATATATTTCTCAATACATACATATTATAGATAAATTACACTCAGACACAGAACAAATGATCGTGCTCATCACACAAACATTTGTCCTGGGTGGGAATCGAACCCACGACCTCCGGCATAGCTGTCAGGGTCACTAACTACTAGATCAACAGGCCAGTCAACAATAATTTGCAAGTTTTTATGGTGTACCTACAATAAAGAGTATTCTATTTTATGCCTTTCTTCTATTCCATTAATTGATTCTAAGGCGTAACGAATTATGTCGGGAAAACTATTATTTACGTAAAATCTTAGGTAAATTCAATAACACAATCTTGCCCAAGTTAGATCGTAAAATCTGTTAATAACACATTTTTAAACCATGTGAAATAGTATGTTAATAAGTTCCAAAAACCTCGATTTTAAATATTAAGCAATGTGGTTATAGAGTGATTTTTTGTTTTACATAAGACTTGTCATACTTGAGTTAGTAGGTAATATGCACAAAAAATATTCTTACAATTATTAGGCCTAGCACAAACTAAATTGGACTAATATTTATTTTGAAACATTAGTCCAACATTAGGTGTCGAAATCACTATCAAAATTAGTCTAGCCGTTTAGGAGAAATTTAATTACAAACACACGCACAAAAGATTTGTATTATGAAGACTAACTGCCCCGGAAAATTTCGTTCCGTCTTAGAATCGCTTTAGATTAGAGAGTATTATTATTTGTTTACTAGCTTCTGCCCGCGACTTCGTACGCGGATCCTGTTGCTTATGCCAGCGGCAACGGGGTCGTCAAAATCGAAGATCTGAAACATCTGATGTCGAATTCTATAAGCCCGGGGACGGGAAATCAATGGGATGCGCGAGACGATTCAAGATGTTCCAGATTTTTTATTTTTGTTGGTCAACAGGAAACGCCATCAGACTTAACAACTTTTGCTAAGACGCCATTTCTATTATGTATATGTTATATTGTCTCTGGGCTTTGGAGTTCCCCTACAGGTGCTCCAGATCTTCAAATTTAGTCTCACAGCAGAAAACACTCTTCACGTGGAATAGTTTTTGCAATGGCACCATTTTTATATCTCTTTTACTTTAGGTGTTCCATTTTCCAAAATAAATTATAGCCTATAATATGTTGCGTGACGTTCACGATCAGCGGTCAGTCGCGCATCTCCTTCCCTCACTTATCTCTAGAGTCGATGCGTATATACGCTGAAAACTCAAGCGTCATGCTTTTTCCGTGAACGTCTCCAACTCGCGAGACAGTGCATGATGTTCACGATCAGCGGTCAGTCGCGCACATATTCTTCACTGGTCTCTAGAGACCTGGATGTAGATGCGTAAATACGCTGAGAATGCAGGCGTGCTTCGCGATCCCAAGAAGTTTCCACGGAGCGAGTTGCAGCCTCATGTTCTCGAACAGCATCAAGTCCCTCCTAACGCTCTTCGGTAGATTGTTGGGATCTTATGGTCTTTAATCATTTAGCACCTTTGGAACATTGGGAAAAATTTGACCTCTATCTAGGCATGGTTATAGTTTTATTGTGATGATACCTGATCAATTAAAATCTAAGTGGCTGCTCCCCTGCGTTACCGGGTAAGCTACCGTGTAACGAAGATAAATGGAAAAGGAAATTAAACACTCAAATAACATAAGCCCGAAGGCATACGATAAAAAAATGGGAGTTTTAGCCAGAAGAGTCTAATTTTCAACGATATACCATCGTCATCGAAAATCAGTCCTGAACTGTTCCCGCCTTCACCGCGTAGTACCTCCTACTAATGTTATTTTATAATTATGCAATGAAATTAGTGATAGTTTTAATTTCTATATCAAATGTTTCTGATCTTCGATTTTTATAAGTCAACAGGAAATGCCTATCAGACCGAACAACTTTTGCTAAGACATCATTCCTATTTGAGTTATGGTGTAGCTGGGCTCTTGGAGTTCCACAACAGGTGTTCCAGATCTTCGATTTTTATACGTCAACAGCGAGTGCTCATAAGGCTGAACAACTCTTGCTAAGACGTCATTCCAATATATGTTATAGTGTAGCTGGGCTCTTGAAGTTCCACATCAGGTGTTCCGGATCTTCAAATTTATTCTCTCAGCAGAAAATGCTCATAACGTGGAACAATTTTTGCTCTGGTACCATTTTTGTATCTCCTATAGTTTAGATGGTCTGTTGCGGTTCTGCATCAGGTGTTCCGGATCTTCAAATTTATTCTCTCAGCAGAAAATGCTCATCACGTGGAACAATTTTTGCTATGGGACCATTTTTGTATCTCCTATAGTTTAGCTGGTCTGTTGCGGTTCTGCATCAGGTGTTCCGGATCTTCAAATTTATTCTCTCAGCAGAAAATGCTCATCACGTGGAACAATTTTTGCTATGGGGCCATTTTTGTATCGCCTATCGTTTAGCTGGTCTATTGCGGTTCTGCATCAGGTGTTCCGGATCTTCAAATTTATTCTCTCAGCAGAAAATGCTCATCACGTGGAACAAATTTTGCTATGGGACCATTATTGTATCGCCTATAGTTTAGCTGGTCTGTTGCGGTTCTGCATCAGGTGTTCCAGTTTCCAAGATAAATTATAGCCTATGTGTTGACCAGATTTAATATCTATACAACAAAAAAAAAATCATTCAAATCCGTCCAGCAGTTCCGAAGATTAGCGTGTGCAAACAAACAGACAAACAGACAAACAGACAAACAGACAGACTTTTTTTTTTGGATTCGTGCTCTATTACTGTTTCTAAACCCCCCTCAATTATTATTTTTTAAATATATTCAATGTACAGACATAGTTTTTTTACAGTCTTATTATATGTATAGATATAGATTAGTTTACGTCTTATTCGCAAACCTACTGAATATCCACTCAGAGTTTTATTAGAAACGGTCAAGCCGTTTCGGAGGACTTTTACTACAACCACTGTGACACAAGAATTTTGTATAAACATGTAAAGATTCGTTTATAATAATTTATAAAATAATTTATTGTTAAACATAATAAAATTATTGTTCACAATTTTAACATTGGCCCCAAACTAGGCAAGCCTGTATCTTGGGAACCAAAACACATAACACTACGCCTGTAATACCTAAAGGGTTAAGCAGCGGTGTAGATACTTATAGTAGGTAGCTACCTACATTGTATGTATATGTATTTAGATTTCATAAATATTTTTTTATTAATGTTTCTTTTAGAGTTACCCAAAGATTGACTGGTAGAAAATGTTGTACTTAATTCAGGTCAGCTTTCAGTCTGACTGGATGCAGCTGAATACCAGTGTTTTACATGGAGCTACTGCCTGTCGGACCTCCACAACCCAGTAACTGGGTAACACGATACCCAAGTTGTCAGATTTTCGGGCTTCTGACTACCCGTAACTATCACCAAAGATCTACAAATGACAGCCGGGACCAACGGCTTTACGTTTTTTCCAAGGCACGGAGGAATCTTGATACGTATTCAATGGTCACCCATCCACGAAATGACCTAGGCAAGTGTAGCTTAACCTTGGATCGACCCGTGAGGCTTAGTATTGAGTGGTCACCCATCCACGAAGTGACCTAGGCAAGTGTGGCTTAACCTTGGATCGACCCGTGAGGCTTAGTATTGAGTGGTCACCCATCCACGAAATGACCTAGGCAAGTGTAGCTTAACCTTCGATCGGCCCACGAGGCTTAATTTTAGTCACATGCTACTCACCACTGAGGACTGGACTGGGCTGTTAATATCTTCATAGAACGACTGTCTTGCAGACATCAAATTGCGAAATTATAGTATGCAAGAACTGTCTTGCATTATTAGCTATTGCAGAATCTATTCTGACGTATAAGTGTCATATTGGAATGTGAAAAAGATGTTAAATGTTTTGCTGAACTTGTCTTAAACCCGATCTTTGACTTCGACAACCCAGTTACGGGTTTACACGACACGTCTTGGTATGAGAAGGAAGAAGCCAGTAACACTAGGACCTTACGCTCGGTAGAAAGACTTCAGATTTGAATTGATATAGGTACTAGCTGGTCCGGAAAACTATACACAGACTTTTTTTTAAATTGTCGTCCTATTTTCAGACCTACTGAATAATTCACACCAAAACTTCATGAGAATCGTTCAAGCTGTTTTAGAGATGTTTTGTAACATACACTGTGACACGAGACGACATAAAGTTGAAAAACGATCATAGAAATTTGAAACATTGGGGTAACTTGATGTGCTGGCGTCTGTACATACTAACGAATTAACTTAAAAACTACTGGACTGATTTAGAATCTTTTTCACCGATGGGTAGCTACCCTATCACCGGGTGACATAGGTAAGCTATTTGTTATCTCTATATTCCCTCTTACCTCCTTTTTTATATCATGAAGCTTAAAAATTAATTATTTTGACTGCGTTAACCTCTGGAACTAACATTTCGATTTAAAAAATTAAAATGCATTTAATGACCTAATTTTTGAAGATAGCTTTAAGGCACTTAGGGGTGTGTACCGCAAAGATAGTTAGTTTTTTACTGAAATATTTGAATTTGAATAAAATGTGTTGGAAAATATGCTATTATTAACACAATAAAAACTCAAAAAGGAACTAAGAATTAAGATATACCTATATCAAATAAAATTTTATCACTTTTTATATTAAAATTTAAATAAAAATACAACACTATGACTATAACGATTTATCCAAAAACACAAACTATTGTTCTTAAAATTTAATTATCTTTTAAGTAACAAAAAATTATGTTTACCTGAATTATCACAAATGTCACCATAAAATAAAATAAAAACACCGTTATTCCCGTAAACTATGAAAACATACGTACCCAAATATATCGAAGCGCCGCGACGTTCGGGAACAGGGACTCAAAACGTTTATTATTTTTTATTACACTATATCATTTTTTTTTGTTAAACGCACCAGCAACTGCCTCGCGCCGCGGCTCGGCTTTCACTGGCGAAGCATTCACGTAATACCCACTGTAACGTTGCGGACACATACGGGGGCGAATTTAGAACGGGCAAGCGATAGTGAGCGTTTCTGTTGAATAGGTACTAGGTAGTTCATACAGTAAGTACGATTCATTGAGATCGGTGAAAGAAAACATCGTGAGTAAAACTGGACTTATAGTGAGTTTGAAATTGACAATTCGCCTTGAGTTAGCGTGGTGATCAATCCTTTTATAAGTTGTCTAAATTTATAAATAAACCACGAAGGCAAAAAACCACACTCGGAACAAATCATATAATTATTTGTTCCATGCGGGAATCGAAAACGAGAGTCGCGGCGTGGCAGCCATTGTTCAACAACAGTTCAAACACAACCGTAGCGTCAAATGGCAGTGTTAACATAATTTAGTTTTTAGTTATCTAATAAGCTGTACAGACCTTTTTTTATTCGTTATTCTTAAGCTTCGTCTTTTCCCGTTACGTGGAGACAGTTTTCGCAATCATGTGGCGTCATTTATCGTATTCGTCGTATTTTTTATGGTTTTGGGCCTCATCTTGTAATTACATTACATACATTACATTGTCCCATCTTCTCCTCTCCCCATCGAGTTCTTACTCTTTCCTTCTGCTGCCTTAACTGTACCTTAAATACATAAATCTCATTGTTAATCTTAGAACTACTTGTAGGTCATTTCTATTTAATGTCTGCATTTCATACACTTTATTATGATTTTTAATTAAGTTGTAATTTTAGTCTAATTCTAATTTGAATGTTATATGTGTTTTTACTAATTTTGTCAATGTTGGTTGACCTGCCATTGGCGACTATGTAAGAATGAGGCTTGTATTAATTATCCTATGAAACACTTGATACAGAAGCAGTTGATAAACCTTTTTCGAATAAATAAATTAATTAATTTTTACATTGTGTTTAACTTTTGTACATTAAATAGTTTATTACACCAAAAAATAGCATCAAATTAATATGTAACTCCAAACAAGGATAAACGCGTCACCGCACACGCTCACAACAGACGGCCGTATGTTTTCAAATTACGCGCAGCTTACGTTCAGAACCATTCATTAGTTATTTGCCAATACATAGGGCTTTTCCAATTTTGACATCATATTGCATCACTTGCGGGGTCCGGTTTGTGGGTAGGAACTGGAGGTAGCCCAATGCTGGACATAGGCCGGCCCTATACGTTCGACGTTAAAACTGTAAAAAAAAACCATGAAAAATTCATAAATCCAATGTATATGTAAAACATACATACATAAACTCACGCCTTTTTACTCCCGTGGGGGTAGGGAACTGCAGAGCGCCATCTGCTACGATCTTTAATAAAGTAGTTTTAATTTTTTTTTAAATATCTGTATGGTTCTTGACCATTTCAGACACTATAATCTGCATGGTTCTCACATAATCTGACCAAGATAATTTTTGGACTTTAAAAGAGACTAACCTCTGAGTTTCTTTCGGTGTTTCTTCACAGAGTACTCAGACAGTGAAACGCTGACCTAAAAAATGCCGTGTAAAAGTGTATATATATATCTAGGTATGAACCTATTTACAGAAATAAAGCTAGAAGACAGAAATTACGATTATAAACAGTTCAAAATAAAATAAAACATTAGGTAAAACTTGGAAATTGGGGAAAGCCGTCCATGAGCGTCTGACCTGACATCACATGCTGTCGAGATTTATCTCTCAGGCATGCCGGTTTCCTCACGATGTTTTCCTTCACCGTTTTTGAAGCAAGTGATAATTATATCTACAAATTAAAATGATACAATTACGATTGTTTTATTGTTACCCGACCACGGCGATGGAAAGGAGGGCTATGATTTTGATCGCGATGTATGTATGTATGTTAAAAATCTGTTCCTTCATAACTTCTAAACTGCTTATCACAATTTGACAAATGAGGTGTCGTTGGAAGCGTCTTACTCGTCCCTAAGAGGATGTTTTTAGTATTCGACTTTTAGTTTTTTTTTTTTTAATGGATATTATTATGCAAGAGGAGCTTGTGGCTCAACAATAACAGCCTTGTGGGTCGATCGAGGGTTAAGCTACGTTTGGCGAGGTTGGTCCGTGGAAGGTTGACCATTCTTAACATATCAAGACTCCTCCGTGCCTCGGAAAACACGTTAAGCCTATGGTCATTGGTAGATCTATGACAGTCGTTACAGATAGTCAGAAGTCCGAATTTCTGACAACCAGATTAACCAATGGGTATCGTGTTACCCAGTAACTGGGTTATAGAGGTCAGACAGGCAGTCGCTCCATGTTAAACACTGGTATTCAGCTGCATCCGGCTAAACTGGAAGCCGACCCCAACATACTCGTAGTTGGGAAAAAGAATAGAATATAATACTTATTATTGTACACCATAAAAACTTTTTTGCAAAAAATAAAACCGACTTCAAAAGAAAACAGTAAACGGTGTAAAATAACTCTAAATTCGGAAGTCGGTGGCCCATCATGAATAAGACAAAACCACTAAAGCCACAGACTTCCTAATGTAGAGTGATTTTACAAGTCGATTTTATTTTTTGCATAAAAGTTTTTTATTTTTCCATTTTTAGTTGTTCCCATACAAATATTTGCCATGAAATTATTTTAAATTGTTAACAATTCATAACATGGTAATAGGGTTATGGGTCAATCTCCAAAACAGGCGTATTCGTGTGATCGCTCTGGTGCTTTTCAGATACTGATATATAATGGTAATTATGTATCTCATTAAAAAGAATGTTATTCAAGTAGTACATTTTTACTATTGGCCTTCAATTTACACAAACGGTTATGGAAATATTTAAGTTCAAAAAAATTTGCGACCAGAGCAATCATAATTGGTGCCAGAGCGATCATAAATGGTGAAATTAGTGAAACAAAAATAAATAATAATGATAAAATATTATTTATTTAGCCGTTTTAAGTCATGTTCAGTGTATGTGTAACAAGATTTCGCTATTTACAATACAGAAGAAACTTTTAAGAACATTGGTTAACATAGAAGACACCGACTCATGTAAACCACACTTCAAAGAACTAAACATCCTAACACTACCTTGTCTCTACATATTTGAAATCTGCAAATTTGTAAGGAAGTACCCACAATTCTACAGCAAAAGAGAAGACATACAAACAGAAATCAAACTCAGACATGGAAATAGACTCAACCTGCCAACTTCACGATTAAAAATGCACTCCTCTAGTGCGTTTGTCACGTCAATAAAAATCTATAATAAATTACCTGAATACATAAAAAACACAGAAACAAACAATATATTTATAAATAAACTAAAACGATTACTCTTAGACAAAGCTTACTACACAATTGACGAATACTTCAAAGATAAATTCCTCCTAGACAAACGAAGATAATTAGAATAAACAAGTTAGTAGTACCTAATACATCTATTTACCTTATCTACCGTGCAATATCTTTAATTACTTACTACTAAGTTAATAATAAATTACAGCTAATATATAAATAAATATATAAAATAATTACCTAATATATAATTTAGAAAATATCTATTAATAATAAATAAATAAATTTATAAATAAATAAATATAGAAATATTAATAATAAACAAAATTAACATAAATCTACTCATAAATAATATCTACTTAAATATCTAAATATAAGATTTACTTCCTTAATTTCAATATTATTATGTTTTTAAACAAAAAGCGCTTCATCCTCTCCTCTAAAAACTAACTTGCTGTGCCCGACAGGGTCCATAATTGTTTCTCTATAATTTACCTACCAGCCTTGTATACATTATGGAATGCAATAAAGTATTGAGTATTGAGTATTGATTATTATATGTAAGAGAAATGTATCATTTTAGAAAAAGGTCAAGGCATATCAGTCATAAGTACTTTTATATTAAAAATAAATAATTAACAACATTATAAAGATCAACTTTTGGCTTAGTTTCATTTATTTGGACTTAATTAAATCACTTCTAGATAAATGAGACAACATTAAAAACCTTTTGAAATCCACCAATATTACATACAGTCTTTTATAGTTATTAAATGATTTAGACTCAATCAATATCAGTTTTAAAAAAGTTATTAAAGAAAACTAACGTTTACAAAGAACAAAATAAAATTCTTAAAATGAACAATTTATAAACTTAACTATTTGTATTCACAATACCTACTTAATAGAACTTAGAATCATGACTAAAATAACAGTCTTTACAAGATAAGTAAGTGATTTGTAATGATCACATTTTCCTTAACTAGGTATATCTTTAGTGGAAAGTGTAGAATTAAAAAGAAAAACACAAAGTAAAATGCATTTCAAATGGTCAGATCAGATTAAAGTATTGTTAGCAAATTATAATGATACAAATTTTAACACAAAGTAAAAAAATACAGAGATTTGTAATGATCATATTTTCCTTAACTAGGTATATCTTTAGTGGAAAGTGAAGAATTAAAAAGAAGAACACAAAGTAAAATGCAATTCAGATAGTCAGATCAGATTAAAGTATTGTTTGCACATTATAATGATACAAATTTTAACACAAAGTAAAAAAATACAATTTTTGTAGGGCTTAGTTGATCGGGAAACTAAAAATTAAGGTTTATTTTAGGCTCAGATAATTGAATAGTACTCGGAGTTGGAGTCGGGTAAATCTTCTGCTGCAGCAACCTTTGTCAAGGTGTTAAATTATTGATTTCCAACGAAGATAAAACTACCTCGGAAATACTTGGAGTACCTAATTAAATTTTCATACCCAATAGATCAGTCACTCATTGGTAGTACTGTGCCCCGAGCTGTTTGCCTTTGGCAACTCTCTCTTGACTTTACAAGTCATTATGCGTCTTAGATATGGATCATATTTTATCTTGGCCATTCTACGACGCTCAGCCAATTTCTTCCTAAAACGTTTTTCTTCAATACTCGTAGATCATTTATTTCGAGGCATGATTTCAACCTGCAAAAATAGTTGTCATTGAATTTTAGAGAAGAAAGGGTTATGGTTGTGGTTAGTTAAATTCCATTACAAAAATACCATCAAGGTAAAATACGTCAATATCTGTTTATGGGTTAAGGTTACCCAAAGAAACCCCCCAGGAATGGTTGTAAATTAAAGGTCATATGTATAGTTCATCGTTTGTCATAGTTACTATTACTTGCAATAGATTTATAACGTACAATTAATGCAAAATATCATTGCTCTGTTCATTTTGGACAGAGCAATCACAGCCATAGCGATCAGAAAAAGTCACAAAATCATAAATATAGCCGAATTTAAAAGCAGTAGAAAGTTATGATTACGTCTCATAAAAAACATCACAACGATCACTTAATTCATATAACAGACACATTCATAAGCTTACTATTTAATTTAAATAACGTACCAAAGCAATCATAAAATTCGAGAACCAAATCCAGAGTAATCATAAACTTACCTTCGTAATGTTGGAGTGCTGGTTCGTGGCACACAGGTTTCCTCCTCGGCGGTTAGACTTCTGCCAGGGTTACCCCGCGGGAAGGTATTAGAGTGTCTATAACGCGTAACTAGGGATGAGCGCGATGTTTTACCTCAGCGCAGAGCGATGAGATAAAATGTCCGGTCACGATTTCAAATTCAAATTGTGGCAAAAGTATTGTTAATATAGCTTAAAATAATTTATTACGATGAAGATTAACTATTTGTTATGTAATGTAAACAAGTTGTTTCTTATGAACCTTCTTATTAAAAAGTTAAAGAATATTTTATTCATTCAATCGGGAGTCGGGTCAACCCAGAGCGATCAGAATTTTAGGGTTTAAGATTTTTTTTTAAATATTTAAAATAAACTTATTCATAATATTAGTCTTGTACCATGTAGATGGGACACCAAACTGTATATTAAAAAATATTTTAAAAACGTTTTTTCGATTTTAAAGTGGGTTTATCCAGCCCGACACGAAAAAAAATGCCTCTGGAGATCTACCCTTATCCACTTACCCCTAATAAATTAAACTTAACTTACCTGTCGAAATCTAGGTATATTGTACCTACACATCTGCGTACCCCTCAGAGCATACAGGCGTGATGATACGTCATGATGTTGTATAAACAATAAACATCCAAGCGATTCCAGCAATCACGACTGATTTACCGTCTATTTTGTTGAAGAGTTCCATTGTAAATCTCCGAAGATCAGCACCAGATCTTCACTAAATTAAAATGGGACCACCTCAGGAGTTCAAATAAAAAAAGATTTTTGAGAATCAGTCCACAAATGGGGGAGAAATAAAAAAAAACATACACACGAACATAGAACCTCCTCCTTTTTTGAAGTCGGTTAAAAACATACAAATTATAACTTTAAGGGGTACATAGGGTGTTACAATGGGCGGCCTTATCGCTAAAAGCGATCTCTTACAGACAACCTTTGGATGGACTTGATAGTGGAGGAGAAAAGATGAGCAGCGGTGTACTATTTAATTAAAATCCAGGCAGGATGATGATTAATATTAAGCAAATAATATTTCTTCAGTAGGACAACGCGCATATTATATCCGGTACGTAATGGATATGTTCTATTAAGCAAATGTAATGCGAAAACTAGTTGTATTGAAAAATAATGAGACGTGAAGCGTGAATTGGCGTACTTTGTACACACACTGTAATGCAATATAGTCGTACTAACATACTAACCGAAATAACTTGGACTAAACATCGGTGAATGCGCCGTTGGTCTAGTAATTGCAAGTGCCACTGTCAAGCATGAAGCCACGGGTTCGATTCCCGAGTAGGTCCAAGCGTTGTTAAGTTTTTAACGGACTCACAAAGCAGGAACAGGTTCTCAGTTATTTAGACCGAATTGGAAAATTCTTTTGTTTTCTGAAAGGATATAATTATACCTACTTCCCGAGTAATCACACGAGTGGTTAAATTTGATGGGTAGTTTGGTTGTTAAATCCTAAAAAAAGGGTAAATGAATTAATCATCCCCACGAACAAAAAATAAAAAAAAAAAACATTTTAAACAGTTTCCGAGCTGCTACTCGTACAAAATTGCAGATGGGAAAAAAACATTTTCACAAAAAAATACGACTGATTTCATAAAAAAAACACTAACATGCATGCATTTCTCAGTAATCGTGTAGCTTGACTCAGAGCTTCAAAAGCTTGGGTGGGCCGCATAAAGTAGTTAAGACTGCCGGACGCCAATTTAAATAGGTGTACAGACAGGGTAAAAGTGGGGACATCGACGCATTTGCTGATACTATTTTGTTCACGATTTTGGACTAACTTCAGCTAACTAACTTACATCATCCTTTTTATTTAATCCTTATCACATCTGCGCCGGGGGTCACGGGAACAGAAGATACTTTTGCGACCCCCGACTGGTGCCGGCCCCGCGGGCCTCGCCAACTTAGCGAGGGGAGTGAGGTGTTAGACTCCCCTCGCGATGTCTAAGAGGGGAGCGCGTAAACACGACGCGCCGCCACCTCGGGTCAATGTACGTGGGGGCGGCGGAAATCCCCGCGTCCGTCGCCCTGGACCCATTCAGGGGGGCTGGAAGAGGGCGTTGTCCGCCCTCCGCCTGCGCCCGGTGCGTCTGCTGCGGGCAGGGTGAATGGAGGTATTCTCCATCTCCCTTTCCGCAGCCTCCTTCAACTTACTTCATCCTTGTGCCGACTTGTGCGTGTTTCAAGTTGAGTCAACAAATGTTTTTTCTTTCTTTGTTTTCTAACTCTGTGTCAGAAGCATATTAACCTACTTAAACTTGTGTTAAAAGCAAAGTGAAAAGAACTGGCAATCCCTTTTTTTGCATCGGGGCGGACATGCTCATGGATGGCTTCTGCCCTGGGGAAGGCAGAGAGGTCTTGCAGGTGGGACACCGTCTCAAACCAGCGCCGGGGGTCTTGCCAAGTCAGCGAAGGAAGTGAGGTATTTAACGTCACGCCGCCATCTCGTGTTGTACGGACGTCTTCAAATGCGTCACTCCTAAACCCATTTAGGGGGGCAGGAAAAGGACGTTGTCTGCCCTCCGCCTGCGCCCGGTGCGTTTGCTGCGGGCTGGATGAGTGGAAGTAATCTCCCTCTCCCTTTCCGCAGCCTCCTTCTGCGGGACGACCGTTTCGCACGCGGACCGCGTCCCAGGACTCATCGCTGCTGACCATCGCCTTGACCACGGCCAGCAGCGACAAGTCACTGCCTACTCCAGAGACGAGGGCACGGCACGGCTCTTCCCAAGCGGCACACTCTGCCAGCGTATGCCGCGCTGTGTCCTCCCGACAGTCGACGCAGTGGTGACACCGGGTGTCCGGCTCCCTGTTTATGTGACACAGGTACTTCCCGAAGCAACGTAGAACACGACCAGCAACGAACTGGGGTTCTTATACATAGGGCGTTGACTGACGTCACGAAGTCCGTCGCTCCTGTACTTACCCTGGGGGCTGCTGCTGCAGGCCAGATGAGAGGAAGTGATTTCCCTCTTCCTTTTCGCAGCCTCCACAGCCGCCGGCGTCCTTCTTCCAAACAGTCGTCTCGCAGAAGGACACACCCGCTTTTCAAGACTCATCGCTACCGACCACCACCTCGACTACGGCCGGCACGAGCTTTCTGACACCTCAATTTGCCTTCACTTAATCTTAATAACAATAAAAATAATTTATTACAGAACATATTTACACGAATTTTATTGCTGCAGGTCCCTAACTATTCGGAGTTCACTTTTATTGTTAGGGGGAGAATAGAATAGAATAGAATACTCTTTATTGTACACCATAAAAACTTACAAATAATAACTTTAAGGGGTACATAAGGTGTTACAATGGGCGGCCTTATCGCTAAAAGCGATCTCTTACAGACAACCTTTGGATGGACTTGATGGAGGAGGAGAAAAGATGAGTAGGCAGTTTGTGGTGTACTATTTACATAAATAATTAACATACAATAGGGAATATGCATGTAATTTAAATATGGTTCAAATATTTTTTTTCCGAATCTTTAATGGCAGAAAATATGAACTAAATCATTATTATACTTTTTAATAGCGTCATAATTATTTAAAATTAAAAATAAAAGTGCGAATTAAGCGCGGGACATTCAAATTTGTGAAACGCATCACCATTGGTTATAACGAAACTTGACGTCAAATACTACGACAACAACTCAACGCCTACAAAACATACAATGTGTAAGTATGACATTAAGTATTGGAATGGACTTTTTATTGGAAAACATAATTATTGCAGTGTGTGTTGTGAACTAATTTAATTTTCAAGTCTAATTTTAGCTTCCTAATGAGGTTATAAAACATTTAAGAAAAATTACTGAAAGTGGTTTTGTAAAAGCACAATCTGGTAATGTTTATTGCATTCGGGTGCAAGCAATAGTGGTAAACTGGTTTTTGAGCTTTTTCATGGTGAAATGGTTAGAAGAACAAAAACGCCCAAAGTAATAGTGATAGGATCATAGTAAAAGACGTAATCGAAATGGCGCGCGAAAATGATGGCGTTTAAACAGCTCAAATTTATTCTGTACTTAAATTTTTATTTTAAGCTTCATTACTGCATTTTTAAATAAGTTTATATTTGTTTACTATGTTAAAACGTTGTAAACAGTGATATAAAAAAAATACATGCATATACCCTATTATAAAATAAGTATAAATAATAAAATAAATACAATACATAAATACTAATCATTTACAGAGTTACGAACTGTTATATTAAGACGTGTGTGACGGAGATTCCCAGATTCCTCGAAGATGTCTCTTCCACACTAGTAAAGGAGGCGTCTTGATTGAGTGTAATGCTGACATCCTGACTCCGAGCAAGTACTTTCAATCGCAAGCGGGTAAAACCCACCGCCGATTGTACTTTAACGAACAAGATGCAATTTTGAGCGCTTTTATTATTTGCATAGTTATGTCCGAGGTCTTTGCTCTTCGTAGGACGCATACTATCAAGGCGATACCTCCTAAAGGGTTAGGTAGAGGCGTATCTTAAATCTGTGGCCCTAGTGAAAAGGGGTATAAGTCCAATTTTGTAGAAAATGAGTTAAGTGTACCAAAGTGATCAGAAATAAATGCTCTATCGTTTGGTGAAGACAGATCTAAGCTATCTCTAAAAATAAGAAAGTTACTTTGTGTAAAAGGGTCCAACTGACACCAAAAAAAAACTGTAAAAGTCGGTTTTCTGATCACTTTGGTACACTTAACTCATTTTCGACAAAATTGGACTTATACCCCTTTTCACTTACCGCCCTGTTTGGTACCTACAAAACCCTAACAACACCCGGAACTCTCTTTCCATCCGTCTTTCAAAGTCTTGAACACAGGCGTAGGGTAGCCAGCCTTTCGGTATTCTATAGGATGCATTTTGCAGAATGTGCACGGGAATGAGGGCTTTTTTACGTGAGCAGGGGCCTATCCAATAAAGCTGACAATCCGACAAGTCCGACATATGTCAAAAAGTGACAATTCGAAATTTTTTATGTTTAATAAAACTTAAAGGCGACACAATTGTCATGGTGGAAAATTCACAAAATATATGTCGGACTCTTTTTTTTCTTGACATTTTTCTGTTTTATAAAACTTTATACGCGACATGTGACAGGTGACAATTTGTCGTGAAAAACTTGTCAAATCTGCTTTATTAAACATAAAATTGTCATGACATGTTGACATATTTGTAGAATTGTCCGACAATTCTGACAGGCGCGTTACCCTCTGTCGCGAAATCATATTTAAGCTATTTCCTTCCATTTATTCATTTTTACATCGTGGGTCAATTATTGGTCACTAAACTTCCCAAAAAGTATATTTTTACTTTCGTAAATAAGGCCCAAAATGGTAAGTTTTCTGTGCATTTCCGTCTTACACGCGATTATAACACAATCGAAGTTGCACTAGTGATTGTTTTATTCTTGTACTTTGATAATATCTTTTTCAATTTTACCCTCATCCAGCTTCATAAAACAAAATTCTTTGCAAATATGTCGAAAGTCGACATAATTGTCACGACAATCCGACAATATGTCACCGACAATTGTCAGACATATTGTGACTGTGGTTTTTTTATATGTCGAGTTTTATTAAACGTATTTTTACATTAAAAATATGTCAAGATTTCACCTGTCGATTTTTGACATATTTGTCACGTTTATTAAACAACTTATGCGCGACAATTCTACAATTTTGTCATTTTTTGACATATATGTCGGATTGTCAGCTTTATTGGATAGGGCCCTGGTAGCACTGTGGCGCCAGGTCCAACAACCTATCAAAATGCATACACGATTTGTATTTTTCGACCTGTTTTTGGTTTATTTGTTCTTGAAAACGTTCCAAAAAGAATATTGTTTTCTGAAATGCCACAGTGTTGTGCAGTACACCAGTGACTTTCGGGCCTCTGTTTTTGAGCTCAATCTTCATTTCGGAAACCTTTCTCTGGCCGTAATCCATAATAAAATCAATAACACTTTCAAATACATAGAATTTCTCTAAAAAAAATATAGTTTCGGTAAGAATCTGTGCTATCTGACAGCTGTTTGGACCTGACGCATGCGAAGCCCCGTCTGGTAGCAGAAAAAATATCGAAAATCCTCATTACATGACTTGATTTTACCGTTGTCGTCACCTCTCTACGATCGGACCACCATACGGCGAGTGTCCACCCTTACATTGTTGGCACCTCTACGATCCGGACAAAGCGTTTCGCCTCGTCGTTTATACCACGTACATCGAAGGACTGGAACAACTTGCCTGCTGCGGTCTTCGAATCCCGTCCGATATTATAATTGAGGTCTCTTCAAGGCTGGAGTGAATAGGCTGTTAATAAACAAGTGCGCTTCACCATCATTGATTGCATCTTTACGTACCTTCAGCAGGGCTATTATAGTTGGTTATCTTTTCATTGCCAGTGATTGTCTGGCAGTTGCACACTGAACTTTGATGACAACTGAGAATTTACAAAAAAAAGGTATTGCACTTTAAGTGGACAAGTTACGGTGACTATCAGACGGGTTACTGTGCGCTTCGTCACATCTCTGCGAATGCGCATGACGTCATCGCCGCATGTCGTCACATGCTGTAAGTTGTAACGACACTTTAAAAGACCAAAAGTTGTAACGACACTTTTTAAGACCAAAAGTTGTAACGACACTTTTTAAGATGCGATGCTGCGATGGTTTGTGCTGGTATGTATACCGATTGATATATTTGTAACTGGTTACATACATACCTAAAAATAAACACACAAAAGAACAGTAAACCAATTATAGGGCATCAAAAAACTCATCCGCATAACTAACTAACTTGTAACTTGTTGTTGATTAACAAACAAAAAAAAAGACCAAAAGTTGTAACGACACTTTTTAAGACCAAGAGTTGTAACGACACTTTTTGCTATAGTTGTAAACTGTGCGGCGTACGCGTCTGTCTCTCCAGTTATTGAAACTTCGTTCCAATAACTGGCTTGCTTTCTTTGAGAGAGAGAGAGAGAGAAAAAAAAAATTAAGACCAAAAGTTGTAACGAAGACACCCGGATGAAACCAAGTTCCTTTCGATTGAATAATTAAGGAATTTAATTCCTTCACTAATCAATCGAAAGGAACTTCGTTTCATCCGGGTGTCCCTTGACACCTCTAAGGTTTTTATTTTTTTAGTTTCGCCAACATGAAATGAAATGAAATGAAATGATGATGAAATGATGAAATGATATTTATTTCTGTAAGTAGATCTTCTCAGATATTTTTACATGTCTTTTTTTTAAACTAAACTAAATGGCATTTCCAAAGTGACTGATCCCTGAGAAGAAATGCCGAAAGAAACTCAGGGGTCATGGTCTCTTTTAATTTAAAGTCCAGACATAAGATTATATTCATTGCTATGCGAGTCTCACGATGCAGGGCAAAGTCTGGAATAGCCTTTTGGAGAAATAATCAATTCAGGTTTGAGCCGACCTGTCCCGACCAACAACATACACACTGATGATAGTCAATACGAAACTAGTTGTTTGACAGTTTATCGTTGAACACTTTGACCAGTTATCATCACTGTGAACTGCCAACGGTAATACCGCAATAGCAGGGCGTTTGCGGCATCTCCGGTGACAGTCTCCGGTGGGATTACAGTCAAGCACTATTATATTAAAAAAAAAAACAGTCGGCTTATGTCCCAACTTCACATCAAAAGTGAACTGGAGTCCAAAGTGCCGGTTGCGAGCGCACACCCATCCGTATGTGCCACTGACCCCGAAAACTTGACTTGCGTAATCAGCGAACTAGTATTTGTAGGCATTTTAGACAACTTCGGGTTTGTTATGAGTGTGTGTCGAGTGAAAACACTGAACATACACGCGCCGCGGTTCCGTCTGCGTTGTCGTGGATGTCAAAATCAAAGTCAAAGTCAAATAATTAAGGGCGTGCGTCCTAAAAGTTAGGGTGAGTTAGTTAGTTGTAGGTTTGCCAACGTGCTATGGAGCGCAGTATTCTGGGTGTCAAACTCACAGATCGTGTTCGAAACACCACACTGCGCTCCAAAACACAAATAGTCGACTGTGCGCGAAAGGCTGCTGAACTTAAATGGGTCTGGGCAGGACATGTCTGCCGCATGCCGAACGAGCGATGGGCTCGTAAAACCCAGAATTGGTGCCCAACAGTGACATGGGGCCGCGGCAGACCACGAAGGAGATGACGGAACGACCTGGATGTCTTCCTTGCGAATTGGAGAGAGGTGGCGCAGAATCGCGACCGATGGAAGGAATGGAGGGAGGCCTTTGCCCAGCAGTGGGACAATTTGGGCTAAATAATAATAATAATAATCCTAAAAGTTGGCAACGTCGCAAGTACTTAGCTGTCAAATATTACGCGGTTTTGTAACTGACGAAATGTGGGTGTACTACCAGGTGCACCTCTGCCTAGCCCTTCGGGGAGTAATCCCCACGCCACATAACCACATAACCACATAACGTCACGCCTGTAAAGGCGTGACGTTATGTTATGTTTTATCTTAATATAGTATATTCGGTTTAAAGACGTTTATTTCTCAAAGAACAAAAATAACAGTTCACTTATCGAGAAACTTAACTAAATTAACTGTAGCACAATAGTTTGTATGACGTTCAAGCCATCGAAGAAATAAAACACCATATTTTAACTAATAAATTATTACTAGGTAACTAAAATACGTACGTACCAGTTTAAGAAAACAAAATAAATAAAGAAGAACCAACAAGCTAAACCTAAATGCCTAATAAATAATTCCTTAGGCCTTTTTTAAATGTTGGTATGCTTGTACACTCTCTGACTTTTTTGGGTAATTATTAGTACTTATCTCATAGATGGTGAAAATATGGCCAGAAATTGGCATTTCCCTTTGCGATGTATAAAATAAACACAACAGACCATGGAAGAGCAGTTGCTTGAAACTGTGTAGGCACGCATGACAATTGTGTCTCAATGACCGGTCAATGATCGATTTTTGACGTATAACGTCAAACTTATGACACATTTCCCATACAAAAACTGTCAAAGTTGTCAAATATTCGATCAATGAGACACCGGTCATTGAGACACGATTGCAATAGCAGACTCGAACCCCTGATACACTGCACACCATGATGCATGCCTGGCCTGTTGGTCTAGTAGTAAGCGGCTCTGACTGATAAGCTGGAGGTCGTGGGTTCGATTCCCACCCAAGACAAATGTTAGTGATGAGCACGATCATTGGTTCTGTGTCTGGGTGTAGTTTATTTAAAGAATGGAATATTCTTTATTGTACACCATAAAAACATGCTTACTACCTTATGTACTACAATGCATTTATTAAAAAAATACTAAATTCATAATTTTAAACTGAACTACTGCGCTGCGTGCTTCTATGTTACATACAATTTTCCCGGCCTACTCCAAACACTGTAATAGTTACCAATCTTTTTGCAAATAATTATTGAAGTTCGTCTCTGCCGTCATTACTAATTACATAAATTGATATCTGAAATATAAGACTTTTTTTAAGCTTCATAACCTCTTTCTCAGTTTAGTAATAAAAAGAAATTCAGAACATACGCATAAATAGACAACCAAAAATAATTCTGTTGATCCGTTGTCATTCTTTTCGTATTTTTTAATCTAAAAAAAATAGATATAGATAAATATGCAATAATCCCAATATTTTACATATTATGTTGTCCATTCAAAATCCTTATATAAATACGTTCTTTAAATTGAGAGGAGTATACCGTGCCGACGACGCGCGACAGGACTAACATCAAATGTTTGACAAGTAGGAATAGTTTCTCAGGCGAAATTGTTGTTTTTACTTTATTCCAAACATTTTCTTCATATTTACGCACTTTTCAAACCTTCCCTGGACTTCCACAAACATTTCAAAACCAAAATCAGATAAATCGGCCCAGCTTGTCTTGAGTTTTAACCGAACTAACGAACAGCAATTGAGTTTTAAATACATACAGAGGGATCAAAGACATTCAATACCTATAGACCGGACATCACGAACAACATTTTCATCCGAAAAAGTGTGTCCTGCTGGATACAAGTCTATGAGTTTTTTGTAGTACGCTCCGCTGGCGCTCCAATATTCATATATTATTCTAGATGGCGTTACTGAGACATGGGATCAAAGTTTTTCTATGACATTTCCTTGACATGCCCGCTCTATAGTATTTTAAATCTCTTTGGGAGGGATAGATTTAGAAGCGTTAAAATTGTTTGTGACACACTTAGCTGGTACAATTAAGTGCAAAAACAATCTTATTACATTTATTAGAATGGGAGGCCTCAAACACAGGTGCATCGGTCACTGGGGGCCTAAGCCACGAACCACATGCATTGGGTACCTAACTCAGGTATCAAACACGCGACCTCCGACTTTCGAAGTGAACTCTGCTGCCATTTGAGAGCTTGCAACGTTGCCTCACATTGACGTTAGATTATGTTTCAAGAAATATTTAGCAATAAGCAACTAGAAGTTAGCATTGCATATAGGTATTAACAATCGAAGGAAATTCCGGTTTTCCTCCTTTCTATAATGATAATAATAATAAAACCAACCTGTTAATATCATACTGCAGAGAGCAAAGGCTTCTTCTCATACAGAGAAGGCACGAGGATTGATCACCGCGCTTATTTCAAACTTTAATTAACTATAACTCCAGGGGCTCGATTCTGCTATTGCGATCGTGTTAAATGACCGGTCATTGATCGAATATTTGACAACTTTGACAGTTTTTGTATGGGAAATGTGTCATATGTCTGACGTTATACGTCAAAAATCGATCATTGACCGGTCATTGAGACACGATTGCAATAGCAGACTCGACCCCCAGGTTTCCTCACGATTTTATCCTTTACCGTCGTTAGTGGTGTCTAAGTTAAACTTAGATCCATTATGAATTAAAAAAGCGCATTGGTACTTGCCCGGATTTGAGCCTTAACCTCTGGGTTATCACGACTTACACGCGTGGTCAAACCTAAAAATATACATGTGGAATTGAGAACCTCCTCCTGTTTTTCGTCGGTTAGAAAATACAACCGTCTTCATAAATAAAAACTGGGACTCTATCAGTAAATAGTGCCCGGATTTAAATTGCGGTTACCTACAGGTCCCCAAAAAATAATAATATTATTCCACAACGCCATCTAGTCCCAAGCTAAGCAGAGCTTGTGTTATGGGTTCTAAACAACTGATAAACATACTTATATATTTCTAAATACATACAAATTATAGATAAATTACACCCAGACACAGAACAAAATAAATGATTGCGCTCATCACACAAACATTTTAAAATCAAAAGTCTTTATTCAAACTAAGCTGAGAATCAGCACTTTTTGAACGTCAAAAAAAATACATAAAGACAGTCCCCCAAAAACGGCCCACCCTTCACCACTTCTTAGTGTTTTGGCTTGATTCCCAGATCGAACCTACGACCTCCAGTATAGCAGTCAGGACCGCTAACTACTAGACAAACGGGCCAGTCTTTGGAATCAAAAATAATGACGTATTATTAAACCAAATTAAAGAAGCGACAAAGCCCTTTAATCAAATAAAAAAACAAAAAAAAAAAGATATAAATATAATTTATATTATAATATTGGCTATCTAGCTTTTAAAATCCGCAACACTGAACATTTTGACTTACTTACCTTCATCGTTGATAAACTAAATCAGTCGGTCAGCGAGACGTGTGTTGTGATTGCGTAACTGTACGTTGTGTTCATTCTTAAGTTGCGCACGCGCACACGCCACGCCGGCTATTCGTTCGGCAATTATGAACAGGTAAATTGCTTGCACAGTGGTTAAGGCATTGACTTTAATGTGCATTGTTGTGGGTTCAAACCTGTGAGTGTACCACCACCACTATTTTTTAATTAGTACCTACAAAAAAAAAAGTGGGCTGTTTCGGTACCTGTTATTGATAATATTTGCGTAACCAAAAGTAAAAATAACGAAATTAAATTTCGAAATATGCCACTATTTAGTTAAACTTAAATAACGCATATGGAGGCGGGGCATGCTTGAGCGAGATCACGCGAACGTGAGCGAGAGATGACGATTAATTAATACTACCACTATCTAAAAACATATACTGTGATACTACTATGTCATTATCAATAGCCTGTACAATATTATTAAGGAAAACCAACAATTACACACTTAACATGGTTAAATGGCCAGCTTAGTGTCAGCTTCCAGTCGAAGCTAACTAGATGCAGCTGAATACCATTGTTTAACATGGAGCGACTGCCTGTCTGACCTCCACAACCCAGTTACTCGGTAACACGATACCCCCTTGGTTAGACTCGTTGTCAGACTTTCGGGTTTCTGACTCACAAAGAATCTACAAACGACAGCCGGGACCAACGGCTTTCCGCGACACGGAGCTCATGAATCAGCCATCCACGGACTAACCTCATCAAGCCTTTTTTTTTTGGTGCGGGGTGGAACATTCTCATGGATGTCCTCCGTCCCGGGGACTCAAAACCACCCCCGTGTTCCATCTTACACCTGCGCCGGGGGTCACGGGAACAGAAGATACTTCCGCGACCCCGAAACCTTATCAAGCCTTTTTTTTTAGGGGTGAAAAATCCTCATGGATATCGGGGTCTGTCAAACTCTTACTGACTAAAAACCACCCCGTGTTCCTTCTCACACCTGCGCCGGGAGTCACGGGAACAGAAGATACTTCCACGACCCCCGACTGGTGCCGGCCCCACGAGCCTTGCCAAGTCAGCGAGGGGAGTAAGGAGACTCCCCTCGCGACTACTAGGAGGGGCGCGCATGAACACGACGCGCCGCTACCTCGTACGTGGGGGGCAGCGGACGTCCGTGTGTCCGTCGCCCCTGGACCCATTCAGGGGGGCTGGAAGAGGGCATTGCCCGCCCTCCGCCTGTGCTCGGTGCGTTTGCTGCGGGTCGGGTGAGTGGAAGTAATCTCCCTCTCCCTTACAACCTCGCCAAGTCTACCTTTACCTTCGTTCGACCCGTGCGTTTTGTTAATATTTAGCCACAAGCTCCTTATGTATGTATGTTTGTTACATGAACGTTCAGTATGTCGGCCAAATGCCTTCTATGTAATATATAATAGTTTCTCAGCCCCGGTTTATCTGTATAATTAATTTATAAAGAGAAAACCAGCCTATGATTTATTAAAGCAGCAAGTTTTCTCACGTTTTAGGGTTCCGTAGTGGTAGAATCGGAGCCACGGACTGTCTTGTTGGTCTAGTAGGCGTAAGAGCTACGCCGAGCATGAGCTCTTGGCTTCGATTTTCCGACTGGTCAAAATTTATTTGGGTCGTGCCCGTTTGATGGCAATAGGCTCGCCAATTACCTATACACAGGACTTTTAAATCAGAGACTGTTAATAAATCCATAAATATTGAGACTGTTTAGTTGATTTTGTGGTCGCAAGGGCCACTGCTCAGCATGAGGTCTTGGGTTCGATTCATGCATCTTGCAAAGTGACAATCCAGAGTCTGGATTTGTTTAAAAGCGACAATGAGCCTCTGCAAGTTGGCTTCGACCCCTCGTACGCCTTCCTAGGGTCAAATGATTGAAGTGCCTTTTTCAGCGTGTTCTTGTTTTACACGGTACGGAACCCTCCGTGTGCTAGTCCGACTCGCACTTTACCAGTTTTAATGTTACCATAACGTGTTGCGTAAGATTACAATTGGTGCTAAAAACGTGTTTTGTCGAGAAATTGTAGGTTAAGTAGATAAGTATTACGATTATAGTTATCATTATAATAATAAATAGGTATGACGAAGTGAGAATAACGCTGTGGTTTTAGCACAGTCTAAAACCCTACAGTCGTCCGACGAAGCCGTCTAGACAGGGCAATCGTGGGTGCGGGGTGTGAGGGGCGACTGGGCGAGACGCGGGAAAGCCGCTCCCGAACTGCGAACAAAACGATGTCGAGTTTTTTAGCTTGCAACAACCGTCGTGTTCATCAGAGCTGGCAGCGCCTACAGAAATCTGCGACCAGGACTGCCTGTTGAGTTTCTTAGCTAAAGTTTAGTTTTAGAAAAGAAAAATGAAAGTCATAAAATTGGAACTTCATTACGTTATCAGTAAAAATGTATGACTTGGCTGTTTTGTTACTTAGTACTTCAGTAACTAAATATTCACATCACCTCCACTACGGTAGCGAAACGGCGAAGCCATACATTTATACGGATAATGTAGAATTTGTGAAGTTAGGGTCGGTCGGTAGGCCGTGTAGATTCAGAAGTTTGGCTCTACATGAGATCTGATATCTTTTTCACAGGGCAAACCTTATGTGGTAGTCTTGGGAACATTTTACATGAAATGTTTTGGTGGGATTTGATTTTGTCAAGACTCCTATGTCCTATGGAGCAGGACCAACATAAATTATTCATCATTAGTACTTTTATTTACTGAAACGTAGGTATTTAGCTATTTACCAACTACCCCATGAATAAATAATAATAATAAATATTGCCCAATGGGCAATATTGCCTCGGTACACTATGTATATGATGTAGGCAATAACGTTATGTAGAATCGTGCGCAGGGCAGTGAAAGTAGATTCGCTTCATTACACGCCTCTAGTGTGGGGACACGGTTGTTAGTGTCGATGGTTGCCCAATATGAAAGTGTCGATAGATTTTATGGAATCAGGTTTTTTTTTAACTATGTTAAACTAGTGCTTGACTGCAATCCCACCTGATGGTAAGCAGTAATGCAGTCAATGATGGTGAAGCGCACTAAAGTTTATTATGAGCCTATTCACTCTAACCTTGAAACTAGCTAACACTCACTCTAGCTTGTAGTTGGGCTATGAATTATTGGTGATTGGACAAAATATAGTCTAACTATAGTAATATTAGTGGTAAATTTTGCGACGTTGTAGGGGGTAATCTATGGATCTTCGCGACCGATTTTGAAACTTCTTTTACCAAAAGAAAGCAAGCCACATTATTTGTGAGTGTCATATTGTGAATTATTTACCATTAATTTTTTGTAATTGAATTGAAATTGTATTTATTATTAATTTGTTTTGTTTTGTCCTATAAATGTGTGTATTTAGTAAATATTCCCCAAGTTCCTAATATATTTATTGATAAACCTTAATGCTATGTATTAAGCATTTCATTGTATAGATTCAAGTTCTTCAAACGAATCAGACAGATGTGTTGCTGGGGAGTTTTTTCCGCCACTTCTTCTTCCCAGCAAAGACACTAGGAAGTGGTGAAGGGTGGGGCATTTTGGGGGACTGTCTTATGTATTATTTGTGATAAACAAATAGCTATTTAAACAAATAAACTCTTAGATACTTTAAATTTAAACTTTTAATAAATAAACCCTTTGCCCCTATGTTCTATTTATTATTTTTAAACATAATATATAATTATGTTTTAATTTGTTTTTTGTTTTGTTTGTGTTTGTGTTTTGTTTTGTTTTTTGTTTTATTATTATTGTTAAATTGTTATGTTAAATTGTGATTTGTGATTGAGTTTTTTGTGATCTCGTGTTTCGTTTAATTGTCATATGGGAGAACCTGAAATAAATGGATTTTATTTTATTTTATTTATTAATAACATAGGCATCAAGATTGCTCCGTACCTCGGAAAGTACGTTAAGCCATTGGTCCAGATTAACCACGGTGTATCATGTTACCCAGTAACTGGGTTGTGGAGGCAGACAGGCGGTCCTTTCATGTAAAACATTGGTATTCAGCTGCATCCGATTAACCTAGAAGCCGATTCCGACAAAGTTGAAAAAAGACAGACAGATGAAAATTTCATCAAAAGTGATTTTGACTAACTTTTTGACTAGCACAAACGACATTTAATAAACGTAAATTAATGTTTACAAACACTTTTACACCTCAAAAAAGAAAAAAAAATATTTTTTAACTAGTGAAGTCTGTTTTTTCCTATTCATACAAACTCAGAGGTAACAGTGTTTTCAGGGGTTCCAGAAATAGATAATATTTATCACTAGCTGTCCCGGCCATCTTCGTTCCGCCTTAGATTCAATTTATGTTGTGTTATTTTAGCTCTAGACTTGTCAAATGTCAAATTGTGACCTGATATTGGACTGGGATGAGATTTTGTCACCTGTCATTTCATCAAAGATGGCGCTGCATTTGGAAAATGTTTGACTGCCGTTGAATTTTCTTATATTTTCCAATGTTTCGCTCAAATTTCTTAATTTTTCCTTTCATAAGAACACTTCTTCTGACAATAAAAAACACGACAAAAGAAGAATTAGTGAAGTTCACGCGTGTTACCGTGACTAAGGAAAATAGGGATTGTTTTTAGATAAAAGTTATTTTATCGACTAAAACAACAAAGCGTTTCCCCTCACTACGCCCAAACCGGTCTTTGGTATAATCGCGTATGTAGACAATGTTACGTCACTACCAAACCATCGCTTCGTAATACATTACACGATTTTTTCCAAGTCGGTCTATTTGGATTAGGAAACTCTACTGTGTGGTGAAATTAGATAAAAGTTTCACTATCATTATTTTCTTAGCATATGCAACTATGCATGCGTGAGTGGGTAAAATAATTATAGCCGCACGAATCGATAGAAGGTTAAGCTACTCTTGCTGAGGTCGATACTTGGATGGGTGATCGTTCATCTATAGATAAATAAATCCATACACTTCACGCCTTCACTTGACTGCCTCGTTGGTCTAGTGGTCGCAAGCGCTACTGCTGATCATGAGGTCCCGGGTTCGATCCCCGGGTCGGGCAAAGTGTTATTGAGTTTTTCAATCTGGGATTTCTCAGAGCAGCCCGGAGTCTGGATTTGTGCCCGCTGGATGGCAATAGGCTCGCCCCCTATTACATGGGACTTAAACATAATGGCGAAATGTGGGTGTTCTACCAGGTACACCTCTGCCTAGCCCTTCGGGGATTACAGGCGTGACGATATGTATGTGTACACTTCACGCCCTTTTCCCATGGGTGCAGGCAGAAGAAACAAGTTGTTTGACAGTTTATAATTGGTTTTTTAATCGTTGAACACTTTGCCCAGTACAGTGCTTATCACTATGAACAGTCAACGGAGATGAGCTTGCGCAATAGCCCTGAAGAGCCTTACTCTCTATTCCATAAAAACTTAAGTCAACTGCACCTAAATAGGGCTCGGACCTACAATGACTCCACGCTCAACAGACCAGCAACAACGAAACCTAGAGGGTAGTCTTACTAACTCCTATGTAGCACTGCCATCTAGTGATATCATTTCGAAAGCACTATAAGCCTTCATTCGCTATCTATCGACAAAAATGGTAATTTGCATCTTTTTTCGAGGTATTCACTTCTTAAGTTTTAACTATTCGACACTAGATGGAAGTTAAATTGACAACACAATTTTACCTTCCGCAAAATATTGATTACTAGCAGACCGTTCCCGTGGGAATACAGGTACAAAAAGCGCAGCGTACCTAAGCTGTCACACGGGGATAGTGTTGCTTACCAACTGTGAATGAATTTTTAAAATCGGTCCAGTCGTTTCCGAGCCTATTCAGTGCAAGCAAACAAACAAACAGTCAAATCTTTCCTTTTTAAAATATTATTATAAATATAATATTACAATATAGGTACCTACGACTACAACTTAATAATAATACCAGATTATTAATGTCCCACTGCAAGGGCGGCGCGGCGGCTTCTCATACAGAGAAGGCACGAGCAATGATCGCCATACTTGCTCAAGGCGGATTGGCAATTTCAAACTTAAAGTTCAGTTGATGGCCCAGAAGTTAAGGTGCAAAATCCTGGCAAGTACAAAATAGGTATGTGATGTTCATAATAATATCCTGCTTTATAAGTTTATCTTAGACATCATTGAAAAGAAAGAAAATTTATTTAAAAAAACCGGGACTTTTTAAAAAAAAATCATATTCTCATCGTAAATAATAAAAAACTAAATACTGTAACATGCGTAACAAACTACTACTGCCATCTATTATCAAGATCAAAAACTATTAGTATCCTCTACTTGCTACTAGATGGCGCTAAAAGCACCGCAAGCAAATTCCGTAAGCGAAAATTTTGCAACGTGATTTTTATTGCGACACACAGAATTACTGTTCAGTTATTTTGCGTAAGACATTTATGACGCGCACTTACGTCACACAGTCCGATGCAACGCATGCTTGGGCGCGAATTTGATTATCTCAGTGAAGGTCAAAATTATATTAATGTGTGTGTAAGAAATATCTTTCTATACAACATAGGTATAACACGGTTAGTTCGCCGCCCAGAAGTATTGCGAAATGTTTGAAATATTGACTGCGTGTATGCGCATTTTCGTACGTCATTTGTTTTGGAAGTTGAATTGTACAATAGGTACCTAAATGTTATTGTTATTTGGTGGAAAGCAAAGACATTCAATACCTACTTCCTATAAATTCCGTGGGAATACAGGGATAAAAAGTAGCGTATGTATTAATCCAGGGTGTCAGCTAACTCATCATCTGCCTAGCCTTTTCCCAACTATGTTGGGGTCGGCTTCCAGTTTAACCGGATGCAGCTGAATACCAGTGTTTTACATGGAGCGACTGCCTGTCTGACCTCCACAACCCAGTAACTGGGTAACATGATACCCCTTGGTTAAACTGGTTGTCAGACTTTCGGGCTTCTGACTACAAGTAACGACTGTCAAAGATCTACAAATGACAGCCGGGACCAACGGCTTAACGTGCTTTCCGAGGCACAGAGGAGTCTTGGTATGTAATAAATGGTCACCCATCCACGGACCGACCTCGTCAAGCGTAGCTTAACCTTCGATCGACCCATGCGGCTGTTATAATTTAGCCACAAGCTCCTCCAGGGTGTCAGCTAACTACATACCAAATTTTATTAAAATCCATTCTGTAGTTTTTACGTGAAAGAGTAACAAATAAAGCTCGGTGAAGGTTGTTCTTAACGGGATCGGAGACTAACAGGGAAGCCGATGGAAATCAAGTGTATGGACACTTGAGTGTATGGCATTTCATTGTATAGATTCTTTGTCTACCTAGTTCTTCAAACGAATCAGACAGATGTGTTGCTGGGGAGTTTGTTCCGCCACTTCTTCTTCCCAGCAAAAACACTAGGATGTGGCGAAGGGTGGGCCGTTTTTGGGGGACTGACTTTATTTTTTTTTTTTACGTTCAAAAAGTGTTGATTCTCAGCCTAGTTTGAATAAAGACTTTTGGAACAAAGTTCCTTATCGCGCGTTGTGAAAGGGGGCTAGAAAAAATTCTTACGAAAAGTTGTCACGACACTCTTTGCTATAGTAAGCTCTAAGTAAGCGTAACGTAAGCTGTGCGGCTAAAAATTATAAAATTTTAATTGTATAACCCACTTTAAACTTCGTTCCAACCGGGTGTCCCTTGACACCTCTCAAGTTTTTGATTTTGATTTTGATTTTGACTTCGCCACTGCAAGCTACCAACTCGGCGTTGATGCTAGACTTAGGAGCGTTCTTTGGATTGATTGCTGTTGACCATCAAACAGTCCGGCCTTTGTATGTACTAACATGGGTCAAAGGTCGGAATGTAAACTTCAACTGATCGAAGGCCTCTGTCGGTGACTCCCAGTCGCGGTACAATAATATCTCAACACGTGATATTAGATAGTAAACATGAGTAAACCGAGTGACATTGAGATCAGCACTGGTCAAGTATAATTGCAATCAACTTGTACCTATATTTTATTTTCTTACACTGGACGTGCGTATGATTATTGCAATTAAGTTACACTTTGGCAATTTTTTAATTGTGTAGGTACTTTGCTCGCAATTGGAAGAAAGAAAGAAAGAAAGAAAATACATTTATTGGCAGCAGCTGGATACAGGCACAGTAAAAAACATAATAACAAAAAAAAGAGACACAAAAATGGCATGTCTCACGGCTGCGCCAAAAGGTTCAACTACAAGAACAATCCTCAATCTATCATTGAATGAGGAATTGTTGTTGAAGGTTAATATTGATGCAAAATACTTGTTAAGAGAGCAGCGGTGGCCTAGTGGTGGTGGCCCCGACTTACGAACAGTACCTAAGTCGAGGGCTCGAACCCAGGCAGGCGCTACTTTGTGTAATTTATTTCATCACCACTGCTCTCAAAAACGGTGAAGAAAAACTACGTAAGGAAACCGGCATGTCCTAGAACCAAAAATTCGAAGACATGTGACATCTACCACTTCGCACTGGGCCCGCGTGGTAGATTATGGTCCATGCACGTGGAGTTGCGGATACCAGCCCGGTATCTTAATCTTTAAAATACTTGTTAGTTTTTAGACCTTTCGGTAAGACATTGTCCTCATTTCGGATTAGCCGCAGGCGAGAGAGAGTAGTTGCGTACGTTACAAGTTTTTTGTAAAGGTCATATAGAAACCAAAATGTTACTTCATTTTACTTATATGTTAAGGCTTTACGATTTTACATAGGTAGACTGGGTTCCTCATAAAAGATATCTGTGAAATTAAACGGTGAAGAAAAACATCGTGAGGAAACCAGCATCGCTATTGCGTATCTCCATAGTGATGATCACTGGGCATAGTGTTCAACGGTCAACTGTCAAACAGCTAGTTCCGTATTGGCTATCATCAGTGTGTATCTAGGATGACGTCACGCCGGTCACGCGCACTCGCAGAGATGTGACGAAGCGCACAGTACCCCGTCTGATAGTCATCTCAACTTGAAGTCCACTTTAAGTGCAATGCTATTTTATACTTTTCTTCTTTTTTTTTTTCTTTCTTTACTTTCTTTTTTGCTTTTTTTGCTTTTTTTATGCTTTTTTTTTAGTTTATCTCTGTATTTATTTATCATTGCTAGCGTCACTTTCTAACACAATATATGTATATTTATTTATTTTTTACATTTATTTATAACCGACCTATTCAATACACACTTATCTGATTTACTTACTCGTTTTCTATTTATTTCTATTTATTTCTTTCCGTCATGTGGTACCCCTCAAGGTTCATTGGAAGTCCAGCGTCAGACAGCATCACCAGTCTGGCATGAATGCTGAAATGGACCTTTTTGGCGCAGCCGTGAGGCACACAGCACATAATGTGTACCTACCTAATAAGTACTGTATATTTTTTACGTTTCATAAATTATTGTGTGTATGTGTGTTAATGACTGAGGTCAAATAATTATTTTTCTTTCTTTCTTTCTTTCTTTCTTTATTGTAAATTACCAGCAGCCCTATTACAAATTCAATTTCAAAGTCTAAGTCAAAGTCAAATCATTTATTTCAATTAGGCCATTTAACAGGCACTTATGAACGTTAAACTTACAAGTTAAATAAAATTTAATGATTCTAGTTGCCCCTTCCAAAAGGTAGTTTTGTATGGCGAAGAATGGGCAAGAAACTCCATACTTACTCTTTTAAAATAGTTTTTTTTTTTTATTAAAGTAATCGATAAGGCGACAATAGAAAGAAAATGGCGTATGTTGCGTGTTGTTGTTGTTGGCGTGGCGTTGGCTGTTTGTCAACTGTCAAGTGTTACCGAGTAGAATTTGAAAATGAAATATACTTGACAGTTGACAAACAGCTGATTCCATATACGTAGCGAGTCTCTACTGTGATCTTATTTAAACATTTTGTGTTCGATAAAATTAAAATTACAACATGTATATATAACATAACCTAACTGACCATACCTATCCTATAGCTAACCTAACTACCTAACCTAACTACCTTACTAAAATGCATTGATTTAAAAAATACTAAATTAAATTCATAACTTTAATCTGAACTATTGCCTGTATGTTACATACAATTTATACCTATAGTTTTCCCAGTCTACTTTAATTAAAGTCTTAACAGTAAAATAAGTTCTATTTGCAAAGAATTATTAAAGTTGATCTCTGTCGTCATTGTTAATTACGTAAATTGATTTCTGATATATAAGACTTTTTCCGAAAACTCTCAGTTTAGTAACAAAATAAATTTCAGAACGTAGGTACGTATAAATTGACAACCCTACCTCCTTAGGTTTAGCTTAAGACTTGTCAATGTCAAATTGTCACCTGATAATGAACTGGGAAGTTTGACTCCTGTCATGTCATCCAAGATGGCGCTGCGTTTGAAAAATGTTTGAGACAACGAATATTCTTGATATTTATTTTTTCGAGGACTTTTCATGTTTTTGATTAATTATTATGCTGTTCCGGACAAAGACAAATCCAAAAAGACCAAAATCATTCAAATTGATCCAGCCGTTTTTGAGTTATTAGTGGTGTAACTAACACGACTTTCTTTTATATATATAGATTATGGCTAGGCCTGCAGTTGTCATCAAAGATGGGTGTGCAACTGAACGCCAGTCGAATTGAATAGCTGCTCATGGTCCATCCAGCTAGTTTCTTATAAATTGTCATCAATCATTGGGTTGTTGGCATAGCAGTGATAGCCTAGTGGTTTGACTGGTGGATTGCCAAATCATAGGTCTCGAGTTCGACCCCAAGGCACGCACCTCTGACTTTTCGGATTCATGTGCGTATTGTATAATTATCACTTGTGTAGCGACATCTATCTCGCCACATACGAACTATCCTACATCGCGGTATCAAAGTTATCCGCGCAGTTTGAACGTAGTATACAAGTCCCCGACAACAACCGTCAGGCAGTAGTTAGCCCACCGGACACAACACTCGTCTGCGAGGAGGATCCTCCCTTTTCATTGGTGGATGAGGAACTTTACATCCTGTTCCTCATACCTCCTAACTTGCTTCAAAATCGGTGAAGGAAAACATCGTGAGGAAACCGGCATGCCTGAGAGATATTTTCTCGAGGGCATGTGATGCCAAGTCAGAGGCCCATGGGCGGTATTAAAACTCTGACACCAGGTTAGTTGCTAACCACACGATAAGAAGAAGAGCCGTGGGCAAGGAGCCTAAAAGATAACATAAGCCTTCAAGCCTGTAATCCCCGAAGGGCTAGGCAGAGGTGTACTTGATAGTACATCCACATTTCGTCAGTTATGTTTAAGTCCAATGTACCTAATAGGGGGCGAGACTATTGCCATCAATCGGGCACAAATCCAGATTCCGGGCTGCGAATATCCAAATGGAATTACTCAATAGCAGCCAATAACCACTTAACCCGGGAATCGAACCCGGGACCTGATGCTCAGTAGTAGCGCTTGCGACCAGTAGACCAACGAGACAGTCTAAAAACCTAAAAGTTAAGTAGCTACAACCTAAAGGGTTTTCAAGTCAAGAGTGAACAGGTTACTTCTAGGCAAGCGTGCTTCATCATCGACCACATCCTCGCTTACCATCAGGTGAGATAGTGGTCAAACGCGTTCCTTTCTATATTAGTAAAAAAAGTACCTACACAAAATGTAGCTATGCAGGTGAATCCGAAGGGCACACACAGCTGCAGTCACCGCTAGATACCTTTAAATAAAGTATTAAAAATAAATTAATTTATTGTAATTGAGTCCCGGTATTTTTAGATTTCTTAGTTGTTTACGTCAACGAATTAGTTTATAATCTGCGGTGACCAATTACTGCAGCCTCTGACAGCCCCCTAGATCGTCTTACACTTGTTTACCATCCAATAGCATTAAAAAAACAGGTGAAGAGCGAGAACTACATACCCACAATGGGTTCTGCTTTGGTAGTAAAAATAACTTTAGATTTCCGAAGTTTTGTAGGGTTTCGAACCACCAAAGGAAATAACGAAACCCTTTTAAGATCACTTTATTTTCCGTCTATCTGTCTGTCATGAACTCATGACCCTTTATTTCGGAAATGCGTGGAGGTATCAAGTAGACATTTAAACCACTACGGCCGTTTTTTTTTCAGGAAAAAACGCATATTTCGTCACTCTCAAGGGAATCAAAATTTATAGGCTACTTCCCGTTGAACTAGAACTACAAAATTTGGCAAGTAACATCGTTATAGACCGCAAGTACTTACCAGAAAAAATATGAAAAGTGTACATTGTAATCTGCGCGAGATTCCTAAACATAATGATCCTACTTACGAAAACTTCGGTGGGCGAGTCCAGTTTCTTTCTTGCAAAAGCTTTTAGTAATTTCGATATTAATTCCTGTAATGTTTACAAAAGCTTCTAAGTACCTGGATTAGAGAAAACTCGGACTTGGATTTATAGTTTAATCACCAATCGGCCTTGAGGAAACGTGGTGATAAATGCTCGTGCCATATCTGTTTGAGAAGAGGCCTTTTATCTGCAGTGGTCGAGTAACCGGCTGGTGTTACTTATAATTTATTGACTATCTCAGACCATCAACAAAAGGAAGACAGCACACCGCGAGCATCAAAAGTTAAGCCACCTTTTATCTATGTGTATATCGAAGAGTTGGCATTTATTGAACTATCTCCCTATAACTTGGTGAATAATGATTTATGAAGAGGTTACCTAATATTGTACAAGTCAGTACGGGTAAGGCGGTTAACACACTGCCACGCATCACGCTGCGTGTTGCGTGTCTCTGAACTGAAATGAACGCGCGTGGATGCATTTTCTGTGTGTTGGACTGTGCGTGTTTTCCATACAAACGGAGATACTTACAAGCAACGGAAGAACACTCATCCACGCGCTACGCTGCATCATGCGGGGCAGTGTGAGGATCACCTAAGACAATGATTGTACCTCAATTGTATTTAATATTCCACAACTTTTTACACAACGCCATCTAGTCCCAAGCTAAGCTAAGAGCTTGTGTTATGGGTACTAAACAGCTGATAAACATACTTAAATACTTCTAAATACATACATATTATAGATAAATTACACCCAGACACAGAACAAATGATCGTGCTCATCACACAAACATTTGTCCTGGGTGGGAATCGAACCCACGACCTCCGGCACAGCAGTCAGGGTCACTAACTACTAGACCAACAGGCCAGTCAATATTAAATACATTTGAGGTACAAATTATTCGTACACCATATTCAGCCAACGGGCTATCATTATGGGACCCTAAAACTATTGACGAAGCTTAGGAAAACCCATAAGCACAACAACAACACGAGGGCGATCAACCTAATTGCCAAAAAACCCCTGATGATGCGTCACTCCGCGGATATAGCAGCCCCGCAGTACGGACGCTTGCTCCATTACATTCTAATTATAATGACCTACAGTATAAAGACATCCGACACACAAAATTTCCACTAAAGTTTTAGGTATTTTATTGGAAATTTCCGCTAAAGTACAGTCGGTTGCAGCACATCGCGATGGCTTAATCTGCAAACCGACTAGGTTCACTTTTGACCCAAAATATCGTTCTGATGTCGTTGAATACGCGGAGTTGTCAACTCAATATTACCGGGATAACCGCGTACACGTAAATTGGGCAACTACAAACACTGAAATTATAGCAACACGTCAATGTGGCCAACTCCGTTACCAGCCGCGATTAAATGTAAGTAACTTGATCGAGGTATTCCTCGAAGCGCTACTATTTTGAGGCGCTCCTAATGAGGCGCTCCTATTTTATTCCTCGGAGCGCACCTTTTAGGAACGCTCCCGATAGCAATTAAAAAAATATATATTTTTTCCGAGGAAAAAAAAACAAATATTTTTAATTGCTATCGGGGATTTTTTAATATCTCTGTTGCTATCAAAGTACAGTGTGCAACTAGAAGCCAGTTGGTCACTGGCAATGTAATGATAGCCGATAGCCTTGCTGGTCATGATCCATAGATGTGCGCTCGTCTGTACCTACATGACTGCGACAACCGTATACAATACAATGTATACATTCGGGAATTCCAGTATTAGTAATAAGAATAATGGAATGTCATATGTCAAGGTTACGCTGTGGTCAGCAAGATCGTCAAACTATCTTGTAATGGAAATTAAGTGGTCTGAAGCTATTTCGGACTTACCAATCTCTTTTTACTGGCATTGCATTATCATTATCAGGACAAATGTTTGTGTGATGAGCGCGATCATTTGTTCTGTGTCTGGGTGTAGTTTATCTTTACTTAATATGTATGTATTTAGAAATATCTAAGTATGTTTATCAGCTGTTTAGTACCCATAACACAAGCTCTTAGCTTAGCTTGGGACAAGATGGCGTTGTGTGGAAAAGTTGTGGAATATTTATTATTATTTTTATGCACTGATATTTCTCGGAACCCTTGGGTTCCGGACCTTTGGAAGGCGTACGAGGAGCTTAAGCCAACTCGCAGAGGCCCTTTGTCATTTTTAATGCAGTGAGGCACCAATCGCAGATTTTCCCTGTATGCATTATGCAAATGCACCCAAGGAAAACCTACGACTAGTGCAGGACTATTGTAGACTAAAACAACAAATGTATTGGGCTATAGGTTAGGGGTGGATAAGGTGAACTGGTTACCTAGTACTATGGAAGGACAATGGCCCCTACCTCATCAATGCTTTATAAATACACGAATAAAATGGCAGGGGGTGACTTGCACACGCAGTAATGGGCCCTCTGGAACGGCCGCTAGCACACAGTGACGTAGCGACAAGAGGGCAACATAACCTGAGGTGCTTGAGGAGTGGAGAGGCATTCCACGGCTATCAAGACAATCCCGGAAGTACGGTCAAGATCCCTACCAGCACCTTACTGGAATGCTTCCTTCCTCCGAGCACGTTTGCTCTTGCGAATCTCCACTCTAGCCGGCCAACTAAGGCAAGAAAGAGGTGAGAGCTTCGTTCCTCGTCAGTGCTCACTCTAGCCGGCCAATAAAGGCAAGCCAGAGATGAGGAACAAGACTTCTCCCGGGAGATCGGGTCCGTGGGGTCGCTACTGCCCAACAGCTCGCCACAAGCTGCCCTGCGGGGTTATTATTATTATTATTATCATCTGCCTGTGTTTTGTAATTTGACCATTAGGCTGATCCGAGGATGGGTGGCCATTCATTACATTTCAAAGTGTCCTCCGTGCCTAGGAATGCACGTTAAGTTGTTGGTTACAAGTAGACAAACACCCCGAAAGTCTAACAACAAAAAAGTTTAAGCTTGGTAATTTTTGTCCAAAATATATAAATATTCCACAACTTTCACACAACGCCTTCTAGTCCCAAACTAAGCAGAGCTTGTGCTATGAGTACTACATAACTGATAAACATAGTTATATATTTTTCTAAATATATACATGTAATATAATAGATAAATTACACCCAGACACAGAATAAATAGTTGTGCTCGTGCTCATCACATAAACAATTGTCTTGGGTGGAAATCGTACCCATGACCTCCGGCATCCAGTCAGAGCCACTAACCTCTTCTTTTCTGGCCTTGTGGTCTAGTGACCACAAGGCCAGAAAAGAAGATTTAACCGACTCATTGCCACCATCATTTTCATACATACTTTAGCCATACCCCGAACATTGGACGATGACGCGCCGGGGGCGTCATGGGCTTACATACAGGATGACGTACCTTGGGCGTCATAGGCACCCTATGATGTTTTATGCGTATTTCGCCGTTAACTTGCGTCGATCTCATTTTTTTTTAATCCGTTTTTAAGTAAGTTTGGTATGACGCGCCAGGGGCGTCAAGGGCCATGAATCAGTTAAGATACTATAGAGGGGCATGCGAAGAATAATGTCATAGAACAACTGTGATCCCATGTTTAGTTACGCCATCGAGCATAATATAGCAATACTGGAGTGGCAGCGGAGCGTACTAAACTAGACTAATCGACTTGTGTCCACTACGTCCACTACTAACTGGTGTCAGAGTTAATTCCGCCAATGGGCTTCTGACTTGCTTCACATGACGTCGAGAAATATCTCTCAGGCATGCCCGGTTCCCTCACGATGTTTCCCTTCACCGTTTGTCCCGTGTATTATACATACATACATAAACTCACGCCTTTTTCCCATGGGGGAAGGCAGAAACCCGTGTATTATGCGTTTCAGATAAGAATAGGAATGTCAATGACCTCTATCTGTCAAGTGTCGCTTGAAAAGTACGGCCTGCAACGAAACCTTAATCGCGTATCAATTATTTTATTTTATTTTTGTTTTACCGAGACGCAGTTATTCGAAATGAAAAAAACGTCTTAAGTTAATTACTCTTGTGGCATGCTTACGCTTTATTTATTAATTCTGTTTCACGGATGTTTGTTGCTGTTGTTGATATTTGTTTTTGTTTTCATCTCCCTGACTGCTCGAAAATGTGTGAACGAGGTGCTGTTTTGTATGGGAGGGCTCGAGAGATTACCTCCAATGTAGACAAATACTTTGAGAGTACAATTTAGAAAATTACTCGTTCATAATACGCAAATAGAAAAAACCTTGTTTTAATAATAATAATAATAAACTGGCGCAAACCTATTGTACTGAGTATTGATGACCGCAGACAGGTATGGCAAAGCAAAGAGCTTCACGGGCGCTTCTACCGGGCTCTTCATGGGCCCGATGAAGACTTCTTAGCGTCCGTATCCTGGCTACGATTCAGTAACCTCTTCGGAGAAACTGAAGGGTTCGTCTGTGCAATTATGGACGAAGTTATCTTGACGAATAACTATCGGAGATATATTATGAAGGACGGGACAGTTGACGTGTGTCGGGCATGTCACTGTCCGGGCGAGTCTATCAGACATATCATCTCCGGTTGTTCTCGTCTGGCTAACAGTGAGTACTTGCACAGACATAACCAAGTGGCCAGGATTATCCATCAGCAACTTGCTTTGAAATACTTGCTTGTGGATTCTGAAGTACCGTATTACAGGTATGTGCCCGACCCAGTTCTCGAGAATGACCATGTTACACTGTACTGGGATCGATCTATCATCACTGACAGGACTGTTGTTGCCAATAAGCCTGATATAAGTAGTGGAGATAGATCGATTAGCGCGCCGCACAATGATAATCGACGTTACCATCCCTCATGACGAGAACCTTGTGAAAGCTGAGAAAGAGAAAAAAATCAAATATCTCGACTTAGCACGCGAGGTTGTCGACATGTGGGATGTGGACTCGGCTGTCATTGTGCCGATAGTCGTTACAGCGAATGGCCTTATAGCTAAAGGCCTCGATGAGCATCTTTCGAGGCTTTCGTTGCACGGTTGGGTCAAGAACCTGATCCAGAAGGCAGTACTTCTTGATACGGCCCGTATCGTGAGGAGGTTCCTGTCTCTGGAGCCCTAACCACCGGTAGCTTGGACCCTGCTCCCGCCATCGGTGGTTCACTATTTTTTATATTTTTAAATGTTTTTATATTTTTATGTCATTATTTAAAAATGTAATTTATATGTATGTTAAAATAATAAATGGAAATAATAATAATAATCATTTATTTCAGGAAAATTCCCATAAGAATAAAATTTGATCACAAATACAAATCACAAATTACACGAAATATTAAAATACATTTCATTAAAATACAATAATACTCAGTTATTAAAATGTGTTTTGCTGATTATTGTTTTGCTGATCTTACCCAATTTATTCGAATTGACAGCTATGACATCACAAAGACACACACACATGGCGCAAAGTTATTCCTATTCTCATTTGAAACGCATAGTATAGTTATTATTGAATGACTTTTGGTGAATCTTACGGCTGACAATGTACAACGTAAAATTTTCCCAATTGAATCTACTCAATATTTATTTTATCTGAATTGAATGTGAACCTTAATCCGTTTGACATAAAGTTGAAAAACGATCGAATAAATTTGACACATTGGGGTAAATTGATGTGCTGGCGCCTCTATAACTTCAGTAGAGATTATGATATCTACCTTAGTTATTATCTCTTGTGACAGCAGTCGGTACCTAGGGTAACCATTATTACTGGCTACTTTATACAGGGTGGAAGTGACATCGATACACAACGCCACCATAAGTTTAGCACATCATGATTTTAGATCCACTAGTGTGTTTGGTTGATACCTTAAGATCTTTTACAATAAAAATTAAAAGAACTATGTTGTTTTCAGTGATAGTAGGCGTAGCATATTGCTGGCAGAACACCAGTGCTATTCTGAAAAGTTTATTTGCGAAATCACTTCTGATTAAATTTTCAATAATTTTACTTCTATACATATAATAAGACTGTAAAAAAACTGTGTCTGTACATTGAATATATTTAAAAAATAATAATTGAGGGGGTTTAGAAACAGTAATAGAGCACGAATCCAAAAAAAAGTCTGTCTGTTTGTCTGTTTGTCTGTTTGTCTGTTTGTCTGTTTGTTTGCACACGCTAATCTTCGGAACTACTAGACGGATTTGAATGATTTTTTTTTGTTGTATAGATATTATTAAGTCTGGGCAACACATAGGTTATAATTTATCCTGGAAACTGGAACACCTGATGCAGAACCGCAACAAACCAGCTAAACTATAGGAGATACAAAAATGGTACCATAGCAAAAATTGTTCCACGTGATGTGCATTTTTTGCTGAGAGAATAAATTTGAAGATCCGGAACACCTGATGCAGAACCGCAACAGACCAGCTAAACTATAGGAGATACAAAAATGGTACCATAGCAAAAATTGTTCCGCGTGATGAGCATTTTTTGCTGAGAGAATAAATAAATTTGAAGATCCGGAACACCTGATGCAGAACCGCAACAGACCAGCTAAACTATTAATAGGAGATACAAAAATGGTACCATAGCAAAAATTGTTCCACGTGATGAGCATTTTCTGCTGAGACAATAAATTTGAAGATCCGGAACACCTGATGTGGAACTTCAAGTGCCCAGCTACACTATAACTTATATAGGAATGACGTCTTAGCAAGAGTTGTTCAGCCTTATGAGCACTCGCTGTTGACGTATAAATATCGAAGATCTAGAACACCTGTTGTGGAACTCCAAGAGCCCAGCTACACCATAACTCACATAGGAATGACATCTTAGCAAAAGTAGTTCGGTCTGATAGGCATTTTCTGGTGACTTATAAAAATCGAAAATCAGATACATTTGATATAGAAATTAAAGCTATCACTAATTTCATTGCATATTTATAAAATAACATAAGTACCTCCGCGCGGTGAAGGCGGGAACAGTTCAGGGCTGATTTTCGATGACGATGGTATATCATTGAAAATTAGACTCTACTGGCCAAAACTTCAATTTTTTTTTATCGTATAAATATGCCTTCGGGCTTATGTTATTTGAGTGTTTAATTTCCTTTTCTATTTATCTTTGTTACATGGTTGCCTACCCGGTAACGCTGGGGAGCAGCCACTTAGATTTTAATTGATCAGGTATCATCACAATAAAACTATAACCATACCTAGAAAGAGGTCAAATCTTTGTCAATGGTCCTAAAGTGCTAAATGATTAAAGATCATAAGATCCCAACAATCTACCGAAGAGCGTTAGGAGGGACTTGATGCTGTTCGACAACATGAGGTTGCAACTCGCTCCGTGGAAACTTCTTGGGATCGCGAAGCACGCCTGCATTCTCAGCGTATTTACGCATCTACCAGGTCTCCAGGTCTCTAGACACCAGTGAAGAATATATGACTGACCGCTGATCATGAACATCATGCACTGTCTCGCGAGTTCACGTAAAAAGCATGACGCTTGAGTTTTCAGCGTAAATACGCATCTACTCTAGAGATAAGTGGGGGAAGGAGATGCGCGACTGACCGCTTAGCGTGAACGTCACGCAACATATAGGCTATAATTTATTTTGGAAAATGGAACACCTAAAGTAAAAGAGATATAAAAATGGTGCCATTGCTAAAACTATTCCACGTGAAGAGTGTTTTCTGCTGTGAAGTTAAATTTGAAGATCTGGAGCACCTGTAGTGGAACTCTAAAGCCCAGCGACAATATAGCATATACATAATAAAAATGGCGTCTTAGCAAAAGTTGTTAAGTCTGATGGCATTTCCTGTTGACCAACAAAAATAAAAAATCTGGAACGTCTTGGATCGTCTCGCGCATTCCATTGTTTTGCCGTCCCCGGGCTTTTACAATTCGACGTCAGACGTTTCAGATCTTCGATTTTGACGACCCCGTTGTCGCTGGCATAAGCAACAGGATCCGCGTACGAAGTCGCGGGCAGAAGCTAGTATTTAATAAAAATGAAACTTTCCGTTTTTGTAACTAAAACTGTAATTTTACATACATATTTAATGAACTGTTTTCTTTTTTTTTTTGTAAATCAATTTTAATTTTTATCAATTTTAATTCAAAATCAAGACATATGTTGCCTGTAGGGGGAGTCCCTGGTGTCCTGAAATACAAGATGCGGCGTTTTAAGTGTTTTTGTGGAAGAAAATAATCATTTTTATTATTAAAAAAAAAAATACGTTTAAGACCCCAGTACTTTTACCGAGTACTTTTTCATTATTATTTCTGCTCCCGTGACATTTTTAGCTCCACTTATTGCTTATAGCATAAATTCTATTTATATCATGCATACTAGCCGCGTCATCACAATTTAAGTTTAGCAAGTCGGGAAAAGTTATGCGACGCGAACGAAGTCGCGGGCAGAAGCTAGTTAGTATGTATGTCTAAAGATGTCCACTTCATCCAGTATATAATCAATGGTGCAATCTACTTTATAAACCTATCATTATTTAGAAACCTCACTGGATTGAATTATACAAAAGATAATAAAGACGATTAAAGGTAAGATGAAATTATTGGTTTTCGTTTGCGACATTTTGTTCAAAGCGAAGTAACCACCTTGATGGTCTGATGGTTGTAATGGCGACTGGTAAACGTAACGTCTTGAGCTCGATTCCTAGGTCTGGAAAGAGTTTTTATTAGGAATTCCTCATTATAATCCCGAAGTCGGGATTTGAGCCTGGCAGACTCTTCTTCTTTAACATAATTATTGATTACCTAATAAATGCATCTCTGCCTAACACTTTAAAGAAACAAGCGTGATGTAAGGATTATGCACAAAGTAAAATGGTACTATTAAATAAGTAACTGTTGTAGGTACAGACGCCAGCACATCAAGTTACTCCAAAGTGTCAAATTTCTTTGATCGTTTTTCAACTTTATGTCAAACAGGATAAGGTTCATATTCAATTGGGAAAATTTGACTCATTGGGGTAACTTGATGTGCTGGCGTCTGTACAAATCGACCAAAGCGTAGCTTGGTGAGGTCAGCCCGCAGATGGGTGACCATCCAATAGTATAGGTAGTATAGGTACCTATTGGTACTTACCCAAATTCCTTCGTATCTCAGTATTTCGGGGTTCTGACTACCTGCAAATACGGACCTGTGCGTTTGTTATCATTTAGCCTCAAACACATTTAATTCTTGTTTTTTTATACCACGACGGTGGCAAACAAGCTTACGGCCCGCCTGATGGTAAGCGGTTACCGTAGCCTATGGACACTTGCGACACCAGAGGCGCCACACGCGCGTTGCCGACCGGCGACCCTTTAAAAACCAATTTACTATACACTACTCATTTTTAATTAGTACAAATACTTAAAGGGCTTATTTCTCATTATATTTGTAAAGTATCAATAAATAATATTCATAAACAGCAAAGTTTAGCGGTTTGGTTTATAAATATCCCAAAGAGTCACCCAATTTATGGAAATATTGTAAATACAGGCTATTCGTGACATAGTAGTATGTTCACGTTCGCGTGATCTCGCTCAAGCATGCCCCGTCTCCAACAGCTGTTTTCGTTATTTAAGTTTAACTAAATAGTGGCTTAATAATTGACAGTTGTTTTTTTTTTGTTTTTTTTTTACTTTTGATTACGCAAATATGATCAGTAACGGGTACGGACACAGCCCATTTTTTTTGTACTAAATTAAAAATAGTGGTGTATCGACAGGACATCACGAACAATTTTTTTATCCGATACCTACTTGTGTCCTAGTGGAAAAAAGTCGATTAGTCTAGTTTAGTACGATCCGCTGCCGCACCAAAATTGCTAAATTCTACTAGATGGCGTCACTGAGACGTGGGATCTTTAATGACATTTCCTTGCATGTCCTCTATAGAATCTTAAATTCCTTGTTTAGCTACAAGCCATCATCATAAGGGCCATATATACTTTATTGGAATCAAATAACGTATAATTTGATGAGCAAATCGTTAATAATAACGCAATAATTAATACAATGAGTAAGTTATAAGTACACAAACCGGATGGCTAATGGCTAAAAAGGGAAAGTAACCATTTTAATTAATTATCCACTAAGTTACTAAAATCATACGGTACTTAACTTCGCTTACTTAATTACTATGACTTACCTACAGAAAAGAATTTCGTAATAATTTATGATTTTGACGCGCTATCTGCTTGACAAGGTTGGTCCGTGGATGGGTAACCATTTACTACGTATCAAGACTCCAAGGGGTCGAGTCTGCTATTGCAATCGTGTCTCAATGACCGGTCAATGATCGATTTTTGACGTATAACGTCAAACTTATGACACATTTCCCATACAAAAACTGTCAAAGTTGTCAAATATTCGATCAATGACCGGTCATTGAGACATGATTGCAATTATAGCAGACTCGAGCCCCTAGTCATCGGGAAGTAGGTACCCTGTGAATTTTGATTCCCTTGAGAGCGTCGAAATATGTGTTTTCTGCTGAATGTGGTCGCATCTTTTTTTAACGTGTACTTAGAAGTTAGATTTTTTCACAACTTCATGGGACAGACGAACAACAAAGTGATCTTTTAAGTCTTCCTTTTTTTCTTTTGGAGCTACGGAACCCTAAAAATTACCTTGCTTGACACCTAAGTTTACAAACTCTAATTCGAACGGTACATTCTTGTTTTTATTAGGAATAAATTTAGTTTTTAATAATCTTTGAGCAAAAACCCAGTCTGTTATTTTTTGACCCGACCTCGATTCGAACCTAATACGTCATGATCCATTGACGAATCTCCGACTAACGGTAGTAGCCGTTAGCCTAATTATTACCTGTTGTCCTAGTCACTAAGACAAGGAAGTAGTAATACCGCTCAAAAACTTGCTAGCCATATTAATAACAATATACCAGCCTGTTGCTGTCCCACTGCAAGTCAAAGGCATCTTCTCATACAGAGAAGGCTCGAGCATTGATCACCACGCTTGCTCAAGGCGGATTGGCGATTTCAAACTTGTATTAACTACAAGTCCAGGTTTCCTCACGAAGTTTTCCTACACCGATGTCAATGATGTCAAAGATAAACTTATAAAGCTCATGAATTGAAAAAGTCACATCGGTACTTTCCCGGATTTGAACCACAACCTCGTGCATGAGATGTAGGCGCTTTAACCTCTGGGCAATTCCAGTGAGGTTCTGTCAATCCATCAGTAACAAAAGAGAACACACCAGACGGGCTGTTATCAAAACATGTTTTGTTATAAAATTGGCGCTGCGGACCTTCCTTATACAGGGTTATTTTGTAAACAACAACATTTTTGTTCTACGACTTTTTCGAAAACAGACAAAAAAATATCAACTCTCCATACAAAGATATGTATGAAGAGTTGATATTTTATTGTCTTCATTTATTACTTCAACAAATGTTGTTTTTTATGATGTAAGTAATCTACTCCTGCGAGGTTGTTGGTGTTTTACAAATAACCCTGTATACATATACCTACTAGTATATTGTATTGTAAATTTATTAATATACTAGCCTAGCATACGTCACGCGGTTTCACCCGCGTAGTGCCCGTTCCCGTAGGAATACAGGGATAAAAAGTAGCCTATGTCACCCGGGGGTAGTGTAGTTTCCCAACGGTGAAAGAATTTTTCAAATCGGTCTAGGAGGTTCGGAGCCTATTCAATGCAAACAAACAAACAAACTTTTTCTCATTATAATATTAGTAGACTAGCAGACGTCCCGCGGTTTCACCCGCATAGGTCACCGTTTTCGTAGGAATACAGGGATAAAAAGTAGCCTATGTGTTAATCCAGGGTCTCAGCTAACTCCATACCAAATTTTATCAAAATCCATTCAGTAGTTTTTACGTGAAAGAGTAACAAATATCCTCACATACTTTCGCGTTTATAATATTAGTAGGATGTTATGTTATACCAAAGACATTCAATATACCGGACAGATAGACCGGACATCACGAACAAAAGTTTCGTCCGAAAAAGTGTGTCCAGCTGGATACAAGTCTATGAGTTTTTTTTAGTACGCTCCGCTGCCGCTCCTATATTCATATATTATTCTAGATGGCGTTACTGAGACATGGGATCAAAGTTTTTCTATGACATTTCCTCGCATGTCTGCTCTATAGTCCTATTGTATATCTCTATTTGTTATACCTTCTTCTTCTTGTTTATCTTACTTTTAGCTTGAGACATGTCAAATGTCAAATTGGCACCTGTTAATTTACTGGGAAGAAATTTGTCACCTGGTCTGTCATGTCATCCTAGATGGCGCTGCGTTTGAAACTGGAAGCCGACCCCAACATAGTTGGGAAAAGGCTAGCAGATGATGATGATATATTTCAAAATCAAAAGTCTTTATTCAAACTAGGCTGAGAATCAGCAAAAATAACACAAAGACAGTCCCCAAAAACGGCCCACCCTTCGCCACTTCCTAGTGTTTTTGCTGGGAAGAAGAAGTGGCGGAACAAACTCCCCAGCAAACCACAGCATTTAGATAACCCTTCGAGAATGATACTGGTAATGGACATTTGTTGCCGACCGTACCTCTTTAACAAACATTGGTCATGGTTCAAGTTACATGTAGGCTGCTTATTGTAACACATACGTAAGAAGAAATTCTCAAGGGCGCACGCAACCAAATTATACGCGTTACAATTTTTTTTCTGTTTATTTCAACAGAACACGTGTATACGTGACTGTCTTGGTCAAGCGCTACTGCTGAGCTAGAGGTCCCGGGTTCGATTCTCGGGTCCGGTAAAACGTTATTGCGTATTTCCGCCTGGAATTTTTCAGAAACCCGGAGTCTGGATTTGTACCCAACATGGGACTTAAATATGTGTATAGTGTAGGCACTGTCTGTAGTAAACCTAGGTTTTGCCTGTTATACTGTGTCTGTCTGTCTGTCAGCACGGATTTTCATGCTGTTTTCTCTAATAGATAGAGTGGCTCTAAATGAAGCTTTCAGTATATAATATGTTACGTACGTTTTTGTATACCTACTACATTGGCTGAAATATATAATGATTTTTGTTAGAGGTGTCAAAAATACGCGGGTGAAGCCACGAGCATCAGCTAAGTAGTTCTAAATAAATAAAAACTCCTCATTTTTACTTTTCAAAATGGTCACCCATCCATTAACCGACCTCGGCAAACGCAGCTTAACTTACGATCGATTCGTGCTGCCGTCATAATATAGCCACAAGCCTCTCCCAGTTTGTCATGACTGTCCCTATACACTTCCTCATAAGGCACATCTATATCGCGAACAATGCAAATATCTGTCACGACATGAGAATCGAACCTGTAGCCTTGACACGGATGTGAAGACAATCTCTATGTAGGTACTATCCTATCCTTCTTAAGCTGACCAATAATCACGCACCATTTGCAAATATGGCGTGCCTTAAATATCGGATAAGTGCGAGATCGTTTCACGTTCAATTGGTTCCGTATACAGTTAAACTAAGTTTTGACGGCTAGGTACAGACGCCAGCACATCAAGTTACCCCAATGTGTCACATTTCTTTGAACGTTTTTGAACTTTATAACAAACAACGTAAGGTTCATATTCAATTGGGAAAATTTGACATATTGGGGTAACTTGATGTGCTGGCGTCTGTACATTATAACAGCCGCACAGGTCGATCAAAGTTTTAAGCTACGCTTGACGAGGTCTCTCTGTGGATGGGTGGGCTATTCATTACATATCAAAACTCGTCCGTGCCTCGAAAAGCACGTTAGTTAAGCCGTTGGTCCTGGCTGTCATTTACAGATCTTTGACTGTAAATTTACGTCGGTCGGTAGTCAGAAGGGCGAAAGTCTGACATCCAGTTAAGGCAAGGGATGGGTGAACTTTGAACATCAACAACATGAACGTCCCACTCCAGAGCAAAGGCCTCTTCTCCTAAAGAAGACAAGAGCATTGATCACCACTAGCACAAGGCGGATTTGGCGACTTCAAACTTAACTTAACTATAAGTCCAGGTTTCCTCACGATGTTTTCCTTCACCGATGTCAATGACGTCTAAGATAAACTTAGAAAGTACATATGAATTGAAAAAGTCAAATTGGTACTTGCCCAAGTTTGAACCACAACCTCGTGAATGAGAGGTAGGCGCCTTAACCTCTGGGCCATCACGACGTGAAAGAGACACATGTAATGCAATATTTCAGCAATTCTCAGAATCTTCTAAAGTACCAGAATCAGAAAATGACTGAAATATTCCATTAAATACATTATCTTCCCTTAATATTTAGGGAAAGGTAAGGTTGAAACGCTCAAAAAATCACCCGGGTATCGACACCCAGACAGAACAAATAAAAAAAAATGTTTATAGCAACAACTTAAAAAACTTACTTAGGATTACAATAGAGAATCCTTTTAAGCAACTGGTTTACCCACTTGTGTCCTAACACAAGTGGGTGTTACCTGGGGGAGAATCCTAATTCTCCGCCCTTCCCCAGGTAACAATTGCCAATAAGCTGTTCAAAATTTATGTAAACTCATACAATAAAATAGAGAATGGAAAGAATTTTCTTTTTCATGAAAGACACACACTAGCAGGTTATCATCACCCATTCCTTGTAGATGTTCCACACATTCGCACGAAGCGCTTTGCCTGTTCCTTCATTATGCGCACAGCCAAGGAGTGGAATTCTCTGGCTGCATCAGTGTTCCCGAGTTCATATGACCCCAATCTATTTAAGTCGCGAGTTAATAGGCTTCTTATGGGTAAGCTCGTTCCATCGTCGACCTCATCTCTGACCGCAGGACAAGATTGAGGTCAAGAGTAGACCCATTGTATATAAAAAAAGACAAAAAGACGCGCTGATAAATGTGTGATGATAGTCAAACATTTGTTTTGGGTGGGAATCGAACCCACGGCATAGCAGTCAGGGCCACTAACCACTAGACCAACAGGCCAGTCACATTAGATTAAAAACCGACTTCAAAAAAACACTAAACGGTGTAAAATAACTCTAAATTCGGAAGTCTGTGGCTTTGGTGGGTTTGTCTTACTCATGATGGGCCACCGACTTCCGAATTTAGAGTTATTTTACACCGTTTAGTGTTTTTTTGAAGTCGGTTTTATTTTTTGCAAAAAAGTTTTTTATTTTTCCATTTTTAGTTGTTACCATAAAAACATGTGCCATGAATTTATTTTATATTGTTAATTGTTAACAATACATGTCATCATAATAGGGTTTTCCACTAATCCCTAATAAATTAAAATTAACATACCTAACTGACGAAATCTAGGTATATTGTACCCACCTGCGTACCCCTCAGAGCATACAGGCGTGATGATACGTCATTATGTTGTATAAACAATAAACATCCAAGCGATTCCAGCAATCACGACAGATTTGCCGTTCATTTTTGAAGAGTTCCGTTGAATATCTCCGAAGACCAGCACCAGATCTTCACCAAATTAAAATGGGACCACCTCAGGAGTATACTCTTTCAAATAAAAAAAGAATTTTAAGAATCGGTTCACAAATGGGGGAGAAATCAGGTAACATACATAAAAAAAAAAAAAAAAAAAAAAAAAAAAAAAAATACATACACACGAACATAGAACCTCCTCCTTTTTTGAAAGTCGGTTAAAAATAGACTACTCTTTATTGTACACTATAAAAACATACAAATTATAACTTTAAGGGCTACATAGGGTGTTACAATGGGCGGCCTTATCGCTAAAAGCGATCTCTTACAGACAACTTTTGGATGGACTTGATGGTAAAGGAGAAATGATAATGCAGGTAGTTTGTGGTGTGGTACACAAATATAATATACGATACATAGCTAATATTTTAAACACTGTTTTGTTATTTATATAATTACTATTATGTACACACCTAAAAAATAAACAAACAAAGAACAGTAAAACAATGATTAAATAGGGCATCAAAAAACTCGCTGTCAACGAGAAAAGTGCCGAGAAGACTGGCCGCATTGCCATAACTATTTGAATAAATATACAAATTAAGACATTACATGGGTCTAACATATCTAGCGATAAATGTAGGTGCTATAGACACACATTTGCTTAACCCTTTAAGGCCTTCAGTCGTGATGCTATATTAAGCAATGATATAAGATAAATAGATCATGATTGTTAGTCTAAACTGGTTTTAAACCTTAAGGTTTTTCCTCAGTTAAGATAAGTTATGATAAGATAGTATTTATTTGCTTTAACTTGAGCCCAACAAGACAAGACTTGCTTGGAAGATAACAACAATATCAAGTACCTACAGGCATTTTCTCCACATATACAATATTTCTACTTGTATTTTTTAACCCCCGACGCAAAAAGAGGGGTGTTATAAGTTTCACCGCTATGTGTGTGTGTCTGTCTGTCTGTCTGTCTGTCTGTCTGTCTGTCTGTCTGTCTGTGGCACCGTAGCGCCCAAATGGGTGAACCGATTTAGATGCGGTTTTTTTTATTTGAAAGCAGAGTTTCTTGCGATGGTTCTTAGACATAATTCATCAAAATCGGTTCAGCCGTTTCAAGGTTACCAGATCTTTTGTGTTAGCTACCGTTGCTATTTTAGACGTCTATGGGTATTAACTTTACTTAAAAACATATGAGTGTCTTAAAATTTCAATTACCCATGTGTGTAATAGCAATAAGCAACATTATGGTGTATTTGGTCTGATGCAGCCAGGATATCTAGCAGACTAATACACTCTTGGGAAAATAACAGCAGACATGTCGTGTTTGGATTCATTTTAACCAGCATTTGATTCTGCACACAATGCACTGATGGCAACAGGATGAGCTGATGCTGCAGCCAGGCTATCCAGCACACCAGCAGGTAAACTCTCGACAAAATAATAGCAGATATGTCGTGTTTGGATTCATTTTAACCAGAATTTGATTCTGCACACAATGCCCTGATGACAACAGGATGAGCTGATGCTGCAGCCAGGCTATTCAGCACACCAGTAGGTAGACTCTTGACAAAATAATAGCAGATATGTCGTGTTTGGATTCATTTCAACCAGCATTTAATTCTAAACACAATGCACTGATGGCAACAGGATGAGCTGGTGCTGCAACCAGGCTATCCAGCACACCAATAGGTTGACTCTTGACAAAATAATAGCAGATATGTCGTGTTTGGATTTGTTTTAACAAGCACTTGACTCTACATACAATGCACTGAAAAATTGTCATAACTACAAAAAATTAATGCGTTTAAAAAGATTAAAATAAAAATTAAATTAAAAATTTAAAAAACCCCCACCGCAAACAAGTAAAACATTTAAAATGTTAAAAATAACACTTTAGCCATGAAATTTTACGTAACGTCGGGGTACCGTTAAAATAAGTACCTACATACCTACAAGTACTAGGAACATTCCTTACTTAAGCGGTACCCCGATGTGAAGTAAAATTTCATGGCTAAAGTGTTATTTTTAACATTTTAAATGTTTTACTTGTTTGCGGTGGGGGTTTTTTAAATTTTAAATTTAATTTTGTATGTAACGAATAAACTTAAAAACTACTGGACTGATTTTTAAAAAATCCTTTACCGTTGGGAAGATACGCTAACTCCGGCGTTTCCACGTACATCTACTTTATAAACCTTTCAGTTTTTTCGATATTAAAACCTAACAACTAGACCGATTTCTGTTATGACTGGCCTGTTGGTCTAGTAGTTAGTGACCCTGACTGCTATGCCGGAGGTCGTGGGTTCGATTCCCACCCAGGACAAATTTTTGTGTGATGAGCACGATCATTTGTTCTGTGTCTGGGTGTAATTTATCTATAATATGTATGTATTTAGAAATATATATGTATGTTTATCAGCTGTAGTACCCATTACACAAGTTCTCAAGCTTAACTTGGGACTAAATGGCGTTGTGTGAAAGTTGCGGAATATTTATTTATTTATTCTGTGAAATTCAAATGGGCCTACACGGGAAGCACACCCTCTCTAATACAAAAATATGATTTTAAATCAGTCCTTAAGTGACGGAATTACAAGTCTCCTTTGTTGTAAGTCAGTTAAAAATTGTAATATGTACTTACCTTCAGTAAATTCCCCCTTTCCACTGTACATCACTTGTAAGGGCAGCTCGATTATGGTTGTAATGGAAGTAACAGGTGCTTATAACACAGAAATCTCATTCGTTTTTGGTGCGGGGTGGAAAATTCTCATGTAGTCCTCTGCCTGCGTAGCATGAACACCGAAGAAACGGTCTTTGTCGTGTCTCGGAAGAGAAGAAATTAAGTGTTCATGCTACGCAGGCAGCATGCGTAGCATGAACACATTGAACACCGAAGAAACGGCCTTTGTCTACAGACGAATCGGCAAAGTGACAGATTATATAGACAGGAACCTCAATCTGTCAAATTTCTTTCAATACACCTGCCTGCGTAGCATGAACACTTAATTTCTTTTCTTCCGAGACACGACAAAGACGGTTTCTTCGGTGAGCATGCTACGCGTGCAGGTGTATTGAAAGAACTTTGACAGATTGAGGTTCCTGTCTTTATAATCTGTCACTTTGCCGATTCGTCTGTAGACAAAGGTCGTTTCTTCGGTGTTCAATGTGTTCATGCTACGCAAGCTGGGCTATGTCATATTCCTACTGATGAAAACCACCCCGGGTGTTCAGCCTCACATCTGCGCTGAGGGTCACAAGAAGAGAAGATAGGTGCGCAATGCTCCATTAGGAACCCTCCCTAGTTTAAGTCAAGTTGCACAGGTTTTGTATCATGCCTACCAACTTTTTGAATGTCTTAATTTAAGGTACGATATTTGTAAACAAGTCAAGTCCTGAACAAGTAAATTGTTTAAATTTTTCAATGGGCTATTTAACAAAAAAAATAGTTTTAGTCCCTCATCTAGATAACAAGAAAATATTCGGCACGTTTTTTTTCTTTTTTCACGTATTCAAAACATAACGGCGATACATCGAGCCAAAATGTTGCATGACGTCACTAGCCAGTACAGTTTTTTTTAGATAATGACGTTAAAAGCCCCCTCTACTCAACTTTAATGCGCTTAATCTAAGCAGCTTTCAATCAATTCGAAAAAGAAAAAAAGTATGTGTCGAATATTTTCTTCAATTATCTTGCAATCTAGATGCCCATTGTTACGGTGTAAGAATATTAATTTGTCATTATGACATTACAATAATTCACTCACTAAGAAATTACATTTACATAGGATTCTCGCCACGGGTGTCATTGGTAGCACGTGTGTCAGGAATTTTTTAATTGTTTTTGAGTGTTTGTTGATACTTTTGTGTCGTGTTATTAACTAACTGTGTTGTCCTTGTGTTTGTTAACAGGTAAGTACTGTTATTGTATTTAATAGCGCGCTTTTACCAAGATGGACAGGACTAAACTTCCCGATCCTGATCCCCCCGACTTTCATCGTTCGTCTCGTATTTTGTCCCCCAATCCACTATCACAATTTGCGAATGTTGTGTGTAGTGTCACAGAGATGGATTTAACCCAGTCCCAAATCCCACAAAACACTCGCAAACGCCCTAGTGAAGAAGTAAATGTTTTGACTCCTACCCCCCCAAACAAACAAATAAAAACTCAAATCGGCCGTGCCAAATATTCGGCAACAGATAAAGCGCCCTTCATTGTCCACGTCTCTCGCGTTGATACCCAACCAAATGCTGGTACTACTCTGCACCCTGTCAACTTTGGTAAATTTTTAATGACCAACAAAATTAGTAACATCGTTCTTGGTGGTGTAAATAGAGTAGGTAGAAACCGTGTTTCCGTAGAGTTTGCCTCCCCTCAGGATGCCAACTCTTTCTTGGTTAACACTCTGTTAGCCAAGCACAGTTACACTGCATCCATACCCACATTTAATATCACAAGGATGGGTGTAGTAACCGGTGTTCCCTCTGATATCTCAGAGGAGGAGGCCATTACGTATTTGACCGTGCCCTCAGGTTGCGGAAAAATTCTTAAAGTACGGCGTATCAATAGGAAATCCCAGAGAGACGGTGTTACTGAGTGGAAACCCACTGAAACTTGTGTGATTACATTTGATGGGCAAGTACTTCCTGCCAGAATTTACTGTTGTTACACGTCCCTTCCTGTCCAGCAGTACATATTCCCCACAATCCAATGTCGCAAGTGCTGCAGATTCGGACATGTAGCTAACTTATGCAGGTCTAAACCACGCTGCAGTAAGTGTGGCCATGATCACTCTGGTGATGATTGCAACATTTCTGAGGGCGAGGCCTTCTGTGTGCTTTGTTCGGGGGATCATTTTGCTAATAGCACATCATGCCCTGAGTATGGCAGACAGAAAGCCATTAAGACTGTTATGGCAGAAAAATCTATTTCATATGCTGAGGCCAGCAAACGCATTCCAACAGCTTCTCGTAACTATGCCAACATTGTCAAGTCTTCAACTTCTCAGTCTTATCGCAAAACTGTCACCCTTAAACCTAAGTCCCACGCCCCCCTTTCCCCATCTTATGATAAGGTTTCCCATCAGAGAATAACTAGTTCCCCTCAACCTTCACAGCCTAATGGCTGCGCTCTCAATTGTAAAAATAACTCTTCCAATAATAGTACTTCTGCTTTTATTGACCTTCTTATAAAACTTCTTCCAACTATACTCTCTTCTTCTTCTGACACTCTATCACCGTCCAACGTTGCCGATCAACTTGTTTCTCTTTTATTAAATATTAAAAATGGCTCTACGCCAAGTCTTTCTCCAGTGGAATGTGAGAAGCGTGTGGCATAAAAAGCACGATCTCACATTTCTTTTAAATAAGTTCAAGCCTTTGGCTTGTTCCATAGCTGAGACTTGGCTTACCCCAAGTCTCAGCTTTCGTATACCACATTTTAACATTCTCAGATGTGACAGATTGGACGGCTATGGAGGGTCAGCCCTCTTAGTTAATGATCGTGTCTCACTTTTACCCTATCCTTTATCCCCTCTTGCTGGTGATATGAGCATTGTTGCAGGCAGGATCGAAGGCATCACAGTGTTTTCTATTTACATTGCACATCCTCACCTTAACTTTTTAGCTTTATTAAAGAACATCTTATCTAATACTAGTGGCCCGATTCTGGTCATGGGTGACTTCAACTGCCATCACTACAGATGGGGATCTGAGCGCTGTGATGCCTTTGGTATAGCTCTGGTTGAGATTCTGGATGAATTAGATCTCTGCATCCTGAATAATGGTTGCCCAACCCGTAGATCCCCTCCAGGTCAGCAAAAGAGTTGTGTGGATCTCACATTTTGTTCTGTTGAATTAGCACCATCAACTGACTGGGAATGCACGACCTTGTCGCATGGCAGTGACCACTACCCCATTGTCATATCCGTGCGTAATAAATCTTATTTAGAAAAAACATCTCCTCCACTCTTGAGGTATAACTTGTCTAACCCAGATTGGACAGGATATGCATCACTATTGGAGGATGAAATTGATTCCCTTCCAAATTTAAACTCATGTTTACCGGTTCATTCTGGTCACTGCTATGCCAAGAGCTGTTATGAGGGTCTGCTGGCAGCCATTACTTTGAGTGCAGATACCAGCTTTCCGCTAAAGAATAGTGCCCGGAATAAATTCCCTTCACCTCCATGGTGGGACCCAGAGTGTACTTCCGCAATCAGGGCCAGAAACGAGGCTGAAGCTTGCTACAATGCTGATATGAGTCCTGAAAACCTGTTGGCTTATTGTCAGATCAATGCCAGAACCAAACGTCTTCTCCGTAAGAAGAAGCGTGCAGGTTGGGTCAAGTTCTGCTCCTCCTTATCCCCATCCACCCCAATCTCATTGGTCTGGAAAAATATAAAAAGGTTCAGACGTGGTTGTTCTCCATCAATTTCTTCACCAATAACTAGAGAAACTGCTGAACTTTTTTTTGACAGAATCGCACCAGTATATGTTCCCTCTTTATTAGAATGTCAATCAGATTGTCTCTCCTTGTGCTACGAATCAGAAGATCCTTTTGATGCTCCATTCTCTTTAGACGAACTAAATGTGGTTCTAAGACATGTCCGTGATTCAGCCCCAGGTATTGATGGTGTGCCATATTCTTTTATAACTCATTTTGGTGAAAAAGCTAAACATTATTTTTTGAATTTTATTAATTTTTGCTACTCATATAGTTGGATACCAGACCAATGGAAAACACAAATTATAATACCTCTTTTGAAACCAGGAAAACTTGCCGATGATCCGAACGGCCTTAGGCCAATCGCTTTATCTTCAGTCCTAGCCAAATTACTGGAACACCTAATTAAAAACCGTCTCGAGTGGATTGTCGAAACGAGAGAATTGCTGCCGAAATTTCAATTTGGTTTTAGAAAAGGGCTTAGTACTATGGACAGCGTTGGAGTTTTAGTAACGGATATTAGACTAGCCTTTTCTCAAAACGAATCCGTGGTTGCCGCTTTCCTTGACATCTCTGCCGCATATGATAATGTCCTTCTTCCCGAGCTCAGGCAAAAATTGCAACAGCTGAGTCTCCCGGTAAAGATGATACAGTGCATATGCCAACTACTCCAGTCTCGCTCACTGACTCTGAGAGTCCAGGGAGAGGAATTTAATCAAAGACTGTCATGGAGGGGACTTCCTCGAGGCTCTGTCCTCAGTCCTCTACTGTACAATCTGTATACGGCTGATATTGGGTCCTGCTTAAACCATAATTGCCAGATGCTACAATACGCCGATGACATTGTCATGTATGTGACAGATTTTTCGATTATAGACGCCGCGTCATCTTTAAGCCTTTCTCTGGACTCTTTGAACCAGTGGCTTTCAAGCCACGGACTGTCGCTGTCGGCACCAAAAAGTTCGGCAGTGATTTTCTCACGTAAAAGACACATCCCTCAAATTTCAGTTAACATTTCAGGCAATAGTATTCCTTTAGTTAATAAAGTAAAATTTTTGGGAGTTTTTCTGGACACAAAATTAACGGGTAAACATCACATTAATGCACTTATCCAAAAATGTGAAAAAGTAGTCTCTATTTTAAAAGTTCTTGCAGGAGTGTGGTGGGGTGCTCACCCCTACACCATGAAATTGGTTTATAACGCCTTAGTACGTAGTGTTCTAGACTACGGTACATACCTACTAATTCCTTGCAACAAAGGTGCTTTGGCTGGGCTGGATAGAGTTCAGTCCAAATGTCTTCGTATCATCTCCGGGTGTATGAAGTCTTCTCCCATTAACGCGTTGCAGGTTGAGTGCGCTGAACCTCCTTTAGCCCTGAGACGGCAATATCTGGCCTCCCGTTTTCTGTCTAGACTAATATGTCGATCTTCCCACCCTCTTATAGTCAAATTGAACAAATTAAATGTCTTATGTAGATCCTCAAATTACTGGAAAAATAAAGAAATCCCTCTTACCCTGAAAGCTTTCCAACAAATACAAAATTTAGCATGCCCGATTGACCAGTATTCCAGATTACCCCTTTTCCATTTTTCTTACAATGTTTTAAATTTTACTCCAAAAATCCGCTTTGATATCGGTATCTCCAAAAACTCCACGTCAGCGAATTCGGCCTTCAACGCGGTGGTGGGTGACCGATGGAATGGCTTTCAATTATTCTTTACGGATGCTTCTAAATTTTCAGACCTTAATCACATTGGCGCTGCTGTTTTTTATCAAAATTCTAAAATAATTCTACAATTTAAATGTCCTAGTGAGTCCTCTATATTCACTGGTGAGTGTGTGGCTATATTGGAAGCTTGCCTTTTTATAGAATCACACCATAATATTGTAAAAGCTGTTATTTTTACCGACTCACTAAGCTGTCTACAAGCTTTAAACAAAAACCCTTTTAAAAGTAAATTGCACAGCCCCCTTATTTTGAAAATTAAGAAAACTTTACTGTCTTGCGCTGATAATCAAAAGGATGTTCATTTAGTCTGGATTCCGAGTCACTGTGGTATAAAGGGTAACGAATGTGCCGATCTCTTGGCCAAGGACGCTTGTTCATCTGCAACGGCTGATCTCAAGTACAACCTCCATCAAGGCTATGACCTATTATCCCTTCCTAAATTGAAACTTCAGAGTTCTTGGCAGGAACAGTGGAATTTGTCCAGTAGGAAAAGTGGCAGGTTTTTTTACGCAGTGGAACCCATCATAAAACCAAAACCTTGGTTCTACCGCTTCAAAAAGGTATCAAAACCCATTATATCTACCCTCTGTAGAATACGTTTAGGTTTTTGTTGTACCCCTGTTTTTTTACATAAACTCCGCATTTGTGACTCGTCTCTCTGTGAGTGCGGGTTGGAGGAGGGCACGTTGGACCATATATTTTTTGAATGTTCAAATAATGCCCCCCCTTTAGATTTATATAGACGTCTTCCTAAATTTAAGATCCCTCTCCCAATTAACTTTTCCTCCCTTCTAACATATTCCTCCCCTGAACTGCTTGTGGCGCTGATAGTTTTTATCCGTCACAATAATATAAAATTGTGAGATGGTGCCTCAAATCTCTGCTTGTTTTAATGTGGTATAAATTTTATTAAATGTACTAACAATACTAACAATTATAATATTTATGTAATTTCATTTTTTGTTTGTTTCAGTCCCATACTAACCCATGCAGATCTACATTGAGTCCAACTGTATCAACTGAAGAATTTTTTTTTTTTTTTTGCGCACTTGCTGTCCAATACACTTTAGACATTGGCAGAATAGTCGACATCGGCTCTGTTTGCCATAAACAAAAATAGAATAGAATACATTTACATAGTAATGTTATCAGTTACTTAATAAGTATAAATTCTAAGTGGGTAGGCGGTCACAACAATAAATTTCACCAACCAACTGTTTGTCAATTAAAAAATGTTATTACTACCAACAGTTGTTAAGTTTTTTTTTTACACACACTTGCTTTGCTTTTTAATTTAATCCATACTCCATTTATGAATGGAATGGAATGTAGAACATTTTATTTTAACGATTTAGATGGCAATTATTTTATTTACATTTAAAACAGTATGGCGATTAACACACTGCCCCGCATGATGCAGCGTAGCGTGTGGATGCGTGTTCTTCCGTTGCTTGTAAGTATCTCCGTTTGTATGGAAAACACGCACAGTCCAACACAGAAAACTTTTTTGCAAAAAATAAAACCGACTTCAAAAAAAACACTAAACGGTGTAAAATAACTCTAAATTCGGAAGTCTGTGGCTTTGGTGGGTTTGTCTTACTCATAATGGGCCACCGACTTCCGAATTTAGAGTTATTTTACACCGTTTAGTGTTTTTTTTGAAGTCGGTTTTATTTTTTGCAAAAAAGTTTTTTATTTTTACATTTTTAGTTGTTACCATAAAAATATTTGCCATGAATTTTTTTTATATTCTTAATTGTTAACAATACATTTCATCATAATAGGGTTTTCCACTAATCCCTAATAAATTAAAATTAACATACCTAACTGACGAAATCTAGGTATATTGTACCCTCCTGCGTACCCCTCAGAGCATACAGGCGTGATGGTATGTCATTATGTTGTATAAACAATAAACATCCAAGCGATTCCAGCAATCACGACAGATTTGCTGTTTATTTTTGAAGAGTTCCGTTGTATATCTCCGAAGATCAGCACCAGATCTTCACCAAATTAAAATTGGGACCACCTCAGGAGAATACTCTTTCAAATAAAAAAAGAATTTTGAGAATCGGTCCACAAATGGCGGAGAAATCAGGTAACATACATAAAAAAAAAAAAAAAAAAAAAAAAAAAAAAAAATACATACACACGAACATAGAACCTCCTCCTTTTTTGAAAGTCGGTTAAAAATGCATCCACGCGCGTTCATTTCAGTTCAGAGACACGCAACAAGCAGCGTGATGCGGGGCAGTGTGATAATCGCCTTAAAGTGAAACCAAGAATGTAGTTTCTTCATCCTTGCTTCTTTTAGGTTATTATCATTGACACTGTAATTTTCAACTACATAAAATGAAATAAAATAACTAAAGGAAATCCACATCATTACTCAAAATAAATTATTGCAATGGTACAACAAATATGTGTGACATGACAGCTGCAGCGAAAATTAATTATAATAAATGCGGCGTCTATCGTAATTATGACCATGCTTTGTATGTACTTTCGTTACAAAGTGTGCATCTTTAGATTATAACCATTTAAAACTTCTGTCATATGCTATTATTGTAAAATGTAGTATAGACATTGGCAGAACAGTCGATATTGGCGTTGCTTGCCAACTTAACAATAAATAGAATAGTTAACACAGATTTATGTAAATATTGTACTACATGTTGCATTAATGGCGGCATAGAACTGATTAGGACCTTTAGTTTAGTTATCAATTTATTTATTGTTAGTGTTAACGACTTAAGAGATTTCCTCATATCAGAGCGGGTACACTTCTGTTTATCCCTTCGAAAAATACAAGCGTGATGTCGCTTTTTTTGCCTTTAACGTACAAAGTATGCTAAAAATCTGTCGCAATCGAAGAATACTAAACAGTATTTAAAATTCGAACAGATTCTTTTCACATTACGACATTATTTTTAACCTCGAAGGTTGCATATCTCTCACTTTACTTTTTCGGAATACTATTAAAACTTCTTTTGTTTTGTAAAGTTTCCGAATAAAATAAGGTTTTTCTGTTACCGATTAGACACGTGTCATGCGTATAGTAATCGTGGGGTTGGCCCTAGAATCTTAATGGGTACTTTAGATGTTGATGTGCCATTAATGTGGCGACCATCGCCATTCCATAGGTAGCAACCGAGACGCGCGGACGGCAAAGACTAGTTAGTTACGAAATAAAGAATAATATCGGAATATTTTTTATTGTTTACTTTCGGATTTTGGTTTCGGAATTCGTTTTCAATTGAAAGTGTTTTCGGAAGTGTTAATTGGTGTGTGGTTTTATTTGTTCGTTTATCGGTGACATTTTTATAAACGGTGAGTTTTTTTTCTTTCTTGTTGTTTTTGCTAATTATTTGTTTGTTTATTATGTCGAGTTGTTTTTTTTTATTATTGTTTTTCAACTGGGGTTGTTGAAACCGCCCCTAAGACTACCCACTGACCAAAAGGGGTTATTCCAAGTAATATTTTTAAAAGTTTCAAGTCTTTTAATAACATGTATGAGTAGTTCATTCAACAATGATCGGATTTTGATGAAAATTAAGAATGTTCAGAATAACACATGGGCTATTAAATTTATAAAGTTACGCAGAAGAAATCGCGGGTAACTGCTAGTTTTTGTTACAATTTTAGTTAACATTTTTAAGTGCCGTACGGTAACACACCGCGTTGTTTCATCTCTTCTTGAACATTCTTCTCGACACGAAACTACCTTTTGCAATGTGCAACTAGAATCATTCTATTAATTTATTTAATTTGTAAGTACAACGTTTACAAGTGACTGTTATTGGTCTAATTGAAATAAACGATTTGACTTTCGAAGCATAAATAATTCAAAATCAAGTTGAAATCTTATGCAAAGACATTGGCTGAGTGACTCTTTATGAAATCAATGATTTCTTCAACTTGAACACGTTTATATGCATCTATTAAGTTCAATTACTTAACGACTATTCTTGTGTTGAGTCATCATAATAATTATTTTTGCACGCAATTGTAAATTACGTAGGTACTTAAATTTATACGCGTTGAGTAATTTTTTCGAAAATTTTGTTTGGCATGATTTTGCTTTTCGTTAAATAAACTAAAAGGTGAATCTATGACAAAAGTGTAAGTAAAAAAATAGAGGCAACTTGGACTGGTTTTAACATTCATAAAAATGACTTAAAGTTAATTTATTGAATTGAAATAAGTAGGGTACTTAGTAAAATTTAAAAATCCTGAAATATAGCTACTAATACTTGTCTGGCATTTTTGCTGAACTGGACCTACTTGGCGCAGCCGCATCTTTTTTTTACTTTATTTCTTTTTTTTGTTTTTTTTTTTATTTATCAAATAAATGCTTTTTCTTACTTTCTAATAATATTGTAAGGATGTAGGATTAGTGTTTTTGTATGTAACGAATAAACTTAAAAACTACTGGCATGATTTGAAAAATTCTTTCACCGTCGGGAAGCGACACTATCCCCGGGTGACATAGGCTACTTTTATCCCTGTATTCCCACGGGAATGGGATTTTTTAAAAAACTTATAAAGATACGTTTATCAGGAGTCTATCTGTAAGGCCCATTTTTTCGACTGATGACGAATATCATTATCAGTAGTCGTCAAAGGCATTCAATACTTACTATAAACATCACAAACAAAATGTTCATACAACACGACATGTGTCCTAGTGGATACAAGTGTATGAGTTTTGTTTAGTTCGCTCCGCTGCCGCTCCAATATTGCTATATTATGCTAGATGGCGTTACTGAGACATTGGATCACAGTTTTTACACAGTCTAAAAACATACAGTCGTCCGACGAAGCCGTCTAGACAGGGCAATCCTGCGGGGTGTGAGGGGCGAGACTCGGGAAAGCCGCACCCGCACTGCGAACAAAACGATGTTCGTAGTGCGGGAGCTATTATTCAAGTCTAAGGGCCTATGCACACCACGTTTTTTAAACGCGCCGTTGACGCGCGATTGTAGCGATACAAACGCGATACGCACGCCATGCCAGTCAGACGCAGCCTGTAGACTCTCGCTCTAGCTCTGTAGGATAAAAACGCGCCGTCGACGCACGTTTCTAAAATGCATCAACGGCGCGTTTAAAAAACGTGGTGTGCACAGGCTCTAACGCGTGTAGAAGTTGTCGGCATTTTTCCAGAGATCAAAGGCGTCGTCCTACTGTATTAATATTTATACTGTGGTTTTTATATGACATTTCTTCGCACAACATGCATGAGAGTGAGATGCCTTAACCACTGGGTCAAACGACATGCTGGCCACACCAATGTCAGACGCGGTTCATTATTAATACAACATATTAGTAGACTTTGTGACCCTGAAAATCTATGATCCGATGGATTGCGAGACCCGCCGGATGATGTGTAATATGTTTAACCTTATTGGTTTAAATTTATTATAATTATCTATCTACTTATGTATAAAGAGGAAACGTTTTGTTTGTTTGTAAGCAAAGAGATTTAATGTAAATTGAGTATGTATTTTTACTTTGAAAGTATGTTATTTTTTTTTTAATAATTGTGAATTTAAGGACTACCTATGTGGATGCTTTTTAAAATTTTCTTTTCTAATTTTTTTTTTAATTCTTTTATTTATTTTTTTACTTTTTGTCTGGCAGTTTGAGTTAACATTTGTACTTACTTAACATTTTATTTTGAGAAATGACGTCGAAATAATAATAAAGTAGAAATAAAGCTGTCTAGACTGGGGATTCGTGCGGGGTGTGAGGGGCGAGACGCGGGAAAGCCGCTCCCGAACTGCGAACAAAACGATGTGCGCAGTTCGTGAGGTATTATTCAGGGCTAACGCGCGTTGACGTTGTCGGCATTTGCCCAGAGATCAAAGGCGTCGTCTTAATGTATTAACATTTATACTGTGACTGTACACTAAAAAAATGAAAGCAAATGTTACATTTAAACCGATTACCAAGCAGTTTTCCCAATCTTCAAGTTAATTATCAACAAAATGAATTAATAGGGACTTCCTAATTGCAATATTGTAATTAACTTATCACCAAACAAGTTTGGCGTCATTTCGAAAATTAAAAAATGTGTAATCTTAACGAAATTTATTTTTTAATAAATTACACTTAACATTACTTTATATTGGTTCCTATAGATTACTATGTAAAGATAATGTTTACATTACGAATTGCTTAGTTGCTTATTTTGAAGTACATAATTATCTGCCTGTCCCTTCGGGGATTACAGCGAGGTGTTGTGTTATTGTTGTTTATTTAACAATTTAGTCATGACCTTTTACAATATATTGTTTTTTTTTTAAAAAAAAGTTCATGACGTGCCTACCTATCAATATTTATCTTTTCTTCTATTAAATTAAAGAAGAAATATTTAATTTTATGACAAATCAAAATCAAATCAAAAATGTTTATTCGTTGTTGTTTTGTTTGTTTTTTTTTGTCTGTTTAATACTCAATACTAAATACTCTCTGTTTGTTTGTTTGTAGGGATTTAGCTCAAAAACTACTAAACCGATTTCAAAAAACCTTTGTCTACATTAGAAGGCTGTTATAACTGTCATCAATCACCAAGTAACATACATAGACCAATGATATTATAAATAAAAAGGTGTAGATAGGTTACCTAAACAACATTCTATCTTCTAAACCGGCACTCTAACGCACGCATGCGTCGGTTGACGGCGCGACGCAACACTGAGGTCAATAGTGTGGCCACTGGCTAGCTCATAATATCATTGGTACCACGATGCCCCTTGATTAAACTGGATGTCAGATTATCGGGCTCCTGACTATCTGTAACGACTGTCATAGATCTACAAAATTTAATGACAACCGGGAGTAACGGCTAAACTTGCTGTCCGAGGCACGGAGGTGTCTTGGTGTGTCGTGTTTGTCAATTTTGAAATAAGTAGGTACTTACAAATACCTTTCATTTCTGAACTAACCTCAAAGCCGAACAAAAAATAAAAAAGAACAACAAAAACTCCTCAAAATAAATGGATGATTTTTATTTCCTTTGAAAGTATGATATCACCCCTCTTTTATATCAAATTTATGCCATCATACACTATGTTTTGATGCGGAACGGCGCTCAGTAGAAAATTGGGCATACTCCTTTAAGTTTTATTCCCTCATCTAGATTACAAGAAAATATCCGACACATATTTTTTCTTTTTTCACGTAGGTATATATATCAAGCAATAACGGCGATACATCGGGTCAAAATGTCCCATGACGTCACTAGCCAGAACAGTTAATACTAGATAATGACGTCACAAGCCCCCTCTCCTAAACTTTAATGCGCTTAATCTAAGCAGTTTTACAACAATTTGAATATTTTCTTGTAATCCTACTATACGATAGGAGGAAACTAAAGTTTGGTCAAATAGTCCATTTTGTTTTTATTGCCGCTGTACAACCATCTATCGGCCAATCAATGTCACGCTCCAACAGCCTTTGTAATTTTAGTTATTTTCGGGACCAATAGATGGCGCTTTTTATTTGAGAACAAAAATTAGATCGCGGTGTTAAGATTCTCCGCGAATACTATAAGATATCTGGGTTGAAAAATTGTATTTCGTGCATTTCTATAATGTAACCAATCAACATGGTAGATTAAACATTGGAAGTGATTGGTACCCTATGTTTCCCTTTTTCCACAACCTAGCGCCGTAGGGAACCATAGTCTCATTGCGACCCTCACTAAGCCCGGGGGTTCGCATTGAGCTAGTTTCAGCAGTCTATCTACCAGCTCGCAACGTGAGCGAGCATCAACAGAACCCTCACGAAGCCCGAGGGTTCCGGGTACAACATGATCCGGCTCGAAGGACCATGTTGAACCCAGAACCCTCATGAAGCCCGAGGGTTCCGGGTTCAACAGCCGCTTAATAATAATTATAAGTAAATAGTAACTGGGATTTATTCTGGAATTTCTTTGTACCTTGAAATCTGGATTTCTGCCTAACCCTTCGGAAATAAGGCCGTAATGATATTGTAAAAGAGCACCCCGTATTTATTCTATCGTATAAACCATTTAGTTCAGTCTTTTCTAAGAATTAATTATTCAAATATTATGCGTTCATGACGAAATTATTTTTTTTTGATGGTCAAATGAGTTTCCTAATATTTCAATGACTAAACCGGTATTTATTATGATTTCTTTATCTTTGTATACTATATACATACATGTATAAAGTCACGTATCATTCATATGGGGGTAGGCAGTAACTACAGATCGCAATGTGCTACAATACCTAACTATACTAATATTTTAAAGAAGAAAGATTCGATTGTTTTTTGTTTGCATTGAGTAGGCTCCGAAACTACGGGACCGATTTGAAAAATTCTTTCACTGTTGGGAAGCTACACTATCCCCGGGTGACATAGGCTACTTTTTATCCCTGTATTCCCACGGGAACGGGAACTACGCGGGTGAAACCGCGTGACGTCTGCTAGTTCTAAAATAAAATTGGTTGCTAAAAGTAATTAAGTTAAATGAATGTCTGCTTTTGTGTAAAAGCACACGATTTTTTAAATTTTTGATTATTAATTTCGTGATTGTTTAATAGCGCTACTGATGAGCATGAGGTTCCGGGTTCGATTCCCGCGTCGTGCAATGTGTTATTGAGTTTTTGCAACTGGAATTTCTTTGTAGCAGTTCGGAGTCTGGAATCGTGCCCGATTGATGGCAATAGGCTCGCCCCCTATTACATGGGACTTTAACATAACTGGCGAAAAGTGGGTGTACTACAGAGACATCTCTGCCTAACTCTTTGGGGATTACAGGCGTGATGTTATGTTTTTAAATATATTATTGCCAATGTGTTATTCTAATGTATTAAGCGATATTATAGTAACGTACAAAAGTAACCAAAGAAGAGTAAGTAGTGTACTAAATACCTAATAACACACTATGGGCCGTCGAAAATAAATTATTAATATTAATAATGATTAGAAAAAACTTTCGCATTTATAATATTTGTAGGATAGAAGGATAATATTAGTAGGTATGAATTGAAGAAAAAAATCGAAATGTTTTTGACAATAAGTAGGATAATAATTATGTTTTTCACAATATCTCTGGAACTTTGTCTGTGCGAGATATTATTATAGTCAAGATGACTACCTTTATTGTTTTTTTTTGTGCGCCTATCAAATTCCAAAGTCGTGAACTTAGAATATAATATGAGTCACAGTGAACTTAAAAAAACACGGTAAAATATACAAACGTTAAATATTAGCCCAGTCATCATGAAAGCTCAAAAGAACTATGACGAAATTAATTCTGATGAAAGGTTAGATTTAACCGTATTTTAGGGATCCGTAGGCATATTGTCATAGATGAGAGGACCTCACGGGTCCATCGAAGGCCAAGCTACATTTGAATTACATACCTATCAAGAATCCTCTGTGCCTCGGAAAGCACGTGAAGGCGTTGGTCCCGGTTGTCATTTGTAGATCTATGTCAGTCGTTACGGGTACCTAGTCAACAAACAGTTTAAATAGGGGGTGTTATCCAGTCGTATGGTATGTATTATTACTCGTAGGTAGACTTTATCAAATTAAGTGTATATGAACGTCAAAAATAACATAAAACAGTCCCCCAAAACGCTTGCCCTTCACCACTTCCTAGTGTTTTGCTGGAAATAAAACTAGGAGGGAATACTGACTTGTTCCCAGTTTAAGGCAATAGGCTCGCCCCCTATTACATGGGATTGTAATAAAGAAGTGAATTTTTCAAATATTTAAAATATTTTTATTGGAACAAAACATGTTTAAACAGTTTTAGTGCACGTTAATACTGCGTTAGTTTATTAATTGTGTCGCAGTTATTCCGTTACAACAACTAAGGTAAATATCATGAATCAATAAAAACTAGACTAAACATTTGTTAGTACCTAACTATTAAAGCAGTGAACTTGGGTGTCATCCACGGTACCTATAACACGTATACAACATCAGGTAGTAAATACAATAATGTGTATGGAAAAAAAACGGTCATAAAACCACTGTGTATCTCCATAAAAATAATAATTCCATAGCAGTCAATTAATTACAGGAAAAATGCCTTCATTATTGTAATTTTAGAGGGTTCTATTTAAAAATAATTTATCAGAAACCCTCGAGAGAGCTATACTTGCCGAGGTCGATATATGGATGGGTGTAAAGCCTTCTCTCATCCTCGTTTCATATTTTAAGAACCCTCCATGCCTCGGAAAACACAGCTCACAGCTGTCATTTGTAGATCTTTGACAGTCGTTACTACTTAGCACTCCAAACCCTGAAATTTTGACAATCAGTTTTACCACAGTCTAAAAACATGCAGTCGTCCGACGCTTCGTCAACGACTGTATGTTTTTCGTCGTTCGTATGTTCGCCGTCTAGACAGGGCAATCGTGCGGGGTGTGAGGGGCGAGACGCGGGAAAGCCGTTCCCGCACTGCGAACAAACCATGTTCGTAGTGCGGGAGGTATTATTCAAGTCTAACGCGTGTAGAAGTTGTCGGAATTTTTCCAGAGATCAAAGGCGTCGTCCTACTGTATTAATATTTGTACTGTGGATTTACGGAGTGTTACTTAGGCTTTGAGTTGTGGGGGTCTGACAGGCAGTCGCTCCATGTAAAACACTGGTATTCAGCTGCATTCGGTGAGCCTGGAACGTTGTTGGGAGAAGGCAGGCAGATGACACTTTGTGATTCTAATTTGTCTGTTTATTATTCTCTCATAGTAAACGAACGCTATCTCTATATGTATCCTACTAATATTATACCTAAACGCGAAAGTTTGTGAGTATGGATAGATGGATGGATGGATGTTTGTTACTCTTTCACGTAGAAACTACTGAATGGATTTTAATAAAAATTGGTATGGAGTTGGCTGACACCCTGGATTAACACATAAGCTACTTTTTATGCCTGTATACCCATGGAAACGGGACCTACGCGGGTGAAACCGCGGTACGTCTGCTAGTTATTTATATATATAGGTAATCGTGTGCCTTTTGGGCCAAATTAATGCATTTTCTTTCTTTATTTCTGTCTCCATCACACTTGTGTCAGTCATTATGTGCTGTAAGAATCTCCTCGTGGTGAAGTGATCTTGTAGTGAACTGTCAATCTCTTGCATACTTTATACGGAATGACAGCTGCTGTCAAGTGAGCAATCATTCCATTCATTCCATCTTTACTTTCACTCTAGACATTGGAAGATTAGTCGAAATCGGTTTTGTTTGCCATAACAACAAATAAAATAGAATAGATTTTAAAAACAGTTGAACTCCTTTCTTTTAAGTAGGTTAAAATGTAGGCTCTGAATACAGTTGTATTTTCTATGCGTCCCTATATTTTTTTGCATTAACATAGTAGATCCAAATAGGCGACTATATTGCTAGCTAAAGAACAGTAAAAATATGTCAATTTTAATTGGGACTTGACTTATGAATCAATGGATTTTTTTTTAAGTCAACTATGCTATAAAACCAACTAAGTTTATGTAAATATAACAGGAAATAGAAAAGATGTTTCCAACTAGTTCATTTGGGTGGGGAGACATCGACAAAAAACACTTTATTAATAACAAGTTCATTTATATTCGACGGGCTATATACCTATATAACGTATTTAGAAATAAACAAGTATGTTTATCGGTTGTTTAGTATCCATAACACAAGCTCGGCTTAGCTTGGGACTATAGATGGCGTTGTTTTTTTTTAACGATCATTTCAGCCGTTTTAGTCGAGAAAAGCCAACAAACAAACAGACAAACAGAGTCACTTTCTCATTTTATAATAATTAGTATGGTTACGCTCGCAAACGAATAAAAAAACAACTTTAAAATTGGAACGTAGGTACAAGGTAGCAGAAGGTAAACGAAGGTAGGTTTTCTACACATCTATAAAGAACTCTCGTTGCTAACACGCGACTCGCGCTTTGCCAGTTTTTTCCCTATGAACAAAATCTTTTATTGCCATTAAACATTGATCTTCAAACAGAAAAAAACAGTTTGATTATACACCTTCTCTATGTTATTTGAGAAAGAAATCCCCCATATTTTTTGTGAGCGAAGACACGTGTAAAAAGTAGTCAACAAATTACTAGATCCATCAGATCTCCTTCACACTAGCAATGGTCCAGCGTAGGCGTTTGATGAACGTATGCAGCCGCGCCTTTTTCATTGGGGTCAATAAACGCTGCGCTAGCGCGGCGCTAACGTCTCAAAATTTCAAGTTTAGTCAAGGGGTGCACAGGGGCGCGGCCGCGGGTCGCGGGGGTGTTCGGATGTGAACAGAATTGTACATTGAATTGACTCTGCAGTAACGCGGCGCATGCGTCACGCTCAGCGACGTTAAAGCAGCGTCTTTTAACGCCATCTTGTCCCAAGCTAAGCAGAGATTGTGTTATGGGTACTAAACCACTGATAAACATACAAATACATACATATTATAGATAAATTTCATCCAAACACAGAGCAAATGATCGTGCTCATCACACAAACATTTGTCCTGAGTGGGAATCGAACCCGCGACCTCCGGCATAGCAGTCAGGGCCACTAAGTTAGTGGCACTAACTAGTAGACCATCAATGCAGTCGAAGAAATTATGTTCCCAGTCACAGTCTCTTTTAAAGTCCAGACATTATCTTGGTCAGATCATATAAGAACCATCGCGATTATAAGTGTCTGAAATTGTCTTGAGAAAAGAACCACACAGGCACAGTATAAATATTAATACAGTAGGACGACGCCTAGTTGATCTCTGGAAAAATGCCGACAACTTCTACACGCGTTAGACTTGAATAATACCTCCCGCACTACGAACATCGTTTTGTTCGCAGTGCGGGTGCGGCGTTCCCGTGTCTCGCCCCTCACACCCCGCACGATTGCCCTGTCTAGACAGCTTCGTCGGACGACTGAATGTTTTTAGACTGTGACGTCCACAGATATGAGGGGACCAGATCAGTCAGTGCAAGCATTTGTTAGAAATCGTGAACTCAGCTCGGAACTTGAGGAGCTCCACGTGTACAATGAATTTTGGGTTTTGTTTTGGACGGCGACATACCTAGTTTGTTGGTCAACAGTACAGCTGTCGACCGAGGTAGGCGCGGTTCACACCGGACCTCTATGTCTTGCACAACATTGATTTAACGAACACAACGCAGATCTCAAGACATTGGCCTACTTTTTAATCACAACTTATGTGGAAACTGTTAAACAGGTTCTGCTGAGATTGTTATACGTATCAGAGAGTACTGGAGGTGTGAAAATGTGTTGTTAGTTGTAGAATGATCACAACAATCGAACGATATGGTTGACGGACTAGAACAACTTGCCTGCTGCGATCTTATCGTCTATAATTAGATGTCTTCAAGAGTGAGCTAGAGTGATTATAGGCTCTTAATAACATTACCCAAAAGTTAAAAACGGTTATTTTTTAATGCACACTTTGTAACGAAAGCACAATAAAGCATGTTAAGTATAATAACGATTACGCCGAATTTACTATATCATATTTATTGTGTTAACTAACTAATAATACATTTATTACATGATACTTAATAAAAACTAAAAGAAAAGCAAATTATATGTCATCAAAAAATTCATCCGCATCGCTCTCAACGGGAAACGTGAAAACGTGCCCAAAAGACTGGCCGCATTGCCACGTTGAATAGCAATGCTGGTTCTCTCACCTAAATAAAGGCCAGCCTTCTGGTCACGCGAAGAGTCGATCAACCGCTTGGCGATGTCACGGAAAACTATATGGGCATTCGGACCCCACGGCCCGAGTGTTTCAACCCCAAATTATTATAATTTATTTTTTATTTAATTTTTTATAATCTATTTTCACTGCAACTGTCACACTTAGTTGTAGGTAACTATTGCAACATTTGAAAAATTAGAATTTCGGGATTCTGACAACCGGGAACGATTACCATAGATTTACAAATGACCGCTGCGGGACCAACTTGACATGTTTTGACATGTTTTCCGAGGCACGGCTTGACATGTTTTCCGAGGCACGGTTTGACATGTTTTCCGAGGCACGGAGGAGTCTTGATATGTAATGAACGGTCACCCATCCACGAACCGACCTTGTCAAGCGTAGCTTAACCTTCTAAGGTGGAAAAGTACATAATATGATCCGTTGAACAATCTTAAGTTATACACACGTCAATAGTGCGTAAATATGTGACTACATAATTATTACCTATAATATTAATGAAGCCGCTCATTAAAATGCCATATTAAGGGTTTTCCATATCCTTATATCCATTAGAAATATTAATTTATACGTCTATATTTATCTGACTAATTTATTCAACTAAAAAAATAATAATGGAAGTACAGCAGCACACTGTACAGCAGTACAGTGTGTACCTAATTAGGTACAGCTTTTTGCTAAATATTTACTTTTTAAAAGTACAAAAAACATTATTTTTGTCTGTCAGCATGTTTGTACGGATTAATCTCCAGAACAGCTGAACTGATTTTGATGGGACTTGTAGGTTCTATTAAATAGTTAACGTAGGTATCTTTTGATTTAGAAAACCGTAAAGCAATCAACTGTTTAATTCTGCGAAGACGAAATTGCGTGTCAAGAGCATAAAACAAACTAGATTAACTTGAATGGATTTATTTTTATAGAAAATTAGGGAAAAATTAAATACATCTTACAGGTAGGCAGGTAGGTACTAGTTAAGAGTCAAATACAAGATGGAAGATAACTTTTAAATAATATGCCAACTATAATTCTGTGCTATACAGACCTACCTTCGCATATTGATGGAGAACCATTGACCCGAAGTCGTCAAACAGCCCAATAAAAAATAAAATATGGATATTTGTAATTAAGTATTACGATCTGGGATTAATTTAACTATAGGTATAGTTAAATTAATCCCAGATCGTAATACTCCATTTACAATAGCATTAGACAGAAATTAAAAAAGGCTATTTATAATGCACACTTTGTAACGAAAGTGCAGACGCCAGCACATCAAGTTACCCCAATGTGTCAAATTTCTTTGATTGTTTTCAACTTTATGTCAAACAAAACAAGGTTCATATTCAATTGGGAAAATTTGGCACATTGGGGTAACTTGATGTGCTGGCGTCTGTACAATCAAGCATATTACAATTGACAACATTTCAAAATTTTAACCTGCATGTTTTATTACGTTACATAAAAGTAAATCCAAAACTAGAGGACCCAAATTTTTGGTTTTTCGAAATTATGTAAGTACTTTTCATTCATAATTTTAACTTTGAAATTCGGTGCATTCTAAAAAGACGGAAGTGCCAAACGACGTCACTCATATGGTGGAATGACGATACATCCTTTGCTTTACTGTGATACGTCAAAAAAAAACTTACTTACTACGTAGTCAATGTCACACATTGACATTAGTTATGTCTTGTTTGACATTAGATAAGTCATTTTTGACATTAGATATGTCTTGTTTGACATTATGGATTTCACCTCATTCCACCGTATAAGTGACGTCATCGCATGTTTTATGGTTTTTTTAAATCAAAAATTAAGCAACACACACACACACACATACACACACACACACACACACACACACATTTTTTTTAAATGTTTTTGTACTCAGCATACGAAAATAAAGAAACAGTATTTTTGTTTTAGGGTCATGTCAATTTTGAAATGTTGTCAATTACGATAGACGCCGAATTTATTAAATTCTATTTTCGCAACAGCTGTCACACTTCATACCTCGTAGTCCTCGTCAACCAGTTCATAACTTAACCTTGAATCGATCCGTCTACCTATATTAAATGAAATCAAAATACATTTACTGAAATAAGACTGAGTATCAGCACTTTTGAAGGTCAAAATCACATAAGACAGTCCCCAAAAAGCCCGCCCTTCGCCACTTCCTAGTGTTTTTGCTGGTAAGAAGAAGTGGCGGAACAAACTCCACAGCAACACATCTGTCTGACAAGTTAAGCTCGTGTTTGTATAGTCATTGCACTGTCTTTTAACCTATTTCAAAATCAAAAGTCTTTATTCAAACTAGGCCGAGAATTGAACGTCAAAAAAAATATATAAAGACAGTCCTCCAAAAACGGCCTACTCTTCGCCACTTCCTAGTGTTTTTGCTGGGAAGAAGAAGTGGCGGAACAAACTCCCCAGCAACACAACTGTCTGATATACAAAGAATCTATACAATGAAATGCTCACTATGTATCACTAAGGTTTATACACTTTGCAAAACATTACATTTCAGAATGATTGTCACGTGTTAGGCTAGCACACTCCAATATACCGATATTAAAAAAAAAAGAAAATATAAATATTCATATATATATATATATATATATGTCGGCGTCAGCGATGGCTGAGCGATGAGCTGACACCGATGGGGGTTTTGTGGTACAGAGTTCATAACGTAGAATAGCAATCTTCATTGCAGTAATAACCTCACTTAACAATCTTAATCACAAAACAACTCAAGTCTAGGTAACTGACAGTTTCGTGCTGGATGTGTGTCTTGGTCGGTGTCTCAAATCAAACTGAGCTCTGCCCAGCTCCCACGCACCAGCACGACTCTGTCCACGTGACATTACCGAAAACACATTCGCGCCATTTTCAAATGACAAGTAACGTCACGCTGGTCACCATAGACTCTGTACTAAGTTAATCAACTTCACAACTTATTATTCAAGAATATCGTTTTCCACGACACGGCCATCATGACCATCACACGTCCTCGTGTCTACTAAAAATAAACACACACACACACACAGAACACGTATACGCACGCACGCTCGTATTGGTCACATACTTCAAAACACACGCACGCACGCATTTTTCACATACTTCAAAACTCGGTCATTCTGACCACAACTAAATTTCCAAGGGTGTATGTCAAACCTTGACATCTCTAATCGAAACAAATCCAGGCAGAATGAATCGTCACTAAGACCGATAACATTACTAGAACTGAAAGTGTACTAAGATAGTGCTATGCAAATGCACGACATAGTAGGTATTACATAGACTTTCACATACCACACAGGCTAAAGCTAACAGGTACCACACAGGCTCACGAGTGCCACACATAGGTACTCACAGGTGCCACGCAGGCTTACTGGTGCCACGCAGGATCACGGGTGCTACACAGGCTCACAAGTGCCACACAGGCTCACGGGTGCCACACAGGCTCACAGTTGCCACACAGGCTCGTCGTTGCCACACAGGCTCGTCGTTGCCACACAGGCTTGTCACTGCCACACAGGCTCGTAACTGCCACACAGGCTCGTCACTGCCACACAGGCTCGTCACTGCCACACAGGCTCGTCACTGCCACACAGGCTAGTCGTTGCCACACAGGCAAGTCATTGCCACACAGGCTAGTCATTGCCACACAGGCTAGTCATTGCCACACAGGCTAGTCATTGCCACACAGGCTAGTCATTGCCACACAGGCCATCGGCTTGTGATCCAACCCCAGAAGCTAACCATCTCAGCCGTGTAAGTGCTACCCCTCGGAAAGGATATCCTGCGCATAAAAAGCAGACCACGCGCACCTCTTACATGCTCCGGCGCAACTGGATCGGTCACCAAACCCTCACACTTAATCCATAGAGTATACGTTAAGTAAGATGAAATGTATTCCAAAACTTTACAGATAATCATTACCTAGTAATGACTACTCAGTACTCACAATAACTAAACGAACTTTAACTAAGCCATTTTTAGAACTTAAACACGGAAAGTTCATAATTATCAAATTTAAAAAATAAACACACTACTCATGGCCCTGCCACAGCTATTGACAATTCGGTACTGCCACCCATATCGTTATCACCTCCGCGACCCTCAAGTCATTACATGACCGCACAAAATAGTCTCTTTCAAGGCCCAGGTCCCCGCTAGACCACAAGCCGCTCATCACGCCCTGAACGACAACGTATGCAGTTGCGATTGCATCTTATGGATGCGGATTTACCGGAAAGCCAACAAGCGTATCATAAGTCTGTTGAGGTTCTTTTGCCCTCAGAAACATTGTTTTCTTCTTCTAACTCGTTTGAACTTCACAGGTTGGCATCTTACGACTTGACTTTACTACATACTGGTCGCCCGCAAGCGTTTAAAAGAACCTTCACTTCGGGTCAAGCTTAGTTAAGCTAGGCTTTTCATTTTTAATGTAAACCAAGATACTAACACTTAAGTTTCATTTTAGTAGGTACTATCAAAACGGGACTTAGAGAAACGTTTATTGTCCTAAGAAGTTTGATCTCTTTACACGGTAGTGGGAATTTACCCAAAGTACCTACTATCTAAATTTGACTGTCAATCATCTACGGACAGACACACGAAACGCTTTTCGAGAAGAAGAAACAGGTTAGAAAAGCGGGAACTACGCTGTCGGATAGTCGTACGATACTATCTCTACTTCGCGAAGATCGAGTTGGTAAGGACAGCGATAAAGAACACGAGTACGAGTTGGAACTTTTGTAAGTTACCAGAGTGAGTGGTAAACCACCCATTAATCGCGATTGTAATTCAGTTAATAGACGCTCACGACTATCTTGGACAGTCGTCTAGTCGGTGAAACATCAGTTTAAGTTTATTCAAATGAATTTGTGTCATTAATAAACAAGATAATAACCTATTGGTACTTCACATGTCTAAGCACAGTATTGAACTCCGCTAGTAACTACATCACCTTGTTTATCCTAGGTTCACAGCGCACTGCGCACTTGTAATTAGTAAAGGTCCGACCAATAAGTTACAACACAGTAACTCTAACAGTTCTGTTACTCTTTATCATCATTTATAAGCAATGCATACTCAACTCATGAAACTCATTAAAATCTGTGCACCAACACGAAGAGAATCGCACCAACGACTCTCAAAAATCTAACGCAATATGTGCTACAACACATGAAGCGCTTTGTGCACCAACACAGACAGAAATCGCATCAACGATTCCTTATAGACACATCGCCACATGTTACTCATGAGGTGCGGTCCGAAGCTTCGAGTACGAGTATACAAGCTATTCTTAACCAGATGTGGTTTCACTACCACTGTCATCAACTATGTCATTCAATTCTCAAGGAACTTGGTGATCGGGGCATTCATACTTGAATCTAATTTAGTTTAACTTCTGTCCTCATTTTTAATTAAAACACAATCATTAAGCTAATTTAAAAACCTGGTCCTAATATTGTGGTCCAACCGATTTTAAGCTTTGCTCAATTTAAATTTAGGCTAACAACCAGCTTTCTAATACCGTGGTGATATCAACAAGGTTTCCATACGATTTACAAAATAAAGGGAATAGCGCCGCACTTGCATCAGTTTGAATTTCAATCTCATTTAAATTAAGAGTTCATAATAAGAAAATAATCAACCAGGTATAGTCGGTAAAATTGAAATGATTTGTTATCTTATCTGTCAGTGTCCCAATTTCCAATTATATGGACCAAATTGTTTACTAGTCATCAATAAAAACAGTGAGGGTAAATTAAAAAAACGAAAACCTATACGAAAAACCTATGAACCGCCTAACATGGTGAATGTTATCAAGAAAGGCAGTTTAACTAAGCTTCAGCTCACCTTTGCTATGATATCATAGCCTAGAAACTTTACATAACGCTTCACAAATGAACACTTCGAAATGTTCAAGGAAAATCCGGCTTTAGTCGGCGTTTATTATACACCCAGCAGCCTTTCAACCCTTGCTAAAGTAGCAGGTTTAAGAAACAGGGCTTAACTAGGGCAAACAACAGTACCTCACAATAGTTTTTTTGAAGTGAGTACCTATCACACTACTTTCCTTTCGTCCGACTTAGTCTGTAAGGTTGACGTCAGAGGTTAAGGTTCAGGTTTTGAAGCCTTTTTCTCGGTTCGGTTCGGTCTATTTACTTACTGAGTTTTAAATGTCACAACTTCGATCGCTGTTGTATAACAACGTAACAAAATATGGCTACGTAAACAGACCCCAGGCAAAACGCTAAACAATATCTCGATCGCATTATTGTCAATTTAACGCATTAAAATAGCCCTTTGCTAATTTAACTTCAAGTAGCCTATCTATTAGATGCTTTGTTAAAAGAATAGCCTTCTTAATAGGGGACTGACACGGACGCATGCCGTAAGCATCCAATAGTTCCTGGACCTTTGACCTTTGACACTATTTATTGCCATTTGTCTAGGCTGAGTTTTTAAGCTTGCCTATAGACGATAAGGTTTGAGTTTGAAGTCTAATTCTCAATTCACAAGGGGTACTCAACCCCTGCACGATAAACCATTACCTAATTAAAATTATGGCAATATTCATAACGTAAAGTAACCATATAGGATCTCTGTACATACCCGCGGTATCGACACTTTTAAAACAAAGAACTGATTGGGTAAACACCCATAATCCACCACACATTTTTGTTTCGAATTAACCAACAAACATTTTGTTGATTGCGATACCCTCCTTAAAACATTTCTCGAACGATCATTACCATCACACACCTATTTGAAATGATTAATTATCTTTTTTACGCGCTACCCGCATATAAAATAAACTATTGCCACTATTTAAAACTTCGTAAATAATTCGTTTGGTACTAGGTCTATGTTTGTAGGTACTACTAGGTACTACCTAGGTATGCCCTTTACACAAACGTTCGCATTGACCTCTAAAATTGCGACTATAGTACAACTTAGCAAGACAACATCCGGTACCTACCGAAATCAAAACAAAAATTACACGACTCACCGGATTGTTGTTACTACCAGAAAATACCAGTTATTTCGTGCACAACTGCGCATCTGTAGTTGCGCCACGCTGCACCGCCGCGCTGCCGCCCGCGCGCCGCCGCGCTGCCAACCCGCGCTGCAGGAGCCTCGCATCTTGCACCTCGCATACTCTCTTGATGGAGCCCGATGTAGCAAGCAGACTTCGATTACTGCATCTTGTTCTTCTGGTGCATCACGACGAAGATCTCATCACATCTCGGTGAAGCTCGCCAGTAAAGTTGGAAGCAGGTTCTTTATGCCACTTCTGATGTCGGCGTCAGCGATGGCTGAGCGATGAGCTGACACCGATGGGGGTTTTGTGGTACAGAGTTCATAACGTAGAATAGCAATCTTCATTGCAGTAATAACCTCACTTAACAATCTTAATCACAAAACAACTCAAGTCTAGGTAACTGACAGTTTCGTGCTGGATGTGTGTCTTGGTCGGTGTCTCAAATCAAACTGAGCTCTGCCCAGCTCCCACGCACCAGCACGACTCTGTCCACGTGACATTACCGAAAACACATTCGCGCCATTTTCAAATGACAAGTAACGTCACGCTGGTCACCATAGACTCTGTACTAAGTTAATCAACTTCACAACTTATTATTCAAGAATATCGTTTTCCACGACATATATATACTTTATTGTACACCACAAAAATACATAACAAAAGAAGACATATACACTACAAAACATACAATGGGCGGCCTTCATATTAACATTGAAATCTAAACTCAAGCAAAACAACTACAAAACTGAAAAATAACAGCCTCCAGGTATAAAAGGCGTACCCGCTTACATGTGCAATGCTGGCTTATATTCATAAGGCTGTGACTCTAAGTTTAAAATGATAATGTAGGACCATCGAAGTGAAACCAATAAGCAGTTAACTATTATAACAAAAAAAAACCATTGGTAAGCAAGTCGACCAGTCACCATAAGCAGCACCCGTTCACGAGCATAACGCAAAGATCAGCCATTACCCCCTTCGCCATGTTTGAGGGAAGGGGTTAACCCGATCCTCGACGCTAACGCAAACAGCATTTGATACTACGGCACTAGTAATTAATTCACTAATAACCCGTTTACGTAAGCCTGTGATATACTTTATCGCTAGAAAACATCTGTGAGAGTAGTGAGGCTGATTTTTCTTGTGATTGCGTTCTTATTCACACTGAATACGATCTGGGCCGTGAGACGCCAATGTTTATAACATCACGAATATATCTCCTTAGGTAGTGGGCAGAGGTGGCTTCGGAAATTAATCGCTTAAATAGCGACATCTATCTCGCCACATACGAACTAACGCCTGACATCCTACATCGCGATGTTAAAGTTATCCGTGCGATTGAACTTATACAAGATCCCGACAACAACCGTCGGGCAGTAGTAGCCCACCAGACACAACACCCGTCTGCGAGGAGGAGCCGAGCTGTTCTATGGGGGATGAGGTACTTAACACCGTTTGTCATACCTCTAAAAGTATATTGACTAGGGTCTCAATAGCACACAGCCATGTCGGCGGGCTTTTTGGCGAACTATCTAAATTAATTTTGATGTTCAAAAAGTGTTAATCCTCAGACTAATTTGGTTCAACAACAGCGTACTTTGACTTTTGATTTGTTTAAAGAAATTAAAACAAATAAATACTCCACAACTTTACCCTGACTGCTATGCCGGAGATCGTGTGTTCGATTCCCACCCAGGACAAATGTTTGTGTGATGAGCACGATCATTTTATTCTGTGTCTGGGTGTAATTTATCTATGTAGGTTAGGTATGCATTTAGAAACATACTATAAGTATGTTTATCAGCTGTTTAGTACCCATAACACAAGCTTTCAAGCTTAATTTGGGACTAAATGGCGTTGTGTGAAAAATTGTGGTGTTTTTTTTTAATCTGTCGCTTTGTCGATTTTTCTCAAAGAGATTTAAAATACTATAGAGCGGGCATGTCAAGGAAATGTCATAGAAAAACTTTGATCCCATGTCTCAGTAACGCCATCTAGAATAATATATGAATATTGTAGCGGCAGCGGAGCGTACTACAAAAAACTCATAGACTTGTATCCAGCAGGACACACTTTTTCGGACGAAAATTTTGTTCGTGATGTCCGGTCTATAGGTGTTGAATGTCTTTGATTTTTCTGTAGACAAAATCCGGTGGTCATGTTATAAGAAGAAGATAGTACCTATGCTTGAAGTTTAGTATTAAATAAATAAACTCGCATAAACATTATACTAGGCAATATCTATTATGTATTACATACATTTTGTAACTACGGCGATATAATAGTCGCAGTTTCAACACATCGCATGATCACGCATAAGAAACCAACATTAAAAGTACAATAACACGATACTAGACATGAGGGGCTTTGTGGCTAAATAATACTAGCCACACAGGTCAACCGAAGGTTAAGCTATGCTTTAGATGTAGGTCCGTGGATGGGTGTACATAAATGATGGTGTTATGAGGAAAAAAAACTTGAGAACCTGCCTCCATTTTTGTAAGTCAGTTAAAAACAAAGAACCATCGTTATTGGATTTTGACAAAACACGCCTGTAATACCCAAAGGGCTAGGGAGAAGTGTACCTGGTAGTACACCCACATTTAGCCAGTTATGTTCAAGTCCCAGTGTTAATTGGGGGTGAGCCTATTAGCATCAATCGGGCACAAATCTAGACCCCGAGCCGCTACTGCGAAATTCCTCAATAACACTTTGCCCGACCCGGGAATCGAACCCGGAACCTAATGCTCAGCATTAGCGCTTTTTCTACAGGACTGTAATAGGTTTTGTATATGCACCTACAACTCTTCATAAACTTTTCTACATTTATATTAAAACCAAAGTACTGAGCCGAGGTCTATGAAATTCAAATGGGGCCCGGTAAGTACGGTCCCATACCCCCTCTAGCAAAATAGTAACATTCTGAAATCGGTGTGCGAACCTACTTTTTTGTAAGTCGGTTTAAAAACAAAGAACCATCGTTATTTGATTTCGACGTCCGCATCATTGGACCTTGAGCTTTGGGTGTACACCCAAAGTTTAAGGTCAAATGATGACCTAGAGAATCTAGGCCGTCTTTATTACCTCAGCCTATGACCTTACGGTATACCTAGGTACAGATGCCAGCACATCAAGTTACCCCAATGCGTCAAATTTTCCCAATTGAATATGAGCCGTATTCTGTTTGACATAAAGTTGAAAATTAATCAAAGAAATTTGACACATTGGGGTAACTTGATGTGCTGCCGTCTGTATACACAGTCGTATGACGTTGAAGGTAAGTGTATGTTTCCACCATAGATGTGTTTTATAGCCACCAATGATATTTAAGATACTTAATACTATTGAGAGTACATACATGCGAAAAAATGTCATAGAAAAACTGTGATCCCATGTCTCAGTAACGCCATCTAGCATAATATGCGGCGGCAGAGCGTACTAAACTAGACTAATCGACTTGTGTCCACTAGGGCACAAGTAGGTATCGGAAGAACATTTTGTTCGCGATGTCCCGTCTATAGAAAAGAGATGTGTCGTACAACCAATCAGCTTGCGTCATTTTAACAGCTCAGTGCTTAGCTTCAGCAGGATATACACACTACATCACACACAAACACACACACCTACACAGAAACACACACCTACACACACAAACACACACACCTACACGCCAACAGACACACCTACATACAAACACACACCTACATACAAACACACACACACCTACATACAAACACACACACCTACACGTCTACACACACAAACACACACACCTACACACACAAACACACACCTACACACAAACACACACACCTACAAACACACACACCTACACACAAACACACATCTCATACATCTCCTCTCGTCTCTGCTTTGGTGGAGTCTTTTGAACGTCGGAAAAGTAAAATGGTATGAAGGTAACGAACGCATACATCAAATGTCTGGAAGATCCAAAACCAAAATCGTGCCTAGCCTTTCCTCAACTATATTGGGGTCGGCTTCCAGTTTAACCGTATGCAGATGAGTTCCAGTGTTATACATGGAACGACTGCCTGTATGACCTCCACAACCCAGCTACTGGGTAACGTGATACCACTTGGTTAAATGATAATTATTTCTGTAAATAGGTTTTCACAAACACACGTTTACACGTCTTTTTTTTTAACTAGTAGGTAGATCAGATCAGAGGTTTTTGATGAAATATACTAGATGATTAGGATATGTAAGCAAAAACCTGTTGTTTGTACAGAGAAATTTTTTTATTATATTATTAATGACACAACTCACAAGTCATTATTTTAGAACACATGTTTGAATATTACTTTTTTAAATATTGTTTAACTAAAAAGTTTCCACACTTCCCCTCAAACAACATTCATCATCAGATAATATCCACACATCACTTCACACCAGACACAATCAAATTCAGATCATGCACACATTTATTAAATGCCACACGACCTAATGGTTTTGTCAGCACATCTGCTGGGTTATCTTCCGTACACACATAGTCCAGACGTACAACATTCTTACCAATGCAATCTCTGACATAGTGCGCCCTTATGTCAATATGTTTAGTCCTTCTATGCGCTACAGGATTGTACGCAAGTTTTATAGCAGACTGGTTATCTACAAAAATGTAAATAGCCTCAAGATATTCACCTCTTATAAATGCATTCAACTGCCGCAAGTGAACTGCCTCCTTGGTTGCCTCCGAAAGCGCAATATACTCCGCTTCCGTTGACGAAAGTGCCACACAAGCTTGTTTCCGGCATTCCCAGTTAATCAACGAGTTTCCGCATCTAAAAATAAACCCAGAATACGATTTCCTATCTTTGATGTTCCCTCCCCAGTCAGCATCTACAAATCCCGTGATGTCCTGCACCGATGACTTGGGAAATATCAAACATAGATTCCTTGTACCCTTAAGGTATCTCAAGATATGTTTAGCAGCTTTCAAATGACGTTCCTCACAACATGAGTTATACTGTGCCAAAAAATTTACCGCAGCCGCAATATCCGGGCGTGTGTTACAGGCCAAATAGTTCAGCGACCCTATGAGTGCCTGATAACTACGAGAGTCTTGGCAGGATAAAAACTTACCTCCTTCCCCTTCCGCCAAGGCTCTATGGAAATTCATTTCCGTCGGAGTTTTCACTGGTTTGCAGTCAGACATACCATATTCATCCAAGATCTTCGAAATAAGCCTCTCTTGATTCAAATATATTCCAGTATCCGTCTTCGACAAAAGCATACCCAAAACTTGTCTCGCTTCCCCTAAATCCTTTATCTTGAAATGTTTACATAGATTGTTTAATAAAACTTCCTTCTGCTGTTTGTCTTTGTAAAATAATAAAAAATCGTCAACGTACAGAGCGATATAAAAATTATTATTTTTGTAAAGACAGCTATCAAAGTCACAGCGCTTGAAGTTCAAAGACAATAACACTTCATTTACTTTTTCATTCCAAGACCGTGAAGCTTGTTTGAGGCCGTATATCGCTTTTTCTAGTAAGCAAACTTTTTCCTTCGAGTTTTCATCTATGCAACCCTCCGGCTGTCGCATATAAACTCTTTCATGCAAATCACCGTTGAGAAAAGCGGTGTTCACATCGAAGTGACTGATGAACAAATCCTTTTCAACAGCCAACGATAGCAGCAATCTCACTGTCGATCTTCTCACGACCGGTGAATAAGTTTCGAAGTAGTCGACCCCGTAGGACTGAGTGAAACCCTTCGCCACAAGTCGAGCTTTATAGGTCTTATTACCATCTGCATCAAACTTGTACTTGAAGATCCACTTGTTTCCCACAACTTTAGCTTCAGGAGGCTTTTTGACGAGCTTCCAGACCTTGTTCTCGTACATCGAATCCATCTCTTTTTTCATGGCTTCCTTCCAGTTATCCTTATCTTTCCGACTTAAGGCTTCCTTAACTGTCAAAGGCTCCTGATCTTCTGTACAGCATGCAAGTCCATGAAGATTTCCTTTTCGGATTCTATTACGTAGAGGATAACGACATTCACCTTCGTTTGACTCTCCTCTGTTAATAGTCTCTTCAACTTCAACATTTTCCACCACGACATTTTCTGCTTCGCTATCACCCGTTTCTCCCACCTCCATCTCCGCGTCTTGATATACTTCAGCTCTATCTGTGGAACTCGGCCCTTGAGAAGCTTCTGCACTACCAGGTGACAAACCTGATTGGCCTTCAACCTTTTCTAGTTCCCAGATTACTTCAGCACCTTTGTCACCGCTACCTACGAGCTGACTAGGGTCGGCTGAAACTACTGCTGTAGAGTCCTCCAAGAAAACTACATCCCTTGCTCTAACAATGACGCGAGGGTTACTGGGATCTATGAAACGATATCCCTTAGTTTGTTCACAGTAACCAACAAAGATATGTTGTACCGCTTTAGGGCTCCATTTCTTCCGAGTTTCCTTGGGCACGTGCACAAACGCTTTCGTTCCAAAAACTCTGAAATTATCGAATGACTGAGCCATCCCTGTCCACAACTCCTCAGGAATCTTACCATTATTGCCACTGTGAGGCAGCCTGTTCTTGGTATAAACAGCCGTATTACATGCCTCTCCCCACAGTCTCGCACTCAGATCCTTTTCCGCCAACATAGCACGAGCCATCTCCACAATTGTGCGGTTTGCTCGCTCCGCTACGCCGTTCTGCTCCGGAGTGTAGGGAACAGTCAACTGATGCTTTATACCTATTTGCTGTAGAAAGCTATCAAACTTCCTGTTCACAAATTCTGTTCCATTGTCCGTGCGTATACACTTTACCTTCAACCCGGTTTCAACCTCTACACTAGCTAGAAAAACTTTAAAATAATCGAGCACCTGATCTTTTGATTTAAGGAAAAATACAAAAGATTTACGTGTAAAATCATCTAAAATAACTAGCATATACCGAGATCCACCGTACGTGGATTCAGACATTGGACCACAGATATCTGCATGAACCAGTTGCAGTCTCTGGACTGCCCTCACAGCCTCACCAACTGGAAAAGGTAAACGATGTGCCTTCCCCTTAATACAGGCGACACAAGGCTCCATTACGCTCTTTCCAAAATCCATACCAGGAAGCTTACGTAAATCTCGCTCATTTACGTGTCCAAGCCGCCGGTGCCACAACATCAAAGGATTACCTGCCTTCACTGACGCCAACGCAGTCCCATCTACAACCGCTTGACAACCTTCAAGCTTGTAGATCCCTGAGACTTCACTTGCGGTAGCCAGAAGCTTTCCCTTGAAATGGCCTGGAACCAAATGGTGAATTAGCTTGCACCCATCTCTGTCAAAACTTACCTTCCATCCTTTATCTACTAATTTAGACACTGATAACAGATTAACACGCAAACCGGGTACATACATGACATCCCTCACAGCAAGCATTTGTCCTTTCAAACTCACCATGATATCACCCTTACCTTTGCATTCAATCTTATCATTATTCGCACATGTCACTTTACTCATACCAACATTCACAACCAAATCTTTAAACCAATGTTTCTGGAAAGACATATGTGAAGATGCTCCGCTGTCGATGTACCACTCCGTCGGATTGAAGGAGTTCCCGGTGTTGAATGAACACAGGCTCACGATCGCAACGTCACTCAGTTTGGAGATCGAACCCGCTTTCCTTCCTTCAGGACAGTCCGGTTTCTTATGTCCACTCTTTCCACATTTAAAGCTTTTTATTTTGGTCATATCAATATTTTTGTTCCCATTCCGCTTCTTACTTTTACTCACAGCCAATGCCGAGTCCGCTGAAGACAATGTACTACAACCTTGACGTGAATCCTCCTGTAGTAACTTCTGCCGTACGTTCTCTGAAGTCAACTTCATCCCAGAGTGTTCCAGTGCCATTCGCATAGGCCTGTACTCTTCAGGTAGTCCTCTCAGTAACACAACAGCTACAAGATCATCGTCAGATCCGGTGGCAATATCCTTCAACTTTTGAGAAAGAGACATAACTGCAGCAACATATTCGTGCATCGACGAGTGTCTCTCTAGCTTTTCATCTAACAATGCGTTCATGAGGGTGATCCTGCGATTCACGCCTTTGTCCTCAAACGCTTTCGCTAAGCTATCCCAAGCATCTTTAGCATTATTTGAATTTTGTACATACGCATAAAGTGTAGGTTCCACATGTAGACAAATCAAAGCTAGTGCATCTTGGTCCTTCTCGACGGCGATAGAGTCTTTGGAATCCGGGTACGTTGACGTATAAGTGAACAACTTTTCTCGTATGAGAATCATTTTTATCGCGAATTTCCACGTAGAATAGTCATCTAGGCCGCAGAGGTTCTTGATGGCAAATTTAGTGACTGGGCCCATAACCTTTTGATGAAATATACTAGATGATTAGGATATGTAAGCAAAAACCTGTTGTTTGTACAGAGAAATTTTTTTATTATATTATTAATGACACAACTCACAAGTCATTATTTTAGAACACATGTTTGAATATTACTTTTTTAAATATTGTTTAACTAAAAAGTTTCCACAGAGGTTCACTACCTGACTACTCTGAGAAGAAACACCGAAAGAAACTCAGAGGTCATATAGTCTCTTTAAAAGTCCAGACATTATCTTGGTCAAATCATGTAAGATCCATGCCGATTAGTGTCTGAAATGGTCTTTTGAGGGAAGAACCACACAGAATGAGGGGACCAGATCAGTCAGTGCAAGCATTTGTCAGTAATCGTGAGCTCAACTCGGAACTTGAGGAGCTCCACGTGCTGACGAACAATACCAAAGAAAGAACATTTGGTTAAACTGGTCGTTAGACTTTCGGGCTTCCGACTACCCGTGACGACTGTCAAATGTCTACAAATGACAGCCGGGACCAACGGCTTAACGTGATTTCCGAGGCACGAAGGAGTTTTGATATGTCATGCAGCTGCTCAACCTCTATCAAGCGCAAGTTCGGTCGTGTATGGAGTACTGCTCTCATCTTTGGGACGGATCCGCCAAACCAGCTTGATGCGCTTGAGTCTATTGAGAAACGAGCCAAGAAGATCATCGGCAATGATGCACTCGTTGAGTCAAAACTTCAAAGTCTTGAGCATCGACGCTGAGTTGCTAGCCTATCGGTTTTCTATCGGTTATATTTCGGAGAGTGTGCATCGGAATTGTACGATTTAATTCCACCAAGCCCTTTTCATCATTGGACCACCAGACGTACGGCACTGCGCCACCAGTACATGGTAGATATCCCAACCGTACGTACTAAACGCTATGGGAACACATTCATTATGTGAACAGCTAAAGAGTGGAATTCCCTGCCGGAGTCGGTGTTTCCTGATAGCAACAACCTAGGGGTCTTCAAGTCAAGAGTGAACAGGTTGCTTCTAGGCAAACGTGCTTCATCGTCAACCACATCATCGCGTACCATCAGGTGAGATAGTGGTCAAACGTGTGTCTATCAATAATAAAAAAAAAATGAATGGGGTAACCATTCCTTAGATATCAAAACTCCTTCGTATCATTTACAGACCAACCTGGTCAAACGTAGCTTGACCTTCGCTCAATCCCTACGACTGTTAATAACTTAAAATTCAAATACAACTGTAATAGATTTAAAATTCAAACATCCTAAAAGAAATTTAGTAGAAAACCCCATTAATAATATGGCCCTAGAAATCGAGTTTGCGGTCAAGCGATTAATGAGCTGGGTCGTTATGTGGACAATGACCTCTTTAATATTTCCACCCAGATGTTAAACTCGTTGTGTATTCGACCAATTTAAACTTTTTTTTTATTAATGTTACCACTATCTCACCTGCACGCGTAGCATGATCACCGAAGAAACGGTCTTTGTCGTGTCTCGGAAGAAAAGAAATTAAGTGTTCATGCTACGCAGGCAGGTTTATTGAAAGAAATTTGAAAGATTGAGGTTCCTGTCTATATAATCTGTCACTTTGCCGATTCGTCTGTAGACAAAGGCCGTTTCTTCGGTGTTCAATGTGTTCATGCTACGCATGCTGCAAGACTATGCGTATCTCCGTTGACTGTTCACAGTGATGATCACTGGGCAAAGTGATCAACGATTATCTGTCAAACAGCTAGTTTCGCATTGCCTATCATCAGTGTGTATCTAAGATGAGTTCAGGCGCAATCGCAGAGATCATGTGACGAAGCGCACAGTACCCTATCTCACAGTCACCGTAACTTGAAGTCCGTTGAAGTGCAATACCAATTTTTTGTAAATTCTCAGTTGTCATTAAAGTTCGGAGTCAACTCAACATCATCATCATCATTTCAGCCATAGGAAGGCCTCCCCTATAAATTTCCAATAAGACCGGTTGGAAGCAGCTCGCATCCAGCGCGTTCCCGCGGCCTTAATGCGGTCGTCTGTCCACCTTGTGGGTGCACGTCCTACGCTGCGCTTGCCGATACGTGGCCTTCACTCGAGAACCTTTCGACCCCATCGGTCATCAGTCCTCTGTGCTATGTGCCCTGCCCACTGCCACTTCAACCTGCTAATCCGCTGCTATGTCGGTAACCTTGGTTCTTCTACGGATCTCCTCATTCCTGATTCGATCTCGCAGAGTGACTCCGAGCATAGCCCTCTCCATAGCTCGTTGGGCTACTTTGAGCTTATTCAATTAAACGCCAGTTAGTTACTGGCAAAGAAAACAAAGCCGCTATCCCTGCTGATGGTAAGCGATGATGTGGTCGACGATGAAGCACGCTTGCCTAGAAGTAACCTATTCACTCTTGACTTAAAGATCCCTAGGTTGTAGCTATCTGGAAACACCGACTCCGGCAGGGAATTCCACTCCTTAGCTGTTCGCACAATGAAGGTGTTCCCAAAACGTTTAGTACGTATGTGTGGGGTGTCCACTATGTCCCGGTGGCCTAGTGCCGTACGTCTAGTTGTCCGATGATGGAAAGGTCTTGGCGGAATTAAATCTAGCAATTCCGATGCACACTCCCCGAAATGTAAACGATAGAAAACCGACAGGCTAGCAACTCAGCGTCGATGCTCGAGACTGGAGCGTTCTAGCGTGGAAACTACTTAATCCACGCGTATAACAAATCTGTGGCCCTAGTGAAAAGGGGTATAAGTCCAATTTTGTCGAAAATGAGTTAGGTGTACCAAAGTGATCAGAAAACCGACTTTTACAGTTTTTTTGGTGTCAGTTGGACCCTTTTACACAAAGTAACTTTCTTATTTTAAGAGATAGCTTAGATCTGTCTTCACCAAACGATAGAGCATTTTTTTCTGATCACTTTGGTACACTTAACTCATTTTCGACAAAATTGGACTTATACCCCTTTTCACTAGGGCCACAGAAATATTCCTCAACAGTCACACAACGCCATCTAGGTAGTGCCAAACAAGTGGAGTTTGTGTGACAAGTACAACTGATAAACTTACTTGTATATTCCTAAATACATATAGGATGACTAGTAATTAGTGACCGAAACTTACACATATGATTGTATTCATAATTTCAATTAACATTCCCAAATAAACTTTTTTTATAAACCCAATAACACAATGAAATACTTAACAAACACGCTCTTTGAAATTCTCGCGCACGTGCCTGTGATCGATCACAGGAGGCACGAATCGGCACGAACTAACAGCAGAAGGGCGGGCGTTTTGGGGGACTGTCTTATGTAACTTTTGACGTTCAAAAAGTGCTGATCCTCAGCCTAATTTGAATAAATGTCTTTTGATTTTGATTTTGAGCTGATAGTGTGACCGGGCAAAATCTAGTAGTAGTAGTAGCGTCACACGCTTCCCCGCCTCCCCCACCGCTCTCGTTGTGCAGTACAGACGTAATTGAATTAATTGAAAGTTAATGAGTATAAAAAAGTTTCTTTGGGAAAGTTATTCATATTCATGAGTACAATCACGTGTTTAAGTTTCGGTCACTAATTACCAGTCACCCTTTATAGATATTATAGATAAATTACACCTAGACACAGAACGATTGATCCTGCTCATTACACAAACATTTGTTCTGGGTGGGAATCGAAGTCACGACCTCCGGCATAGCAGTCAGGGCCAGCAACTACTAGAACGACAGGCCAGTCATAATGTCGGCTTACGGAGGTGTGTCATTTGATATCGAACATGTGAATTTCATTGCGAAAGCAAAACGGCGACCGCGCAGCGCTTATTACAAGAATTTAGGATGACGGCCTTCGGATTTGCGTTAAGTTTCGCAACCCCACTCTTACCGAATATTGCCGAAGACAAGATTTTGTATATTCTTACTGTAATTTTAATTAAAAGTGGGTAAACATAGTTTGGTACATTGCGACTTATAAAGCGCCATGTTTTTTGACGCGATTGATCTAATAAAAAGCAAGTACCTAGAGTAAAGAAAGAAAGAAAGAAGCTGAAATCCTTCATCTTGCTTTCTTTACCTAGAGTACGTTAGTAAAATGGTCTACCAAATACGTAAGTGTGTGTAGTGAGTGTGTGTATGTGTAATGGACGCTAGCACGTCAGTCTAGCCCAAACTGTCAAATTTTACCAATTGAACATAAACCTTATTACGTTTCAAATAAAGTTGAAAACCTATCAAAGAAATTTGACACATTGGGGTCGGTAGATGTGCTGGCGTCTGTACATCCGAAAATCATTTGTCTAGCTAACAATTCTGGAAGTTCATCGTCTTTTATTAATTCCCAAGTTTTACCTAATGTTCTTTTTATTTTAAACTATAATATATAAAAACCTGATTTCCGTCTCAACCAATAAAATTTTAAATGCAAGAACTGACTTATTTCTTTATACAGAACAGTTTCATATTTTAATAGTTATGTAAATCTATTATTTCAATAAACAATTTCAAAAGGGCATCCTAATAATATTATAAACGTGAAAGTTTGTGAGAATGGATAGGTACATAGATGAATGGATGGATGGATGTTTGTTACTCTTTCACATAAAAATGGATTTTAATAAAATTTGGGATGGAGTTAGCTGACACTCTGGATTAACACATACTTTCAATCCCTGTATCCCCACGGGAACGTGACCTACGCGGGTGAAATCGTGGGACGTCTGCTAGTGAATAATTTAATAGCCGCACGAGTCATCTATAATAAACTCCCGAATTCAGTTAAGGATACAGAGTATGACAACAAATTTAAAAATGACCTACAAAACCACTTACTTAAACTTAAAATCATATTATAGCCTAAAAGAATTTTTAACCGAGAAATAAATAAATAAAATTAATATCGACTTGAACACATTACACATACATAACTAGGTACTCTATAAAACATCAGTCCGTTACCTCATTCCTGTATTTTTAGTGATTACTTTCTACTTTATTTTATCTGAAAATGTGACATATTATATGTAAAACTAATCTATTGACATTAAATTAATTGAGATAAAAATGACATTTAGACTCATTGCAACATGACATAAATAATTGTAGTATGAGATTATAATATGAAAATGATAATTTATTTAGTTAATCGATATCAACAAATTGTATAAATAATGATAGCATGTTTAATGAATTAAAACCTATCGCCTACCATTACATTGCTGTGCCCTAGCAGGGTTCATTGTTTGGAACTATCATAATGTAACAACCTGTAAACAACATGAAATGCAATAAATGAATGATTATGATTATGATTACATATCAAGACTCCTGCGTGCCTTGTATGGCAATGCTCGACATTCTTTGAATAAGGTAAAAACCAGCCCTTTGGTCACGCGAAGTGTCAACTAAGATTTAGATAGGTATGCTGATTTTTTCTGTTTTTTTTTTTAGTTTTAAGCAAATATTTCTGCTTAAAGTTTATAGATTTTGAACCCAAACCCGTTTCAAATTAGCTGCAGGATCGATTTTGAAAATAACAAAAAAAAGATTAATAATTTGAAATTTCGATTAGCTCAGCCATTTGGTATGCAACACCAATAAAAAAAGAATTACATATTTTGTGGTATTACCGATAAAAAATAACAGAAAAGGTTTTTTACCTACTTAAATATTAAAATGGAAAAATATGAATATTAATGGAGTTTCAACCTTTTCTTGCACTTTTAATCAGGTAATCTCAATGGTAATCCGATGACATTTTAATGCAACCAAGTGACATGATAAAGTAATAATACCAGCCTGTTACTATCTCACTGCAGGGCAAAGGCCTCTTCTCATACAGAGAAGGCACGAGCACGATGACCACGCTTGCTCAAGGCGGATTGGCGATTTCAAACTTATATTAACAACCTATAAGTCCCGGTTTCCTCACGATGTTTTCCTTCACCGATGTCAACGTTTCGACGTTGCTAATAAACATCTTCTCTTCATCGATGATATTGTCATACGGACCCCTTCTTACATAGATGACTCTAATTACCTTTTCAACTATATCTATAGGTACTGCAGGCCTAGCCGTATAACAAATTCTATTTCCATTATCGTAATCGATAATACGACATTAGAAAGAAAATGGCGGGCGTGCATGGAATCAGCTGTTTGTCAACCGTCAAGTGTTAACGAGTAGAATTTGTAATATGGCTGAAAATGAAATACACTTGACAGTTGATAAACAGCTGATTCCATATACGACATTTTCTTTCTTTAATAGAAATAGAATAGAAATAGGATTTGTAATATGGCTAAGCCTACAGCTGTATAACAACTGTCAAGAAAATAAAATACACTTGACAGTTGACAAACAGCTGATTCCAAATACGCCATTTTCTTTCTATAATAGAAATAGAATTTGTAATATGGCTAGGCCTGCTGATCTTTGATCTTGTGATTGGCTTAAAGTCGAAGACCTCACAATGTTACCACCATATCATTATCCGCACCAAGAGCTGAATGACCCTGAATGATTTAATAACAGATTATTGTATCAATTCCTCGTCATGTTAACTAATTGCTTTATACTGTTAGTCATTGGAAAAATGTGAGTCGATGACTTTAGTTAATTTCCATGAGATAGACGCAAAAAACGTATGATTCTTCTAGTGAGAAAAATTTCCAATTACTAAAGATGTATGACTTCCTAGGGTTCCGTACCGAGGTATTCCTCGAAGCGCTACTATTTTGAGGCGCTCCTAATGGGGCGCTCCTAATGGGGCGCTCCTATTTTATTCCTCGGAGCGCACCTTTTAGGAGCGCTTCCGATAGCAATTAAAAATATTTGTTTTTTTTCCTCGAAAAAAAAATTTTTTTTTTGCTCCTAAAAGGTGCGCTCCGAGGAATAAAATAGAAGCGCCTCATTAGGAGCGCCTCAAAATAATAGCGCTTCGAGGAATACCTCCCGTACCTCAAAAGCAAAAAAGGAAGACGCTTGTGGCTAAATAATAACGGCATCACGGGTTAATCGAAGGTTAAGCTACGCTTGACGCGGTTGGTCCGTGTATGGGTGACCTGCACCCATTACATTTATCAAGACTCCTCCGTGATTTGGGAAGCACCTAAAGCCGTTGGTACCGGCAGGCATTACTAGATCTATGACATGTTATTACAATAAGTCGGAAACCCAAGCAGCTGACAGACAGTTTATCCAAGGAGTATCGTGTGGTCCCTCACTATGAGCCTTATGAGTAAGCTCAAAGTAGCCCAACGAGCTAAGGAGAGGGCTATGCTCGGAGTCTCTCTACGATATCGAATCAGAAATGAGGAGATCCGTAGAAGAACCAAGTTTACCGACATAGCCCAGCGGATTAGCAGGTTGAAGTGGCAGTGGGCAGGGCACATAGCACGGAGGACTGATGACCGATGGGGTCGAAAGGTTCTCGTATGGAGGCCACGTATCGGCAAGCGCAGCGTAGGACGTCCACCCACAAGGTGGACAGACGACCTCATTAAGGCCGCGGGAACGCGCTGGATGCGAGCCGCTTCCAATCGGTCTTATTGGAGATCTATAGGGGAGGCCTATGTCCAGCAGTGGACTTCCTATGGCTGAAATGATGATGATGATGATCGTGTGGAAGCCCCATCAGTTGCTCCACGTGAAACACTGGTATTCAGCTGCATCTGGTGAAACTGGAAGCCGACCCAAACATAGTTCGGAAAAGGCAGACAGATAATTACTCAAAACTCAAAAGGAAAAAGGGATTACTTTGTTGTCTATTTTTGTGTTTACAGTCCCTTGAAGCTGTGAAAATATCAAATGTGAAATTATAAAGGTACGGCCGTTGAAGCCGTAAACCTCTTAGGGGAATCAAAATTTAAAGTGTACCTACCTACTTTCATTAAACCTCGAAAGGACACCGGTGTCATTGTCTTTCTATTGTGTCTATAATTGATACTATTGAAAGGTTAAACACTTTTTTTGTAAAGCAAATAGGCTTAGCATGGCTTTTACAAAGTAGGTACCTAATATTTTTTTAGCACGTTGTGCTTTCAAGGAATTTTACAAGAAGATATTTTTGACTAATAAAGTGAATGAACGTGACGAAGAATGCGAACGCGACATAAAATCATAAACACATAAAAATTGACAGAAAATGTCATACATAGTTATTATGTCCCAAAGAGATTTAAAATACTATAGAGCGGGCATGTCAAGGAAATGTCATAGAAAAACTTTGATCCCATGTCTCAGTAACGCCATCTACAATAATATATGAATATTGGAGCGGCAGCGGAGCGTACTACAAAAAACTCATAGACTTGTATCCAGCAGGACACACTTTTTCAGACAAATATTTTGTTCGTGATGTCCGGTCTATGGGTATTGAATGTCTTTGTTATGTCCCTATAAAATTGCACGGAACCCTAGAGATGTTTAAGTCCGACCCGCACTTGTCCGGTTTGTTTGTGGGGCATGTGGTTAAAAGCAACCTCACTGGTCAAGTGAAGGTTAAGCTGCGATTCTCAAGGTCGGTCTAAGAAACGGTGGCCATCATCGATAGACCTTTCATTCATCCTGAAATTAGTATTCGAATTGTTACCCACTTGATTTATGTTTATTTGTAATTGTTTTTTTTTTTTGTTATTGATTTTTTAATTGTTGATCTTTTTATTCTGACATACAATGTTAAAATATTTTTTCTCATAACTGTGACTCTTAAGGCTGACATTATTTATTTATTTTTTAATTTAATGACAATCATTATCTAATCTTAATTTTAATAACTACATGATTTGCATACCCATGTGATGGTTAAACATGGAGCACTGTACCTGCTTATTTTAAAAATAACATCAATGTATTGTATATTATTACCCATGTTTGCAAATAAATAAATGATTTATGATTTATGATTTTATCCTCTCGGCGTCACCAAACCATTTAGAGGCTTTTGCTTACCATCTTTTTTTTTATCAAGCTGATGACTTGCATTTTTAATAAGCGCGTTCTTAGCGCGTAAGTATTAGCAGATACGTACGTATCGTTACAACAGATCGACAGACTTGCGTTTGCTAAGCGTACATTGTGATGTCAATCCGACCCATCATTTTGTTTCTTTCACGTGCATGACTTGGGCAAAGTTTCCTCAGAAAATGTGCATATTATTATCTATACTAATGGGTCGGATTGACATCACAATGTACACAAACAAACAAATTTTACCTCTTTATAATATTGTAAAGAGGTAAAATTTGTTTGTTTGTAAGTATGTATGTTTGTAAGTTTGTATGTAGGGGGTAATCTTCAGAACTAATGATCCAATTTTAAAAATTATTGCACTGGTGGAAAGCTCGACTATTCCCGGATGACATAGGCTACTTTTTATCCCTGGAATCCCACGAGAACAGGAACTACGCGGGTGAAACCGCGGGACGTCTGCTAGTCCTTTATAATATTATCATTTATTTCGAGCAACAGGACTATTAGTAACAAAATACTTACAAACTAAGAAAGAAAGAAAGACAATACATTGGCAACAGCTGGATACACGCACGCACAGAAAAAACACAATAACACAAAAAAAGAGACCAAAATGGCATGTCTCACGGCTGCACCAAAAGGTTCATTTCAGCGGTAATGCCAGACGCTGATTTTCAAATGAACCTTTAGGAGCAAGTGCCGCTAAGTTAGTAAAACAATTCCAAATTACATATACCTAAGTATATCAATTAAATTCAAATTAAATTGGCAAAGTCAACAAATAACGAAATAAGAAACAATCATAAGTAAATGTCACATATTTACAAATAATATAAAATCATTATCATCATTTTTGTTATTCTTTTGTGAGAATCGGTCAAGCTGTTTCATAGGAGTTTGTTGACAAACACAGTGACACGAGAGAATTTTATAATGATAGTAAGTAGGTAAGTAGATTAAGACTAGAAAAAGAAAAAAAGAGAAAGATTGTTGAGAAAGAGCAAATATACAGCGTGGTGACGACAATGCGACAATAAATGAAATCACGGACACTGCTAGTTCCTAGGAATAATTCTAAACCATCAAAAAAATCCTAACACCAAAATTAAAAAAAAAATAAAATCAAACAAACTAAATGGTATAAAACTGAAAACAAAATAGAACGCCCTTTAGAAACATTAGTTCACTAACCTGTGGTAAAAGTGGCAACAGCGCGGTCTTGCAGCGACTTGATCTTTTGTCGCCATTATTAATGCTCAGTAAAAACAATAACACTGAATCACAGATTATTAACTGAATAATCAGGTAACTCTCACCAGGGCGTCATTTATTAATCACAATCAGGATCACTATTCAATCACATAACTCAGTAGGTAGGTAGGTACCTACGTCACAAAATTTTTCGTTTTTCGATATGGCCGCCATGAATACAAATACACAAATCGCACCGTCGGAGAAGGTTATTTTTAACGTTTGCTAAGAGGTCACCATTTGCAGCCATGTCATTTAATTTATTAACAGACAATATTATCCTATCTTTTAACAAAAAACACGAAAGCACAATAAAAACTAAGCGTTTAATTTCGCACATTCACTTAACTATTTAACTAAGTACCTATTACTATTATACGTGTCATAATTATGATCTTATCACTAAAATAAAGCGTCCAATTTCGCACTTATAATCAGTCGTTCGTTACATAAACACACGAGCGGCGGCGCGGCGGGCAGCGCGGGTAGGTACTTGAAAGGCGGCGGGTAGGTACTTCAAAGGCGGCGCGAGCACCGGTGCTCCTGCCTGCGGCACTCGACGTGCGCTTGCACAAATCAATGACGCGTGGATCGTCACAGGATTACGGCGATACACTGACCAGTGACCGTGACCTAAATTTGTAGTTGCAAGTTTCGACAAGAAAGTGAAGTAATAAGCAAACGAAACTAGATTTATCTCTTTCGCACACACTAAATTTTCTATTGATATGAGTGCATAGCAACTTACTTCCGCGTGCGTTATTTTCTTATCGAACTCTGATGACATGACACGCTTTATGAAGTTTATGACTCTTATGACACGGGTTTAAGGCATAATTTTCACTAAATTAAATTTAAAAACTGATTTGGCGAAAGTTTTTAAGTAGGTTGCGAGTTGGCCACGTCACCACGTGTCTTTAATGTTTTGATGTTACCGATGCGGGGGTCGTTAACCTGTCAGTGCTTCCGTATTAACAGATACATCATGTAACAAATGTTAAAAAAGTAAAATCACCTCCTGTGACTAAACTACTGGATATTTTCAAATGATTTTTTGTATGTAGACTGGGAACGTCCTTAAGTATACGAAGTTTCATTTATTGTCGCATTGTCATCACCACGCTGTATTATATTTGCTCTTTCTCAACAATCTTTCTCTTTCTTTCTTAAATATTATTTAAGATGGAACTTATGAGTTCACTCTATTGTGTCATGTATTGTTATTTATTTTCTGACCTTAAATTCAGTGTTCCGTAATCCGTCCCCACAGACAAACTTTTGTAGGGCATAGTTTAAGTATAGATTTTAGTAAACTTGGTTATTAATAAATAAATAAATAATATAATATAATAATAGAAGAACACAAGCGAAACCGCAGGCAAAAAGTAAGTTAGTTTATAAACGACTTTTTCTTCGTCGTGTTTTCGGTCGATGCGTTCCGATTATTAAGGGGCTTGGCTCGATAATAGCAGTCTCACCGGTCGATTGAAGGTTAAGCTACGCTTACCGAGGTCACTGCGTGGACGCATGACCATTCATTACATATTATTATCAAGATCCTTCCGTGTCTAGGAAAGCAAGTTAAGCTGTCAGTTCAAACTGTCATTTGTAGATTTTTGAAAGTCGTTACGAGTAGTCATTACTCCACCGCAAGTCTAACTACTTTTTTTTGGTTGGAAAATCCCCATGGGTGTAGTCCACCACGGGAGGGGGGGGGGGGGGTTGGTCAGACTCTTCCTGACAAAAACCACCCCGATGTTCCGTCTCACTCTCCGCCTGCGCCGGAGGTCACGGGAACAGTAGATATTTCCGCGACCCCCGACAGGTCAGACTGTTTGTTGAACAAAATATAATTTGCGACCTTATCACGTTTGTGTTTGCAGAACTATAGTCATTCAATTCAAATCATTAAGACAAACCTATATGTTCATATGTATAATCCTATTGAATGACACAGATTGATCTGGTCCCCTCATTCCGTGTGGTTCTTTCTTCAAAAGACCATCTCAGACACTAATCTGCCTGGATCTTACATGATTTGACCAAGATAATGTCTGGACTTTAAAATAAACTTTCCTCTGAGTTTCTTTCGGTGTTTCTTCTCTGAGTAGTCAAATAGTGAAACTCCGAACTATTTTACTTAAAAAAAATTACGTGTTTGTGAAAACCTATTTACGAAAATAAATATCATTTATCATCATTTATCATTTATAATGATTATTTCATGACAAAATAACATTCAATGGGATTTAATTAACTTAGAGGGTTAGATGGGTGACGTTAATTATTATAACTCAGATAAACAAGCATACAACCTGACACTGAATGGCATATATTACAAAAAACAAGACAATTTAAATTTCGCAGGCTACACTACCTTTTTTTACGCCATGTTTTGTTTAAAGAAAAATAATTAATCATCTACCTACTTACATACAAATAAAAACTAAAAATTATAAAATAAAAACTAACCGGTGTAAAATAACACTAAATTAGGAAGTCTGTGGCTTTGGTAGTCTTGTCTCATTCATGATTGGCCACCGACTTCCGAATTTAGAGTCATTTTTTTTTATTATTTGCTTTATTCATAAATTAACACAAAACATGTTTACAAAAATTCTGCCAAACTGCATAACAGTTTGTCGGCAGTTGTTCTGTTTAACAATATATTTTATACCGGTTAGTGTTTTTTTGAAGTTGGTTATATTTTTTGTCAAAAAATTTTTATTCGACGAGGTCTGTGAGCCACGAGTGTCACTTAAATTCTGACGTATTGCTCCTGGCTGGAGGCTTTGTGTATTGAGGTCGTCCATAGGTTTGACCGGTTAAACAGATTCACCCTTCAGTAGGGTGCACTGCAAGACACCCTCTAAAAAAACCAGTGCTAAAGTCGGAGTCAATAGCGGTAGAGTTGCTCTTCCGAACCTCTAAAGGGAAACCCCGAAAGGAATAGAGTTGTATGAACACATCGCCACTGGTAGATATCTACCAGTTGTCTGTTGTATCTGTCAGTCTGTCGATTCTTCAATACACAAAACACTAACAGGTGAAAAATAACTCCAGTTTCTCCAGTCTTTGGTGGTTTTGTTTCGTTCATTATTGGCCACCGACTTCCGGAACTGGAGTTAGTTTTCACCTGTTAGTGTTTTTTTAAGAAGTCGGTTGTTTTTTTTGTTTTGTAAAAAAGCGTTTATATTGCAATTTTTAGTTTCTTCGTATGTATGTAAAGAAACTCTTTCAAAACTTGAAAGAATCATTGAAATTCGTTAACAATTGCTAAAGAAGTTCTATCTAAACATTAATCTGTACATCTTTGCCGGGCCCCTTTTAAAATAGAAGGGCGTAATGTTATGTTATGGAAATACAAAAGCTCAGCAAAAAAAATTACAACCGAATTGTGAACCTCCTCCTTTTTTGAAGTCGGTTAAAAATCCGTTTCTCCATTGGTTTCTACGGTGCTCATGCTACGCGTGCTAATAGTAAACTAATAATAACTTTATCTGAATCAAATGCATACAGTTATTGTGGAAATACTATAAGTAGGTATTCTCAATATAATCTAACAAATAAATATCTACCATTATACATTTTCCGTATTTACAAAACACTTTAGCGAACGACGCTATGTATTGTGTCAGTATGTTTGTTTACACGACGTGTCTCAGAAACATACAGGGTGGAATGCTTCAATGCACCACCAGATACTATTTTAAATTCAGTGCCTGGGTAACCAGTGATAGCTTAGCGATGTAATCGGCGAACTATTAAGTCACAAGTCTCGAGTTCGAACCCCGGACCTCTAACTTTTCGGATTCACGTGCGTACCTATTGTATAATTATCACTTGCTTCGAAAACGGTGAAGGTAAGCATCGTGAAAGTCTGAGAGATATTTTTCGACGTCATGTAAAACCAAGTTACGTCGATAAGTCACCTTATGAAAGAGAGAAGAAGAAATAGATATCTGTCATAAATACATTAAGGTATACAGGGTGTAACGGAAAGGGTATATACATCCAAAGGGCACGGATTCTCTTGGTGATAAGAAATGACATGGCAACGTTTTTATACATATACATCCATAATTGTAAAGTTGAGCCCGCCCGCGCCGTCGCGCCTTCGTCGGTTAGGCAGAGCCCGATAGGTCTGTACTAGGGGCGCAGAACCCGAGATAGATATACTTGAACCTTGCCGGACAGGATTATGACCCTCATAGTGCGGTGACACGTTTGTTATGATTTTGCATTTAATAAACTGTCGATATTAAATAATATCGTGAAGTTTCAAAGTTATTAGTTGGGAGCTGAAATTTTGAAGAAAGACTCGTTATTAAATACTCTATTCACCCTGTTTGTATGTATATACCCTTTCCGTTACATCCTGTATAGGTATAAGGTATTCACACTACTAAGTCAATAACTCACTATTATGCGTTTCAAATGAGAATAGGAATGACTTTGCGCCATGTTGGGATGTCATAGCTGTCAATTCGAATAAATTGGGTAAGATCAGCAAAACAAGGTTTTTTTCTAAATATAATTCATTTACGAATTACGAACGAAAAATTTTCTAAATTCTACTGTCAAAGTATTTGTTTACATTGGAGATAATCTCTCGAGCCCTCCCATGCAAAACAGCGCCTCGTTCACACATTTCCGAGCAGTCAGGGAGATGAAAACAAAAACAAATATCGACAACAACAACAAACAACCGTGTAACAAATAGAATTAATAAAAAAAACGTAAGCACTCCACATGACTAATTAATTTAAGACGTTTTTCATTTTGACAAATTTTGACTCGGTAAAACAAAAAAAAAAACAAAAAAATAGATACGCGATAAGAGTTTCGTTGCAGGCCGTACTTTTTAAGCGACATTTATGACAGATAGAGGTCATTGACGTTCCATTCTTACCTATTAGATGATAAGAATAGTTGGTCGCTTTGTTGAACGCAAGACACTTATGTTCTTTCACTGAAATTAATTTATTACTAGTTGAAACTTATTGTTTGTGTGTGCCACTCTTCATTTTCATTTTTATTATATTTTTTTTGTTGACATAATCTTCTCAGTACATTGTATTAAATGAGATGTATTTGCGTTATGTGGTGAACTAGAGACTCCTATTTATTGGTTAATTTTTACTTAAATAACCGGTAGCAAGTTCGTCATGCTCCCTCAGATGTTACTACTTGTGGTAGCGTCGAGGGTCGGGTTACCACCTTCCCTCTAATATGGCGAGGGGGGTAATGGCTGATCTTTGCGTTATGCTCGTGAACGGGTGCTGCTTGTGGTAACTGGTCGTCTTGCTGGCTTTGGTTTTGCTGTTGTTTTAACTATTACCTGTTTTTTTTTTATTTGTTTTATTTAACTTTCACAGTTCTAGTTTATCATTTTGTTACATTGTGTTCTGCAGATCTATGGATTTAATCCAACTCTGCACATGCAAGCTGGCACACCCTTTTTACCTGGAGGATTCTTATTAGTCAGTTGCTTTTGCTTGAGTTAAGTTAGTTTTATTGTCGGTAGCTATATATATTACTGGTATTCTGTATGTTGAGTGTGCTAGCTAACATGTAGTGAATAACTAATTTTAATTATTTTGTAATTATAACTAATTGTACTGTGTAAATTCAAGTTCTTCTAACTTATCAGACAGATGTGTTGCTGGGGAGTTTGTTCCGCCACTTCTTCTTCCCAGCACAAACACTAGGAAGTGGCGAAGGGTGGGCTTTTTGGGGGACTGTCTTCTGTAATTTCGACGTTCAAAAAGTGCTGATCCTCAGCCTAATTTGAATAAATGACTTTTGATTTTGATTTGATTTGATTTGATTTGATTTGATTTATTTGAAACGCATAGTAAAATCAACTATTGGTTATTTAGTGCAAGATGTTATCGACTTATACCTAGTTTCTACTTATAACAATTTAACGGTGATCCCTGCTTCCTGTAGACAATAATATAATTTAAAAGTAATTCTAAATGTTGTACGGGACCCGCTAAAATCGACTAACGACAATTCCACAACTTTCACACAATGCTATCTTGTCAAATACTAAGCAGAGCTTGTGCTATAAACATACTTATATTTCTAAAAAACATACATATTTATTACAGACTAGCGGACGTCATGCCGTTCGTTTCACCCGCGTAGTTCCCGTTCCCGTAGGAATACAAAGATAAAAAGTAGCCTATGTCACCCGGGGACAGTGTAGCTTCCCAACGGTAAAAGATTTTTCAAATCGGTCCAGTAGTTTCGGAGCCTATTCAATGCAAACAAACAAACAAACAATCAAATCCGTCCTATTTATAATATTAGTAGGTATAGATAAAATAAAATACCACAACTTTCACACAACGCCATGTAGTCCCAAGCTAAGCAGAGCTTGTATTATGGGTATCTACTAAACAGCTGATAAACATACTACTTAAACTTATATTTCTAAATACTTACACAAATAATATTATTGATAACTTACACCCAGATAGAAGAAAATAGACAAAGACAAATTATATAGATTTTAAAATTAATTTAAATAAATAAAACTTACGTCACCATTATTTTTAGGTCATCATTACTCATTCTTAACCTTCAGTTCACAATATTATACTAAGTACTAGTTTTCCGATGACCGCATCCAAAATGGCGGTAAAAATAACACCACACCACAAATATTAAATGTTGTCGTCTTATTGTTGCAACATTGTGATCTCAATCATATTGCTTTGAAATTATGTTTCATTTTTCCATACCTTTCCATAAGTTCCCGACCACAACCGTCGGGCAGTAGTTAGCCCACCAGACACAACACCCGTCTGGTCGGAGGATCCTACCTTTTCAATGGTGGATGAGGAACTTGTCACCCTGTTCCTCATACCTCCAAACTATTTTTAACCAACTTCAAAAAAAGGAGGAGGTTCTCAATTCGACTGCATGTTTTTTTTTAAGATACTATTTTATCTATGGTTAAATGATTACTGCCCAAACGATAATAAACTTAATCTAGAACCTTGGTTAATAACCAAGTAAACGATGTGTTTTCTCGTTCCTAATCCTTAATTTTTAACCGACTTAAAAAAAGGAGGAGGTTCTCAATTCGGTTGTACTTTTTTTTGTTTTTTTTTTAGGGTTTTTTACCTCAGTACTCCGTCATTTATGTACCGAGTTTCAAAATTCTTCTTTTATTTGATAGGGTACACTAACAGATTGGTCCCTTTTGTATCAAAACTCATATCTGAACTCCTCAAAAAATATAGGTACGCACGCACCGATTTTTAAATTTTTTGTAACAAATCAAGCATTTATCTAGAAAGTATCATTTGGTGAAGAAAAAATAATGAAGAAGACAGGCAACGTAACTCTTCAACGCATAACACCAAATCATTCGCAATTGCTATAATCAGATATCTATGCTGAGCTTTTGTATTTCCATAACATAAGATTATGCCCTTCTATTTTAAAAGGGGCGTGGCAGAGATGTACGGATTAATGTTTAGATAGAACTTCTTTAGCAATTGTTAACCAATTTCAATCTTTCAAGTTTGAAAGACTTTCTTTACATACGAAGAAACTAAAAATTGCAAAATAAAAACAACAACCGACTTTCTAAAAAAAACACTAACAGGTGAAAAATAACTCAAGTTTCGGAAGTCGGTGGCCAATAACGAACGAAACAAAACCACCAAAGCCACAGACTTGCGTCCCAGCAAACGCACTAAGAAGTGGGGTAGGGTGGACGTCTTGGAGCACTGTATTAAGTATTTTTTGACGTTCCAAAAGAGCTAGTTCTCAGCCTAATTTTGTAGAATGTGTGTGTTTCACTAAGTACCTATTTATAGTCAGTCTTTTCATTGCCAGTCTGGCGTTCGAACTTTGAAGCCAACTGAGAAAGTGGACTTCAAGTTACGGTGACTATCAGACGGGGTACTGTGCGCTTCGTCACATCTCTGCGAGTGCGCGTGACGTCATCCTAAATACACACTGTTGATAGCCAATACGGAACTAGCTGTTTGACAGTTGATCGTTAAACACTTTGCCTAATGATCGTCACTATTATCTGTCAACGCGAAAGCCCTCCTGAAGCCACAACCTTATGCATGAGAGGCAGTCATAGTAACCACTGTACCTAGGTATTCCATTTGCTTTGTATTGTTATCTGACCTCTCTGAAGCCTAATTTAATTCCGTGTACAATCAAAACAATACGCTTCCCGACTTCAAAGAGTTAGTATGCAGTGTTTGTCTCAGTCTGATGTGTTGCCAAGGTGAACACGTGGCTCTCATACAAATTGTATGTAATAATGTTATCATTGCTATAAATGTCATTATGTGGATTATGTCATTGGTCATACATGCTTATGAGGGGCTTCTAATTACTGACTATTTTCTTGAATTTGACAATTTATTATTGTTTTGAGTAGAAACCTATTTACTTTTTTTGAACTATACCCGTCTTATTATAAAACGTGGTCTTAAAAAAGTACCGTGTTTAGTACTAGGTTTAAACCATGAACTTGAATAATTGTTATTACAAAACGAAGTTTATCGCTAGTCCTAGAACTATCTATGGTACCAAAGTTAGACCATCGTGACCCCTAGTTTTACTATGGTACTAAATTGTTAGACGTCAAATTCTTAATTTTGAATTTAGCTTTCGGAAAGTATTATTTTGTGATTTTAACTAAAAATGGATATTGATATGATTGATTTGGAAGATTTGGAGGTGTTGGATACACTTGTGAGTTCCCGGGGACCCAACAGAGTTCGTCAGCGACGAAATCCATTTGATTTACCCGACGAAGATTTTCGGTATAAATATAGATTTACGAAACGTTTTGGCGAAAGGATTGTCGATTTACTACGTGAGGATGTACCCAAGTACAGAAGCAGAACAAAGATACAACCGGAGCCATATCCGTACACGGAACACTGTAGAAAGATGCTTCGGTCTGTGGAAGCAACGTTTCCGCTGCCTACTAAGAGGCTTATATGGGGACATTGAAACAGCTAGGAAGACAATTGTAGCATGTGCAGTCCTTCATAACATAGCTATAGACATGCGGGAAGAACTATTTCCTGGTGATGACAGCAATGACCAATCCTCTAGGGATTTAATACCATTGCAGCCAGTTCCAAATTCACTACGAGGGAATATTAGAAGAAGGCAGTTTATTGAAACTCACTTTAATTAAAATAACATTTATTATATAATAACATTTCTTTTTTATGACATTACCATACGAGTAGGTACCTATGTTAAAACGTATACTTATACGAATGCTAAAATAAAAGATGAATATCCTATTTTTATACAGATAAGTATTAATAAATCAAACATAGATAGTAACTATTATTTTTAATAACAGGCCAAAATTTGTCTTAAAATACTAATGACTATTATTTTTTTTTATTATTATTGATAGGCACGCGTTTGACCACTATCTCATCTGATGATAAGCGATGATGTGATCGTCGATGAAGCACGCTTGCCTAGAAGCAGCCTGTTCACTCTTGACTTGAAGACCCCTGTTATAGCTATCAGGAAACACCGACTCCGGCAGGGAATTCCACTCTTTAGCTGTTCGCACAATGAATGTGTTTCCAAAGCGTTTAGTACGTATGGTTAGGATATCTACCATGTACCGGTGGCGCAGCGCCGTAAGTCTGGTGGTCCGATGATGAAAAGGACTTGGTGGAATTAAATCGTGCAATTCCGATGCACACTCTCCGAAATATAACCAATAGAAAACCGACAGGCTAGCAACTCGGCGTCGATGCTCAAGCAAGACTTTGAAGTTTTGACTAAACGTGTGCATCATCTTTTTTTCTTTGGCTGTTCCATTTTCTTAATACACGGCGTACACACGATCTAACATTATTTTAACATTATTATTTTAGTATCATAACATTACTCGAATGACGCGCGCTGCCAAGTTCACTTCGTTATACGTGTTAGTTATAGTTGTTCCAAACCAGAACAATTTAATTGTGAACATGCATTAAAAAAAAATAAAGTTGGATCATTATTATTTTTTTACCTTTAAATAGCAAAACTTTATATTTCACCACTACAAATAGCAATTTATTAAATATTTTTTCTTTCAATTACGTAACAATATTTTGTAAAAAGGAACGGCGCGTAGAACGCTGAACGAATGATTGAATAGTTTCAATATTTTGTTGCTTATAATCTGTGGATAATATTTAGACCAGGGACTATCTTTGGTACTAAGTAGTCCTTTGTTGGTCTACGATTTATAATACGAATGAAAGAATTAACGTTAGTACCGTAACAAACCTAGACCTTTAAGTCCTGGTTTAAACCTAGTACTTACGGAAGTTTTTATAATAAGACGGCAAGTCTAAGTTACTTTTTATAATATCAGCTATCTGCTAGTGACAGTCCCGTCAAAATCGGTCCACAAGTTACGGAGACTACCTCGAACAAACAGACAGAAAATTTTTTTTTTTTTTCTTCATTCAAATGGGAGTGGAAAAATATTGAATTTAGGCTTAGATAATAGGCTTCTTATGGGTAAGCTCGTTCCATCGTCGACCTCATCTCTGACCGCAGGACAAGATTGAGGTCAAGAGTAGACCCATTATATACTTATATAAAAAAAAAAAAAAACAAATGGTTGGAACATTTCTGCCGATTACAGAAAAAATACCTAATCCTCTGATATTGTAGACTATTGTCAATTGAAGAATCTACACGTTTCTTCTGTTCATTCTTGACATTGTTGTGCTTAAACTAAAAGAAATTATCTTACAATCTGTCAATTTTTCGATTCTTGTTCGATGCTACGCTTGTAGGACCTCATACTTTGTGGCCTTCTCTGTATAAGAAGAGATCTCTGGTCTGCACTGGGATAATAAGAAGCTAGCAAGTATTAATATTATTACGTCTAGATTGTAGACAAGAAGTCTAGTCTTACTATTGCATAGACAATAGAATTGCATCGTGTGTCGCCTACTTATGTAAGTACGTAGTTACAAATCTACTGTTTTTATTCCACTTAATTAATAATACTTACTTAACTTCATAGTACTCGTATTAATTATCTCGCAGATAGTATAAGGAAACACTGTTATGTTGTCACAAATCAAATCAGAAGTAATTGATTCATTTTTTTTTTTTTGTTTTTGATAGGCACGCGTTTGACCACTATCTCACCTGATGGTAAGCGATGATGTGGTCGACGATGAAGCACGCTTGTCTAGAAGTAACCTGTTCACTCTTGACTTGAAGACCCCTAGGTTGTAGCTATCAGGAAACACCGACACCGGCAGGGAATTCCACTCCTAAGCTGTAAATTCAATGAAGGTGTTCCGAAATTTATCAGACAGAATCAGACTGAGGATCAGCACTCTAATTATGAAAATTATTTAAGACAGTCCCGTAAAACGTCCGCCCTTCGCCACTACCTAGAGTTTTTCTGAAAATAAGAAGTGGTGCGACAAACTCCCCAGCAAGAGCAACACGTCTGTCTGATAAGTTGAAATAACTAGAATACAGTTTAATTAATTAACATTAGAAATCAAACATTAAAATTAAATCCTTTTCTATCACACACATATTATTGAAACACTAAACCCAAACCCATCCAATTGTTGGCATCATAGCTGTCTGTCTGCCTTGGGCCGGTCAACTTATGTTTGCCTGGTAAATAATTTAGACAGTCGATATATAACTAGACTGGCCTGTTGGTCTAGTAGTTAGTGACCCTGACTGCTATGCCGGAGTTCGTGGGTTCGATTCCCACCCAGGACAAATGTTTGTGTGATGAGCACGATCTTGTTCTGTGTCTAGGTGTAATGTATCTATAATATGTATGTATTTAGAAGTATATAAGTATGTTTATCAGCTGTTTAGTACCCATAACACAAGCTCTCAAGCTTAACTTGGGACTAAATGGCGTTGTGTGAAAAGTTGTGGAATATTTATTTATTTATTTGTTCTGTGTCTAGGTGTAATGTATCTATAATATGTATGTATTTAGAAGTATATAAGTATGTTTATCAGCTGTTTAGTACCCATAACACAAGCTCTTAGCTTAGCTTGGGACTAGATGTGTGAAAAATGAATATTCCACATTTCAAAAAGAAAAAACTGGCTATCGATATCTTTCTTACCCTTCGCTCTCTAATTTGAATCATGGTTGCGCGTCGAGGAATAAAAATATTTTATTTTGTGAGCGCAACTAATGGTTGCGCTTCGAGGAATACCTCCAGATGCAGCTGAATACCAGTTTTCTACATGGAACGACCGCCACAACCCAGTAACTGGGGAACACGGTTTCCCCCAGTTTGGCTGGTTGTAATTTTATTATAATTTTTCTGTCATTAAAAAAAAATACAAAGAAAGATGATGAGAGTATTTTTTACCCTCTCGTAAAACCGACACCCTGAATTAGCAAAGTATAGTCAACATTTCAGTTTTTACGCCAAAGAAGTATATACAGGGTGTAACGGAAAGGGTATATACATCCGAAGGGCACGGATTCTCTTGGTGATAAGAAACGACATGGCAACGTTTTTATACATATACATACATAATTGTAAAGTTGAGCCCGCCCGCGCCGTCGCGCCTTCGTCGGTTAGGCAGAGCCCGATAGGTCTGTACTAGGCGCGCAGAACCCGAGATAGATATACTTGAACCTTGCCGGACAGGATTATGACCCTCATAGTGCGGTGACACGTCTGTTATGATTTTGCATTTAATAAACTGTCGATATTAAATAATATCGTGAAGTTTCAAAGTTATTAGTTGGGAGCTGAAATTTTGAGGAAAGACTCGTTATTAAATACTCTATTCACCCTGTTTGTATGTATATACCCTTTCCGTTACACCCTGTATATACAGGCTGTTTTTGAAATCATGGGCAACATTTTCACAGGTTGTTTTACCCATGAATATGATCAACTTTCATTATGAGACCAACTCGGAAATTGCGAAAAAAAATCAGCTGTTTCTACATTTTTAACCGACTTCAAAAAAATTAGAAGGTTCTCAATTCGGCGGTATGTTTTTTTTTTTTTTTTGTGTTTGTTACGCGATTACTCCGCCATTTATGGACCGATTTTCAAAATTCTTTTTTTATTTGATAGGGTATACTAACATATTGGTCCCATTTGTATCAAAACTCATATCTGATGAGGGATCTTCGAGAAATTGAGGGAACTCCTCAAAAAATATAGGCACAAACGCACCGATTTCAACATTTCTGAAGTCTGTGGCCTTGGTGGTTTTATTTCGTTCATTATTGGCCACAATGGCCACCGACTTCCGAGACTGGAATTATTTTTCACCTGTTAGTGTTTTTTAAGAAGTCTGTTGTTTATTTTTGTAAAAAAGTTTTTAGTCGATTAGGTATTAAGCTGTTGTATGCAAAAGCTGCTTTTTTTCGCAATTTCCGATTTGGTCCCATAATGAAAGTTGATCATATTCATGGGTAGAACAGCCTGTGAAAATGATGCCCACGATTTCAAAAACACCCTGTATATGTTTATCCAACGCGTATAAATAAATAGACTCTCTTTTTTTTTCAAGAGTTCCGTATAGGGAACGCCCCAAATTAGCCGTAACTTAGTGCAACGCTTAATTAATTAGATTACAATCTAATCAGCTGGGTGACAATAATCAGACAATTAATATTCGAAAAGTCTTATAAAACACACATTACATTGAAGGTTATGTATATAACTTGAGCATTGGTTGCGCAAGCGAGCCGTTAATGAATTTTAATTACCAGCAATTAATCTATAGAGGTTTAGGCTATGAATGTGGTGGATTACTTGCATCGGATACTGATGATAAGAATCTGAAAAAATTGAGGTTAGAGATACAATTTCTTTCTTTTGCCTATTTTTTCCCCACTACGTTGGGGTCGGCTTCCAGTTTAACCGGGTGCAGCGGATTACCAGTTTTTTAAAATCAAAATCAAAATCAAAAGTCTTTATTCAAACTAGGCTGAGAATCAGCACTTTTTGAACGTCAAAAAAATACATAAAGACAGTCCCCCAAAAACGGCCCACCCTTCGCCACTTCCTAGTGTTTTTGCTGGGAAGAAGAAGTGGCGGAACAAACTCCCCAGCAACACATCTGTCTGATTCGTTTGAAGAACTAGGTACACAAAGAATCTATACAATGAAATGCTCAATAAATAGCACTTATGTTTATACACATTGTAAAACATTACATTTCAGAATGATTGTCACGTGTTAGCTAGCACACTCCAATATAAAGAGATTAAGAGAAAAAAAAAGGTAAATTCATATTAACATTGAAATCTAAATTCAAGCAAAACAACTACAAAACTGAAAAATACAACAGCCTCCAGGTATAAAAGGCGTACCCGCTTACATGTGCAATGCTGACTTATGTTCATAAGGCAGTGACCCTAAATTTAAAATGATAATCAAGGACTTGTATTCTGCTTATATTCTTAGGGCTGTGACTCTAAATTTAAAATGATAATTTACACGGACTGCCTGTCAGACCTCCACAACCCAGTTACTGGGTAACACGATACCCCTTGGTTAAATTGGTTGTCAGATTTTCGGGCTGTACCGACTGTCACAGATCTACAAATGACAGCCGGGACCGGCTTTGCCTGCTCTCCGAGGCACGGAGGAGTCTTGATATTTTTAAGGCAAATGTAAGTGGAAACGCCGCCCTAGAAGGACATACATAGACCTTATTGGTGAGGTTCTTCAGAAAAGTCAGGTGCGTAGGTAATACTCGCAATCGTCATGTGTGTATGACTTCACGTATGAACATAAATGAAGCAAAAGAAGTATGTAAGAATCGTTGCAGATGGCGCTCTTTAGCCTCTCTCTACACCCATGGGAAAAAGGCGTGAGTTTATGTATGGTGAGGTTCTTCATTAAGGTCAGGTGCGTAGTACTCGCAAACGGCGTGTGTGCATGACAACATGTATGAATGTAAACGAAGCAAAAGAAGTATGTAAGAATCGTAGAAGATAGCGCTATGTAGTTTCTGCCTACCCCCATGGGAAAAGGCGTGAGTTTATGTATGTGTGTAATGTCAAAAAGGTGTAGACGGGTTACTCAAAGAATATTCGATCTCCAAAAACGGTACACACTAACGCACTCACACGTCCGTTGGGGCGCGACGCCAGAGCCATACTGAGGTGAAGTGTAGCTAGTTAGCCACATTTTAACGTGTCACTTGCCGAGTGCTTATAACCTATGTACCCCTTTTTACTTAAAATATCATTGGTGTATGTATTATGTTTTGTTGACAAGGAAACCAGTTTCTTTGCCTAATTAAGTCATTGTCCGTACCGTAATGAATTTAAAATTTGTAAGTATTTGCACGTAAAGCTAATATGTTCATGTCTCTAGCTGTTGCATGTAGGGTTGTCAGGCCTCAAGTTTAAAATTCCGAACACAGATATTATATTTAATCGGTCATTTTGACTTAAAAGCTTAACACACTGGTTTATTATGAAAATGAATATGTATTTGTATATAATAGGTATGTAATGTATGTAATGAGTATGTGTGTTTGTAAGTGTATTGTTACAACACTGTGACTGATGTTACTTGTTTTAAATAAATTATTTATATTAATATTATAAAAATGAGAAAGTAACTCTGTTTGTCTGTAAGTTTGTCGACTTTTCACGACTAAACACCTGAACGGAACGTAATGAAATTTGACATGGAGATAGATCATATCACCTCAATATGGGTATTAAATGAAAGGGCTTGACTGATAGAATACTAGGTTACACTGTGATTAATTTGAAATCCAAAATGGCCGCCATCATAATATGGCAAATCACAATTTTATTCACATTACTAGTAGGCTTGTTAACTCCTCCAACTAAGTCAAATATGCTTGTCTATGGGTTCATCTCAATAGTGCAAAGGGTGGGTTTCCAGCCCTTGGGCTATTGCCGCTTTTTATGTGTTAACGGTTTTTATTTTATTTAAACTTTATTTGTATTTTACCGGAAGATGATTACAAGCTAAGCGTTTGACAACCCTAGCCGTGTGAGTATATAAGTCAGTAGGCAAAGAAACGCTTTAAGTCTCCACTAGTATAATAAAACTCGAAGAGTTTGTTTGTCTATAGGTACTTATTTAAGTGCTCTTATCTCTAGAAGTATAAGCATGACTTTTTTTATAAGTGACACTGCTTAAAACTGACACTGGATCTCAGACAACAGGTTAGTCACTAACCTCACGATAAGAGAAAGGGAGTGTATGGAGGTGTGTGGTGTTGTGTTGGGGTGAGTGAGAAGTTGCGTGAGGCGTGTAGGAGAGTAAATGTTTGTTAAGTACCAGGCCAATTTCAACAGCTCTTTTATTTATTTATTAAAACTTTATGCACTAGTATAAACAATCTGAACAAAGGCGGACTTAATGCCAAAGGCATTTTCTACCTGCCTACCTTACCTTACCGGCGCGCAGGCGTGTGTATGACGACATGTATAAATGTAAACAAAGCAAAAGAAGTATGTAAGAATCGTAGCATATGGCGCTCTGTAGTTTATGGTTACCTATGGGAAAAAGCCAGACATCTACCAATACCTACTTACTACTACTACTTTTTTATTAAGCGAATCTCTGATGTGATCTTATCTAAGCCTTTTGTATTTTATACTTCGAATTAGAATGACAAATATATACATATAACCTAACCTAACTAATCATACGCTATCGTATAGCGAACCTAACTACCGAACCTAACTACCTTACTGAAATGCATTGATTATGAAAGATACGAAATACATAATTTTAAAGTGATCTACTGTGATGCGTGTCTCTATGGTGGGTGCTTACAATACTAGAGGAGGTAGTTGTATTTAAAATAGTAGTAGTAGGAAGTAATAATTTAACCCAATTGAATAAGGATAATATTTTTGTGTTCACCAAAAATCTAATGGTACATCTATGTATGCATTTCTAAAATATTGATCTTAAACCCGTTTAATTGTTTTACTATAATTAAACTACTCGGCCAACAAAATATGATACATCAAACAAATTCCAAATTAACACCAAGATGTAACACTTTTTTATTGTAGTGCGCTGCAAATATTCTATTGTAACAATAACTATTTTATTCTTCCCCGTAAAATACTGATCGTGCACCAAATATTCCGTTGACGGTGGAGGGAAATGATGTGGAAGGGATCCATAGGTTAGGTTAGGTTAGAACTGTGACCTACCTACTACACGAGACTATAGAATTTTTAACTTTCAAGACGTTAATTAAATCCTGGCACTAGTCTTGTTTAGCAATTTGTGTAAGCTAAGGTGTTCATGAGTTTAGGAAATATGGATATGTATATCGACTTATGAGGCTGACTGTACCTAAGAGTGTATTGATAGCAGATTGTATGTTATCTTATACCTCTACTTACCCCATACAAACTTATTATAGACAAGACATCAATAACAAGATTTTCATCCGATACAAGTGTTCTAGTGGACAAAAGTCTATGGGTTAAAATTAGAACGCTCCTCTCCCGCTCCAATATTGCTCTAATTATTATTCTAGATGGCGTTAACGACTCTTGGGATTACAGTTTTTCTATGACAATTCTTTGCATTTCCTCTCAATAGCATCGTAAATCTCTTTGACTCCATAGAACATCGAATAACACACTTGACGTTGCGTTGTGTGTCCTCAAACTACAGTCTATTCTTTTGTCCATAGAATATGGCGCCCTCTGTGAACATCGCAGAGTACTATGCCGGGAAAACTTTGTTCATCACCGGAGCGACAGGATTCATGGGCAAGGTGATGGTGGAGAAACTTCTCAGATGCTGTCCAGATGTCAAGAAGATGTACCTTCTCATGAGACCGAAGAAAGGACACAGCAGTAAAGAGCGATTGGACGACTTGTTAAGTTTTCGGGTGAGTGGCGCCATCTAGTAACCAGTAGCGGAACTGTTAAGATTAATTTTAATTTCATTTTGTATGCGACGTGTGATTTTCAAATTTTATAAGAATAAAATAAGAAGTTTTTATTTGTATTGAATGTAGGTATAACAATAAGGTGTTCACAAAGTTCAAGAGTCCTTGTACATTCTGCCTTTCGGCATACAAATATTTTTATATAGACACAAGTACATACTTAAAACATTACACACATAGCTAGCTTATAATAATTATAGCTTATAATAATTATGCTGTCCTTAATGCAAATAAATCTCCTAATACGCTGTTTTTAAGAAACGTACCTCGAAAGGTAAAAAAAAGAACCCTTATAAGATCCTCCTGTCCGTGTGTCACCACTGATTTTTTCAGGAATGGGTTGACCTAGCGAATTGAAATGTATATCGGATACTGACGTATACTAATATACGGATATTAGGTATATAAAAATCAAGGTTCTTTGTTATCTCGATAAAAAGATACAAGCAAATTCAGATTTTCGCGACAACTTATAAGTATACCTTAATTTTTTTTCGGAATTTTCCCTTTACAAAGTCTTGTTTTTAGCCAAATTTAACAATTTTAGGTCAACCGGAAGTACTCTATAGGTTTTGGCTCGAAAACTTTTTATATGTAGTCCTAGTTCCCGTTGACCTAGAATCACGAAATTTGACAAAAAGCAAGGCTTACAGCACAAATGAAGAAAAAAAAACAAAAAAATTAAAGGGTACCACAGTCGACGCCAATTAAGACAGTCCTCTAAGTTTTATAATATGGCTCCTCATACAATGTAGAAGGCTAGCGTAACTGGTACCTGCTTTGTACGGAACCCTCGGTATGCAAGTCCGACTTGCATTTGCTACTTACATACACCCTTTGCCGTATACCACTACATACTTCTAACAGAAATTTAAAACATTCCAGGTGTTCGATCGTCTGAAAGCTGAGAATCCGAAGCTGTTCGACAAGTTGCAAGTGGTCGCTGGAGACATACTGTCCGAGGACCTGGGAGTCTCCGACGAGGACCGCGCACTCATTCAGAACGAGGCACAGATCATATTCCATTGTGCTGCTTGCGTCAGGTTGGTACCACTAAGTTGACAGATGGATAAATTATATTTATCTATGCTCTAAATATTTTGTTAGGAAGTGTGTATGTTATCTTATCCTATTTCAAAATTAGTACCAGACATGGCTTATTACACTATTCAATCTGTGGGAAACCTAACTAGGAAATCGGTAAGATAAGATAAGATGAGATAAGATCATTTATTTGTTCAATACAATAAGTATACACACATGGCATGCAAGATGTTACATAAAATTATACTTAGGACAGTTAGGTTTTGCCTTAACGGCGTACAAATATTTTTTTGACGGTTTTATCCATTATTCAGATTTAGCCTTATATTTAGGGTAGATGTAAATAATCGCAGTTAACACGGACTGGATCCGATTTAGGGTAAAATAGAGGTTTAGACAGCTCAACTCATCTTCACATCACCTACATTATCACTTGGTACCTTTTACATAATAACTAGTAGGTACTGCAGTTCAGCCAGAATTCTAGACAACTACTAAACTAAATCTTGCCAGACCATGTTCCAAAAGTTAATATAACTCCAATTATGTTCCAGATTCGACATGTTTCTTCGCGACGCTGTCAAAATGAATACAGCGGGAACTAAGAAGGTCCTGAAACTTGCTGAAGGAGTCAAAAACTTGGAGGTGAGAAACTTCTTGACAACACAAAGAATTTTCTTAGGTAATAATGCAAATGATGATGATGGAGGTGTCTCTTAAAGCACAATACTCTCTGGCCTCCGACTGGAACGTAAGACGCACCCTGGCAATCATCTTCTGTCGATTGGGTACTCCTTTCACCGCAATGGCAAATTCAAGCTCAATTTTTACTTGACTACGGTGAAGCAAAAAGGAGGGTCATAATTTTGACCGTGATATATGTTAATATGCTTGTTCGTCTGTTTCCTTATAACTTACAAATTTCTTATCACAATTTGGCAACTAAGGTATCGTTGTAATCGTCTTGCTGGTTATTGGCCATGTGACATCACATTAAACTAACGGGGCGCTAGAGATGATAAAGTAATGAGCTAAGAAAAATGTAATGATGTCGTGTTGGGTTTCAAATGAAAGGCCTTAAATATCACATTTAAAAGATGCGGAACGAAGCTTGCCTAGGCAGCTAGAATAAAATAATATACTAGCTGCCTAGGCATTTATTGAATTTATTTAGTCTTTATTAGTTGTACGTCTTATTCTCAGACCTACTGAATAAACACACAAAATTTCATTAGAATCGGTTAATCCGTTTAGAGGAGTTTTGTATCAAACTTTGAAACGAGAATTTCATATGTTAGAAAAAATATAATATTTGCCATCGACACAGTAAGAAGAAGGATAGGATTATGGTCATTGGGCTGGAAGGGTTTTAGTGTGGCGACCAAATACTAGAAGATACGGCCTTTGGACCACTTTGCGAGCTATCTTTGCTTAACAACATCGATTCATTGTATCTCCATAATGAAATTGCATTTGTTTAAATGAAAATCAATCCAATCTAGTTCTATCCTTAGGTCCTTATACCTGCAACCCAGTTCCTTTATAATGAACGCCGACTCATCAATTGCTTTTTGCTTTTCCAGGCCTTTGTCCACGTATCGACCTCATACTGCCGCTGTGAGTTGGACCTCTTTGAAGAGAAGCTGTACCCATCTAAGCATCGGCCGGAGCATGTGATGCACAGCGTCGGCTGGATGGACGACGAGCTGTTGGGACATATGCAGCCCAAGTAATTATTTATGATTATTATTATTAACTTTCAACGTAAGTTAACTGGTTTTGCTTTGACTAACGCACCTATTGGGCGCATGTGGTTACGTATAGAACTCAAACTATGAGAACTTGGAAGTGCCCAGCCAACCTGACGTCAGACAGAATGGCTGACCACTTTATTTTTTTGATATATTTCTTTACGCAAAGCTAGCAAATATTTCACTACAGCCTGCGTAGCATGAACACATAGAACACAGAAGAAACGGCCTTTGTCTACAGACGAATCGGCAAAGTGACAGATTATATAGACAGGAACCTCAATCTGTCAAATTTCTTTCAATACACCTGCCTGCGTAGCATGAACACTTAATTTCTTTTCTTCCGCGACACGACAAAGACCGTTTCTTCGGTGTTCATGCTACGCAGGCAGGTAGTAAATAGGTAGTAAATTGTGCTCATGGTCTCAAGGATATATCTCGTTTGGTCCAGTCATCCCGACAGTCACACCGCATCTCCGTACGGGGGTGCAACAAACGCGACGGTAACGAGTTCGTCGGCAGTGTGATAACTTCCTTAATCGCAAAAATTGAGCACAAATGTAATATCCTACTAATTTAACATGCAATGTATTTCTTCTTTTTGACTGAGTAAATAATTTATTCTTACTAATTAGCCACAAGCCCTTTTACAATATATTTATTTATTTTCCAGGATAATTGAGCCTCAGCCCAACACGTACGCGTACACAAAGTCTCTTACCGAGGATCTAGTGTCGCAGTACGAGGGGAGGTTCCCCATAGTGATCGCACGGCCATCTATCGGTGAGTAGCGGTACTAATGGAACGTTAAAACATGGCGCTGGCAGTTTAGCGCCCCAAAAACAAAATGGTTTCATAATTGCTGTCTCTTACTAATAAGAGGAGGTAGAAAGAGTATTTTTTATTTTATTTTTTATTTATTTGGGAAAATAAACGGTTAAACATTACAATATATAACACTATGTAACTAAAACTAAAAAAAGAAATACAAATGTATAACCAACAACATTTTCCACATAATATAAAACAGTTATACAGAAATATAACGGAATGCGATAAAAGTAGGTAAAATACAGAGTATGGTTAAAAAGATAAAACCAAACTGAAACTTATACAAGTATAAATGATCAAACGAGAAATAAGATAGTTATCAGATTCATTTTAGAATAGAAAGTAAGTTTTCAGGATAACTGCATACTTAAATCAGTTAAAATTTTATACACAATACTTCTAAATTTACCAGCAGAAACAGCAAAGATATAGACTAGTAACTGTTTTAATAAAGAAATAGGTTACATAGAAATTATTATTGTTAATGGTTTAACCACTCGTATGACGTAATTATAGAAACAATTAAAAAGCAATTGTGTCTCGGGTGGATCCACGTTTCCGGCATACCAAAGGTAAAAGAAAAAAAGTGGTGTGTAGGTACAGTCAGCCTCATAAGTCGATATACATATCCATATTTCCTAAACTCATGAACACCTTAGCTTACACAAATTGCTAAACAAGACTAGTGCCAGGATTTAATTAACGTCTTAAAGGTTCAAAATTCACTAGTCTTGTTTAGCAATTTGTGTAAGCTAAGGTGTTCATGAGTTTAGGAAATATGGACATGTGTTATATCGACTTATGAGGCTGACTGTACTTATATCCCTACACGCGTTAGAAGTTATAGGTACTGTGGCGTAAAAACTAAAATGTTGAGTACTAACTTCAGGTCGATTTTTCGTGACATCGATCAAATTTACTCTCATCATTTTTCCCTAATGCGCCAAAAGAAGTATAACTTAAAAAAAAGTTTTTAAGTTCCTTCCAACTTGTAAATGTATAAGATGAGGCCTTTTCCCTACAGTGGGAAAAACAGAGGCTAGTATTATAATTACCACTCACCTGTCTGCTACGCTTTTCTGATGTCTTTATGTTGTACCTATTTGCAGTGGCGGCTGCATACAAGGAGCCTATGCCAGGGTGGGTGGACAATCTTAATGGACCCACGGGACTGTTAGTAGGAGCTGGCAAAGGTACGTAAAAAAAAAACTAGAAATAATGCAATCACACTTTACGCCAAGCGAAAACTGCGAAAACTGTGTTACCCTTGAAACTTTGCGTGTGTTCAAAAGACATGCGAGCACGGTTATTTATTTATTTATTTATTAATAAAGGCTTACCAACTAAGACACATACAGACAATCTTAGAAATAATACAAGTAACAGTCGGTTTAGTGAGATTTGGCACAATTTGGATTTTTTTGTTTTTTTTTTGTGGTTTTGGCAGGAGGAGTGCATGTAGTTATAATAGTCAAATTTCGAGCACAAAGCGACCACCAGTAATAATGTAATTAAGCTGTAGGTCTTTATAAACAGTTGGATCTGTAACATCGTGAGGAAACCTGGACTTATAGTTAATAGACATAAGTTTGAAATCGCTGATCCGCCTTGAGCATGGCAAGCGTGGTGATTAATGCTCGTGTCTTCTCTTTATGAGAAGTGGCATTTGCCTTGCAATGGGACAGTAACAGGCTAATATTATTATTTTTTACAGCGACAACGATAACTCTATTACGTTAACAAAAAACATGTCTTAAGAAATGTTGGCGTCTTCTTCACCTCTGTCGATCTCATTAAAGAATACAGTCGTAATGTTGTGTGATTGATTCCAGGTGTAATTCGTACCATGCACTGCAATGACAGCTACGCAGCTGATGTGGTGCCCGTCGACGTGACAGTCAACGCCTGCATCATCCTGGGATACCTTACTGGTTTAGAGAAGTAAGTTACCCATCAACACGCGTAGCATGACCACCGAAGCAAGTGATAGCAAAGTGGTGTGACCGGATGATTGCCAAAGCATAGGTCTTGAGTTCGAACCCAAGGCACACACCTCTGACTTTTCGGATTCATGTGCGGATTGTATGATTATCACTTGCTTAAAAAACGGTGAAGGAAAACATCGTGAGGAAACCGGCATGCCTGAGAGATATTTCTCAACAGCACGTGATGCCAAGTCGGAGGCCCAGTTAGTTGCTTTGTAAAAATAGTAAGTCTTGTAACGCTAATGTAATAAGCGACATCTATCTCGCCACATACGAACTAACGAATGAGATCCTACATCGCGATGTTAAAGTTATCCGCGCGATTGAACGAATACAAGATCCCGACAACATTCGTTGGGCAGTAGTAGCCCACCAGAGTTCGTATGAGGCGAGATGGATATCGCTTGAAGTAAGCTCACTAGCAATGAGAGTTGTCCATTACGAGTAGTCTTGTTATCACCTCCAACTAAGCTAACTATGCTTGAGTCTGGAGTGGGTTCCGATCAATAGTGCAATGGGTGGGAATCGTACACACGACCACTCGATCGCCAGTCCAAAGTCTTAGCCGTTGAACTATTGCCGCTTTTATTAGATTACTATTATTAATCTTAAAGGCAAAATAGCACTTAATGATCTATAATATAATATATTCGGCGTGTGTGTATGACAACATGTATGAATGTAAACGAAGCAAAAGAAGTATGTAAGAATCGTAGCATATGGCGCTCTGTAGTTTCTACCTACCCCAGCATGGGAAAAAAGGCGTGAGTTTATGTATGTAATATATCTGAAATCTGTATTTTTTACCTTTTTTTCTGTTATTTTCAGACCCAAACGCATCAGCATCTGCAACATCACTCAGTCAGGAATCAATCCGATCACTTGGGGCCAGGCCTTGGATATGGGTACGTAGCATAGTCTATATTTTGGGATAAACGTTGAAAAGAGTATGCCTAGATAGGTTAGAAATAAGGCAGGATTTACCTATTACGCGCAACCCGAGTGAGCAAAGCGAGCGGAGCTACAATAGCATAAATTATAATGTGCCACCAAACTCAACACCTGTCTGGTCAAGGGATCTTCCGTTTTCTATTGAGGACAAGGATCTTTATGATCCTCATATTGTTGCCACTCTTGCTTGTGCCCTGTCAATGGCAATAGACTAGTCTTGGCAAAAAGATCTTAAATATATCTGACATATTTTGGTTGTATCTACGATAATGGTGTATCTTTGCCCCCCTTAAGTTGTAGTGGTGTTAACTTTTCTTCGTTGCAGGTCGCGTTCACGTTCAAGAATTTCCCTTCACCGTCTGCCTGTGGTACCCTGGCGGGTCCCCCAAGAGTTCCTGGATAGCTCACCAGCTGGCGCTCTTTTTCACTCACATGCTGCCAGCTTACTTCGTGGATATGCTCATGTTCCTCATGGGGAAAAAGACTTTGTGAGTTTATCTTACTAATATTATAAATGCGTAAAGTCTGTATGGATGTTACTCATTCATTTCATTTCAACAAGATAATATCTGGACTCCAAGAGAGACCTCTGAGTTTCTTTCAGCATTTCTTCTCAGTGATCAGTTAATTTGGAAATACCGGCGCCGTTTAGTTTAAAATAAAATTATTGACATGTAAGAGTATCTGTAACGATCCAATTTAAAACAATGTAAAACCTCAAACCCTCAAACGGCGAAAATATAAGTTCAACCTTATTGAAAGTTATATAAATATTTGAACCGTTTGGCGTTGTAACACTTAGGCCATGGGGTCCGAGAGACCATCTAATTTTCCGGGACATCGCCAAGCGGCTAGTCGAATCTTCACGTAACCAAAAGGCTGGCCTTTATTTCGGTCAGAGAATCAGCATTGCCATTCAACGTGGCAATGCGTCCAGTGTTTTGAGCACGTTTCCCGTTGACGCGGATGATTTTTTGCCTTTTAATTCTTTTACTTGTCTTTTATAAAGTTATATTTCTTTTGGCGCGTTAGGGTAAAATAATAAGAGTAAATTTTTACGATGCGCTCGCACACCGTCAAGAAAATCCGACACCCTGAAGTTATCTAATAGTCAAAATTATATATTACTTTTGTTCTATTATTAGTGTAGTTTAGAGAAAGGTTTTTATCTTGTTACGCCAAAGAAGTATAACTTACGCGTGTACTTTTATTTTTGGGCATGTACAGACCGTTAAATTACTTTGATAATTTTTCAACTTTATGGCAAACAGAATAAGGTTCATATTCATTTGGGAAAATTTGACACATTGGGGTAACTTGATGTGCTGGCGTCTGTACATAATAGTTGTAGGTTCAATATCAAGATTATTTTGTTGTGAATTACAGAAATAAGTAAGTTATGTTTCTTCCAGCATGATTAAAATCCAGAAGCGCATCAACTACGGCCTGGAAGTTCTGCAATACTACACGACTAAGGAGTGGCACTTCACCAATGACAACTTCGTGGCGCTGCAGACCAGGATCTCGAAGACTGACAACGAGACTTTCTACACTGACATGAAGGTATTGACCACTTCTATTGAGGGGCTTGTGGCTACATAATTAAAAAAGAGCGGGTGCTTAGGACCACACGGCAGAAATAAAAACTTAATTGGCAATCGCAATCAATTTTATACAGGGTTACTTGTAACACATCAAAAACCTCGCAGAACTAGATAACTAGCATCATAAGCAACTACTTTTGTTCCACGACTTTTAAAATTTTATAAATTTCTTTGATTTTATTTTTATACAGAAAAAAAAATTGATTCAATTTCCCGCTTGAATGTTAATAACTCTACGTGCATTGCAGTTTAATTCGCAAGCGCCTGGAACTACGTCGTCCTTTTGTTTATGAGTGAAACATAGACTTACAAATGTCACGACACGCCAGTACAATAAAAACTTAAAATATAATTTTGGTTTCATGTATTGTTTTATGTCCGAACTCGTAGAACAAGAGTTGTTGCTTTTGATGTTCGCTATCTACTCCCTCGAGGTTGCTGGGGCAAGGGCTCGGCAGAGGTGACCTGGCAGTATATCTACATTTCGCCAGTTATAGTTAAGTCATTAAGTAATAAGGGGCGAGCCTATTGCTATCAATATATATTGTTAAACAGTTGTTGGTTAACCTTACTTAAATAAATAAATAAATCAATCGGGCCTAAATCCAGACTCCGGGCGCTACTGAGAATTTCCAGATGAAAAAACTAAATAAGGCGCCGTCCTACTGCCATCGCTCGCGCGATGATGCGATGCGATTTCATCGTGCGATAAAACCGGTCGTGCGATGAAAAACATTTGTCCTCTTACGCTCGTGCGATGATGAGATGTGATTTCATCGTGCCATGAAATCGATTGTGCGATGAGAAAACGTTTGTCCTCGAGCGATGATATCACTTTTGAAATGGCTCTTAGCAGACATGCACAGTTTTTGCTGTCGAGCAATATTTTATTTAATTATAAATAGGTAGTATTATGAGCCACTTCACATTTTTGCGCGAGTATTTAAGATTTCAGTCGCCTAATTTACCGTCTATTTACGTCGCAGATTCGCCTGCATAAGTATATTAGTGTAACTTTTAGAGTGTTGTGTCCGGTGAACTACTTACTACTGCCCGACGGTTTTGTCGGGATCTTGTATACGTTCAAATCGCTCGGATAACTTTAATACCGCGATGTAGGATGTCAGTCATTAGTTCGTATGTGGCGAGATAGATGTCGCTATAAGTGTTCTAATGTCACCTCTTCTTCCAGGACATGGACTGGAGTATGTACATCAGGAACTACATCAAGGGTGCTCGGGAGTATTGCTGCAAGGAAGACCCGTCCACCTTACCCGCAGCCAGGAGGTTGCAGAAGCAGTAAGTACCAGTCATCATCATCATCAGTTCAACTGAAAGACGTCCTCTGCTGGACCTAGGCCTCCGCCAAAACATTGCCACAACGACCGGTCCTGTGAGTCTCTCATCCATCGGATTCCCGCGACCCTCACCAAGTCGTCGTTCCACCTTGTGGGAGGCCTTCCAACGCTGCGTCTTCCGGTACGTGGTCGCCACTCCAGAACTTTTCGGCCCCACCGGCCATCTGTTCTGCGAGCAATGTGTCCTGCCCACTGCCACTTAAGTTTAGCGATTCTTCGGGGTATGCTGGTGACCTAAGTACCAGTACCTACTACAATCTATCTATCAAGATTTGGTTTCCGCACGTAGTTCCTGCACAAGTTCCGTTAAAACGGATTTGTCTACTTAAGAATCGATACATTGGCAGATTGTAGAAAATTTACTGATATTATTACTAATAATAATATTCCACAACATTCACACAACGCCATCTAGTGCCAAACTAAGCAGGGGCATGTGCTATGAGTACTAGACAATCAATTTCAAAGTATTTTAAAATCAAGTATCAATTTTAAAGTATTTTATAATCAAGTATCAATTTTAAAGTATTTTAAAATCAAGTATCAATTTTAAAGTATTTTTGGCATTTTATTTTTGTTGTTGTTGATTCACCTTTGTTACTGTTATCAATTATTATTGGCATTTTGTTCTTTTTCATTAGAGTCGCAACATTTTATTTTAGTAGGTTTTTTTATTTAATTTTTTGCAAATTATTTTAGAATTTTAAAATGTGTTTGTTTATATTTTCGAGCGTATGGCACTCGTGGGCAGCAGCTGAAAATCAGCGTCAGGTGGTGCACATAGTGTTGCCATCTGGCATTATGCTGAGCTGAGGCCCTTTTGGCATTATTAGTTTGAATTATATTGAATCTATTTTGTTAATTTTTATGGATTTTTTGCCAAATAAACACAATTTTCTTTCTTTCTTTTCTAGTCAACTAATAATGGTACTTAAATGTTTCAAAACATATATTTATGTATAATAGATAATTACACCCAGATACAGAACAAATGATCGTGCTCATCACACTAGCATGTCTTAGGTGAGACCATGACCTCCAGCATAGCAGCCACTAATCACTAGACCAACAGCTAGGTCAGTCATTAGTATGCGTATGTAGTGTGTATGTGTGCGTATGTGCTATAATTGTATGTTTATTAGTTAACTAATACTCACAGCACAAGCTCTGCTTAGTTTAGTTGCAGTTTACTAGATGGCGTTGGGTGAATTGTGTTGTGGATTTTTCTTTTCTTAATTTATGACAGCCTCATAGCATCTAGTGGTCGCTATTGCTGAGCGTGAAGTCCCGGGTTCGATCCCAAGGCGGGCAAAGTGTTATTGCGTTTTTCCATCTGGAGTTTCTCAGTAGCAGCCCGGAATGTCCGATTGATGGGAATAGGCTCCTCCCCTAGCCCTTGGGGGATAACAGGCGTGATGTTATGTTCATTTATTAATATTACTTTCTTTGTCCACAGATTATATTACCTTGACAAAGCTGTACAGATTACGATCGGATTACTAATATCATACTTCGCTTACTACTATTTTAAAATGTTATATAATTTAATAAGCGCGTAATTAATTTAAGTAAATAATAATTGTTATATAAAATACATTGAACGAGGCTACGGTAAAATGTGCCTAATAAAATTGTAATCCAAGTCACAATTGTAAAAGAAGTTTGCTCTTGGCGACTTTTTGTTGCACTTTGGTTGCCCGTCTACATCGCTTCGCTAGGCTATTTCTCGCAACAGAAGTGATTTATCAAAGTAGTGATACCGAAGCGTGGAAATATTGCCATGGAAATACGAACAGCGCAAGCATTTCAACTAAATGCCTGCAGAAAGTCGCCTGTTGGCAAACACTTTTCACAAAAAATATTTTAAGACCACTATGTCACGATGTTGATGGCAACTATTTGCTTCAAAAGTGTGTCTAGGTGTATAAACGCCTTAATCTTGATATTATTAGATATTATTGACATTATTTTATCATTAGTTAATAATTGTTTGAACATAATGAGAAACGGACGGAGACCAAAGACAGGTGTCCTACCATCACCGCAGAGCGTAGGGGACAGACAGCGGACCTTGCAACTTGCTCATTGTAACAGTGTATTGTAACAACGAAATGTTCTAGTAACAAAATACAAAGCATAACTATTTTTATTACTTTCCTCAACTCTGATTTCTTTGTACAGTCGACCGCAACTAGCCTTTATTGCTTTAACAATAAAGGCGCCGTCAACTTGTAGTAAATTCATTTCTATTGACGTGACTGTGTTCTATTAAAACTCAATTTCTTTTCTTCTTTTTATGAAAAAGAACTATTTTAATCTTCCTTCAACAAAAAGTTGTTCAACTGCAGAGCAACAGTTGCACGACTGTTGTTCAACTAAATAGTTGTTTTGTACACAAATATACTTAGTATTTTAAGTTGTATACCTCATGTGTAATTGTAATAATTAACGTTAATTCGAATTTAAATAAATAATTAAATAAATCAATGTGAATTTAGTGTTTGAATTTTTTGTTAGCGTAAATCATTTAACACTCCTAAATAAACAATAGCCATACCAGCCTGTTACTGTCCCATTGTAGGGCAAAGGCCTCTTCTCCTACACAGAAGGCACTAGCTTTTGCTCATGAATTCTTGAAGATTTTCATGATTGTGCTTTGGTAAAAAACGTATTTCTTACAATCGCGACAAAAGAAGTAAGAAAAAGAAAGAGTACGGGATGGGGAGTATGTAAGAATCGTAGCTGCGATATTTAAAACAGCCCCCCCCCCCCCCCCCCCTAATTCCCGCCTTTCGCAACTTCCTAGTGTTTTTGCTGGAAAGAAGAAGTTGCGGAACAAACTCCCCAGCAACACGTCTGAATAGTCGGTAGAACTTAAGGATTAATTTTAGCTTAAGGAAATCAAAATGCATAGGGTACTTCCCGTTGACCTATGAAAAACGCTCAGAAGGATGGGGTTTTTGAAGTAAACACAAACTTTTACAAAGTATCTTTAATTCTTTACTAAACTTTTACTCGCACTGCACAAACAAAAATCCCGCGGTTCTTGCAAATCGAATGGCGGACCGCCGCAGTGTTGCAACGTTCGGAAATGAATCGATTCATGAATCGTCTTAAAATTATGATTATGAATACCTTGGGTTATGGATATTACTATTTCATCGTTAGTGTTTAAAATGAACAATCTGATTAATTGGTAATGAATATAAATATGGTAAGTGATAAATAAGTGACTGTTACACCTAGAACTATGAAATTTGGCAAGTAACATCGTTATAAACCACACGTACAAGAAAATATCTCAAAACTATACATTTATTATTAATTTAAGCCAGGGAAAGCCGGTAAAAAATGAGCGCTTCAACTCATGAACCATAACCATAACCATCCTACGTACAGAGTGCCTAGTGCGAGTTTGTTCGATCGACACTTTCATGACGTTAGGCGCTCCGATTGGCCCGCTCCGAGCTTTTAACCAATCAGAGAGCCATACGCGGTGAACGTTTCGATCGCGTTAGCATAAAAACAACTCGCACTTAGGGCACAGTACCCTCGGTGGGCGAGTTCGACTTGCGTTTGTCGGGTTTATTAGACTGACTATCCAGTCTTTTCTCTGAAGTTCCGAGTTGAGGTCACGATTTGTGACAAACACATTCACTCACTGACCCCTCAGTGCGGTAATTTCTTCAAAAGACCATTTCAGACACTACTTTGCATGGTTCTTACCTACATGACCTCTCTGACCAAGATAATGTCTGGACTTTAAAAAGAGACGCAGATCTTTGAGTTTCTTTCGGCGTTTCTTCTCAGAGTATTCAGATAAAAAAAAATACGCGTAAAAGTGTTTGTATAAACCTATTTATAGAAATAAATATCTTTTATCAGCTCTAATAAATTAATGTATCTTTATTGAGTCAACATAATAAATCAATTAAGTATTTAAATTAATTCATTCGTTCGTGCTAGAGGTGTACTGTTATAAAAAATATAGAACTTAGTTTAGGCAATTATTCGCGAGGTCATGAAATAAATTTACTTTTGTAAGTTAGTTTTTTAAACACTTCGTCAATTCAGCATTATTTCGGTAACTCACTAAAATAATACTTAAGTACAATTTCATTAGTCGCAGTTGAGATCCTAAATAATATAATTCAAAACTAGTAAAATCGTTGAAACTCAGAAGCCACAGCCTCTTAAAGTGCAGCAGTGTGAGCAAAACCCCGTGGGGTTTTTTTAATTTAATTTTTGCAATCACTGCCTTGTATGAAGAATCAAATGCTGGTTAAAACGAATCCAAACACGAAATATCTGCTACAATACAATAGAGCTGAACCTTGAAACGGTTGAACTGATTTTAATAAATCATATCTAAGAACCATCGCGAGAAAGCCTGCTTTCAAATAAAAAAAAATGCATCTAAATCGGTTCACATGGTTATGCGCTACGGTGCCCAAGACAGATAGACAGACTGACACACACACAAAGGCCGGCAATACACGGACCGCTTGAAGCAGTCAGGGGCGACAGCTTCAAGCTGCGACTGCACAGTGAACTGCAAAGTTCTATGGACGCACATACACGAACCGCTCGAGCAGTTGCAACTGATTCGGGCGGTCGACAGCACGGTGAATTTTCATCGTGCGGTCAAGCAGTCGCCAGGCATACACTGACTTCTCGAGCTGACGACTACTCTCGCGCAGCCCGCACTCTTCATTCCTTAGTTCCAAAAACAAGCGATTAAATTCTCCATTATAATTTCGTGGTTCTAATATTGGATGAACCCCAAATTTTCTGAGCAAAAGCAGCAGAAGTGCTTCCTCCTCAAAATCTATGATGATACTGATTTGAAATTGCCAAGTTATCAATGGCAACCTCAAGGTGTTGACTGCATGAGAGCAGTCCGTGTATGTTGATCACTAGGTTACTGCTCGAGCAGTCCGTGTATTGCCGGCCAAACACGCATAGCGGTCAAACTTATAACACCCCTCCCTTTGCGTCAGGGGTTAAAAAATCACCCCATGAAATGTACAGACGCCAGCACGTCAAGTTACCCCAATGTGTCAAATTTCTTTGATCGTTTTTCAACTTTATGCCAAACAAATTAAGGTTCATATTCAATTGGGAAAATTTGACACATTGGGGTAAGTTGATGTGCTGGCGTCTGTACGTAAATTGAAGGCTTTATACTAACGCTGGCCATTGACAGTTCACTTCACGCTTTTCATGGATTGAATCAACATTACTAGCTGTTTTGCCAAAGTTTGCTCTGCCTTTTTTGAAGAAAAAATAGTTACAACTTATTCCTCAGATTAATTGAATATGCACACACAATGTCATAAGAATCCGCCAAACCGTTTCGAGGGCATTTGGTAAAAAACACTGTGAGTGTGACACGACTCGAGATTTTTATACAAACCTACATTAGAAGATAATAACAAGTTAAAATAAAAATACAATTTATAATTATTAGTTCTCCTCAAAAGTCCCTACAAAAACATAAAACAAAATTATTTACTGGCCATAATACAGTACAATATTGGTTGTAACAATTTCAGATGGTTCAACAGTTATCGACTTTTAAGGCGTGCAAATATTAATAAAAATACATTGCATGGCAGGCTATCGTTTGGATTTCGAAGAGCAGGTGCATCTGAATTGCACAATTTAGTTTTTGCGTGATGTCTTCTCGTCCGACATACCTCAGTGTCTCAAGTCGAAGGTTTTCGACCAGTGTGTGTTGCCAGTGATGACTTATGGCACTGATACGTGGTCCCTCACTATGGGCCGTATGAGTAAGCTCGAGGTAGCCCAACGAGCTACGGAGAGGGCAATGCTCGGAGTCTCTCTGCGGGATCGAATCAGAAAAGAGGAGGTCCGTAGAAGAACCAAGGTTACCGACATAGCCCAGCGGATTAGCAGGTTAAAGTGGCAGTGGGCAGGGCACATAGCACGGAGGACTGATGACCGATGGGGTCGAAAGGTTCTCGAGTGGAGGCCACGTATCGGCAAGCGCAGCGTAGGACGTCCACCCACAAGGTGGACAGACGACCTCATTAAAGCCGCGGGAACGCGCTGGATGCGAGCCGCTTCCAACCGGTCTTATTGGAGATCTATAGGGGAGGCCTATGTCCAGCAGTGGACTTCCTATGGCTGAAATGACGGACCACTAGACGTACGGCGCTACGCCACCGGTACTGTATGTTGGACATCCCACTAATAGTGTACTAAACGTTTTGGGAACACCTTCATTGTGCATACAGCTAAGGAGTGGAATTCCCTGCCGGAGTCGGTGATTCTTGATAGCAACCAACAACCTAGGTTGCTTGGAACAGGTTGCTTCTAGGCAAGCGTGCTTCATCGTCGACCACATCATCTCTTACCATCAGGTGAGATAGTGGTCAAACGCGAGCCTAACAATAAAAAAAGTGCAAATAGCATTTAACAATTGAATGACATTAGTCTATACTTGGAACTAAACGACTAGAATGATACCATAAATGAATTAGGTTCTAATGCGTCATCTTTAGGCCTGCCATAAACAAGAACGCAAGACGATTTGGAAGACGAATACGTGACGAGAATACAGCATAGACATTTAAAGTTTGTTTTTTTTTTGTGCTATGCTATAAGCTATGTATGACCGACCGGCCTGTGGATGAATGGCCATTTATTACATATCAGCAGGCAGCATCTCAGAACCCCTGAAATGAACCTTTTGGCGCAGCCGTGAGACATGCCATTTTGCTTTGATTTAAAATCACTTGACGCACAGACCGACAGCCACACTGATGTATGTACTTATTGAATGCGCGTGCGCAACAATACGCGTGACTGTTGAGCGTGAATTATGAGTTTTCGCGCAGTCTGTCCGTGGTGCTCAGCGCGGTAAACTGATTGAGTGACGCAGTGTATATCTAAATTGGTGAGTGAACATCCTGTATTAACTTTAAGTGGGTAGGTAGAAGAATAGGTTGTTTTCTTTAATACTACCGCGTTCATGAAAAAAAGCTTTAGTCTATATATTATTATAAAGAGAAATAGATTTGTATTTTTGTATGTAATATCTTAGAATTAGTTTTTTGCTGTTAAATTCCTGTGCGTGACCCGGGAAGACCACACTATACCCGGGTGACATGGACTTATGTATTCCCACCAGAATGGAACTCCGCGGGTGAAACCGCGTGTCGTTCGCTAGTTACCTATAAACGGGTAGGCAGAAGAGTAGGTTTTAAATATCCCTAGCCCTATCAGAATAACAGCGCTGCGATATTTATATTTTTTAAATGTCGCAGCTAATGCTGAGATAGGCACCTTTTTGGTCTCGCACAGGTCTTTTTATTATTATTTTTTTTATTTTTGTCTTTATATTTTTAATCTTTTCTTTTTTTTATCTGTATTGCTGATCTTTTGTTTTATGTTCTGTGCGTCCAAATAAAATATTTTCTTTCTTTCTTTCTTTTTCTAAATACTTAATGAAAAAAACTCTAGTAGGTATGTCGTGTTGGTTACGGTAAGAACAGTAATATTGTCGCGAGTTCAATGTTTTCCCATCCTCCCAAAAATGCCCAACGCGCCCAAAGACGGGATGAAGTTTAAACTTCAAACTTCAAGGTGCATAACCAAAACCATTAAGTTTCGGAAGTCGGTGGCTTACGCGTTGTTTTTATTATTAATTAAGTAGAATTGTATTATTATTGGGAGGAGGTAATGTATTCATTGAGTTCGTTTTTCTTTTCGATTGTTTAACTATACTTAATTAAACAAAGTGTGTGCATATTTTTATCCTTGACAATTTAATATTCTAATATCAAATTCATATTTCCAGTCCATATATGTTACTTCTAAATTAAGCCAACATTGATTTTATGGTCATGTAAATTGAGTTGATTTCACAATGACTATAGTGCCATAAAAAAATCTTTGATATGTTACGTAAATTGAATTTTATACATGAAGAGATAAAGTTACTTATGCAATTACACGTTTTGTGTTTACAATTATGGAAACTAATTTGCAGCTACATAATATAGACTTAAGTGATTTATTAAGCAGTTAATTAACCGGATATTTGGTACCTAATACTTAATATCTCATCGATTAAACATAGTTTTTGAGATGGAACAGCCGACGAATATTCTCCTTCTTGTACCTAATATTAAAACAGATAATATGTGTTTGCTTGTTTGCATTAAATAGGCTCCGAAACTACTGGACCGACTTGAAAAAATCTTTCACCGTTGGGAAGCTATACACTCCCTGGGTGGCATAGTGTACATGTAAGCGGGCACGCCCTTTTTACTTGAAGGCTTATATTTATTCAGTTAGTAATATTTTTTTTGCTTGAGTTTAGTTATGTTGGTGTGTGCTAGCTATCATGTAGCAAATTCCTTAAATTAATTTAAATGAGTATGTTTATTAATTACCAATGCTGTTTAAACTGTTCTTCTAACATATCAGACAGACTGTTGCTGGAGAGTTGGTTCCGCCACTTCTTTTTCCCAACAAAAACACTAGGAAGTGGCGAAGGGCGGGCGTTTTGGGGGACTGTCTTATGTAATTTTTGACGTTCAAAAAGTGCTGATCCTCAGCCTAGTTTATTATTTATTTATTTTATTTATTTAACATAGGCATACCAACGACCTAATATTTGAAAATAACAATTTAGAGACAATCCTGCGTGTAAATGGATCACTAACAGGCATGCACATCATTCTTGGAGCAGGTCTAATTTAGTTTAATTAGTAGCTAACATTAAACATTGCAATATTAAGATTTTAACAATATATAAATAGGTTCCCTAACTTAGATTAAATTGAGATTACAATGTAATATTATTATATAAACCATCGAATGAATTGGATTACATTACACAAAAGGTATGAACAAACACATGGCTTAAGTGTACCAAAAAAAAAGAAAAAACACTAATTTGAATAAATGACTTTTGATTTTTGATTTTGATAGGCTACTTTTTATCCCTGTATTCCCACGGGAACTGAAACTATGCGGGTTAAACCGCGTCACGTCTATTAGGAAATGATAATAATATTCCGCGACTAATATCACACAATGCCATCTAGTCCCGAACTAAGCAGAGCTTGTGCTATGAGTACTAGACAGCTGATAAACATATATCTAAACACACACATATCATATATACATATATCTAAATACATACATATTATACACATTTAAATGACATCCAGACACAGAACAAATGATCGTGCTCATCACACATTTTTTTTTTGTCTTAGGTGGTAATCCAATTGACCAAGATAATGTCTGGCCTTTAAAAGAGACTTCATCATATACCTTACAGTTACTATACTCGGTCAAGCATTGCTGTGTCTTGTAAGTTAACTAACACTGCTATTTGTTAGAAAGTTACTTATAGAATTTATTGAAGGGAAATAGGTGTATAATTGCAATTAAATCTAGATACAGCGGTTTATCACTTAAAACAATTAATAATAATAAATATTCCACAACTTTTTCACACAACACCATTTAGTCCCAATTTAAGCTTGAGAGCTTGTGTTATGGGTACTAAACAGCTGATAAACATACTTATATATTTCTAAATACATACATATTATAGATAAATAACACCCAGACACAGAACAAATGATCGCGCTCATCACACAAACATTTGTCCTGGGTGGGAATCGAACCCACGACCTACGGCATAGCAGTCAGGGTCACTAACTACTAGACCAACAGGCCAGTCAAACAATTACAGCGCCACGGGCCGAACGAAGGTTGAGCTACTCTTGCCGAGGTCGGTTCGAGGATGGGTGGCTTTTCATTACATTTTAAGACATCTCTGTGCCTCGGAAAGCACGTTAAGCCGTTAGTCCCGGCTGTCATTGTTGATCTATGACAGTCAAAAGCCTAAAAGTGTCACAACTTTGTGTAAAACTTGTCAGTTGTTTACCTTCACCGTTTTTGAAGCAAGTGATAATTGCTAACACGTGACAATCATTCTGAAATGTATGTTTTACAAAGTGTATAAACCTTAGTGCTATTTATTGAGCATTTCATTGTATAGATTCTTTGTATACCTAGTTCTTCAAACGAATCAGACAGATGTGTTGCTGGGGAGTTTGTTCCGCCACTTCTTCTTCCCAGCAAAAACACTAGGAAGTGGCGAAGGGTGGGCGGTTTTTGGGGGACTGTCTTTATGTATTTTTTTTGACGTTCAAAAAGTGCTGATTCTCAGCCTAGTTTGAATAAAGACTTTTGATTTTGATTTTGAATTCTACAATACGCCTTGGATTCGAACTCAAGACCCAGACTTGGTAATCTGCGCTTTTATTAATTTTAGTCTAATACTTTCATATAATAATGTGAACTGGACTTTCAAGCTTCTGACTACCCGTGACGACTGTCAAAGATCTACAAATGACAGCCGGGGTCAACGGCTTAACGTGCTTTCCAATGTTATTAGTGATTTAAATCATTAAACCCCGGAAGGACACCAGTGTCCGCCTGTCATTGTGTTTCTTTTGTGTCTCTAATCAATAATAATAATAAATAATAAATATTCCACAACTTTTCACACAACGCTATTTAGTCCCAAGTTAAGCTTGAGAGCTTGTGTTATGGGTACTAAACAGCTGATAAACATACTTATATATTTCTAAATACATACATATTATAGATAAATTGACTCAATTGAAAGGTTAAGGTCACCCATCCACGGACGCACCCCTTATTGGTGAAGTTGAATGACCGATTAAATAGTTTTAATTAAAAAAATATCGTTATCATTATTATAATGTGTTTACAAACATACTACTTACTGATACTCACATGCAATATGCAAGTCAATAACATTAGCTATGTAGATTGCATTTAAATATCTACTAAGTAACAAATAACATCACGTCTATTTTTAACCGACTTACAAAAAAACTTTTTTACAAAAAAATTAACAGACTTCTTAAAAAACCACTAACAGGTGAAATTACTCCAGTTTCGGAAGTCTGTGGCTTTGGTGGTTCTGTTTCGGTCATAATTGGCCACCGACTTCCGAAACTGGAATTATTTTTCACTGCTAGTGTTTTTTTAAGAAGTCTGTAGTTTTTTTTGTAAAAATGTTTTAATTTTGCAATTTTTAGTTTCTTCGTGTGTAAAGTCTTTTAAAACTTGAAAGAAACATTGAAATCAATCAATCAGTTCCTAAAGAAGTTCTTTCTAAACATTAATCTGTACATAATTATCTGCCGGGCCCCTTTTAAAATAGATAGGCGTAATGTTAATTATATATAAACCATGCACAGACATCTGACTGTAGCAATCGCAAATCATTTGCTGTTAGGCGTTGAAGAGTTCCGTTGCCTGTCTTCTTCATCAGTTTTACTTCACCAAATGATACTTTCTGAATGAAAATGCTTGATTTGTTACTAAAAATTAAAAATCGGTGCGTGTATGCCTATATTATTTGAGGAGTTCCCTCAATTCCTCGAGGATCCCTCATCAGATATGATTATAAATACAACCGAATTGGGAACCTCCACTTTTTTTGAAGTCGGTTAAAAAGGAAGAGGTTCATTCTCATAAATCCGTCATTTATTTTATTTTTTTCGTTGTTGTTTTTGTACCGATTTGGTTTTTATTTTGTTTGAAAGGAAAAAACACTTCCAGTTCCTGAAGAAGTTCTTTCTAAACATTAATCTGTACATAATTATCTGCCGGGCCCCTTTTAAAATAGATAGGCGTAATGTTAATTATATATAAACCATGCACAGACATCTGACTGTAGCAATCGCAAATCATTTGCTGTTAGGCGTTGAAGAGTTCCGTTGCCTGTCTTCTTCATCAGTTTTACTTCACCAAATGATACTTTCTGAATGAAAATGCTTGATTTGTTACTAAAAATTAAAAATCGGTGCGTGTACGCCTAAATTATTTGAGGAGTTCCCTCAATTCCTCGAGGATCCCTCATCAGATATGATTATAAATACAACCGAATTGGGAACCTCCACTTTTTTTGAAGTCGGTTAAAAAGGAAGAGGTTCATTCTCATAAATCCGTCATTTATTTTATTTTTTTCGTTGTTGTTTTTGTACCGATTTGGTTTTTATTTTGTTTGAAAGGAAAAAACACTTCCAGTAGGTACTAGTTCCATTTAAATTTCATTGAAATCAATTTATAGTAATAAATAAACAAAACACTTTGCCACGTTTGCCTCGTTGGTCTAGAGGTCCCGGGTTCGATCCCCAGGTCGGGCAAAATATTATTAAGTTTTTCCATCTGGTATTTCTCAGTAGCAGCCTGGAGTCTGGATTTGTGCCCGATTGATGCCAATTGGCTCGCCCCCTACTACCTACATGGGACTTAAACATAACTGGCGAAATGTGGATGCACTAACCGGTACTCCTCTGCCCTCCCGTTTGGAAATTACAGGCGTGATGTTATGTATGTGTAGAGAGCAGCGGTGGCCCAGTGGTGGCGGCCCCGACTTACGAACAGTAAGGCGTGAGTTCGAACCCAGTCAGGCGCATTACTTCCTGTAATTTATTTCATCACCACTGCTCTCAAAAACGGTGAAGGAAAACATTGTGAGGAAACCGACATGTCCTAGAACCAAAAATTCGAAGACATGTGACATCTTCCAATTCGCACTGGGCCCGCGTGGTAGATTATAGCCCATACGCAAAATACGCGCTTTGACGTGGAGTTGCGGATACCAGCCCGGTATCTTTAATCTTTTAATCTTTTTATGTATGTGTACTTTGCCCCACCTGAGAATCGAAGCTAGGACCTAGCAGTTGCGCTCACCGCTCGACCAACGAAGTAGGCATTGTTTACAGGACATGATGCAACCACAAACTAGTCAGGGTAACAGCACAACTGCAGGCCTGCGCCACAAAAAAAATATTCATACATAATTCAATATCACATTTCATTTGGTAACTAAAACACTTTCTTAATTTCCGTTGCAATATATAATTAGACAAATATTGCTATAGTTTCCTGTGCATTTCATCAATCAACCGACGGTCGATTAGGACTTGCGCGATTACCGGCTATGATAGGATAGGCCAGTGACTCTGCCGGCCCCTCCACGCGCTGGTCGTGAATGCAACTATACCTACTTCATTTATACACAATAAGCGTGTTACAAATCACGATACACGCCGAAACACGATACACACAAAATCCAACTTACCTGCTGCGGTCTTCCCGATTATAATTTAGAAAGAAAACAAAATATTTATTTGACATCAGTCATTAACACACATACACACAATAATTTATGAAACATACAAAATATACTTAGTAGGTACACATTATGTGCTGTGTACCTCACGGCTGCGCCAAAGAAGTCCATTTAGGTGTATTCAAGACTAGAGTGAAAACGCTTAAGCGCAAACTAGTGCGCTTCATCATCATTGTATGCATCACTGCTTACCATCAGGTGTGCAATTGGACGCCAGTTAGTCACTGATGAAGAAAAGATAGCCTTGCAGTGCGATTCTGGTGCTTCAAATCACCGCGTGAAATGTAGGCGTAGTGAGGGCGTATTGAGCTGTCCTTCCATAGGTAAGGCAAGGCAATGACAGTTCACTTCACTCAAGTTTTCACGGCGTGACTTTTACTGAATCGTCGCGTAGTGGCAAAAATGATTTTTAGCTTTCTGCGTGAAAACAATGGTGGAATAAAAATAAATAAACTGCAGGCCTAGCCATATTACAAATTCTATTTCTATGATCGTAATCGTTATGGAGACAATAGACAGAAAACGGCGTATATGGAATCAGCTGTTTGTCAACTGTCAAGTGTATTTCATTTTCAGCCATATTACAAATTCTACTCGTTAACACTTGACAGTAATTGACAAACAGCTGATTCCATATACGCCATTTTCTTTCTATTGTCGCAATAGAATAGAAATAGAATTTGTAATATGGCTAGGCCCACTGATGGTGAATTATTCAGCGCCATTTAGAAAAAAAATGGGCGACGGGCCGACGGCAAGTCGTACGTTTTGCCTTCATTTTTTTTCCAGCAAGTTATTATTAAGTTTCACCGACCCCTGAATGACCCATCCATATTTTGTTATGTAAATGACTTCAAAATCATGCAGTTCATAAATCCTGTCATTGTTCACAGTAATTTATTTATTGTAATAATTATGCATGCCAATGTTATTTAAATATATTTTACAATGTTGCTATGTCATTGCCAACCTATGACTTCGGGTAATTGAATTAGTCGGAGAGGGTTACCTACACAGTGAAAATATAATACACTTGCAGACGTCACGCGGTTTAACCCGGGTAGTCCTGTTCCCGTGGTAATACAGGGATAAAAAGTAGCCTTTGTTACCCGGAGATAGTGAAGCTTAATTGTAGACTTCGTCTGCGCAGGATTAGTACTTCGACTAGCTTATTTTCATTTCCAAGGTCATATCTATATTTATGCTAAAATTCACCAAAATTGGTTCTGCGGTTTAGTCGTGAAGGCGTTACAGCCCCCCTAGCCAAGTTACAAAAGATTCGTATCTATTCTCTTTCTACAATCGAGAACCTTTCTCTTTCTACAATCGAAAACTTATCACTTTTCGCTAAGTCACGTGGTCAAAACAAAGGGATTTGAGGCGTTCTCGATTGTAGAAAGAGAATAGGTACGAATCGTTTGTAACTTGGCTAAGGGGGCAGATCATTTACTAAATGTGCATTCGATTTTTTTTAATGCTTCACTATTTTGGCGATAATGGCTTATACTTAACAGATAGATCGCGGGAATTTTTGTAGGACTATTTGAGACAAACATTATTTTATAACAAGGAAAACATCGCAAGGAAGCATGCCTGGGAGATATTCGTCAACGGCATGTGAAGCAGGGGCATAGCTACCGCCGTATCTGCCGTAAAAAAAAAATATTATTTTATAACAAGGCCCTGTCAAGGCACGCTACGCCACTGATGTGAAGTAAAGTCAGGAGCCCATGGGCGGCATAAAGGTAATGGCACATTGGCATCGGCACCGCTCCAAAACCAGAATTGACTTGTCATTCAATTTAGAGCATTAAATCGTGTGTAGTATAGTATATTTCACAATGTCAATAAGAAAAAGCCAACGGCGAGCAGTCAGCGCGCTTGCCACTACCACACAACTCGACTCGCAGCCCGTGTGCCGATAGCGAGCGGACCATGTGCTTACAGCGCGTCGACCGCAAGCTTACAGCACGCCGATCGCATGCGTACTACCCGCCGACTCCCGAGTCGCCAGCCAAACAATGTCATTGCGCCGTCGTAAACCGAGACATTATAAAAACGTGCAAGTCCTGGGCGTGTTTAATTATAAATGCCATAATATTATATAACAATTGTGTTCGCGGTGACAGCTAGCTTGCACCTCGCGGCCAGCGCGCGGGTGGCGTGCGAACTGCAAGCTGGCACCATGCCGAAGATGCGTACTTAGCGCACTGGCAGCTAGCCGTAGCCTAAACCGAGGCGACAGCTATGCAGTTTCGGTGCCGTTATAATGTGCCATGACCCTAACTCTGACACCAGTAAGTGCCAGTAACCACACTATATGAAGAAGCCAATGTTTGGAATTGAGCTCGGTAGATAACTATAATATAATTGTATAAAATTACAAAGAGAAGGAATTGAATTGTTGTATGTAACGAATAAACTTCAAAACTACAGGACCGATTTGAAAATTTCTTTCACCGTTAGTGGTTAGTGGCCCTGACTGCTATGCCGGAGTTCATGGGGGTTCGATTCTCACCCAAAACAAATGTTTGTGTTATTTAAAGCACAATCATTTTGTCCTGTGTCTGCAATGATATTCTAAGTAAAAAGGTGTAGATAGGTTACCTAAACAACATTCGGATCACACATCTTCAAAAACGACACACTAACGCACGCACGCGTCCGATGACGGCGCGACGCGACACTGAGGTCAAGTGTGGCTAGTTAGCCACATTTTAACGTGTCGCTTCCTGAGCGCTTATAACCTATCTACTTACACCTTTTTACTTATAATAACATTGTGTGTCTGGGTGTAGGTATTCAATCCATAACATATAATCATGTATGTATTCAGAAATACCTATACATAAGTAGGTATGTTTATCAGTGTCTAGTATTCAGAACACAAGCTCTGCTTAAATTGATTCTCTCTCGCTCTGATTAATTGACTTTTCTTGAACTCTTCACACCTACAATTTGACCTCAAAAACTATTTTTTGTACAAAATCACGCTACTGTTTGCTTACACGCAACACAGCTGTCATTTTCACTAACTCTAGGTGATACCTACCTGAATAAAACACACCGTTGGATTATCAATCCTCTGTCTAGCGCTGACAGTTGAAAATCAAACGGTGTAATAATATTTAGGCATTCATTTGCCAAGTTTGTAAGTAGCGGGCGCAATACTCGCAAATAAGTTAAGTAAACATCCCAAAAACTTGTAATCAATTTCACTTTAGAAGGTGATAATCAAGTCATTTCATAATCAGTTCTTTTTTAACCAACTGGCAAAAAGTAGGGGGTTCTGATGTCCGCTGTATTTTGAATTATGTCTATACTAATATTATAAATAGGAATGGTTTGATTGTTTGTTTGTTTGCATTGAATAGGCTCCGAAACTACTGGACCGATTTGAAAAATTCTTTCACCGTTGTGAAGCTACACTATCCCCGGGTAACATAGGCTACTTTTTATCCCTGTATTCCCACGGGAACGGGAACTACGCGAGTGAAACTGCGTGACGTCTGCTAGTGTATTATACATATAAAAATGAATCCCTATATTTTCCTTGGTCACTAACTACATCACGCACGTACGGCTGGACCAAATCCGCTAATTCTTTGTTCGTCGTGTTTGTTAATGTCAGGTGAAGGATCTTATAAAAGAAAAAAATTAAGAAAGTTGAGCGGAACCTTAGAAAATTTAAGAAAGCTTGACGACGACAGTTAAACATTTTAAATGCAGCGCCATCTTTGATGACATGACAGGTGACAAATGTCTTCCCGGTCCATTTTTACACGACATAAATTGACTCTAAAGGGACCTTCAAATTAGCCGCAAAGGGCCGCGCTGTGGCAAAGCGGCTACAGCGCTGCCGCTGCGCTGCAACCGCTAGGTTCGAGCATCATAGTGTTGTACATTTAGATTCAACCTCATCGATAAACTGTTCAAGCTGATTTTCATTCATGTCTGAATAAAAACACGTACGCATCATCACTAGTCGGTTGGTGAACCGATGCGCGGCGGCAGCGCGGCACCTGGCGGCAAGTTTGAAGGCGCCCTAAGGCGAAACCAAGTTTGCCGGGCATTTAGTATAACATAGATCCATCGTTTATGGACTGATTTGGAAAATTAAGCATATACAGGGTGTAACGGAAAGGGTTTCTACATACGAAGGGCACGGATTCTCTTGGTGATAAGAAACGACATGGCAACGTTTTTATACATATACATACATAAATGTAAAGTTGAGCCCGCCCGCGCCGTCGCGCCTTCGGCGGTTAGGCAGAGCCCGATAGGTCTGTACTGTACTAGGCGCGCAGAACCCGAGATAGATATACTTGAACCTTGCCGGACAGGATTATGACCCTCATAGTGCGGTGTCACGTTTGTTATGATTTTGCATTTAATAAACTGTCGATATTAAATAATATCGTGAAGTTTCAAAGTTATTAGTTGGGAGCTGAAATTTTGAGGAAAGACTCGTTATTAAATACTCTATTCACCCTGTTTGTATGAATAAGAATAAGAATAAGAATAAGAAGTTTTTATTTGTATTGAATGTAGGTATAACAATAAGGTGTTCACAAAGTTCAAGAGTCCTTGTACATTCTGCCTTTCGGCATACAAATATTTTTATATAGACACAAGTACATACTTAAAACATTACACACATAGCCTATCAGTGCAGATAAAATATGTAAACAAGCATCAAAAATCATCATTCAAAAAATCTGATATAGAATAGTAACATTTTTGTAGCAATAAGTCGGTAAGTCGTTTTTTGAATATTCTAAATGGCTGTTCTTTAACAATGTTGGGTAACTTATTGTATACCTTTGGCGCCATACACATTACGCTTTTCTTTAACAGTGTGGTGTTATAGCTACCTGTGTGCAATAAATTTTGATACTGAGATCTCATAGAATTCGTCCTCTTTCGTGTCTCGTTTAACGATGGAAACAGATGCAGGTTGGTTTTTACAAAAATGGCTATTTCGAGAATATAAAGACAGGGAAACGTTAGTAATTTATGTAATTTAAAAATAGGAACACAGCTGTCTGTAACCTGTAAGTTGAAAATTGATCTAACGCATCGTTTTTGGGCTTTGAAAATGTTTTCTCTTTCGCTACTGTTACCCCAGAAAATAATGCCAAATCTTAACGTTGAAATAACGAAACCATGGTAAGCAACGAGGACTGTATTGATATTAACTTTTTTGGATAGGTTGTATAACATGTAGGCGTAAGTACTTAACTTTTTACAAATATATTCAGCTTGAGGTTTCCATGTTAATTGATTGTCAATTAAAATTCCCAAAAATTTAGCTACCTTAACACTTTCAATCTTATGACCGTCATAATTGGCGTTTAAGTCTTCGGGAGTAATTCGTTGATAAAAATGCATGATATTCGTTTTTTGTATATTTATTTTTAAATTGTTGTAATTAAGCCAATTAACTATAGATTTAAGAGTGTTATTAATATCATTTTCATAGCTTTCTTTACTTGTGCATTTTACTAGTGCTGTACTGTCGTCAGCAAACAATATGATTGGATGGTCTATTTGGAGTGGAAGGTCGTTTATATAAATTAAAAATAAAGGCGGACCGAGAACGCTTTCTTGTGGGACGCCATATTTGATGTTTCTTGGAGAAGATCGGAATTTTACTTCGCGCTTTGAATTTAAGCAAATGTTAGAAATTTCAGTATATTGCATACGACCAGTAAGATAGGATTTAATTAAATTTAAGGCATTTCCTCGAATCCCGTAAGCTTGAAGTTTGTTTATAAGTGTCTCATGATCTACGTAGTCAAAGGCCTTTGTCATATCCGTGAAAATGGCGCAAACTGGTGTCTTATTATCTACGTTTACCATTATAGTTTTTAATAAATCAAATATAGCCATATTAATATTTTTATCTTTACGGAAACCTTTTTGTTCGTTACAAAGTAAGTTAAATTTTGTCAAAAAATTGTAAATTTGTTCATATATAATTTTTTCTATTATCTTAGAGAACACAGGAATAAGAGCAATGGGTCTGTAATTTGACATATCTTCTTTATTGTTTTTTTTATGAAGAGGTTTCACAATAACTGTTTTGAGACTCTTAGGAAATACTCCAGAAGATACGCTTGTATTGATAATGTGACTTAAAGGACCAGAAACCACATCAGAAACGAATTTTATGACTTTTGTTGAAATGCCGTCGTAACCAAAGCTTTTTTTATTTTTTAAAGATCCTATTACCCTTGATACATCATGCGATACAACTGGGGACATAAAAAACGAATTTGGAATATGATCTATTTCCTTAATACAATGAGACGTAGATTTTGTCAAAACTGAGACTTGATCAACGAAAAAATCATTAAACGATTCAGCTATATCTTTAGGGTTCGTTATTATTACGTCATGATTTTTTATCTTAGAGATGGGTTCATTTATATTATTATTGTTGTTTATTATATGCCAGGCTGTCTTTGATTTGTTTTTTGAGTTTAGAAGTAAGTGATTATTTTGGGCTTTTTGAGTTAATTTTACGATTTTTTTGAATTTTCTAGAATAACTACGAAACTTTTGTTTATTCTCTTCAGTGGGTTTTATTCGGTGCTGCCACAGTAGGAAGCGTTGTCTTTTACTACATACGCGAATACCCCGTGATACCCATTTAATTGATTTTTCAGATTTAACAGTTGTATATTTTATGGGGAAGCACAAATTGTATAGTAAAAGAAATAAATCCAAGAACATATCATATGCTAAGTTTGGGTCCTCGCTATCATATACCTCTGAAAACGTTAATGATAGCAGATGGTTTTTAAATTTGAGTAGATTTTCATTCGAAATATCCCGTGTAGTTATACGCCATGATTTAATCTGATATGATTTATTAACCTTAATCTTTAGAATTTGCGCTGTGTGATCGGACAACGCTAAGTCTATTACTTCACATTTGCATTTTTGTTTGAAATTGTGAGCAAAATTATCCAGACAAGTGTTACTGTTAAGTCTAGTGGGAACATTTATTTCTAATTTGAGGTTGTAGCTCAGAAGAAAGCATTCAAATTCCAATGTAAATCTATTTTTCAAAATTGTATTTATGTTAAAATCACCACACAATACTATTTTAGGGCCATTTTTAGTACATATATTTTTTAAAATACTGTCTAAATTTTCATAAAATTTGCTTAAGTTACACATTTTAGGAGGTCTGTATATACACAGAACGATGACATTTTGTTTAACAAGTTTTATAGCACAACACTCAATTATACCTGTAACAGAGTGTCTCTTTATGTCTGGTAGTTCCTTGTATTCGAGCCCTTGTTTTATCAATATGCACGCTCCTCCGCGTTTTTTGTTATTTCTAGAGTAACACGCTGCTAATTTGTAATTTGGAATGAGTAACAGTTTCTCGTGTCCAGACATTATGAAATGCTCCGTTACGCACAAGATATCAATGTTTATTTGTTTGGATAATAATTCTTGTATGTGAACTGTTAATATATCTGACTTATTTAATAGACCAGCAATATTTTGGTGCATGATATGAATATGATCAGACACGAAAAAAATCAGAGTTTGTGTTTACAATGCGTTCATTATTGAGGTTAAATTCTGATTCGATATACATACAAGATTTCTCTCGGTCAATCGTAGTTAGCATTAGTATATTACTCATTATATTCCTCATACCATTATTATTAAGTTTTCCATTATATTTTGAGAACATGGTAGTATCATAGGATAAATTAAGATTAGAGTCCAGTAGCGTAGCATAGTTGAATGTATGAATGTCCAAATAAAGTAAGTGGCTAAACATCTCAATACGGGAATTAAACATTACGGAAGATGTAAAGAATTTAAAAGTTGGTAAACAAATTATTACATTAGTATGTTGAATTTTTTGTACAGAAGATCTTATCTCTAAAATTAAGTTTAGATAGTTCATGGATTTTTGAAAATCCTCCTCTCCAATCAATATGACACAGAAGTCATCTTTTGAAAAATCCATTAATTTAGAATGTAAACCACTAAAAAGCTGCGTAATCCCGCTGTTTGGGAATAGATAGTGACATATCTGTGAGTTTTTAAATGTGTCTTCAGCAATGGATAAGATCTTATTCGTTTTGTTGGCACTGACAATGCATAATTTATTTATTTTCGAGGACGAGCTGCTTTCAGGTGTGTCAGTCATAGTACCTACATCACTTTGAGGCGACGATGTGATTTTTTCTTTGTTAACAACTTTTGGTGTGTGAATTTTATTTAAAACTGACTTTGTTTTCTTCTTAGACTTGTTACGTGGGGTTGCGATTTTAAAACTTTTGCAAGGACTGTCAGTTTCCTTTGTTAACTCTCTTGATGCCTTTTTTAGAATGTCGTGTTTGGACATTATATCATTAAAGGATTTTTTAAGTTCAATGTTTTCGATAGACAAATTATTGATTTCTTCATGTGCAGAGTTCAGTTGCAAAGTCAGCTGTTCAATTTGTTGTTTATATTCTTGAATTTGTATGAAGTTTTCATCTACTGATGTGTTTGGTAAGCTACTAGTAGTGCCATCTAGGTTTGAATTATTCATACTATTATCAGACGACATTGCTGTCTCAGATAGAGTGCGTGTTTTTCTAAACGTAATGTTTTCGAAAAAATTCATTATCTTCAAATAACTTGCTTAAAAACTTACGAAAAGAATATGTCTTCAGTGGGGTTTGAACTCTCGGTCACTGTGCGATTCGATTGCGTATCAGTGGCTTGACCAACTAGACCAGCTGTTATTTAGCGATGTTGACCAAATTAGACTTCGCTTGGTTATATTTATTAATTTGAATTCGGGTGTGCCGTTAAAAGTTCAAATATTTTTTCTATTGACGGTTATTAATTTGTAAGATTTTGATACACTTTTTCACCATTTTTCGATACTTTGCACTATTAATAGTTAGAGAAAACACTTTAAATGGAGATGATGTGTAAGTTATTTAGTTGTTTTGATAAAGTAATCGCAGTAATGATAAAGTTGACGTCTTTGTTAGAAGAGTCAGCACTTGTTCACTGAAATTGCTTATAGCTTTTTAATATACATATATTAGCACTGAATAACACTATCACTTTGCTATTAAAGTTTGCTTTAACTGTTGAACTGTTTAAATTACTTAATAACTTATTAAAACTATTTTTAAAACATTAATAATACGTTGATGATCGAACTGATGTTTACACGGCAACTAGCGCCATGAATAATCAATTGTATGTATATACCCTTTCCGTTACACCCTGTAGATGTCAGGCTAGATGACAAAATTTTAGTTTTTCGTCATCTAGATTACCTACTAAAAAACATTACCTAGACACATTTTTTTCCTTTTTTCACGTAATTAAATAAAAACGGCGACACATTGATTAAAAATGTCGCATGACGTCAATATTTCGTGCAGTTTATACTGAATTAGACTGGCCTGATGGTCTAGTAGTTAGTGGCCCCCTGACTGCCGAAGGTTCCGAAGGTCGTGGGTTCGATTCCCACTTAGGATAAATGTTTGTGTGATGAGCACGATCATTTGTTCTGTGTCTGGGTGTAATTAATCTATAATATGTATATATTTAGCAATGAATAAGTATGTTTATCAGTTGTTTAGTTTTAGTACCCATAACACAAGCTCTGCTTAGCTTGGGACTAGATGGCGTTGTGTGAAGGTTGTGGATTTTGTTTATTATTAATTATTTTATTTATTTAATCATGACGTCACAAGCTCCCTTTCCGTAATTTCAATGCGCTTAAATCTTATTAGATTTCCATCAATTTTAAATACCAAAAAATATCTTGTATATTATTTTTTATTATCGGACTAAATAGAAATGAGAATTTCATGCACCGTTGTTCTAAGGTTACATGCACAAAATAAAATATAATACAACCGAATTGAGAACCTCCTCCTTCTTTTGTAAGTCGGTTAAAAACTAGAGCAGAATAATAAAAACCGTTATCAAATAACGTTCAACTGGTTGTTACCGTTACTAGTTACTAATTGTAGTTACGATATAATTCGGTAACGGATAATACCGTAAAAATTCATTGCACAACTGTGTTATTATAAAATTAACAATTGTATTTAGTGTTAGTAAAGAAAGGTTAAAGAAACGATGGATGAGTTGTATGAAAGATAACAGACGTCACGCGGTTCCACCCGCGTAGTTCCCGTTCCCGTAGGAATACGGGAATAAAAAGTAGCCTATGTTACTTAGGGTGGATGTAGCTTTCCAACGGGGAAAGAATTTTTGAAATCGGCACAGCAGTTTTTGAGTTTATTCATTGCAAACATACACACACACAATTTTTTCTTCTTAATATTAGTGTTAATGTAGATAATATGGCTAAGAACCCCATTCCTAGCCTTATTATCTATCATACAATCCAACCATAGAGTATTGATTATAATAATAATAATCCTCAGGGTTGGAAAAACAAAGGTTTTTTTTTATATTTTACATATTATTTTAAGGTAGTTTTAGCAATTAAAAGTAGTTTTAACCCTGTTTTTTTCTTCATGTTGTAAACATTGTTTAAAACTTGTTTTAATCATGCCAACCCTGATAATCCTACTACTGGCATTTTGGTCAAGTGGTTAGTAGGCGCGATGACGGTACAAAAGGCTTTTCAAGACCTTGCCCTGCATCAATAGACTTGCATAAAAAATAATACAATCTTATGCCTGGACTTTCAAAGAGACCGTGACCCCTGAGTTTCTTTCGGCATTTCTTCTCAGGGATTAGACAATTTAGAAATAGTATCTGGGAAGATCTACTTTCAGAAATAAACATCATTTCAACTATTACAATCCTAAATGTATAGGTACCAGCCTGTCTGCTATGTTATATTTTAATTCATGGACAATTTTGCCCATCTGTTTCAGAACCTCATAATGGCGCCGACAGTTCCTGAGTTTTATCGAGGGAAGAAGCTATTTATAACTGGAGGAACCGGATTCGTTGGGAAGGTAAGTGTATCTTGGTGACCAACAAAGAGATTTAAAAGACTATAGAGCGGCCATGTCAAGGAAATGTCATAGAAAATCTTTGATCCCATGTCTCAGTAACGCCATCTAGAATAATATATGATATTGGAGCGGCAGCGGAGCGTACTAAAAAAAACTCATAGACTTGTGTCTGGCAGGACACACTTTTTCAGAGGACAATTTTGTTTGTGATGTCCGGTCTATAGGTATTGAATGTCTTTGGTGACCAACGACTACTGCTGCAGGGCTAGCATGGGCTGGGGATATAACTTTTATCCATCGGTTATTTCCACTGACAAGGGATACAATTATCTTATCCACCTGCCATAGCACGGCAACAGGGGGAAAGAGAATTATATCACTTTTTGACATTAGACGTGGATACTCATCCACGGCATGGCGACTAGTGAAAGATTTCGCGATTCGAGCAATCCCAATTGACAACAAAACAAAATAAATATCCAGTACAGATGTACTAAAACGATGAAAGTACTTTAGTTTACATGACATTCTCGACTATTGTGTAATTTCATAAAAATTTTCTTATAATGGCAATAATTTCGAGGACAAGCGTTTCCCCTGGTTTATCCCCGTGAATAGTTTATCCACCCATGTCGCCATGCTCGGAGGGTGGATAAAAATGACAGAGGGGAATAGTATTTTATCCTCTCCCCGTGGAAAGAATATCTCCGGCCATGCTAGCCATGCTAAAACGATTGCTCCTAACGCGCCTTACTGTAACTTTTAACAGTAACTCGTTGGGATTGTGACTAATATAAAATAACCCTGACATCTATGTAAACATTATGGTACGCAATAAAGAATTGAGAATTGAATTGAATTGGAACAATCGATTATTTCACATACATTTTGTCTTGGGTGGAAATCGAGCCCACGACCTCCGGCATAGCAGCCAGGGCCACTGAGTACTAACCCACAGGCCAGTCAATGTTATGTTAACAGTTACGCAGTTCGCTAGTCAACAACTGCACCAATAATTAAGGTAATCAGAGAGAAAGCACAAACAGACGGCTATTACTTAAATTACTGTTTATGAGCGTTTCTTTGTTTTGATTCGGTCGAATGGCTATCTTCTGTTATATATTAAATACCAGTTATTGTACCACGCGGTTTAACTTGCTCCTTAAAGTTGTGCGGTGATATTACATTACACATCATAGATTTTGGGAGTCAGGCTATAATAATAATACATATCGTCACGCCTGTAATCCCCGAAGGGCTAGGCAGAGGTGTACCTGGTAGTACACCCACATTTCGCCATTATGTTTAAGTCCCATGTAATAGGGGGCGAGCCTATTGCACTCGACTGGGCAAAGATCTAGACTCTGGGCTGCTTCTGAGAAATTCCAGATGGAAAAAATCAATGACACTTTGCCCGACCCGGGGATCGAACCCGGGACCTCATGATCACCAGTAGCGCTTGCGACCACTAGACCAACGAGGCAGTCAATATAATAATAATAATAATTTATTTATAACAAGTAACAAGACTCACAGTGTTAGTAACAAATTAACAATACACTTACAAACTACGTTAGTAACACACAAAGACAAAACAGGTTTAGGTTGTGACATCATTGCTGCAAGGTGACAAGCCCAGCCGAAACCTTGCAGCAATGGTTCACAAACACGCAATCAAGCCTGCCAGCTATCATAGACAGGATGCTGTTGGCGCTGCCCCGTACCCTACGGACCAAGGAATAAGGATGCTCACCGCTCCCGCATCACCGTTTAGAAACAATCCACGCGTGCCTCAGCAAACGCGGATTGGCGAGCTCAAACTATACAACAAACAATTTGTTAAAAACTTTATTATATAGCTAGCAGACGTCACGCGGTATCTCCCGCATAGTTCTCGTTCCCGTGGGAATATAGGGATAAAAAGTAGCCTATGTTAGATAGTGTAGCTATCCAACGGTGAAAGAATCGGTCCAGTAGTTTCGTAGCCTATTCAATGCAAACAAACAAACAATTAAATCTTTTCTTTGTATAATATTAGTACCTATAGACTAGCTGTTTAAATCGATGTTTTAAAGCTTTTGATCTTTGGCAAGAATCGGGCTTTAAATGCAAAAAGAATTGTAGCGACATCTATCTCGCCGCATACGAACTAAAGACTCGCATCCTACATCGCGATGTTAAAGTTATCCGCGCGATTGAACTTAAACAAGCTCCCGACAACAACCGGACTGACATCCTACATCGCGGTGTTAAAGTTTTCCGCGCGATTGAACGTATACAAGATAGTAGTAAGTAGCCCACTAGACCCAACATCCTTCACGTGAAAATGGACCTAATATTGTGCTCTTATCTGCTCGTATTTTGTTTTAGATAAAATTAGAATGACGATAAATACACATATATAACCTAACCTAACTCTTCATACCTATCATATAGCGAACCTAACTACCTAACCTAACTACCTTACTGAAATGCATTGATATTGAAAGATACAAATTGCATAATTTTATAGTGACCTACTGGGCTGCGTGTCTCTTTGATGCTTACAATACTAACGTAGCCAGTAGAATTTAAAATAGTAGTAGTAAGTGGTAATAATTTAACCCGATTGTATAATACATCATACATACCATACATAAAGAGAACTACTTATTATAGCTAGGCATACATTTGGTATGAGTGTATTAACTTAAATCTGAATGTTGGGACTTGGGATGCAGATTTGGCAGGCGGAATAGGGTAACGTTTTGTATGAAGTCCGATAAAAAAGAATAATATTTAATAATCGGATACATAATTATGTAGCCCTAAAAAGGGCCCTTTTTTGTGAACACACGGTTACAAACGATACAAACGACGGTGTGTATTGTTTGCGACTGACGGACGACTGACTGGCAGCAGCAGCAGTGCGTTTGCCTCTGATTCTGCTCGCTAACTGGATGTCCTTAGGCGTGAAGGTGACGCGCTACGCGTAAACAGCGCACAGATTGGTGTCTTCGAAGAGACCGACGAGATAAGCTTCCCTGGTGGTGGCAAAGCCATGACGGTGAAGCTCTGGAAACTACGGTATCCCTGGGAGATATGGGTTACTTTTTACTCCATGTATATCGAAGGGAACGGGAACTATGCGGATGAAACCGCGTCACATCATCTGCCTAGCCTGCTCCCAACTATGTTGAGTTTATTTATGTACATACATAGGCGGACTCTTAGGCATTTTCTACTAGTCAACTTTTAGGTCATGCAGAGACAAACAGAAATTTGAAGAGAAGCAAACAAAGTTTATTCATAAATATGTAAATGATTTATATATCCTACTAATATTATAAACGCGAAAGTTTGTGAGGATGGATGGATGGATGGAAGTTTGTCCTACTCTTTCACGTAAAAACTACTGAATGGATTTTAATAAAATTTGGTATGGAGTTAGCTGACACCCTGGATTAACACATAGGCTTTTCATTCCTGTATTCCCACGGGAACGGGACCTACGCGGGTGAAACCGCAGGACGTCTGCTAGTAATAAATATATACTTACAGTAAAACTTAAACACATGAACTTGAGTTTAACCGGAGGCAGCTGAATACCAGTGTTTTACATGGAGCGACTGCCAGTCAAACCTCCACAACCCAGTAACTGGGAACACGATACTTCCACAGCTTGCGTATCATGAACACATTGAACACCGAAGAAACGGCCTTTGTCTACAGACGAATCGGCAAAGTGATAGATTATATAGACAGGAACCTCAATCTGTCAAATTTCTTTTAATAAACCTGCCTGCGTAGCATAAACACTTCATTTCTTTCTTCCGAGACACGACAAATTTCTTTCTGTCCAACTTGACATTTCTTCTTCCCGAGCATGAGGCGACTCGTTGACAAAGCGTTTGTAGGTACGTAGAGAAAGAAATTTACATGCTGTCTATAGCAACTGTCAAGTTGCTCTTGTCTAGGTCTCATTTGATGTAGACTGTTTGACACTTGTCGACAGAAAATGTTTCGAAAAGAACTGTCAAAAGTGGAGAAAATAGGTACGCACTTCATGCTCGGCATTGTTCGGCATTCTTCGGCATATAGGTAACTTCTCATCTTTCTTGACATTGTCATGCTCGAGACCATTGAATTAGAAAAGCTAGAGACGAAAGAAATGTCTATATAATCTGTCACTTGGCCGATTCGACTGTAGACAAAGGCCGTTTCTTCGGTGTTCAATGTGTTCATGCTACGCAGGCTGGTTAAACTGCTTGTCAGATTCTCGGGCTTCTGACTATTACATAAGGTGCTTTGCTAGGCGCGGAGGAGTCTTGATTTGAAATGAGTGGTCACCCTTTAACGGACCAAGCTTGTGAAGCATAGCTTAACCTTCGATAGACCCGTGATGCTGTTATTTTTAACCACAAGCTCCTCACGTAACATCCGCTAGTGTAAAATAAACTTGATTATTTTCCCAGGCTCTGATTGAGAAGCTTCTGCGGAGCTGTCCAGAAGTTGATGTCATATACTTGATGATGAGACAGAAGAAAGGACTTACCTGTGAAGAGAGACTTAAGGACCTGTACAGCAAGCCAGTAGGTTGCATGAGAGTTACTTTGATCTGACCTAGAACAAACTACGTTTTTTTGACAACGAAAATTTACTTACAATTAAGACAAAATTAAATTGTAGGTTATCCAGTGCAGTTGAAACAGTGGACCTATTTGGCACATAGGTACTGTTAATTTACTACTGTTTTTTCAGTGTTTTATCTTTTGAAGTTATACTAATACATATAGTTAGGGAGAAATGATGATGAGAGTAAATTTTTACGATGCGCGGGCACATCGTCACGAATTACCGACACTCTGAAGTTAGCTATAGTCAACATTTTAGTTTTGACGCCAAGGAAGTATAACTTCTAACGCGTGTTCGGTCATTTCAAACACACTTTTTTTAAATCATATCATTGTTTTTATTTGTATTGTGTGCCTGTGTCTCCTTTGTGTCAAGTAAAGTAACTGAAATGAAATGAAATAAAATAAATTGAATTCATTCAAAATTTAGATCAAATTTTAAGGAGTCTTCCTAGTAATTTTCTTAACGCATGAGAAAACATGGATCCTAGAAAATATACCAAACAATATTAAGATATTTGTAACGTTATGAATTATCTTTACCACCTAAATAACTAATAATATTAAAATTCCACAACTTTGACACAACGCCATCTAGTCCCAAGCTAAGCAGAGCTTGTGTTATGGGTACTAAACGACTGATAAACAATTCCAAATACTTACAAATACCTTCCAACTCCGCAGGTATTCGGACCTTTACGGGAGAAGTACCCTGACAGTTTCAAGAAGATAAAAATAATAAATGGCGACATAACAGAAGATGGACTGGGCATCTCAGAAGAAGACAAGAAGCTTCTGCAGAAGGAATGTAACATTATCTTCCATAGTGCCGCTTGTGTTAGGTAAGACTAGCTCAGTCAGGGATTGTAAACTTATGGTATGTTTCCGCGACCCCAAGCTCAGGTGTGAGATGGAACGCAAGGGTGGTTAAAGTCAGTAAGACTCTGACAGACCCCTCCGCCCTCCCAGGAGCGGAAGACATTCATGAGGAAATGGGAGGACAACATAGAGTCTTAACTAACCAAATCGAATTGGCTGCTTAAGTAATTAGATGAATTTGCTTATCTCTAAAATCACAAAATTACTTTTGCCAAAAACTGCTAAGCTTAAATGGAACTGGGCTGGACACATCTGCCGCAAATCAGACGGGTTCCCTTACATGGCAAACGACTTCGCGTTAGGGCCAGGCGAAGGTGGCGGGACGAGCTGGACTCCTTAGATAAGGACTGGTCCCAAAAAGCCCTTGACAGAGAGAGGTGGAAAGAAAGTAAGGGAAGAATTTGCCCTGCAGTGGGAAAATATAGACTAGTTATAATAATAATGATTTTTATTATTAATGATACTTTTTCTAGCACACAATGATTGTCTACTAACATGGCAAATGTAAAAGTTAAAATATTAACTTCTAAACCGTCCTGTTCGCAGATTTGATCAGAAGCTGAAGGATGCTGTCAACATGAACACAACTGGCACTTATAGAATGTTGAGTCTTGCTGAAACTATGGAGAACTTAGAGGTACAGTACATTACTTATTAATATTATATTATGTTGTTTTCCCGCGACAGTACGTAAATACTGATAATTATTACCAGCTTTTGCTATGAGACTGATCCTGAAATATCAATAAAAATATTAGCTGTTTCATAAAAAGTTCAATATTTACCTAATGGAAATGTCAGACCCCCAAAACGCCCATCCTTTACCACTTCCTAGTGTTTTTGCGGGGAATAAGTGGCGGAACAAACTCCCCAGCAACACGTCTGTCTGAGTCGTTTGAAGAACTTGAATCTATACAATAAAATGGCCGACCAGTCATGATTGAGTAATGATTACATTACAATCATTACATTTCAGGATGATTGTCACGTGTTAGCTAGCACTCTCCAATATACCAAGAAGAAAAAAATATAAATTAACAGTGAAATCTGAACTCAAGCTAAAGGCTACAAAACTGAAGAATAACAGTCTCCAGGAATAAAGGCGTGAAGGGCCCTGAACGTATTTTGTATGTCTTCCAGGTGTTCGTGCATCTATCAACAGCCTACTGCCGCTGTGATCTAGATGTGCTGGATGAGAAGGTGTACCCAGCGGTCCACAAGCCGAGGAAGATCATGGACATCGTCCAGTGGATGGACGATGACACCCTGGCTTACTTGGAACCTAAGTAAGAAATGGAACTTTTAAGCCTTTTAATCGTCATTGATAGGCTTTAGGCTAAGTAATAATAGCCGCATGGGTCGATCGAAGGTTAAGCTACGCTGGCTGAGGTCTGTCTGTGGATGGGTGACCATTTATGACATATTAAGACCACTTCGTGCCTCAGAAAGCACGTTAAGCCGTTGATCAAAGATTAAGAATAATTTTTTTAATAATAAATTTCGTTATTAAACGAAACTTTTTAACTGCGATATTATATTATACGTTGGGTATATACTGCAAAAGTTCACCAATTGTAACCTGCAGGCCTAGCCATATTACAAATTCTATTTCTATGATCGTAATCGTTGTGGCGACAATAGAAAGAAAATGGCGTATATGGAATCAGTTGTTTGTCAACTGTCAAGTGTATTTCATTTTCAGCCATATTAAAAATTCTACTCGTTAACACTTGACAGTTGACAAACAGCTGATTTCAGATACGCCATTTTCTTTCTATTGTCGCAATAGAATAGAAATAGAATTTGTAATATGGCTAGGCCCGCGATTGGAAACGTCGAGACGACGACGTCGAGGTATTACGGTTTAAAGAAAAAAAACAACCTAAACAATTTATTCTAAGCACGTAAAGCCGTTGATTAAAGATCAAGAATAAATATTAAAATAGTACTAATACACCTTTCGGGGGTGTATTAGTACTATTTTAATTTGTGAGCAACTATATATTTATAGCATGTATCTGGCCAAAGTTTATATATTTATTCTTAGAGGTAAAAAATCCTCATCCGTGGGTTTCCACCGCCCGGGGAGGGCGAAGGGGTCTTACTGACAAAAAGCTCCTGCGTGTGTGTAACCTCTCACACAACCAGAAAATAATTACCGTCACATATACACACATTACGTTCAATCGCGCGGATAACTTTAACATCGCGATGTAGGATACGTCAGTGTAGTTTGTCTGTGGACAGATAGATGTCGCTATTAACATGTTTTTGTGATTTCTAGGATAATATCGTCTGAGCCCAACACGTATTCCTACACGAAGGCTATAACCGAAGACTTGGTTGCGGAGTATGCTGGCAAATTTCCTGTGGCCATCGCCAGACCTTCTATAGGTAAGAACTAGAACCTTCTAATGACTGGCCTGTTGATCTAGTACCTAGCTAGTGGCCATGACTGCTCTGCCGGAGGACGTGGCGCCCATTTCCACCCAAGAAAAAATATGTTTGTGTAATTGTGTACCTAATGAATGACCACAATCATTTTGTTCCGGGTCTGGGTGTAATTTATCTACAATGTGTGTGTGTGTTAAATAAAATATTAAGTTTATCAGTTGCCTAGTACTCAGAGCACAAGCTTTACTTAGAATGGCGTTGAGAGAAAGTTGTGGATTGTTTATTTTGTTATTATTATTAACTTAAGATCTTTCTATGAAATTTGGGAGAATTCCCGTCTGAGCACCTATTTTTTGAGCACCTATGCATTTAGCACCAAAGGTATTCCCATTTCCCATAGATTAATGCATAGGTGCTCAATAAATAGGTGCTCAAACGGGAATACTCCGAAATTTGTGCGTATTTCTTGCAAATAAACATTTGATTTGATTTGTGATGTTTCATGTTATGTTTTATACTTCCAGTGACTGCAGCGTGGAAGGAGCCGATACCTGGTTGGGTGGACAATCTGAATGGACCGACAGGATTGGTCATTGGTAGTGGCAAAGGTACTTAAGTCTGTTTTGTGAGGTAAGGGGCTCGAGGCAAAATAAAAACGGTTGATGCACCCAGATGGAACGAAGTTCCCTTCGATTGATTAGTGAACTATACAATCTTCTCTCTCTCCCCCTCCCCCTCCATCTTCCTCCTCCCGTTCCCCTCCCTCCCCCTCTCCCTCCCCCAACCCTTCCCATATCCCCCTCTCCCTCCCCCTCTCCACCCCCTCCCTCTCTCCCGCTATCTCCCTCTTGCTCTCCCTCTCCCTCTCCCTGCGAACTTGCGACGCCGCACAGCTTACAATAGCTTACTATAGCAAAAAGTGTCGTGACAATTTCGTAAGATTTTTTTCCGTCTAGCCCCCTTTCACAACGCGCGATAGGGAACTTCGTTCCGAAAATGAAAAGACTTAGTGAATCTAAAAAAGTAATAAAAAAGTTAGTTTTTTTTTTAATTATAGGTACTTACAACAACTTAGGTTAGTTTACCTGTAATTTGGTACATGTATATTTTTAAATAAATAAATGGTGTACTTTAGAGAATATTCTATTGTATTTCCAGGAGTCATCCGCACGATGCACTGCGAGCCTTCTTACAAAGCAGACGCCATTTCTGTCGACGTTGTGGCCAATGCTTGCATCTTGATCGCTTACGTCACTGCTCAGGATAAGTTAGTTAAGATTCTTTATTACCCGACTTTGCGGAAACAAAAAGGATATGATCTTGACCAAACTCTATGTTCATTTGTTCCCTTATAACGTCCAAATGCTCAGAATAATTTGAAAAATGATGTGTCGTTAGAAACGTCTCGTTCCTTCTCTGGTTGTAGACCACATAGCCTATCTTCTTCTTATCATGTGGTTAATGACTAATAACCTAGTGTCAGAGCTTTAATGCCGCCCATGGGCCTCTGACTTGGCATCACATGCCGTCGAGAAATATCTCTCAGGCATGCCGGTTTCCTCACGTTGTTTTCCTTCACCGTTTTTGAAGTAAGTGATAATTATACAATCCGCACATGAATCCGAAAAGTCGGAGGTGCGCGTCTTGGGTTCGAACTCGAGATCTATGATTTAGTAATCCGCCGGTCACACCACTAGGCTATAACTGACACAGCCTATAACCAGCGGAGACGCTACATCTGTTGGCGTACCACCTCCTATATGAAATTATTCCGGAAAGTTTGTTCCGCCACTTCATACTATCAAGTGGCGAAAGAGGGATACTCACTCGACGAGGTAATGATCAGCGTGGAACGCAATCAGTACGCTAAATACATAGGCGAACTATGATCTGCTAATACGCATTGAGAACGCGCAATAAAAAACGTCGTTTGCCCTTATAAGACGATTTACTGACACTAATTGAGAGGTATGAGGAACAGGGTGTAAAGTTTCTCATCCTCCGTAGAAAAGAAAGTATCCTCCTCGCAGACGGGTGTTATGTATGTCTGGTGGGCTACTACTGCCTGACGGTTGTTGTCGGGATCTTGTATAAGTTCAAAACGCGCGGATAACTTTAACACCGCGATGTAGGATGTCAATCGTTAGTTTGATTGTGGCGAGATAATGTCGCTACAACACTTTGCGACTGAGATTTAAATTGAAACGTTCACTGCCCTAATAGACCGTATGTTTTATTTTTCAGGCCAAAAGAAACACAAGTATACAACCTGACATTATCAAGGGTTATAGAACTATCCTGGGCAGAAATTATTGAATTGGGTAAGTTATTCAGGCTATTCAGAATATAATAGAATATTTATTTGCGTAAAACATGGTATACAAGGGTGTTAAATACAAATTGAGGCACATGCATGTTCTGCTAGGATAAAACATAGCATGCAAAATTTTAAACACAAGTTATGACAACAACAATCGTTTTTTTAAAACATCCAACATTTTTTATCTTTAAATTCTTTTAAACTATTATAACTACACTCGTGTAACCACTTATGAAATTTACTTTGATATAATTTTACATTTAAAGCTTGGAAATGCCTAGGTATTTTATTAGTCGCAAGCGCTTCTGCTGAGCATAACGTCCCGGATTCGGTCCCCACGTGGAGCAACGTTTCATTGAGTTTTTCCATCTGAAAGATTCTCGATTCGTGCAAGATTGATGGCAATAGACTCGCCCTCTTTTACATGTGACTTTAATATAACTGGCGAAATGTGGGTGTACTACCAGGTACACCACTGCCTAACCCATCGGGGATTACAGGCGTAATGTTATGGTATGTAATGTAAAGCAAGGGTAATCGTGTTCAGTCGGGGGTCGCGGAAGTATCTTCTGTTCCCGTGACCCCCGGCGCAGGTGTGAGACGGAACACCGTGGTGGTTTTTAAGCTATTGCATAGCTTCTATCGCGGGCCTTGAGCGCGGGGACCGAATCCAGAAATTCCGTAACGGAAAAAAACCTCACGCTCCCCACTCCGACGGGCAAGGAGGTGTGGCTTGAAGGCCGTGCATCGTCTAACGTCGTTTCAGTTCGGCAGTCTTCGACACGGCGTTAATTGTGTGCGATTAGATGGGATGTTGTGTGGGAGGTGAGGGGTCGGAGGGGCGGGGGAGGAATGTGGAGTGGAGTGGAGAGGGAGGACAGAGAAAGGGGGTGGAGGAGGAGGGGGAGGGGAATGGGAAGGATGAGGTGAGAGGGGAGCGGAGAGGGGGAGGGAAAGAGGCAGGGAACAAGAGGGGAAGGGAGGGGAAAGTGAGGGAGGGGTGAGGGAAGGGGAGGGAGAGGTGAGGGGAGGGGTGTGGGAGGTGTGGGGGAGGGGAGGAATGGGGAGGGGGAGAGGAGAGGAGTTGATAAAAAATGATATGCAATAGCTTTACCGTGGCAGTCTCCGAGTGCCACACGTCATTTTTAGTCAGTAATACTCTGACAGTGTCCTCCCCGGGGCGGAGGACAACCATGAGGATTTTCCACCCCACACCTAAAAAAAGGGTAATCGTGTTACCCAGTGACTGCGTTGTGGAGGTCTGGTAGGCTTAGGCTTAGTCAGCTGCTTGGGAAAAGGCCGGGGCCGAGCTTAATGCATTCTCTTTAACCTTGAATTGTTTACTTCTTTCTCCAGGTGAAAAATGGGTGAACGAGTTCCCCTACTCCGTGGCGCTATGGTATCCTGGTGGCTCCATAAAGTCATACAAGATTATACATCAAATAGATATGTTCTTCAGCCAAACAGTGCCAGCTTACCTAGTAGATGCTCTTCTGTTTCTTCTTGGGAAGAAGACTTTGTAAGTTCATCTTCTTCTTTGAGTAGGTACGGCTAGTGTAGTCAGTTGTGACTGGTCAACGAAGACCGCAATGGCCCTGCAGGTTAGTATCTGCAAGGCTTTTGCGTATCTCTGTTGACAGTTCATGAATAGCGATGATCAGCTTTTACGTCCAGGTGGTTTTCCTTCTGAATGCGCTCCCTCTGAACATCAGTACCAGTCGGTTCACATTTTTAAAAGGAAAGTTCGTAAACATAAGCACAAGATGTTGTCAGGTTCATCGCAGAGTTGATTTATTTATTTATCAAACCTTTATGCACAAGAAAAAAAAACTGTACAAAGTCGGACTTAATGCCTTAGGCATTTTCTACCAGTCTACCTGGTGGTGCAGAGATGGTAACGAGGTAGGTGCAACTGGATAAAAGTTAAGGACAAAAAGTGACACATAATAATAAATACACAGATACATACATACTGACACAAACATACTTAAACAAAATAAATACATGGTCATGAGAGATAAAAATACGTTTATAACGAAAAACTATGATTGATTGTTATTTAGATTCGTTTTTCTCTATAAACGTATTTTATCTCTCTTGACTATATTTTGTTTAAGCACATTTATGTATCTGTGTATTTATTTAGAAGCGTCACTTGTTTGTCCTTCATTTTTACACTGTTACACCTATCTTGTTCCATATCTGCACCACCTTAATATCAAGACTCCTCCGTGCCTCGGAAATCACGTAAAGCCCGTCCCGGCTGTCATTGGTAGATCTATGACAGTCGTTACAGATAGTCAGAAGCCAGAAAGTCTGACAACCAGTTTAACCAAGGGGTATCGTGTTACCTAGTTACTGGGTTGTGGAGGTCAGACAGGCAGTTGCTCCAAGTAAAGCACTGGTATTCAGCTGCATATAGTTAAACCTGGACTGGAAGCCGCCGCTTAACATAGTTGGGAAAAGGCCAGGCAGATGACGATTTCTTTCAAGTTCTTCTATCACGCAGTCAATTCTTCTTTTCCAGCATGATAAAGATCCAGAAGCGTATAAGCCACGGTCTCAACGTCCTCCAATACTACACGACTAAAGAATGGCACTTCATGAACAAGAACTACAAGAGCCTTCGAACGAGGATCACCCTGGAAGACAACGACGTGTTCTTCACTGACCCTTCGGAGCTAAACCCTGATGAGTACCTGATGAACTATGTCCTGGGCACCAGGAAGTTCTGCTGCCATGAGGATCCTGCTAACCTGCCCAGAGCGCGGAAGCTGCATAGGATGTAAGTATGAAAGAAGTTCGTGCATCAGCTCAGAAATGTTCCTGTCTTAATGTTTCACTGGTTTCACGCATATTCCAACGTCACAATACTTGAAGCAACATTATTTACTACTAGCTAATACCCACGACTTTGTCTGCGCAGGAGTATTTCGAGTAGCTTTATTTCTTGTCCATGACTTATTTGAAAATTATTTTCTGCTCAAGAAAGTATGCTTTTCGTTTGCTCTCCCCCATTCAAATATAATTTTCATTGACACCAGTTTAGTAGATTGGTAATAATATCGAAAAAAATAAAAATCATCCACTTAGACTTAGACGAAAAAAATGATTTTTTTTACTATCGTTGCCCTTACTCCTTCCCACATATGAAGGGGAATGGACCACCGTAATAAAAATGAAAATATCTTTGTAACTTCCATAATAAAATTAAAATATTTTACTTATAACTTCTCATAATAATGTAAAAAAAGTCTTTACTTCTTGACACTCGCTCGTCATCCTTTTTTCCTTCTTCCTTATTTAAATTATTCAAATGCTTCCTCTTTCTCCTTCCCACATTCATACTCTCTCATTCATCCATCACTGCGTTCATATTACTACATTCCATCTTATAATCATGCACTTTAGATTAACATCCCACATATATTATGATCTCTCTTTCATTCATCGCTACGTTCATATTATTATAATATTACCTACATTTCTTAAAATTATGATGCAAAATTAACATCCTGCATTATATATTTCCAGACGTTACTTCGCGGATCGCTTCATCAAGCTGGTATTCTTCTCTCTACTTCTCTGGACAATGTACAGCAACACCCAGTTCTTTACGTCGTCAGTGGAACTCCTAGACAGCACTCTTAAGAGTCTACCTCCAATCAACCGCGCTAGCGCAGAGGAAATTGCAGATATAGGACTTTGATACTTCAAAAAATAGTTTTGTTTAAACAATTATATTCTACAATGGTGTCCATTTCCTTGTTACTAAATGATAAATGATATTTATTTCTGTAAATAGGTACATATAAACACTTTTACATTTAATTATTTAACTAGATGGTGAGGGTGTATCACTATCTAACTACCCTGAGAAGAAACACCGAAAGAAACTCAGAGGTCACAGTTTCTTTAAAAGTCCAGACATTATCTTGGTCAGATAATGTAAGAACCATGCAGATTAGTGTCTGAAATAGTCTTTTGAGGAAAGAACTACACAAATATGAGGGGACCAAATCTAACTAATTAAACTAAGTATACTAAATTTAGATATGGACATCTCTCTCTGACCTACAGCTTTGGAAAGAGATAGAAAGAAACGGTGACATCCTACATCGCGATGTTAAAGTTATCTCGTTAACTTCGCGATCGCGATCGAACGTATAGGTACTTACCTACATACAATGTCCTAACAACAACTTACTGTCGTCGGGCAGTAGTTAGCCCGCCAGACACAACACCCGTCTGCGAGCTTTTCAATGGTGGATGAGGAATTAACACCCTATTCCTCTAAGTAGATCAAAAGCTAAGAAAAGAGACATTCACTGAATAATTCAGCATATCAATGAATACCTACAAGTTACAGTCTAACCTGTACAATTAATTACAAAAAATATATTTTTAATATTAGAATAAGTGAGCGAAATTTCTTAAATGTAAAAATTGTAGCATAATCATTAGAGATTACCAAAATCAAATAAGAGAATAAAAAATAACAGTAAGTATAATATCAAAGTTCAACTAAACACGAGTACCTACCTACCTACATTTTAAAGTTTTTTGCACAACTTTGTGTCGGTATTTCTGTTTATCAAACTTTACAACGTTTCTAACTTTTGCCAAGTAGGTACCTATAGGTTAAAACAATGATATTGGTGTATAATACATACTTACCTATTTTTTATGGTAATTATGATATCACTATAACTCGTTTTAAATTCCGTTTTAAATTATTTTGCTCGGTGCAGTCTTAACCTACCTATGCCAAATATTTCACTCCTCCATGCCGTAATAATAGTTTTAAAGAGATCCAATCCAAAGTTTTCACATAACAATAGATATTAATTAAGTTGAATTTTAGGTTCTAAGCTAGTCTTTTATTTTTTTTTAATTCCTAATGTTGGGCGATTTGATACTTGCGGATCCGTATCGTATCCGATTTCGCAAGACCTAAAATTATGCTGATTTGATTAGGTACTATACTTAATTGTTATTGCAAAAGATTGTAATGTGAATTAAAATGTATAATATTGACGTGATCTTGTTTGTGTTTTTTTTTTTGTAATTTACTTTTAGGTGGGTAAGTACTTACTCATAATCTGCCTAGCACAGGCTTTTTTCTTTTCTCGAAATAGGATTGAGGTGAATGAATTGAGGAATGATGTGTTAAAGCAACATTGTGGTTTAAAAGAAGATGCAGTTACAAAAATCGAAAAGAGTATGGATAAATGGTTTAGTCACGTTGAAAGGATGAATGAAAGGCGACTAAGAAAAGGTATTTATAGGCAGACTAGCTTCTGCCCGCGACTTCGTTCGCGTGAAGTTTTGATATCGCATCGCATTGCCTGCTTGTGCTATATTTACCCTTTTTTCCCCCTTGCAAAATTTCTTATTACTGCTGCTGCTATTAGTCATAGCGTGGTGTTATATAGCCTATATAACCTTACTCGATAAATGGACTATCCAACGTAAAAATAATTTTTCAATTCAACCAAACACAAACAAACAACTTCTTCTTCAAAATTAGCATGGATTAGTAAAGATGTAAGCAGAAACGCCGGGAAGAGACGCCCTAGAAGACCATACAAGACCCTATTGGTGTGGTTCTTCTGAAAGGTTGGGCGCGTAGTACTCGCAGCCGGCGTGTGTGTTTGACAACATGACATGTATGTCATGTCAACGAAGCAAGAGAAGTATGTAAGAATCGTAGCAGATGGCGCTCTGTAGTTTCTGCCTGCCCCATGGAAGAATGGCGTGAGTTTATGTATGTATGGATATCGCAGGTCCACCCATGAGGTTGACAGTTGCTTAACCGGACTATCCTGTGAATAAATCCCTTGTAATCCCTTGTAATAAATTAACGCCTACAGCCAAGGTCGCTGTCGCCACCAGAGACATGAAAGAACGTCCTACTTTATTTCTATTGACTATTTTGATGTAAATCGATTTAAAGGGATGTCTGGACCATTTCATTGTAGGAATACATCGTAATCAATATTACTAGGCAACACACATTGCTATTACCTAAGTTATTTATAAAACAGGGCCCAATTGTGAATCTAAACCGTCCGGGGTCCGGGACCCAACACCAATATAATGAAAAAAGAATTAGGTATTCAATTTGGTACAGTCGTTCGGCAGTTAAGTACCTATGTACGTATTGGGATATTATTTTCGACGATTCATTTTTATTTAAATAGATAAATAAATATTTTTTTACAGAATTCTACTCAAGATAAGAATGCTCGGACACACGCGGCTGTGAACTTTTTTTTTTAAATGAAAGGTTCTACGTCAAACTGTGGTTATTTTAAACACAAAAAAAATAAAGATACAAATTTACGTAGGTACAAGGTAAAATTTAACTACAAAGGTGGAACTAGTAACAAAAACCACTTGGTAGTTAAGTGGAAATATTTCAGTGTAAACCATATAGTCATTACGGTAGATAACATCTATTTTAATTACACAACCAATTGAAATGAACAGCAAAAATAGCAAAATACTTAACAAAATTTAAACTTCGCGGGTTATGCAAAGCTTAAGGCAAGGGTCAGAGACACAGAGTAGGTACCTACCTACTTTATATTTATACCTCTCTTACGTACGAAAACATTAATTCTTTGAAATTTTACCACAATTTAAACAAATAAACATAATTTTTACCACACGTTCTGTTCACAATGTTGTTTGTCGTCTAATTTAAGGTCGTGTTGCCAAATCAAAATTTAAAAATGACGTCACAAACGACGACGATGTTTTAATTTAATTTGTTCTGGTAACTTCGAGAATTGTGTCGATGAATATTCCGGTGCTACAGTCCTTTGTCTCCCCTATTCCGATGATTGTTCGGACTTCGGATCCAGATCCCAAAGTGTATCCAAATCGAATGAATTGCGTTCCATTTGCGTCATTGTTGGACCTATGTGGGTTGGCTTGCCTAAACTTTGCATTGCAGAATGTACCTTTACAGCCTATATTTTTAAAGTGGAGCTGGAGAACGGAAACGATGTCGTGCCTGTTTTTCTGAAAAACTGAAAAAAATTATAACTACAGCTAATCTGAGTCATTATTTTAACATTGACCGAAAACTGTCAAATAAATATAGGCAAACAATATTTATGAACAAGTTTTAAAGCTAAACAGATTAAAATTTAGTGTTTTTTTGGTCAAACTAATAAAATTATAAAGAAATCGATTGTGTTAGTTCGAGGGATTCACGGATTCGTATCCATACGGTGTTCACACGTACCCAACTCTAATTAGAATTTCATCCGTAAAAAATAACCAATCACAAACAACTGACAATTTTCGTCCAATAAAAGCATTTGTTACCTTACTGTTTAACAATGTGATTTGCTGATAGTAGTATTTAAATAACCACTGAGAACAGAAAATTCGTAATAGAAAACCTGCAATTGCATCAGAAAATGTTCAAGGACTGATATTATTAGTCTTTGTTTCGGTTAAATATTATATCGATTGATGGTTTACTCGATTGTGTACTTTAGCGTTCGAGTAATTATATTATTGGGCACTTGTTATTGGCTGTTAGTCTAACTTACTGTTTCTTACCTATTTTTTTAGCTGTTAGTCCTCCATATCATTTAAATAAATTAAGTTTAAAAATAAACAATTTTTTTAATCTACTGTTCCCATTGAAAATATCTAAATCGATTACCTTAAATCGATTTATCGATTGGCATAAATCAATTTATGACAGTGTTACCACATCACTAGAAGCGCAAAGACAACAAAATGAATAATTTTATCTGTCACTCCCTTATTTATCACAAAATGGCTGAACTATAGAGACGTGTATCACAAGTTATATTCGTCATAATGGAGCTTAAAAACGTTGATTATTCCAACCAAAACAACTGCACAACTACTTTTTCGAACACAGACGTGTTGATTTGCGGAGATAAATCTTCAACAGTGTGTAAAAACGACGCGATTTCCTTCCGTGACCGAGTGTGGATTTCCCCAAGAGATTTTCCCTTGCAGTCTTTTCAGAACTTTATAAAGTGTTGCAGATTCGTACCAAGACCTTCTCCAGACATTGCTAAAGATTTTCGAGTCCCTACAATGTGTGCGTGAGTGAAAATGCCTTAACTGTGATCTAAAGTGTATCTATAGAAAATAGTGTAATAAAAATATATAAAAATGAATTTTGCAACCAATCGGGCCGATAGGCGCGCCGTTTTTAGACCTACACATTATTCCATTGCAAACTACAACACAGATATCAAGAAGGAAATGAGAACCACGTTTGGTGACGACCTTTTTCTGAACAACCTCCACTTGATTCCGGATCCTCTGATGAAAAATTTGGCGGACACTATCATTACCGAGGAAAAAATGGCGCCTAAATCAAAATTAAATAATATTGAAGTGAAAACAAACGAAGACATGAATATTGAATCGGAATATTCCCGTTTATCAGGAATCACAAGTTTTTTTTCTGGTGTAATGAATGTGATTACGAGCGCAATGTTTAGTAAGCGAAAACAAAGTGATTTTGCTTCGGAGCCCGGCGGACAGATGGCGGTCCCATCGTTGTGGCATGGCGCCAAGCTTTTGGATGAAAATAAAATTTTACAGGATGAAAACCGTTCAAATGATATGTCTAGTGAGCTTGTGGCATCAGAAATGACGGACTGCAAAAAGGCGGCAGCTCATTGTCAAAATAAAATCGAGCAGGTCCGTCTGCTGTTGGGCAGTAAGCCTGTCCCTTGCAACATCCGGGCCAGGAGACGTCCAAAGAGGGTTTTTGTAGAAGCAAGTTCTGTTGAAGACAGTTTTGAAGATGCTTTTTCTCCTGAGGATTTTGAGAGCATTGCTAATGATTCTTATATTGAGTACTCCAGTCCTGTATGTTATCATGACCATGTTTTTCATGATATTGATGGCCCTCAAGTCAAAATTGAGACTGCGAAAACCCCTCCACAGCTCCCTGAGCTTCCCCAAGTCTTTGAAACTACAGAAATTGTCAAAAATGTACCTGAAATTGATACTAGCAATGAAAATAAACTAGTTAGTTATACAAAACCTGAAGTTGTCGCTACATGTGAAGATAAGCTTAGTAAATTAAAGGCACTGCTGCAAGGAAGAAAGAAATGTAAACCAATTGTCGAACCTGAACCTGTCAGTGTGCTGGAAACTGTTAGTGTGCTGGAACCTGTCAGTGTACCGAAACCTGTCAGCGTACCGGAACCTGACAGCCTACCAAAATCTGTCAGCGATCGAAAGCCTAGAAAAAAAGTTAAAGACAAGAGATTTAAGAACCCGAACCGCATGTGTGGGAAACGTATGAAGTCCAAAATGAAGAACAGCATTCAAGATGACTTACTATTCGCTAATGAAATTATTTATGAAGATGGGTCCAGTGTAGACAATTCTCCATCATTAAGTTGCTTAGAGAAAAACATTGCAGCCACAAAGAAACCCGAAAAGGAATACTTTGATGAAGTATCGGGCCGTTTCATCCCGGGTTCAGTCACTGACAGCGAAGACTCGTTCCAAATCGTCTTTAATGACTGTCCAAAATTAAGAAGAACATCGGACTGCGAATCTGAGGACTCTTTCATCGTCTTCGAAGACTCTCCGGACAGTTGCTACACATCAAACGATGTTTTCGGAGACACCAGTGATTCTGAGGACTATGACAGTGATTCATACATGAGTGATTCAGGTTGTGGCAATTACACATTCAATCTGGCCGCCTCATTGTCTAAAAGTGTGTGTAATTTGGCTGATGACAGCTTGTATGTGGAACGGAGTGAGGATGAAGTGGACTGTGCAAATTTGAAAGATATGACTTTGGGTGAGATTGTGGATCGAGGTGACCTGGACGCTGGTGGTGTCAAGACTGGCCTCCTGATTGATGACAGGAAGAAACTGCTAAGGAGAAATCTGCCAGTGAAAAGGGTGAGTTTTTTTTATATTTTTCCATGTTAAATTGTAGTTTTTGCAACAGTTTCAGGTGTGTCAAAGATTAGGTTTTGATTCCCTGAAAAAAAAAATCGAAATGTGTGCTAGAACTCAAAGTGAAGTGAAACTTCAACGAACAAGTGGTGTTGTCTGTCTTCCCCACTGCCACCTATCATCATACTATATTATCATCTACCCCTAATAATATACCCTCCATCTATTCACTACAATAATTACCATGAGTTCTGCTAAAAAGGTCTGCTAAACCAATCAAGATTTAGATCTAAAGGTGCAGCTTGTTTTCCATTCAAAAACATAAGTTTCTATGAAGAAGAATTTGTATGAGATTCCACAGTACCTCCTTAAGTTTTGCAATCATTGTTTAAAATCACGTTGTTATTGTGTTTAAAAAACCCCCATCGCAAAAAGTAAAACATTTAAAAAGTTAAAAATAACACTTTAGCCATGAAATTTTACTTCACGTCGGGGTACCGCTTAAGTAAGGAATGTTCCTAGTACTTGTAGGTATGTAGGTAGGTACTTATTTTAACGGTACCCCGACGTTACGTAAAATTTCATGGCTAAAGTGTTATTTTTAACTTTTTAAATGTTTTACTTTTTGCGATGGGGGTTTTTTAAATTTTAAATTTAATTTTTATTTTTAAATTTTTAAACGCATTCATTTTGTTTTATAGAGTTTACAGTTATGAAAATTATTCAGTGCATTGTATATAGAGTCAAATGCTGGTTAAAACGAATCCAAATACGACATATCTGCTATTATTTTGTTAAGAGTCTACCTACTGGTGTGCTGGATAGCCTGGCTGCAGCATCAGCTCATCCTGTTGCCATCAGTGCATTGTGTTTAGAATCAAATGCTGGTTGAAATGAATCCAAACACGACATATCTGCTATTATTCTGTCAAGAGTCTACCTACTGGTGTGCTGAATAGCCTGGCTGCAGCATCAGCTCATCCTGTTGCCATCACGGCATTGTGTGCAGAATCAAATGCTGGTTGAAATGAATCCAAACATGACATATCTGCTGCTATTTTCCCAAGAGTGTATTAGTCTGCTAGATATCCTGGCTGCATCAGACCAAATACACCATAATGTTGCTTATTAATATTATACACATGGGTGTTTGAAATTTTAAGACACACATAGCTTGTAAGTAAAGTTAATACCCATAAGACGTCTAAAACAGCAACGGTAGCTAACACAAAAGAGCTGATAACCTAGAAACGGCTGAACCGATTTTGATAAATTATGTCTAAGAACCATCGCAAGAAACCCTGCTTTCAAGTAAAAAAAACCGCATCTAAATCGGTTCACCCGTTTGGGCGCTACGGTGCCACAGACAGACAGACAGACAGACAGACAGACAGACAGACAGACAGACACACACACACAGCGGTGAAACTTATAACACCCCTCTTTTTGCGTCGGGGGTTAAAAACAAAGTAAATAAACATTATATGGAAATTTAATTCCATATTTCCACAGGACAACAAAATAAAATCAACTTTTTACTAACTGGTAAAATTTTAAGTAGGTACCTACAATCACTATGACAAGCCTAATTGAATTATGGTGTCATATCAAGCATAGTGCAATTTAAACCTTATGTGCGGTGGGCAAAGTTATAGTTCCAATAACACAAAGGTGTTTACATTATTCATTCATTAAACCCTGAGAGAACACCGGTGTCCGCACTGTCTTTGTCTTTCTATTGTGACTCTAATTGACATGATTGAAAGGTAAAGAGCTAGCTGCATTGCAATACAGTTTAGGTACTATTAAAAAACTAATATTTTTGCTGTCTATCTGAAACAAATCTATCATGAAATTCTTTCTAAAAAAAGTGACATGGTGTGTCTTATAGTTTTATCTGCTCCTATAGTGTTGTAAAGCAATGTAACTTTCACACAACACCATGTAGTCCCAAGCTAAGCAGAGCTTGTGTTATGGGTACTAAACAGCTGATAAACATACAAATATATAATTACATATATATTATAGATAAATCACAACCAGACACAAAACAAATCATCGCTCTCATCACACAAACATTTGTTCTGGGTGGGAATCAAATCCGGCAAAGCAGTCAGAGCCACTTACTACTAAAACGACAGGCCTGTTAGCCTATATCCTTCTTAAAGAATTGAGCTATCAAATGGAAAAGATTTCTTTGATTCAGCATTACAAGTTTAGCCTATGCTCCTTTTTAGTAAGTGCCTAACTTGGTTCAGAGTTCTTATCCTCCTCGGATGCATGGGCTTCTTGACTTGGCTTTTCATGCATTCGAAAAAATATCTCATTATCAGATTATCTCACAAGTATATTGTTGTTTGCCAAAAGTAAATAAAATTGCATCATTACACAACAAACAATACATATACCTATTGACTAATAGAATTTCCCTTACCAATGATGACTGTCAAATTCAGATAAGGTGTAAATTCAATTTTATGGGGGCAAAGGTAAATATTTACTGCTGGTAGATATGCAGTATGGGTGATTCTACGGTATTTGAGTATTTTGTGTCCCCAAAGAAAAAATCATCTGTTTAATTTAATATTAATAATTCAACTACTTGGCATTATTTTGCCTAAGTAATTACAAGGGCCAGAAGATATTTCCATTTTTTTTCATTTTATAGGCTCCAGGGGAAAATGTGTTATCAGGGGAGAGACACTATTGGCAGAGTAGTGACAAATTATAGCAGGAAAGTGACAGGCTACTAAGTATTATGTAAGGAATTTTAATAATACTGTATAAAATGAATAAATAATAGCTTTATCGATATATTTTTAATGAATAGAATACAATCAGCCTTAACAGTTGAAACATATTCACAATATTGAGTTCTTAAAAAATTAAGTTTCGATCACCATCAAATAATTTAAATATGAAAATAATAATAAAACAATAATAATATCTAATTATAATATAATATATATATTAATGCATATCACTCTCGTCTGTGAATTGAACAAAATTAGTAATTTTTCCTATTAAATAATCACAACACTTACTGTTCAACAGTTTGTAATAATTAAATACTCGAAAAAGTGTAATTTCACATTTAAGGCTTACCTAAATAGTAAAATGATACACCTATGAGAGGTTATCTTAGCAAGTAAACTTAAAAATCATTATTATAAATGTAAACTTCCATTTTAAGAAAGAACTGAATCAATAATTTCGGTTAAACTAAGTGTTTTCTACTTATATACTAAACAATAAATAATTAACTTTTTGAGCACATCAACCAGCTCTAAAAAATTGTAGAATACTCTATTACTCATCATAAGTAAACTGGCAAAAAAGAGTAGCACCTTTAATAGATTTCTTTAAATAAAGTAAAATAATAATCTAAAAAAAAAAAAAAAAAAAAATTTCAAACTATTTATTTTAGCATGCATACATTAATAATTACATTTAAATAGCGCTCAATCTTTTAATGGTAAGATTACGTGCGCTAAGTTTATTTTAGGTGTTACTCACTCACAGATATGTACATTAGTTAGTAGACCTACACGCAGGCCCTTCCCCCACTCTAAACTTCCCTTCTCCGTCTCGATCTCTCCTTCTTCGTCATCAAATTCAGACTTGCATACGGCAGCATAACTATATTTTTTATCACTTATCTGGTATTCCACAAGTATAAAATCACAGGTATCACTAACATATGAATGATAGAACTTTAAAAAAAAAAATCTCTGGTAAAGTTGTCCATTGTAGCAAGGTTTGTCTACATGCCCATCTGATACCATGTCCGGTTTCAAGATAATTCCAAGTAAAATCAGAAAAAAATCAGCCCATTCCCTTTCAGTCGTGTTTAATTTTTAATCAGATTGTTTTTAATTTTTTGGTAGCGTATTTTTTCTGCTTGGATCTGGTTTTTTAGCCTCTCATCCCTTGTTTGCTTCTTTATCATGTTTAACATGACATCTGCGTAACTAGAACAAATGAAATAAACCGTTTTGAATAGTAAATATTTAATATATTAAATATAAAAAAAAATTGTCACTGCCCCTGCATGGTATTATTTTCCCCTGGCATAGAAACTGGCAGAGAAGTGACGCCAGAGAAGTGACAAAATTGGACATAATCTCCCAAAAGTAATACCGCATGTTTTTCTGACCACATTTTACACAATAAATGTCATCTACACACACTAAACATTGCACTGTGCAAATTCACAATTATTTAACGATAAAATATAAAAAGATATACTTACCAAGGGAAATACTGGAACTACTGGCACAAGCACGTTCTCAGACAATGAATTGAAAACTGACGCCACATTGTTTTAGTTGTGCTCAACACTGTTAGCTTGCATTTAACTTCACACTGTCCCACGCGCGTCGTTTATGGTCAAAAATATACTTTAGCACTTTTAGGTGAAAATCACAGTCTTTCAATTTCGCCAGGTGAAGTGACGCTTTTAGCAAGTGACGTGAAAATAAGATTTTTTTAAATTATATAATTAACACTTTTGCAATGTATTGTTATAACATATGTTTCAAAGTTATATTAGCTATAACACAATATTAAAATAAAACACAATACCATAAATATTAAAAGTACTAGGCCATAAAAATGAAAAAAATGCAGTAATGGGGTAGGCCAGGGGAGTATACATTTGTTACTATTTTATAATGTTAATGTGTAAAATTAAACCACTATCGTGAATTGACTAAGTGGTCCAAATGAAAGAAGTTATACTTTATTGCATAAGCACACATTAACGGCAATGTAATTAGTTTAACATAAAAAAAATCTAAAGGCCGTTGGAATCCAAATAGCGTAGAATCACCCCATATACCTATTGACTAATAGAATTTCCCTTACCAATGATGACTGTCAAATTCAGATAAGGTGTAAATTCAATTTTATGGGGGCAAAGGTAAATATTTACTGCTGGTAGATATGCAGTATATGCTTATTGATATGGCTAGTGAGTAAGCAGAAGTATACAGACATTCCCCCATGACTTATCTTTTCTGATATATAACTTTAGTATCTTTTGTTACATCAAAAAAATAATGCCCTAAATAATGAATGAAACAAAACCACCAAAGCCTTTTAGTTTATTGTTTATGTGGACAATTTTCTGATCATGTTAAAACCAAACTGCCTGACCAATGTCAATGGTCTTAAGGGGATTAAACAAAAATCAACCTTATAGTTGTTAAGAATAAGTTGATTTCGGATTGAAGTTTTAGCGCATACTGATCTTTGCAAATAGGTTCCAACACTATTAAACAAAAATCTACCTTAAACCTGTTCTGGATGAGTTAATTTTAGCTTGAAGTTTTAGCACAAACCGTTCTTTGAAAATAGGTTATTTACACCTATTTCTTTATATGAACTATAGACAATATAGGTATCTAATTAAATAACCTCTTTGGGGTTTTCAAAATAACATAATAACGCATGAACCATCACATTTTTCCTCATTAAGAAGGCTAGGTCGGTTAACCATGTTAAATTTGACAGCACCTTTATGTCGTAGGCAATAAAAGTGCTTTTTGTAAGTCAAGTGCTTCCACTTACGTGCGGTCGTCGGACGTCATGCATGTCGATAGATAAGTAACTATTTCACTCGCTGATAAGAAAATGTTTGGCTTGCTAGTAAATATTATTTCAAATAGGTACCTACCTATATTAAAAATAAACGGAAACTCTTGGGCTTTATAACGAAAAAAAACTCATACAGTTGAACCTAAGATCTCAACACATTATGGAATGCAAATAAAGATATGAATATGAACCTAAGGTAACCCCTCGATTTTGTAAATAGTTAAAAAATAACGATATAAAAACAAAATATGAAATAGATCCATGTTCAAAATATCGCGCCATTTTTGAATTTCAACATCATTATCAGCCTACTTTTTACTCAACTATGTTGGGATCCAGTTGAAACCGATGGCGATGCAGCTGAATACCAGTGTTTTACATAGAGCGACTGTCTGTCAGACCTCCACAATCCAGTTACAAGGTAACACCACAGTCTAAAAACATGCAGTCGTCCGACGAAGCCGTCTAGACAGGGCAATCGTGCGGGGTGTGAGGGGCGAGACGCGGGAAAGCCGCTCCCGCACTGCGAACAAAACGATGTTCGTAGTGCGGGAGGTATTATTTAAGTCTAACGCGTGTAGAAGCTGTCGGCATTTTTCCAGAGATCAAAGGCGTCGTCCTACTGTATTAATATTTATACTGTGGTAACACTATCTCCCTTGGTTAAACTGGTTGTCAGATTTTCGGGCTTCTGTTCTGACTATCTGTAACGACTGTCATATCATAGATCTACAAATGACAGCAGAGACCATAGGCTTAACGTGTTTTCCGAGGCTCGGAGGAGTCTTAATATGTAATGAATTCCCATCCACGGACTAACCTCGTCAACGGTAGCTTAACCTTCGTTCGACCTGTGAGGGTGTAAAACCCAAATTCAAATGCCCTCTGCTCTGTAACCAATAAAAATACTTAACGCCTAGATTAGGGCGCCTTCAAATTAGCAGCAAAGAGCCGCGCAGTGGCAGCGCGGCGACAGCGCAGCCGACGCTCTGCAACCGCTAGGTTCGAGCATCATAGTGTTGTACATTTAGTTTCAACCTCATCGGTTTAGCGCTGCAGCCGCGCGTTTTTTATTTATATGGATTAAAAAACCAGCGCGACGGTAGCGTTGCCGCCGTGCGCCACCTGGCGGCAAATTTGAAGGCGCCCTTAGATTTCTAGAATGCGTAGTGATAATGCTTTAAATTGCATACCGATATAGTTTGATAAAATTCGTCAAAATCCCCGTTGATATGTTTAATCAATATTTTGATAAAGTATAGAAAACAGCAGTGGAAGACAGATAAAAACGCAAGGTCACTGTATCTTCCGGCGGGCTTATTAGACCCCCGTGTCTTATAGATAATCATAGAGGAGCTTGTGGCTAAATTATAACAGCTGCACGGGACGATTGAAGGTTAAGCTATGCTTGACGAAGTCTATCTGCGGATGGGTGACCATTCATCGCATACCAAGACTCCTCCGTGCCTCAGAAAGCACGTTAAGCCGTTGGTACCGGCTGTCATCTGTAGATCTTTGACAGTCGTTATGGGAAGTTTGACAACCAGATAAACCAAGGGCGTTTTACGCCGTCACTGGCTTGTGGAGGTCAAACTGGCAATTGCTCCATGTAAAACACTGGTTTTCATCAGCATCCGCTTGAACTGGAACTCGACCTAGAAATTATAAAAACGACTGAACTAACATAAAATAATGACCTAAGTACGAGTCCGACTCGCACGCAAGACCCGTACCCGTGCTTGAGACCGAATGTGCGCGCGCACTGCTCGCTCTTGTCCCTACAGTAATACCTATGCGAAACGTAACTCTCGCTCTTTCTGTCTTCACTAACTTATATTTCCCTCTCAACTTCCGTTCGCCTCACCCGATCACGCTTTTCGTAACGTTCTCGTCACACTTTTACTAGCTCACTTCCCAAGTTAAGATGTTTTACTTCACTACTACATTTTACACTTGTTTAACCCACACGACCGCAGCGACCACGACTTCAATATGGGGAATTATCAGTGCTGACCTGGGCTCGCTAAGGTTAGGTGGCCGGCACGTCTATAAATAAAATACTGATAATTATTTGCTAGTGTTAGTTGAGAAGGCTTGTTGTTTTTTTTTTTGAGGGGCATCTCGCTGTTATCCTATTATAGGATGGGAACTGCTTCACCGGGCGAACCTGTGTAGATGACTTAATAAATTACGACCAGGGAGGGAGGGTGAAAAAACTTAAAAATAAAGCGACTTCGCTAAGGGGTACTGGCCTCGGCTTAAGTAGTTGCTGGAAGAGTACTGCAAGGGACGGACTGGTTCTGATTGAGCTTGTTGGGAGAAGTACTTTAACGTCGCCTTAGAGTGAAAACCTCGTAAGTGTAAAAGAAGTAACTTTTCAGGAGGAAGAAAAAACTGCGCGTCTAACTGAGAGATTCGAGTATTTACGAGGTTCTCATTTACTGCCAGAGATGGCGCTGATGATCAAATGAACAAATTAGTCACATCAGGAGGTGCGTTGCGAGGTTTTCTTCCTAGTAACTCAATAAAATAAATTTGAGCAAAAATGCATTCCCGAGGTGTTCACTCTAAGGCGACGATAACTACCATTGGTGTATCCAGGGGAGGGGAAGGGGGGAGAAGCTGCCTCGTTTGTTGGCCTCCTTTTATCTATACTAATACTATAGTAAGAGGAAATGTTTGATTGTTTGTTTTGCATTGAATAGGCTCCGAAACTACTGGACCGATTTGGAAAATTCTTTCACTGTTGGGAAGCTACATTATCCCCGGGTGACATAGGCTATAGACTTTTTATCCCTGTATTCCCACAGGAACGGAAACAACGCGGGTGAAACCGCGGAACGTCTGCTAGTTAAGTAATAATCAAACAAAAGCCGTAGACTTTCGTAACCATAGTCGAAACTTGACCATTTATAGTGTGAAAATTTGAACTTAGATCTTGTCTTGTTTGTCTCTGTGAACCCTTTTAATAATAAACTTAATCTTCAAATGTGTAAATTATGTGTGTGAAGAGCTCGTGGCTAAATTATAACAGCCTCACACGGTTCGATCGAAGGTTAAGTTACGATGGACGAGGTCGGTCCGTGAACGGGTGACCACTTATTATACATAGCAACACTCCTCCGTGCCTCGGAAAGCACGTTAAGCCGTTGGTCCCGGCTGTCATTTGCAGATCTTTGACAGTCGCTACTTGTAGTCAGAAGCCCGAAAGTCTGACAACCAGTTTAACCAAGGGGCATCATGTTACCCAGTTACTGGGTTGTGGAGGTCTGATAGGCGGTCGCTCCATGTAAAATTAAAAATTTAAAAAACCCCCACCGCAAAAAAGTAAAACATTTAAAAAGTTAAAAATAACCCTTTAGCCATGAAATTTTACTTCACGTCGGGGAACCGCTTAAGTAAGGAATGTTCCTAGTACTTGTAGATATGTAGGTAGGTACTTATTTTAACGGTACCCCGACGTTACGTAAAATTTCATGGCTAAAGGGTTATTTTTAACTTTTTAAATGTTTTACTTTTTTGCGGTGGGGGTTTTTTAAATTTTTAATTTAATTTTTATTTTAATATTTTTAAAGGCATTCATTTTGTTTTATGGGTGATTCTACGGTATTTGAGTATTTTGTGTCCCCAAAGAAAAAATCATCTGTTTAATTTAATATTAATAATTCAACTACGTGGCATTATTTTGCCTAAGTAATGTCAAGGGCCAGAAGATATTTCTATTTTTTTTCATTTTATAGGCTCCAGGGGAAAATGTGTTATCAGGGGAGAGACACTATTGGCAGAGTAGTGACAAATTATAGCAGGAAAGTGACAGGCTACTTAGTATTATCTAAGGAATTTTAATAATACTGTATAAAATGAATAAATAATAGCTTTATCGTTATATTTTTAATGAATAGAATACAATCAGCCTTCACAGTTGAAACATATTCACAATATTAAGTTCTTAAAAAATTAAGTTTCGATCACCATCAAATAATTTACATATGAAAATAATAATAAAACAATAATAATATCTAATTATAATATAATATATATATTAATGCATATCACTCTCGTCTGTGAATTAAACAAAATTAGTAATTTTTCCTATTAAATAATCACAACACTTACTGTTCAACAGTTTTTAATAATTAAATACTCGAAAAAGTGTAATTTCACATTTAAGGCTTACCTAAATAGTAAAATGATACACCTATGAGAGGTTATCTTAGCAAGTAAACTTAAAAATCATTATTATAAATGTAAACTTCCATTTTAAGAAAGACCTGAATCAATAATTTCGGTTAAACTAAGTATTTTCTACTTATATACTAAACAATAAATAATTAACTTTTTGAGCACATCAACCAGCTCTAAAAAATTGTAGAATACTCTATTACTCATCATAAGTAAACTGGCAAAAAAGAGTAGCACCTTCAATAGATTTCTTTAAATAAAGTAAAATAATAATCTCTCCTTCTTCGTCATCAAATTCAGACTTGCATACGGCAGCATAACTATATTTTTTATCACTTATCTGGTATTCCACAAGTATAAAATCACAGGTATCACTAACATATGAATGATAGAACTTTAAAAAAAAAAAACTCTGGTAAAGTTGTCCATTGTAGCAAGGTTTGTCTACATGCCCATCTGATACCATGTCCGGTTTCAAGATAATTCCAAGTAAAATCAGAAAAAAATCAGCCCATTCCCTTTCAGTCGTGTTTAATACACTTAATTTATCCCTTTTCTCCTTTTTGAAAATTTTGCTTTTCTTTCGCTTGTAATTCTGTATTTTTAATCAGATTGTTTTTAATTTTTTGGTAGCGTATTTTTTCTGCTTGGATCTGGTTTTTTAGCCTCTCATCCCTTGTTTGCTTCTTTATCATGTTTGACATGATATCTGCGTAACTAGAACAAATGAAATAAACCGTTTTGAATAGTAAATATTTACAAAAAAAAAATTGTCACTGCCCCTGCACGGTATGATTTTCCCCTGGCATAGAAACTGGCAGAGAAGTGACGCCAGAGAAGTGACAAAATTGGACATAATTTCCCAAAAGTAATACCGCATGTTTTTCTGACCACACTTTACACAATAAATGTCATCTACACACACTAAACATTGCACTGTGCAAATTCACAATTATTTAACGATGAATTATAAAAAGATATACTTACCAAGGGATAATACTGGAACTACTGGCACAAGCACGTTCTCAGACAATGAATTGAAAACTGACGCCACATTGTTTTAGTTGTGCTCAACACTGTTAGCTTGCATTTAACTTCACACTGTCCCACGCGCGTCGTTTATGGTCAAAAATATACTTTAACACTTTTAGGTGAAAATCACAGTCTTTCAATTTCGCCAGGTGAAGTGATGCTTTTAGCAAGTGACGTGAAAATAAGATTTTTTTAAATTATATAATAAACACTTTTGCAATGTATTGTTATAACATATGTTTCAAAGTTATATTAGCTATAACACAATATTAAAATAAAACAATGCCGTAAATATTAAAAGTATTAGGCCATAAAAATGAAAAAAATGCAGTAATGGGGTAGGCCAGGGGAGTATACATTTGTTACTATTTTATAATGTTAATGTGTAAAATTAAACCACTATCGTGAATTGACTAAGTGGTCCAAATGAAAGAAGTTATACTTTATTGCATAAGCACACATTAACGGCAATGTAATTAGTTTAACATAAAAAAAATCTAAAGGCCGTTGGAATTCAAATAGCGTAGAATCACCCTTATAGAGTATACAGTTATGAGAATTGTTCAGTGCATTGTATGTAGAGTCAAATGCTGATTAAAACGAATCCAAACACGACAAATCTGCTATTATGTTGTCAAGAGTCTACCTACTGGTGTGCTGGATAGCCTGGCTGCAGCATCAGCTCATCCAGTTGCCATCAGTGCATTGTGTGTAGAATCAAATGCTGGTTAAAATGAATCCAAACACGACATATCTGCTATTATTTTGTCAAGAGTCTACCTACTGGTGTGCTGGATAGCCTGGCTGCAGCATCAGCTCATCCAGTTGCCATCAGTGCATTGTGTGCAGAATCAAATGCAGGTTAAAATGAATCCAAACACGACATGTCTGCTGTTATTTTCCCAAGAGTGTATTAGTCTGCTAGATATCCTGGCTGCATCAGACCAAATACACCATAATGTTGCTTATTAATATTACACATATGGGTGTTTCAAATTTTAAGACACACATATGTTTTTAAGTGACGTTAATACCCATAGACGTCTAAAATAGCAACGGTAGCTAACACAAAAGAGCTGATAACCTTGAAACGGCTGTACCGATTTTGATGAATTGTGTCTAAGAACCATCGCAAGAAACCCTGCTTTCAAATAAAAAAAACCGCATCTAAATCGATTCACCCGTTTGGGCGCTACGGTGCCACAGACAGACAGACAGACAGTCAGACAGACAGACAGACAGACAGACAGACAGACACACACACATAGCGGTGAAACTTATAACACCCCTCTTTTTGCGTCGGGGGTTAAAAACACTGGTATTCAGCTGGATGCGGTTAAACTGGAAGCCGACCCCAACAAAGTTGGGAAAAGGCTAGGCTGATGAATCTTCAAATGTGTAGCATATTAGCAAATCTCAAACAGGTACCCAATAACTTTATTCTCGCCATTTATTTATGAGGTAGCTAATGTTGGGCGTGGCAAAAGAGACATGAAAGTAGAATAAATGCTGTAGAAATGCGTTCCTTCCGAAGTATGTGTGGTGTAACAATGAATGACAGATTGAGGAATGATGTGATAAAGCAACGTTGTGGTTTAAAAGAAGATGTAGTAATAAAAACTGAAAAGATTATGCTTAGATGGTTTGGTCACGTTGAAAGGATGGATGAAAGGCGACTAACAAAGGTATTTACAAGGGAGATGTAAGTGGGAACGCCGGGAGGGGACGCCCTAGAAGGATATACATAGACCTTATTGGTGAGGTTTTTCAGAAAGGTCAGGTGCGTGCGTAGTACTCGCAACCGGCGTGTGTGTATGAGACCATGTATGAATGTAAACGAAGCAAAAGAAGTATGTAAGAATCGTACCATGGCGCTCTGTAGTTTCTGCCTGCCCCCATGGGAAAAAGGCGTGAGTTTATGTATGTATGTATATGTAGCTATTGCGTATAATATTACTGGAAGACATACTACGTCACATAATATACCATTTATCACAAGGTAATGCGCCTAAGATAGTATCCTTCGAAGCACGCCATAATCAACCTTATTCCCTTCACACAAGGCTGCTCATCCGCAGTACAATCACGTGGTAACCTTGGAAGCAGTGTTATGAGGAAATGTGTTCTACATAATATTGTTGAACATAGTAGTGTTTGTATTTTATTAGATTTACAAATACATAGGTAAATAAGTAAAATTGAAAACACAAAACAACCGACTTCCTCTGAAAGTTTAGTTTCGGAAGTCGGTGGATTTGGTTGTTTTTTTAATGACTTTGAACTTATGGCTTTTTGGAGTTCCGTAGCCTAAAAGTGCAAACAAAATTCGTCCGTCCGCACATCCGTCTTTTTGTCAGTGGGTTGTATCTAGTGATGGGCAAAGGATAAATACTCGAAGGATAAATACTCGAGTATTTATCCGAAGTGGATAAATACTCGTTTTTACTCATTTTTATCCGATATTTACCCAAAATGATGGATATTTATTATTTTGCATGTTTTTTTTTATATTGATAGGCTAGTTTTACTATTAAGGCTTTCGATAATACTTAATACATTATTACTTTTTCAAGTTCTGATTGTAAAGACGAAGCAACGTGTTTCTAACCGCACCGCACTATATCCCGGCCTCCTTTTGTCCCATTTCTTTTGTTTTATTACCTTTCCCCTCACACCACCGCGCCTGCGCTGTGCCAAGGTATGTGTCTTAGATAGCGCACGCGCGAGTGCGTTTTTAACAACAAAATAATTATTATAAGGTGATAGTGTTCTAGTTTTATGAGACATTTAAGTGATTTTGAAGTTGGATTATAGCGTTTCAAGGTATGTTTTAACAGCTGAACCTTTCTTTGTTAAAGGTTTAAACACTGAATAAAATCGGCGGATAAGTAAACTACTAAAAATAAATAGAAAAGTGTAGTTTTATTATTGTTGATAACGCTAGAAACCTACAAAAGACTGAAGAGTCCCTTGTTTTGAGTGTTTTGAAATCTCAGTGCGTCATGAGCCAGCAAATTAATAGTGTGCTGCGCTGTACTAAACTAACTTAGTAAAAAAAGTTTAACAACATGTTGTGCCTCTAAACTGCTAGCAGTGCGTAATGAGCTAGCACACTCTTGCTAGCTTATTACGCACTGAAATGTGAAGTTTTCACCAATTTTATTAAACTCTGCATAGACGTCATCATCTGCCTAGCCTTTTCCCAACTATGTTAGAGGTCGGCTTCCAGTTTCACCGGATGCAGCTGAATACCAGTGTTTTACATGGAGCTGTCTGTCAGACCTAAACAACCCAGTGGCAAGGCAAGGCAGTGAACTGGGTAACATGATACCCCTTGGTTAAACTGGTTGTCAGGCTTTGGACTTCTGACCACAATTAACGGCTGTCAAAGATCTACAAATGACAGCTGGGACCAACGGCTTAACGTGCTTTCCGAGGCACGGAGGAGTCTTGGTATATAATAAATGGTCATCCATCCACGGACCGACCACGTCAAGCGTAGTTTAACCTTCGATCAACCCATGCGGCTGTTACAATTTAGCCACAAGTTCCTCCGACGACTCCTCTGCATAGACGTAATAAAATCTGTGCAAAATTACACGCGCTCGGGCTATACTTTATTTTATGGGCCATATAGTTGGAAGTCCATTTTTTTTTTGTAGATAGTACTCATAAGCAGAAGGTTTTTACATTTTTTTAAGTTGCGGAGACTCCTAGTTATAATAAAATAATAAAGAAAAACGTATTTTTTAAAAGTTTCCATATAAATTGTAAATAACACGCCCGGTATCACCACTTTGTCGAATGTCGGGAGGATACGGCGTGGCATACGCTGGCAAAGTGTGCCGCTTGAGAGGAGCCGTGCCGTGCCCTCGTCTCTGGAGTAGGCAGTGACTTGTCGCTGCCGGCCGTGGTCGAGAGGATGGCCGGCAGTGTCGAGTCCTGGGACGCGGTCGTGTCCTTCTGCGAAACGGTCGTCTCGCAGATGGAGGCTGCGGAAAGTGAGAGGGAGAGCAACTCCACTCACCCGGCCCGCAGCAGACGTACCGGGCGCAGGCGGAGGGCGGACAACGCCCTCTTCCAGCCCCCCTGAATGGGTTCAGGGGTGACGGACACGGGACGTCCGCCGCCCTCATGTACATGGGACATGGACCCAAGGTGGTGGCGCGTCGTGTTTACGCGCGCCCCTCTTAGACGTTGCGAGGGTTGTCTAACAACTCACTCCCCTCGCTGACTTGGCGAGGCCCTCGGGTCGCAGTCAGTCGGGAGTCGCGGAAGTATCTTCTGTTCCCGTGACCCCCGGCGCAGGTGTGAGAAGGAACACGGGGTGATTTTTAGTCAGTAAGTCTGACAGACCCCTCCACCCTCCCCGGGGCGGGGGACATCCATGAGGATTTTCCACCACTAAAAAAAAATAAAAGTAGCGGGGTCGTAGTGAGTGAGCGAACACAGACTCCTCTCCACCTCCTTCGTGGTTATTTTTTTAAACCACCCAGAAGTAGGAGCGCCGCCAAGCGGCTCTGGCGACATCTTGGCAGGTAAGGGTATAAGAATAATAATATTCCTTGTGCTTTATTCAACTTATCCGAAAAATACCCGAAACTAATTTCAAAATGTTAACTTTTAAATTTTAAAATACGTATATCTCCGTAACCTTGGGGTTCCGCGGGTTGGAGATGGTACAGGAGGTAGGCCCCTGCCACCCTCGCCCTCCCAGGCCCATAAATATATGGAAATTAGAGTGAAAATAGTGGAAATTTGTGTTTTAACCTAACCTCAAACTTTGACAATGAATATCTCCATAACCATGGGGCTCCGCGGTGTGGGAATCCGACAGGAGGGTAGCTCATCTCCCCCTCCCTCTCCCCAGCCCCTCTCCGATCCATAAATCGATGACCCATAAAGGAAAGTATAACCCAATTTTTTTATTATTGTGTGTAATCATAGGTTAGACAGGCTTGTTTTTTTAAAACTTCTTAATAAGTTTTAGAATTTCACTTAATTTCATCCTTTTCTTCGTAGAAATATAAAATTTCCCTTACTAAAATCGTGTATAATATTTATCCGCCGTTTTGGATAAATACTCGAGTAAAAACGGATATTTATGAGTATTTATCCATTTTGAGTATTTATCCGGATAAATTCCCAACACTAGTTGTATCTCATGAACCGTAGGTACTTGGTAGACAGTTAAAAAAAATCACAGGTTGTGTCTTTCCATAGCAATAATAACAACAAATTAATATATGAACCAAAACAAGACTACAAGTTGGGTTGCCAACTATATTGGTTAAACAGTATTATGCCTACTGTTTTTCACTGTATTATTCCTTTTTTACTGTCGGACTAAAAACAGTTTAAAAATACTGTTTAATTACTTATTTTGGTTAAGACTATCAGAAGACTAAAAATGATAAATTGTGCGAGATACACCGATAAAGGTTTTTTTTTTTAATTCGATTAAAGGGCTTTGTACAGAAAAATATCTCTACTAACTCATACAGCACGCTCGCAGCTCGTTTAGCTTTGTCTGACAATGGGAAAGCGAGAAAAATGTTTAAACAAAGTTTTAAAAATAAAGTACCCTTCATTGTACTGATATACTGTTGATTTGCTATGAGCCAATTGTTCTTTGGGTGAAAAGTTATTGGTCAAAACATTATGTTGGTTAAGCATTCACTGACGTAGAGTTACGTTCGTGAACGAAAAGTTTTTTGGATGAAAAGTTAATGGTTTAAAAATAATTTTGACTAACGGTTCATGGGCCAATCCACTGGTGGTAAATCGTTTTAGTATCGTATAAGTTACACCCAGACACAGAACAAGTGGTCGTGCTCATCACACAAACATTTGTCTTGGGTCTAGGGTTGGAGTCATAGCAGCCAGGGCCACTAACTACCATCGCCAGCAGACCAACAGGCCAGCCATGCCGGAAACACTGTCGGGATGTTTCTTCGTAGAAAGCTGTGTCATCGAATTTTCACAATAGTTTACGTTACACAATAAAAACAGAATGAGTCATTATTAATTACCGTATGACTGGATTTAGTGTGGGAGATTTATACTCATTACTAAAGTAAGTGAAATCTATTAATCTTTTTTTAAAGACATTTAATTCAATTAACCCCAAGAGGACACCGGTGTCCGCGCTGTCATTGTGTCTCTAATTGACACGATTGAAAGGTTAATACCACAGTCTAAAAACATACAGTCGTCCGACGAAGCCGTCTAGACAGGGCAATCGTGCGGGATGTGAGGGGCGAGACGCGGGAAAGCCGTTCTCGCAATGCGAATAATTCGTAGTGCGGGAGGTATTATTCAAGTCTAACGCGTGTAGAAGTTGTCGGCATTTTTCCAGAGATCGAAGGCGTCGTCCTACTGTATTAATATTTATACTGTGATGTTACTGAAGACTGGACATTACAAACAAACTGGCGCTCTAATATTGCTATATTATGGTAGATGGCGTTACTGAGACATGGGATCACAGTTGTCTATGACATTTGTTCGCATATCCTCTCTATGGTATCTTTAATCTTTCTGTGCCCCTGATATCGATAAACTTGCAACACAAAACCTCAAAAATTAAGTTACCAACAAAATAAATTTACTCATCGTCATTCAGTTACACAATGATAGTGTATTATTTCTTTAGTTTACTAACAAAGGTGATTCGACACGTAATCCTACTCAATGTTTACTATCTGTCCGTTTGTTGCTCAATTACTCGGAAACGGATGGAGCAACATCGAGCAATATTTATCTAGGACCTGCAATCTTTTAAGTACACAATGCAATCTTGGTTGTTATTGGTTCATTGTAGGAAATAGGGCTAGAATATAATATTCTTTATTTTACACCATAAAAACTTACAAATAATAACTTTTAGGGCTACAGGGGTTTTAAATGGACATCCTTTTCTCTAAGAGCGATCTCTTACAGACAACCTTTGGATGGACTTGACGTTTGCCAAGGTTTATTACTTCCATCAAGATCGTTCCGTGCCTCGGAAAGCACCTTAAGCAGTGCCCTAAACTGTGCGAGTTGTTTTTACGCTAACGCGATCGAAACGTTCACCGCGTTTGGCTCTCTAATTGGTTAAAAGCTTGGAGCGGGCCAATCGGAGCGCCGAACGTCATAATCGTGTCGATCGCGTTAACGTTAAACAAACTCACACTTAGGGCACTGTTAATCATAGCTGTTACGAGTTTTTAGTACCCCAAAAGTCTGACAACTAGTTTCGATACAATTGTTACGGGTATTCAGAACCCCGTAAGTCTCGACAACCAGCCTGCGTAGCATGAACACCGAAGAAACGGTCTTTGTCGTGTCTCGGAAGAAAAGAAATTAAGTGTTCATGCTACGCAGACAGGTGTATTGAAAGAAATTTGACAGATTGAGGTTCATGTCTATATAATCTGTCACTTTGCCGATTCGTCTGTAGACAAAGGCCGTTTCTTCGGTGTTCAATGTGTTCATGCTACGCAGGCAGATACGCCGTGGGGGTATCATGTTACCCAGTCGCTTGGTTGTTGAGGTCAAAAAGGCAGTCACGTCATGTAAAGCACTGGTATTTTGCTGCATCCCGGTTAAACTGGAAGCCGACGCCAACATACCACCTTCACCTTTCTTTTAGTCATCTTTTACACAATTCGTCCATCAGTTTTTTGGTCTTCAGAGCATTTGTTAGTCTGCAATACTTTCAAATGGTATTTTTTTTTGTAAATAGGTTCTTAAAAAACTCTTTTTCTCGTCATTGTTTAGCTATTAGAAGGTGAGGTCTGTGTTTCACTATCTGACTATTCTGAGAAAGAAACACTCACAGATCACAGTCTCTTTTAAAGTCCAGACATTGTCTTGGTTAGATCATGTAAGAACCATGCAGATTAGTGTTTGAAATGGTCCTTTGAGGAAAGAACCACACAGATATGAGGGGACTAGATCAGTCAATGCAAGCATTAAATACGGAACTTAAATGTAGCAGTATAATATTTGATGTTTTGGCGTGTCGGTCATTGCGCTCTTCCGTTGAGAGCCAGTCATAAATAAAATGATGCAAAATTACTGCTTTAAATTGAAATATCTGGTGCAACGTTCTGCTCAGTAGTTAGATGACTAATAGGTACTTCTTGTAATTTCTTTGTGAATTTCTCAGGATGCAACTCTCTTGAGGAGTTTCATCATAGGCTTATATTCACAGGTTCTTAGGCCTCGCCTTTTCCCGTTATGTGGGATCAGCTTTACCAAACATGAGACACCTTTTATGTCAGTCTTATGCAGTCCTGTAGCGACATCTATCTCGCTACATTACGAACTAAAACTGACATTATCCTACATCGCGATGTTAAAGTTATCCGCGCGATTGATCTTATTAAAGATCCCGACAACAACCGTCTGCGAGGAGGATTCAAGATTTTCTATGGGGATGCGGAACTATACACCCTGTTTCATTACCATTAACCTCGTGTACTTTCGATCTTTGTCATCATGGTTCGAGGTCTACCTCTTTGTCTGTTCTTTGTGATCATGTAAAGCTGACCTGGGCATCTTCGTAGAACTATATTACCGTACCGTGTGTATTGCATGACGACGTGTACACTTACAATATTGTGTTTTCACTGTTCTGTAGTCTTTCCAACCACTTGGTAAGATCATTTCATTGCAACAAAACACTATCGCCATGACTTATTATGCTTATCAACTGCCTAGCACGCGCAGCTTTTCACCGAAGAAACTGGGATGTCGATGAAAGAATCAACAGAGTGCCAGATGTTAGAAATATATCTGCCGATAATAGACGAAATATTACTCGATATTGTAGACTATTGTCGAAGGAAGAATCTACGCATTTCGTCTCTTCATTCTTAACATTGTCGTGCTCAAAACAAAAGAATTATTTCTACAATGCCTCACTTTGTGGATTCTTTTGTAGACAAAATCCTTACCTACTCGTGCTGCAAAGGTTCCTGGCCTATAAACGGTCTTCTCCTCAAAACGACTACGTGCCTTGTAGCATGTATCTCCGAGAAACCATATTTGAGTGGATGAGATCGGTAAACAAACCGATTACGTCAATGCATGTAAACTGTTTCTTAGTCTGCAGTATACATAAACTCGAAACCATCTCAGATACTTACCTACTATTTATTTATGATCTGATTTCTCATTACAAAGCGATTAATTATCGCTGAAAGGAAATCGTACTCTATTAGAAATGTGAAATTATTTGCCTTTTTTTTTAGTACTGTGCTGAAAATCCTTATGAAGGTCCTCCGCCCCGGGGTGGGGCGGAGGGGTCTGTTAGAGTCTTACTGACTAAACCCCCCCCCCCCCCCTTGTTCCTTCTTACACCTGCGACGGGGGTCACGGGAACGGAAGATACTTCCGCGACCCCCGCCTGGTGCCGTTTCTTTTTCGACTAACTGGCGTCCGAAGTTTGTTGACAACTGAGAATTTACAAGACATTGGTATTGCACTTTAAGTGGACTTCAAGTTACGGTGACTATCAGACGGGGTACTGTGCGCTTCGTCACATCTCTGCGAGTGCGCGTGACGTCATCCTAGATACACACTGATGATAGCCAATACGAAACTGGCTGTTTGACAGTTAATAGTTGAACACTTTGCCCTATGATCAGAACTGTCCACCGAGATACATAATAGCCCTACAGAGCCCATAACAAGAATACAATGGTACTGACCTTGCCGCCAGACTTGGAATCATTCCAATAACACAATGTGTACATAGCAATACATTCTTCATTATCCGCCATCTTGGACGGAGATAGCCGACCACTGTCACGGGAATGGCCGAAATTTTAGAGCATAAAATGGTAATCAAAATTAATTTATTCTCATTAGGCTTGAGTATCAGCGCATCATGAACATCAAAAATACGAAAGACAGACCACTAAAAGCAAGCCCTTCGCCACTTCCTAGTGTTTTTGCTGGGAAGAAGAAGTGGCGGAACAAATTCCCCAACAACACGTCTGTCTGATATGTTAGAAGAACAGTTCAAACAGCATTGGTAATTAATAAACATAATCATTTAAATTAAATAATACTACATGTTATCTAGCACACACCGATATAGTAGTAATAGGAATAGTAGGAACTAGGTAGGTAGAAAACTATAATTTATCACCGCATAGGCTATAATTTACTTTCAAAACTACAAAGGGATCGAGGAAATGTTAAAGTTTAAAGGGAAAAGTATGAAATTTACGTGAAATAAGTCGCGGTTAAAGTGCTAGTTCATAATAAACTAGCAGACTTCACGCGGTTTCATCCGCATAGTTCCCGTCCCCATGGGAATACAGGGATACAAAGTAGCCTATTGTCACCCGGAGATGATAGCTGCCAACGGTGATTTTTTTTTCAAATCTGTGCAGTAGTTTCGGAGCCTTTTCAATGCAAACGAACTAAATGTTTCCTCTTTATAATTTTAGTATAGATAACCGCGAATCGTTTTAACTCGTCCGTGAAAAAGCTGACAAATAGCGTACAATTATAAACAGCTGCCGCTATTTCTGCAACATTTAAGATCATCGTTATAATTATGTCTTTCGCGCGGTTTGGCTCGTCAAAGTAAAAGTTTATTTCTATTATAATAAACATGTCTGTTTACCGAATTTAGCTTTTAAACTGATACATAAATTGTCTCTTTAGACCAACGAGTCAATTATATTCTTGGGGCGGGGATGCGTGCGTCAAACATACATACATAAACACACACCTTTTTCTAATGGGGGTATTCAAAAACTAAATCTGCTAAGATTCTTACATACTTCTTTTGCTTCGTTTACATTCATTTCTATTCATACACACAACCTCACCAATAAGCTCCGTGTATATCCTTTTTTTTTTAGGGGTGGAAAATCCTCATGGATGTCCCCCGCCCCGGAGAGAGCGGAGGGGTCTGTCAGACTCTTACTGACTAAAAACCACCCGGTGATCCTATCTTTTTTTTTTTTTTTGAGAGGTGGAAAATCCTCATGAATGTCCCCCGCCCGGGGTGGCGGAGGGGTCTGTCAGACTCTTACTGACTAAAAACCACCCCGTGTTCCTTCTCACACCTGCGCCGGGAACGGAAGATACTTCCGCGACCCCCGGCTGGTGCCCCGCGGGCCTCGCCAAGTCAGCGAGGGGAGTGAGGTGTTAGACTCCCCTCGCGACGTCTAAGAGGGGCGCGCGTGAACACGACGCGCCGCCACCTCGGGTCCATGTACGTGGGGGCGGCGGACATCCCCGCGTACGTCGCCCTGGACCCATTCAGGGGGGCTGGAAGAGGGCGTTGTCTGCCCTCCGCCTGCGCCCGGTGCATCTGCTGCGGGCCGGGTGAGTGGAAGTGATCTCCCTCTCCCTTTCCGCAGCCTCCTTCTGCGAGATGACCGTTTCGCGTATGCCGCGCCGTGTTCTACTGAGCCGTGTATATCCTAGGTTATCCTAATATTTTTTAAGTACTGATTCCGTAACTGTTTATTAATTTTAATTATTTACTACTAGCAGACGTCACGTGTATTTACCCGCGTAGTTGCCGTTCCCGTGGGAATGCAGGGATAAAAAGTAGCCTAAGTCATCCGGGTACCTATAGTGTAGCTTCCCAACGGTTTTATCAAGAATTTTTCAAATCGGTCCTGTAGTTTCGGAGCCTATTCAATGCAAGTTAAACAAACAAACAATCAAATGTTTCCTCATAGTTATAATATTAGATAGATTATATATAGATTTCCTAATGTTTGTATTTTTTATTGAAAACACAAGTCTGTTTGGGAACTTCATCTCTTGTTATCCACTTAATTCTCTGACGACAATTGGGTACTGCAATGCGACAAAGAAACTGTTTGATAAGAACTATCTAAATTTAAAACCTTCTATTCTATCTAGTTCGTTGCTAGGCAGTTAGCGCCGCCACTTCTCCGTCACAGCAAGAACACAAGGAGAGCAAGCTTTTTGAGGAACTGTCTTAAATTTTGACGTTCAAAAAGTGTTTATTCTCAGCCCAACTCCAGTAAATGAATTTGGATTTAATTTGATTTATACTTAGAGAGTTTCTAGTAGGTATACTGTCGTGTATTGAGTGACCCAATGGTTAAAACTCGCATCTTTAATGCATAAGGTTGTAGATTCCAATCCGGGCGGAAACTTCTAGGTTTTTAACTTTTACCCTCAACAGTACTGATTATGTTAAAAAAATATGTGAGGAAACCTGGGCTTTTTGTGAATACAAGATTGTAATTGCTAACCATTGAGCTACCGTAATGATTAAATGCTCCTGCCTTCTCTGTATGAGAAGAAGCGTTTGTCCTGCAGTAGGACAGTATTTGAAAATTAATCTTATTGGTTTTTTAATACTATTTTACTAAGAATAAACATTCTTAATAATTAATTACGATCTGGGCTAAAATATTGATAAGCAATTTAATTCTAACTTAACATGTTACTAAGTAAGATCAGTTCATTTGCACTTTTACTCAAAACCGTAGCACTTTTTTTAGGACTAAGTTCATTTGTTATATATGTATATACAGCACAACATAGTTACTATTATTGATTCACTTTGTACACTATGTACACTAATTCAAAAGGTTTAATTCTTTTTAGTCAACGCACAAGAGATTAAAATATTTCTTAGGCAATAATTGACTGGCCTGTTGGTCTAGTAGTTAGTGGCCCTGACTGCTATGCCGGAGGTCGTGGGTTTGATTCCCATCCAGAACAAAATTGTGTGATGAGCACGATCATTTGTTCTGTGTCTGGGTGTAATTTATCTATGATATGTGACTAGAATGGCGTTGTCTGAAAGTTGTGGAATATTTATTTAAATTTAACGGCTCAAAAACATGCCAATATCTTATGATTTAAAATCTTTTTATACATCACAGGTAGTGTCAAGGTTAGGACGGTAAAACAGGTTCTTTTAATTATATAGACTACAAACTAGTTTCGAGATTGTGACCAACCACGACTGGTTTTTTTTTTTAAATATAAAGGTTACAAGACCTCTTGAATCAACGGTCATTGCTGGTAACAAAGAGACCTAAGATGCTATTAGAGAGGTCATGCGAAGAAATGTCATAGAAAAACTGAGATCCCGTGTCTCAGTAACGCCATCTAGCATAATATAGCAATATTGGAGCGGCAGCGGAGCGTACTAAACTAGACTCATAGACTTGTGTCCACTCGGGCACAAGTATCGGATGAAAATTGTTTGTTCTGACCAAAGAGATTGAAAAGACTAGAGCGGGCATGTCAAGGAAATGTCATAGAAAAACTTTGATCCCATGTCTCAGTAACGCCATCTAGAATAATATATGAATATTGGAGCGGCAGCAGAGCGTACTAAAAAAATTCAGACTTGTGTCCGGTAGGACACACTTTTTCGGACGAAAATTTTGTTTGTGAAGTCCGGTCTATAGGTATTGAATGTCTTTGGTTCTGACACAGTCTAAAAACCTACAGTCGTCCGACGAAGCTGTCTAGACAGGGCAATCGTGCGGGGTGTGAGGGGCGAGACGCGGGAAAGCCGCTCGCGCACTGCGAACAAACCGATGTTCGTAGTGCGGGAGGTGTTATTCAAGAATAACGCGTGTAGAAGTTGTCGGCTTTTTTCCAGAGATTAAAGGCGTTGTCCTACTGTATTAATATTTATAATACTGTGGTTCTGATGTCCCGTTTATAGTTGGTTAGTATTGAATGTCTGGCTGATAATCATAAAGGAGATTGTTTTGCCAACAAGTCATCGTCTTCATGACTATTCCTACTGCGTTGAAATCAGCTTCTAGATTATCTGGATGCAGCTGAATAGGTACCAGTGTTTTACAAGTGACTGCGTGTCTGACACATTGACGTGAAATCCCGAAATATAGGGTGACTGTTAATTAGTGACCGATACTTAAACACGTGATTGTTCTTATGAAAACGAATAACTTTCCCAAAGAAACTAAATTTTTAAACTCATTAAATTTCTTTTATCACAATAACACAAAAGCTGTTTGAAATTCGCGCGCACCTTTGATTGATCAGCTGGGAGCGTGTGACACTACTACTACTAGTACATTTTGCCCTTCCCGAGGTCAGACTATCAGCGATAGATCATGCCTACTGTAATCGATTACAGGCGCGGATTTTCAAACAGTGTTATAAGTAATTGTGTATAAAAAAAAAAGTTTCTTTGGGAAAGCTGATTGAAATCATGAATACCATAACGCGTTTAAGTATCGGTCACTAATTACCAGTCACCCTGTATAGAATTAAAAAAAAGAAGAGCTTTTGGCCAAATGATAAGTCTCACGTATTAATCGAAGGAAAGCACGTAAAGCCGTTGGTCCCGTCTGTCATTTGTAGCTCTATGACGTTACAGATAGCCAGAAGCCCGAAAATCTGACAACCTGCATTTCAACCAAGGGATAACGTGTTAACCTGTAACCGGGTTGTGGAGATCAGACAGATTGTCGCTCCATGTAAAACACTGGTATTTAGCTGCATCCTTAAAAGTCCAGTTTTTAATTATGCAGCTGAATACCATGTTGAGAAAACGCTAGGCAGATGATGAGCAGGGTTGGAAAAAAAAACAGTTTTATTTATATTTTATAAAACAAACAGTTTAAAATGTTTAAAATATAATAATAATAATAAAATCCATTTCTAAATTATTTCCTAATATTCACATTATTAAAAATTAACCAAGCGAATAATATTAAGACATTAAGTCCGTCTTTGTACAGTTTTTTTACTTGTGCATAAAGTTTTAATAAATAAATAACTATTTACGTTTTGTTGCATATCTCAGTATCTCTAATCTAATTATTAAAAAACATTGTTATTACTAATCAATACAAAACATCGTTTAAAACTTGTATTAAACTGTGATTTAAAACACTTAAAAAAAAAACATAGTTTTATTACTAAATGTTTTAAACACGTGTTTTAAATCAACTTGTTTTAATCATGCCAACCCTGATGATGAGGGCAACGGCTTTCCACTTCACTATGTCTAGGGCTTTTTGGAACCAGTCCTTATCGAAGGACTCCAGCTCTTCCCGTCATATTGAATAAAATAATTAAAAATTCATCCAAGTACCTAGTTCTTCAAATATCACATGATTCATGATTTATACTGATGACGCTCTGACGCAGCATTTCGTCATTTGTTTTTGTTAAATTCTTGAATGGACCAATGGCGGTTAACTGTAATGAAACTTTTTGCTTTGCGTCGAATGTTTTTAGAGGGCCCAACGACCTCTGATTTCTATGCGTGGTAAAAAGTAATGTTTGTAGTATGGCAAGGTCTCGACTCTACAACTTTTGGCGTTACACGAAATACTACACCGGCCTGCGTAACTTAGGCCTCATCCAGATATACGCACGAATTTGATGCATTTTGTAATACATTGCTCTTCAGCTAGAAGCTCTCTAAATAATGTATGGAACATTCACAGCATTGAACTTCAAGCAATGATATTCTAAGTAAAAAGGTGAAGATAGGTTACCTAAATAACATTCGATCTTCAAAAACGACACACTAACGCGCGCACGCATCCACCACCACCATCACCATCACCATCATTTCATCATCACCTTTTTTAACCGACTTCAAAAAAAGGAGGAGGTTCTCAATTCGGTTGTATGTTTTTTTTTTTTTATAAAAAAAACAACCGACTTCTTAAAAAAAACTAACAGGTGAAAAATAACTCCAGTTTCGGAAGTCGGTGGCCAATAATGGACAAAACAAAACCACCAAAGCCACAGACTTCCGAAACTGGAGTTATTTTTCACCTGTTAGTTTTTACTTATAATATCATTGACTTAAAATCTCGTGTCAATTCGTGGCGAATTCGTATCTTCTGGACAAAGCTAAGTACCTACTACACTTTATTTATTAATTTATGACGTTACTGATTTAAAATAGAAATCGTTTTATAGTAAACTAGCAGACGCCTCGCGGTTTCACCCGCGTATGTCCCGTTCCCGTGGGAATACAAGGATAAAAAGTAACCTATGTGTTAATCCAGGGTGTCAGCTAACTCCATACCAAATTTTATTAAAATCCATTCTGTAGTTTTTACGTGAAAGAGTAACAAACATCCATCCATCCATTCATCTATGCACCTATCCATTCTCACAAACTTTCACGTTTATAATATTAGTAGGATTGTATCAGTTTTCTTTGAAATTAGACTTAGTTTTGCAGGGAAGTGTATTATACTAATAAATTTGCATTGTAATAGTCATTTCTCGTAAAAAGCTGATTAATAACGAATGACATTTTTCCTTTAAGTTCTTGTTGATTTACTAGATGCGAGCGCTACTGCTGAGAATGAGGTTCAGAGTACTGTGCCCGGTTCCGGCAAAGTTATATAGGGTTTTCAAATCTGTTATTTTTAGTACAATAGTGGAATCTTTACTAATATTATAAAGAGGAAAGATTTGATTGTTTGTTTGTTTGCGTTGAATAGGCTCCGAAACTACAGGACCGATTTGAAAAATTCTTACACCGTTGGGAAGCTACACTATGCCCGGATGGCATAGGCTACTTGGTATCCCTGTATTCCCACGGGAACGGGAACTAAGCGGGTGAAACTGCGTGATGTCTGCTAGTAATAGATATTATGTGCCCGTTTGATATAAAATGTTTATTCAGCTAAGCCTGACCATCGATCAGTACTTTATTAGCATCAAAATAACTAAATCAGTGCCCTGGGAAGAAGTATGAAACAGCTATGGGCTCGCCCCATTGTACTGTGGACTTATACAGACGCCAGCCAGCACATCAAGTTACCCCTAAGTGTCAAATTTTCCCAATTAAATATGAACCTTATTCTGTTTGGTATAAAGTCGAAAAACGATCAAAGAAATTTGACACATTGGGGTAACTTGATGTGCTGGCGTCTGTACATTTCTGATGAAATATGGGTTTACTGTCGGACTATCCTCTGAGTAACCCTTCGGGGATTACTCACTGGTTTAATAAACTTATCAATGGGTGGGGAAGAACCGTATTTATTACCCATCTACAATAATAATAGCAGCAGCAGCAGTTTGTTTGTTTTTGCTGTTTGAACGATTAGCAAAGTAGGTGAAATCCATATTGATATATGAAATGATTACAATTTAGTTGTATAAAATATTTACCTATAGATAGGTAAATATTTTATACTAATTTGTAAAGCAAGCATGTTTGAAAGCGTTAATTTTTGGGACAACTTAGTCTGGTGTTGATAATTATTGCTGTTTTAAAGCCCAGTTCTTGAGGAAGTTTATTAATAGGCTATAAAAAGCGAAGCAGGGGAATTGTCAAATAAAAGACACACAAGAACACTGGTCACTACTTTTATATTTAACTTAACATCACGCCTGGAATCCCCGAAGGGTTAAGCAGTGGTGTACTTGGTAGTACACCTACATTTCGCCAGTTATGTTAAAATCCCTTCTAGGATAGGAGGCAAGCCTATCGGGCACAAATCCCAAGTCCGGGCTGCTACTGAGGAATTCCAGTTGGAAAGACTCAATAACACTTTTCCCGACCCAGCGTGCCCGATTGATGGCAATAGGTTTGCCCCCTATTATATATTATGGACTTCACCAGGAAATAGGCAAAATTAGTTGAATGACCGCTATGAACGGCCACGTTTAATAACATGAGTACTGCACGACGATTATTGAGCACCGTGATGAGTCGGACTAGATTTTTTGATATATTTTAGTTTTTCTAAATTTATTTTGCATAAGTATTTATTACTTAATTATTTTCTGGAATACCGATAATTCGTACTTAAATGAAGATAACAACGTCAATGGACCATTTTAAAACGATAATCAGGAAATTTATTTTTATCGATTTAGATTACTTATAGAAAAAACAGTTTTTAATTACCTACTATGTTACTGTAACTGAAGCTCCCATTTCATTTTGTCGCATTTATTCAAAGTCACCCTGTATAGGTTAGATATTAGGTATCCCCGTTACATGCAACTGAATCAAACTTACCAAACCTAATAGGGGAATCCGATGATTGCGCCCACCAGTATGAATGGCGCCCACGAGATGAGCATGGCGCGGTATTTTTAACCGGGAATTCACGGTGTTATTTACTGACGTTTACGTCATAATACGTCATCTACAATTATAGTTAAACACTTCATCCAAACTGACCGTGAGCGGTGACTCAATCGTAACCAAACACATTCAATACTCACTACCTATAGACGCGGGGGACATCACGAACAAAATTTACATTCGATACCTACTTGTGCCCTAGTGGACTAAAGTCGATGAGTCTGTTGAAAAAGACAGGATTGTGAAAGAAAGGTTTACATTATTTTTTCCCACCCAGGACAAATGTTTGTGCGGTGAGCTAGATCATTTGTTCTGTGTCTGTAGTATGTTTATCAGATGTTTAGGTAGCCATTACACAAGCCGTGCTTAGATTGGGGCTTGATGGCGTTGTGTGACCGTTGTAGAATATTTATTATTTATTTATTTATTAAAATCCCCGAAGCGGTTTGACTGACTCTTATGAAATTTTAAGTGTATATATATTTTTTTTAAACCACGGCGGTGGCAAACAAGCTTACCTACAGCCCGCCTGATGGTAAGCGGTTACCGTAGCCTATGGACACTTGCAACACCAGGGGCGCTTTGCCGACCCTTTAAAAACCTATTTACTCCCCTTTTGAAGAACCCCGTACTGTAGCCCTCTGAGAAAACCTCGGCAGGGAGCTATTCTAGATATTCAGTAGATCTGAGAATAGGACGTAAAGAAATAAAAACTAATCAATTGATTCTAAGGCGGAACGAATAACGGGGCAGCAAGTTTAGCTATAGGGTTCTTAATGCCAAAATAGCACTATTTAAAATGTATGTTATGTAGTCGTGTAAACGTTTCACGGTCCGTTTAGAATAACAGCGTTTGAAGTGTCATTAAGATTTGTATCTTGACATAGTGACCGACATAGAATGTTACAAATGCGTTGAGGTCACTGGCTTTAACTGCTTACAGTTTTGTTGTTACTATTTTACTAATGACCAGAGTTCACTGGGCTTCCGAATTGTTCGACTTATGACAATCAGCATCAATTGTATTCCACAAAGTCATAACAAGATGTAAATAACCTTAGTAAATGTTAAACAAATATTTTATGATCTTTGTTCAAAACATTTTATCACACCACGAATTTCCCGGACGTTGTCCGCGGTGAGTGAGTTCACCTGGGTGTACAGGTACACACGGCTTCACATCAAGCTATACTTTTCCAGTAAAAACTGATCTCCCATTGTATAGAATTTCCGTATAATGTGAGGTCAGTTTAAACTGGATTTGTATAGCTTGATGTGGAGCCGTGCGTGTGTGCGTGGTTGATTTGAAAATCAGCGTCAAGCAGCATCTCAGCATCTGTCTGGCATTAACTGAACTGCTGAAACGAACCTTTAGGCGCAGCCGTGAGACATGCCATTTTTGTCTCTTTTTTTTTGTTATGTTTTTTTTTTTTACTGTGCTTGTATCCAGCCATTGTCAATAAATGTATTTTCTTTCTTTCTTTCTTTTTTTTGATTGGCCTGATGGTCTAGTAGTTAGTGACCCTGACTGCTATGCCGGAGATCGTGGGTTCGATTCCCACCCAGGACAAATGTTTGTGTGATGAGCATGATCATTTGTTCTGTGTCTGGGTGTAATTTTAGTATAATATGTATGTATTTAGAAATATATATATATATATATATACCTATAAGTATGTTTAACAGCTGTTTAGTACCCATAACACAAGCTAAGAGCTTAGCTTGGGACTAGATGGCGTTGTGTGAATAGTTGTGGAATATTAATTATTATAAGAAGCTTGTGGGGCTGCCCCGCAAGCGGCGCATCAGGGACGCTATTCGTTCGCGATGTATTGCTGTAAAGCTATCTACTCGAGCGTCTGCAAACATACCTGATGCGCTACAAAAACGAGGCAACCCCACCAAAACCCTAAACGCTATTAACCACGAGATCCTATCAGTTAACAATAAAGCAAATTCCCAGTTTTGGACGTCTCTCGATAAGTAACACACCAAGTTCTAAAGCCATTCTCCTCTTTGACACCAGGTCCAGTTCTCTGAGCAGCCTCCGAAGGTCCACGTGATGCGGGTGTGGTCCTTCGCAGCCAGGCAGGCGCGCGCGGGTCACTGGGAGCGGTACGCGCTGGACAGAGACAGGTTCAAGCGAAGGTAGGTGACCGCACCGGTTCAGTTTACTAATGCCCTTAATCATCCTTTGCCCCTTTTTATTTGAGATCGGTGCATGATAAATGTTATATTTTATCTGTAAATAGGTTCATACAAACACTTTCGCAAGTAAGTTTTTAGCTAGAAGGTGTGGTCGGTGTCTCTTTTAAAGGTTAGATAATATAAGAACCATGCAGATTATGTCAGATCATATAAGAACAACTCATCTGTGTGATTCTTTCCTCAAAAGACCATTTCAAATATTAATCTGCATGGTTCTTATTTATGATTTGACTTCTAGCTAAACAATGACGCGTAAAAGTGTTTTAACGAACCTATTTACGGAAATAAATATCATTTAACTTTTATTTTAACGTCATTATAAAAACCTTTTTCTCATTTCAATTGAATTTTCCCAATTCCAGAATTGCTGATGTCGATGTGGCAGTATCTTGGGTCTTGAAGCCCCAACACCGCTCCAGAGTCATGTTCCAACGATTCATGCCCTGGTGGAACGCCCAGAAAAGACAAGAACTGGCAGAGAAGAAAGAGCGTGAGGCACAGGAGAAGCTGAAGAGAGAGGCAGAAGAATTGAATGCCGAGTTTGATAGGAAACAGAAGGAAAAAGAAGATGAAAGTGTACCTTCTGAGAACAGAGATATGGATAATAGTGATAATAAGGCTCTAGTGAATGGAGAAGTTACTAAGAATGATGTCCAAGTAAATAAAGTTGCTAATGTCACTGAGTATAAAAACGAATCAAAGAAATATTCAAGTCATGATGATGTTGCGAATACTGACATCATTCCTTTGAGCGATAAACTTTACGATTTGAAAGTAGATTTCGTTAAACAGATTGTGGATACTTGACAGGGCGAAACATGTTTTTGGCGGTGATAGTATGATATTGGGGATATAGCATAACATTAATTTTAGAAATGATAATAAAACTAAGAAAAAAAAATCAAGAAATGGCTATAATTGCCAATGTTTTAACATGCAGTAACCAGAGGAAAAAAAGAAAAAACTATATGACGAATTGCCAAAACGCCCCTTAAAATTTTGAGATGTAGTGGAAAGAAAAACACGTTATATAATTTTGATAATAAGTTTTTTCTTTGATTTGGAAAAGGGTGTTAAAGTCAAGATGTAAAAGCTGGCCAAATATGAGAAAATTAAAAACATAAACGAGGACACGTTTTGAAAACGTAGGCCAAATTTAAGGCCACTAAGTAATTAGTGGACTCACAATAAGTCGAAGGTTTAGACTTTTCTAAGTCCTGGCCTGACAGTACCCAATAATAATTCTGTAGTTTAAGTATTTTGAATCGTGTCTTGCTATGGCGGGCTTTTACTGCTTAAATTATGTTTTATTCAAACCTAACAAGGCCAGGCCTTAGAAGATACTTTACAAGGCAAAATATCGCCTATATTTGCCTTAAATGGTTGTTAGAAGTATTTATACACCCCTATTTTTTAATTAGTACAAGAAAAAATTGGGCTGTACGTATCCGTACCCTGTTACTGATCATATTTGCGTAATCAAAAGTAAAAAAAACGAAGTTCAATTTTTAAATATGATACTATTTTGCTAAACTTAAATAACGAAAACAGCTGTTGGATGCGGGGCATGCTTGGGCGAGATCACGCGAACGTGAGCGAGAGATGACGATTATGTCATGAATAGCCTGTACAATATTTCCATTAATTGTGTAACTTTTTGGGATACAAACAAACGCTAATAACTTTGCTGTTTATGAATATTATTTATTGATACTTAACAAATATAATGAGAAGACCGTCTAGAATAATCCCTTTAAGTATTTGTACTAATTAAAAATTAGTGGTGTAAGTATTACTCTAAATTTGGTTTTGTTAATGTTTCCTCAATATCTACTTAAAAAACAACTGTCAAGTGCCTAAAACTATCACAATTAAAGAGACTGATGATATCCGTACGTAGCGGTAGTGCCGAAATTATAACTAAATACCAACTGTTGATTTACAAAGACATTATTCTTTAGTTACTTATCCATTTCATTATTACACTTTTACTCTTCTTTATTTTGAACTGTAGCTTTCAATGGATGAAGGGATTTTTGTAATCGGATGAGCAGTTTCGGAGGTTACCTTTCACATACAAATTAACTAGTGTAAATTAATTATATCAAGTAAATGCTATGACGACTGATTTCAATATTACAAGATATTGCCGGGCATTTTGTCAATATGAAGGTCGGACCATTCAATGAATTAAAATATAACTTCAATATTTTTTCATTGACATTCTACATTCGCTCTTATTATTCCCTAAAATGTACATAAGATTATAATATATTACATAAACATTGTAAAAATATGTATAAAGTGTCGCTATAGCGTATTTTATTTATTTCAATTTTTCTAAGTATTGGCCTTAGAACTAATACTTGGCCTAGCCGCACTTCAAATAAAATACAAATAGAAAAAAAAAACGATAGATTTATTTTATTTTTATTTGTAATTTTTAAAGCATTTATGAGAAATTAAAATGGACGGTAATTATTATACTACAAATCAATTTGTAACATTATTGGCCTGGCCCGCCCATAAATGGTGAAAGATTTTACAAGGTTAATACTCACTGTGAACACCAGGCTTACAAGATACTAGTTGTTAATATGACACATTACAGGCAATAAGCACGAATACTAAAGGTCATGGCACACTAATAACGGCACCGCAACTGCACAGGAACCGCACGGCGTCGCATCGCATTTAGGCTACGGCTAGCTGCCAGTGCGCTATCTACGCAGCGTCTGTAAGCTGCCAGCTTGCAGTCCGCACGCCGCCGGCGAGGTGCAAGCTAGCTGTCACCGCGAACACAATTGTTATATGGCATTTATAATTAAACACGCCGAGGACTTGCGCGTTTTTATAATATTTCGGTTTACGACGGCGCAATGACGTTGTTTTGCCGGTGATTCGGGAGTCGGCGAGTAGTAAGCTAGCAGTCCCCGCGCTGTAAGCCCGCTCATGGTCTCCAGTTGTGTGCTAGTGGCAAGCGCGCTGACTGCTCGCCGTTGGCTTTTTCATATTGACATTGTGAAATATACTGTACTAAACACGATTTAATGCTCTAAATTGAATGACAAGTCAATTTTTGGTTTGGAGCGGTGCCGGTGCCGTGCCGGTATGATGTGCCATGACCTTTAGACTTAAAAGCAACGTCAATTCGAACAAAATAAAGTACTTGGGTCATTTTTTTTTAGTTTTTCTTATTGAGGTTCAAGTTTAAGTCAACGATTCGTGTTTTAATGGCGGATTTTCAGAATACTGTCTTTTTCACTCATTCCAGTGTTACAGTCTCTTTCTAAATCTACATAATGTCATATTAACTGCCAAGTACTGTTAAGGCCTAAACTACTCTCTCTAAATACTGGCCTAGGCCACATACTCTGACATAAATGTAACACGAAAATGGACATACATAGAAGTATGTAAGTACTAAAACAAATGGCCAAGCCACATAAATAATACACTTGTAACAAAATTGTTACAGCACCGTGTTGGAAGGCATGTTTTGAAGCATACACGGTTAAATGTAAGTCTAAATCGCGGATATCAGCTGCTCTTTTCATTACATTTACGTTATCGTTATTATAAAAAACAGCTATTCGCTACATTTATGTTCCCAGAACCCTGTTTTAAACCCCATAAGAGGTCTAAAACGACTTAAATTTAACCGTGTATATTATCTTCTTCGCGTTTTAGTTTCAAGTTGCTGAAACAATCTTGTGCAACTTTTGTTTATCTTTAATGCAAGGTTTTATAAATATTGGTCTTTAGTTGCTAAAGCCTCGTTTACAAAGAGCAAATTGTGCGTTTGCTCGTACTTTTATTTGTGTAAAAAAAATGGAGAATTAATAAAATCTTTGTTTTTATAAGTTTGTAACATCAATTGTGATACTTTTCAACATGTATTGAAACATGTTTTGTTTGTACTATGGAATAAATTACAACGTTTTTGTTTTCACTTCAAATTGTTGTAGCCACAATATTAAGTATATTATGTAAACTCGCAATTTCCTTTGAAAACATCGATGATATAACTGTAAAGAATCTATCTTTCTAGCCTAATGAGATGATGTAAAAAAATACTGTTTTGTCATCAAAAATCTCGTGTTAAATATTAATTATTGGAAAATTCCAAGTTGTATTTGACGGCATAATTACCTACTGATCTGACATTAGGCATGATGACGGTGTATAAATATCAAAATTCTATTTAGCCCATCAGTTAGATTATAAAAAAATATTAGACAAGTATGATTTGTTTTGTAAAAAAGATGTAAAGCTACTTTGATTCAGCGCATTAAAATTGAGAAGAGGAGTTTTTGACGTCATACATCAGTAACTCAATGTATCGCCATATATATTTTATTGGATTTCGTGAAAAATTGAAAAATATGTGTCTAATACTTTTTTAATAATCTAGATGAGGAACTAAAAATTAAAATTTAGTCATCTAAGCCTATTTTGTACCATTATATCTTACTCGCCCTGCAATATAGTAGGGCCAACGTCAAACCCCTGTTTTAAATACCTTTTCGAACCTACATAAAAATCCACATAAATGTTGCCATTTTAAAAATTGGTTCGATACACTTCAAAAGTGACATTTTGTATATTTCTCTGTTTATATGTTAAGTTAAATAAAAATTGCGATAGTGTGTATATTGTATAAAGGTTTTGGTGTTCGTAAATATATTGTATGTAAAGTAATCTTGATTCGTTTTATTTACTCTTAGAGGCAGCGCAGACAGAGAGGAGCGCGAAGGAGAGTATTTTAATAAGGCTCTCGAAAATTAACTTGCACTTTAAAAAAAGTACACTACGTGAATATAAGGTTATGTATATTAAACATACCTAATGAATGGTCGCAGTGACACTTTAGGATACCACATTTTTTTATACAGACTTATTGAAGTTGTACTTCTTTTGGGGCCTTAGGTAAAAATGATAAGAGTATTTTTTTACGATGCGCACACCGTCACAAGAACCCACACCCTGAAGTTAGCTACAGTCAACATTTTAGTTTTTGTTATTACGCTAAAGAAGTAGGTATAACTTCTAACGCATCATAAGTACACACACATCTCTATTTTGTACGCCAGCAAATCAAGCTACTCTAAACTGGCAAATTTTCTCAATTAAACATGAACCTTATTCTGTTTGTTATAAAGTTGAAGAACTATCAAAGAAATTGGCCAAATTGGTGTAGCTTGATGTAAATGGCCTCTATACATATTTTATTACATTTTTTAGTTCATTATGGGTTTTATTTTATATTTAAAATTAAAGATTTGATTGCATGATTCATCTCTTACACTACTTTTAAAACACTGAAAAAAAACTTCAAATTAAATTCGCAATTTATTTTAATTTCTTTATTATTACTTTTTTTAAGAAACCTTGCCCCACACTAGGAATTTCTCCTGTTTCGTAGGTGCGTTAACAAACATTTAAACTCACATACACAAACAACCAGACCCGGCAAAACTACATGTAGACCACACAAATATCTGTCCCGTGCGGTAATCGAACCCGTGATACGCAGCGCAGCAGCTAATCGCTTAGACACTCCGCCATTAATTTCACAATTAACACTACAATGTGTAGGCACACTATGCACCATAAAATTAAGAAAATATAACTGACTGTCATCATACTTACTCTAACTTCATTATCTAACATTGTAAATTACTAAACTTTCATTCTCATCATTTGTAGTATAATAACTGTTTTAATTTTATTATCCGAAATTTATTAACAATTTTAATTTGAATCATTCATAATCCAAGTTTTATAATGTTTTAACCAACAAATAGAATTGAATTACTTTATTATTGACTCCTGAAATACAGGTATTATATGTATATCTAGCTCTGGAGTCAGGCCTTCATAAATAATGTAACAACTGCTGTGCAAAATATAGAATTTATTATTATTATTTATCATTAATTATGAATTAAAGTCCTCCACCACAACTGTCTATGTGTCTGTTAGCCATAAACTCAAAAACTCCTGCACCGATTTTCATGCTGTTTTCTCCAATGGAAAGAGTGGTTCTCGATGAAGGTTTTATAGATATGATCAGGTTTTTGTATACCTACATAGGCTAAAATAATTCTAGGTGTCGAAAAAAAAATGTCGTCTTAGAGCTGGGCGCGATAACCGACCACCACGCGGGCAAAGCCGCAGGCATCAGTTAGATAAGTTATAAACACATTGTAAAAGGTAGAAGTAAAATGGTAATCGCTAGACTAGATACTTTGTAGAGGAAATATAAATATATCGGCGCAAAAATTAACACTACAATTCGGAGCACGTATTGTTTCTTAATTGCGTAAGCAGTGCCTTTTAATTCGTCCTTTAAAATATATTTTCTTACACCTAAGCACCAAAGAATCAAGTACTGTTTCCAATCGATTTTACAAAAGTCGAATTCAAATATTTCTTTATCGATTGAAGAAAGGTTCTGGTACAGTGTCGCAGTGTTGCTGTCGTCGAAACGCCATTCGTTGAGAGTAAAATACGACAGGACTGTCGATATTTTGTGCATTTTTCTGTATAATTTCACGAATCTGAAAGCAAAAAAAATATAGATAAAATCTACAAAAAAAACTATGTGTAGGTATAGTTATTTATACGCTTTAGAAGATATACTTAGAGATAAATTTTAAAGATAAACTTCGAGAAGGTGTCATAGACTCGACTGTCGAAGAAGGAATCTTAGGTACCTTCTTTCTTTTCCAAGGAGGACACATATACCATCAATGATATATCCTGGAATCAGGTGAAGCAACCAGGTGTATATCCAGAACAGAATACTATTATTTGTAGTAAAGGTGAAGTTGTAGCCCACGGACCGTGCTGATGGAAACTTGAACCGGATCGAACTCATCACATCTTTCAAATTACCTGAGAATAAGAAATAAATCAAATAAAAAAATAATTTATTCAAATTAGGTAGGTACACAAAAGTTGTGGCAATCTAAGAAGTGAATTTTGAGTTATAAAAAGAAATTATGTAGTAACGAGGAAAAAAAATCGGTTGCTATAAAATACGATTCTTGAGTTTGAGACATCTCGATTTGAAACAATCAAGAGATCGTAATCGACAATAATTGTATTTCGATTGCTTAAAACTGATTTTTGAGGAATATCGTTTTATTGCACGCTCGAGTTTATAATATTTACAATACCTTTAGGAAATACATTTATATTGTAGGTACACATCTCGTTTTTCAATGTGGTATTCGTAAAAGTAGCTATTTTAAAGTAAATCGATTTAATTCGGTTATATTAGGTTAGCCTGTTAAGATAGATGTAACTAAGGTTCCAAATAAATAAATAAATATTAAGGCTTTTGACGGTCACAACACTACGGTAACCAACGCAACGCCAAAACATTGTAATAACGTCCTGTCAGAATATTAGTCAAAGAATGAACCATGTTTTTGAGTGCATTTTCTCAACATACAGACAAGTTAAACTTAACGCTTACTAATGATACCCGTCGTTACAGTGTGTGGGTAGGGTACCATAGTAAATAATTAGGATCAGGAGGATTTTCGTTTTTTTACTTAGACAAAGGTACTTACAAACAAATTTATAGCGACACAAAAAGAAATAAACGTCAAAATGCACTTCATAAATAAAATTGCTACAACTTTAAGAATCAGCACTTTCTGAACGTCACTTTCATAATTTAACTCGAGCGACGTCAAGCCGCCCTATTTATTCTTCAGAAGTAGGTACAGATTAAACGAATTGGTAAAAATACTTAGATAATTTATTGATTAATTCTCGAGAGCATAATGTGATGACAAGTCAGAGGCCTGAATGTGTAGCCCTGAATGTGAACGGAGAACCGATGACAGTGTGTGACAACGATTCTGTCAAACAGCTAGTTTTGTATTGGCGATCAGTGTGTATCTAGGATGACGTCATGCGCACTCGCAGAGATGTGACGAAGCGCACAATCTGATAGTCACCGTAACTTGAAGACGACTTAAAGTAAATAAATCTATATACTTATAATAAATCTGTAGAGAAGTCAATTCTGTACATTGAAAATATATTCAAAATTAATATTGGAGGATGATTGGTGATCGATACTGATGCCAAAAATGCAATCAGTAAATTTTTTGTCTGTCTGTCTGTCTGTCTGTCTGTCTGTCTGTCTGTCTGTCTGTCTGTCTGTCTGTCTGTCTGTCTGTATGTGCACGCATGGATAAAAAGCTACTGAAGGGATTTTAACCAAACTTGGTACGATTGTAATCCATACTCCTGGGCGGGTTATAGGCTATATAACATAACACTAAGACACATAGGAGCCGAGCAGTGACGATAAATTCGAAGCAAGTCGGATGAAAATATGCGCTTTCGAACTCCTATCCTCGCATACGTTGATCATACACAAAAAGTATGTATTACAAAGATGTTGACCTTCAAAATATCAACAAAAAAGTTCTCAGTAACATATATGTATATCTTATAAATTATCAACTATAACACGTTCACCTAATCGTTAGGCATTTCTTCAAAGTATATTAAATAATAACGTACACTTTTAGACTATTTAATAAAATAAAAAATATAGACATCGGTTTATAAACACACAAGATGAAGATATAGATAAACTTAAACCTTAAACTTCCAAATCTCGCCGCGCCAGTATGGTAGCCTACGTCTGCTATACGGTTGATATTTGTTTACGCGCGATGCGGCTCACCGCGGCACCTGGCAGGCGTTCACGCGCCAAAACGTCACTTATTTGACTGTGGATGCGAAGGGACATGCCAAGCATTGTTCGTTCTTATTGAATAAGCAAGACTTTTATTAATTTATTCACCCTTTTCATTAGATTAGATTTAAATTATAGTAGTTTTTAGATATTATTTTGAAGTAGTTTTTTTTAGTACCTACCTAAATATAATTATTATTTTTATTTGTTTAACTCTTTTTATTCCGTATATACTTAATTACGATTATTATTCCTTATTTGTTTTTTTAGATTTTAAATATAGTAGGTACGTAGTTTTGAGATATTCGTTAATAAATAGGTAGGTATAGCTACCTAATATAATTAGTTTGTTTTTTTTATTCCATAGGTAATTCATACTTTCTTTTTTTTTATATTTAAAATAAAAGTACCTATGTGGTAATTTATTTTTAGATATTTAAAAGTTAAGGTAGTTAAGATATTAGTTGATTTAAGTTATTCGACGATTAGCGTCTTTTTGACTTAGGAAATAAACTGTTGCTTCTGTTTTTTTTTATTTGAATTCAAGTAGGTACGATGCCACCTAGGTAACGGTCTTCTTTATTTCGAAATTCGATAAAGCCATAAGAATGAGAGATGCGCGTTCCCAGGATACGTAAAAAAAAGAGCACATAGTTTAAACTCTATGAGAGTGAATAATGCAACTGCACGAGCACATGAAAGCACTTCTGAAGTTCTGAGAGAGCGATGCGATTAATTTCTGATAGGGAAAGAAACCTTTTCTCAACAAGAGCTGCGTCTTACAGTTGACCGTAAAATGCATGTTTTATCCCGACTTCCCGAGAGTCGGAAACGTTCACCGAGCGACATTTAAGGCTTACAGCTGATCGCGAACGGCATATATTATATCTCGAGAATCTGAAAGATCTAGGTACTTAACGAGAATTACGACTTACATGTGACCGCGAAAGGCATGTGTTATCTCGAGAGTCCGAAACGTACTCAGAGCGTGAGTTAAGACTTACAGCTGACCGCGAAAGGCACGTTTTGTCTTGAGAGTCCGAAACATTATACTGAGCGTGAGTTAAGACTTACAGCTGACCGCAAAAGGCACGTTTTGTCTCGAGAGTCCGAAACAAATTCTGAGCGTGAGTTAAGACTTACAGCTGACCGCGAAAGGCACGTTTTGTCCCGAAAGTCCGAAACATATACTGAGCGTGAGTTAAGACTTACAACTGACCGCGAAAGGCACGTTTTGTCTCGAGAGTCCGAAACATATACTGAGCGTGAGTTAAGACTTACAGCTGACCGCGAAAGGCACGTTTTGTCTCGAGAGTCCGAAACATATACTGAGCGTGAGTTAAGACTTACAGCTGACCGCGAAAGGCACGTTTTGTCTCGAGAGTCCGAAACATATACTGAGCGTGAGTTAAGACTTACAGCTGACCGCGAAAGGCACGTTTTGTCTCGAGAGTACGAAACATATACTCAATATCACGACCGTCTGGCAGTTGAAAGGATACACCTAAGTTTGTCAAATGAAAGACGACGAATTGATAATATTCGATCGCAGGAAACAGACGAGCAGCGTGAAACCAGGCTTTCCGCGTATAGATTTAGACATATTTTTGATAACTTAGATGCACATGCAGAGGATTTAGATGAACCTACAAATTTACTACCGTGGGCCAACAAATATAAAAGTGGGTTCACTTATGCTGTCACTATTGATTACAGATCATATTCGAAAATCGGTGATATGAACGTAGTATGTTCTTTTTGCAATGCCTCCGCTGGTCTTAGAGACATGTAACTGGAGCGGGTGTTCTTTGTGAAGAGTAAGTATCCACTAAGAAACGATTTTTGGAAATTCAACCCCAAAGAGAAAAAAATAGGAGACAGACGTTCGACATCCACGCAGGCGAAGCCGCGGGCAAAAGCTAGTAAATAAATAAATAAATATTCCACAACTTTTCACACAACGCCATCTAGTCCCAAGCTAAGCTAAGAGCTTGTGTTATGGGTACTAAACAGCTGATAAACATACTTATAGTATACTTCTAAATACATACATATTATAGATAAATTACACCCAGACACAGAACAAATGATCGTGCTCATCACACAAACATTTGTCCTGGGTGGGAACCCACGTCCTCCGGCATAGCAGTCAGGGTCACTAACTACTAGACTAACAGGCCAGTCAAAGTGCAACACCAATCTTTTGTAAATTCTCAGTTGTCTTCAAAGTTCGGTGTGCAACTGGACGCCAGTTAGTCACCGGCTATGCACGTTAGTCATGCACTAACCACGGGAAAAGAGGAGGGATTTGCTGTACTAACCCCAAGGCACGAGATTCCTCGTAGCAGCCACATTGTAGATCTTCGGTGTCTTATCTCCAGGTCCTGGTCTGGTCGCAGTCTCCCAGGCTGCTGTTATGATAGCATTGTTCACGTAATCCACTGGTACCAGGTCTAAGCAAATTTTGGTGTCAATCAAGGCCGTGTGCATGACTCCAAGGCCTACACCCACGATTATCTGGAAGACGTAGAAACGCATCAGTACACATTAAACGCGGAACTCACATACGTTGCGTAATCGCCAACGGAACGCCAGCGGCTCGCTCACATCGCTTGTGTTTTCATATTTTCTGTTACGGCTGTGCGGCAAATCACCCAAAATTTAATAATGCCGCAAGTGCGGTTCTCGCAACTGCTGTGAGTTTTCACGTCTGTTTAGACGTATTGATAATTTCAGGTTTCAAGTCAATGATTAATTTATTATTTAAAATACAGAACCCGTAATCGGTTTTCAGGATTTCGTTGGAATTTTTATAAAATTACAAAAATCATAAATTTGAAAATTGTACAATTAAGCTTTTTATGATCAGTATGCCAGGTGTCTGACAAAGGATCCTAAACCCTATTGAGTTAAGGCTTAAATTGATATTCGCAATGTTGTTTTATTACACTTTAACAATTAAGATGCCAGGTGTTCACAAAGGATTTTAAACCTCATTGTGTTAGTCTGAGGGTCCTATTGTGTAACTTGTTTACTAGTTACATTTGTTAAAACACAATGGCGGTGTTTTGCCGCACTCGAAGATTGAAACACGCCTAGCGCTTATTCCGCAGTGGCGTATTGTTTTCCTCTCATCGGTTACGACTGTGCGGCTCTCGCAGCAGGTGTGCGGCCGGCCAGGCGTAGGCGATAGCGCCCGCAGTCAAGGTGGGTTCGATTCCCACCCAAGATAAATGTTTGTGTGATGATCACGATGAAATAATGAACCTTTCGCCTTGTACTATAAAATACTAATACTAGTATTATGTACCACTTAATTTTAATGATGGTTTTTTTTCTAGTTCAAATTCTTCCAAGTTATTAGACAGAATGATGTGTTGAAAGGAAGCTTGTTCCACCACTTCTTCTTTAGGAGAATACTATTATTATACTCTGTAAAAACCTTACATGAGTAGGTATAATACTTACAAAGCTAAGTAGGAGGTGACAATGGGCGGCCTTATCGCTAAAAGCTGTTTTTGACAACCTTCGATTTGCTATTTACAAGACGTAAGGGTTGGGCAAGTAAAGGGTGGGGCATTTTGGGGGACTGTCTAATGTATTTTTTTGACGTTCAAAAAGTACTGATTCTCAGCCTAGGTTGAATAAAGACTTTTGATTTTGATAAGATACTCACACCACTAGCTCCGTATACATTAGAAATGTCTATCCAGCCTGGATTAGGTTCTTTGAAAGCACAGGTCACTGTAATGAGAAAACACAATAATTGTTACACAAAATGTATCTGGGGGCACGGGAGTGCCCCCGCCAAGACGAGCCAAGCGAAGCGCAAGGGCACTATATGCATAAATGTATAGCTTGGCTGTTTCGTTACTTACTTCAGAAACTAAATATTCGCATCACCTCTACGACGGGAGCGAAACGGCGAAGCCATATATTTTTACTGATTTGTAGAATTTGTGAAGTTAGGGTCGGTAGGTTAGGCCGTGTAGATTCAGAAGCTTGACTCTACACAGATATCTTTTTCACAGGGCAAACCTTATGTGGTCGTTTTGGCAACATTTTACTTGAAATGTTTTGGTGGGTATGTACCTATCAATGATTAATAGGGCAATGAACACGTGCTCGAATATCAGTGTTTTCTTCTTCATGTAGTTAGTAACGAACCAGCAGGGCTATTACGCATTGCGCATCTCCGTTGACAGTACCTACATAGTGATGATCACTGTGCAAAGTGTTCAACGATCAACTGTCAAACAGCTAGTTCCGTATTGGCTATCATCAGTGTGTATCTAGGATGACGTCACGCGCACTCGCAGGGATGTGACGAAGCGTACAGTACCCCGTCTGATAGTCACCGTAACTTGAAGGCAACTTTAAGTGCAATACTGTTTTTTTTGTAATATCTCAGGTGTCATCAAAGTTCGGTGTGTAACGGGAAGCCATAGTTAGTTACTGACAATGAAAAGATTGCCAATAGGCCTACAGTTCAGTCACTAAAACACACGAAAAAAGAACTTACCGATAGCAGGTCTAACAACACACAGAGGCAGGTCAGCACCCAAGGTCTTGACCAGGTCTTCGGAGACAGCCTTTGCAAAGGAATATGTGTTCGGCCAGTTCTTAATCAACCTGAAATTGAGAATGAGCATCTCGTGAAACTATACATTTTTCATAACTTATTTCGCGGATGATGATGATGATCATGATCCTTAAAATCCCGCGACCCATATGATGATGATGAAATTTATTTCAGTAAATAGGTTTATACAAACATTTTTACGTCATTTTTTGCAAGGTGCGGTGGGCGTTTCACCTGACTACTCTCAGAAGAAACACCGAAAGAAACTCAAAGGTTAGTCTCTTTTAAAGTCCAGACATCATCTTGGTCAGAACCAAGTCAAAGTCAAAGTCAAATCGTTTATTTCAATTAGACCCATAACAAGCACTTTTGAACGTTATACTTACTTACAAATTAAATCAATTAAGAGAACGATTCTAGTTGCACATTCCAAATGGAACCATGAAGATTAGTGTCTGAAATGTTCTTCAGAGGAAAGAACCACACAGATATAAGGGGACACGCGCGGTAGGGGCACGAAAATACCTACATGTCGCATAAATGCGGCATAAGTGGTCAAGAGGTTAAATGAGGATATTGCTTGAACTTACCTAGGTGTAATGTCGTTCAGTCTCTTCTCATCAACATCCTCAGCCAGTCCAATGAGTGTCTCAGGGTCCAGAGGACTCCGGTAGAACTCCTCAGATATTTGGGTGCCCTTCATGTTTTCGGAGGCGTAAGAGTATGCCGTGGAGACATGGACGTATGACCTAGGGAAAATACATCTGTTACACATCTTTATGTAGGTACAAGTCATATCAACGCATTCTTCTTTCTTTCAATACAGCTGCCCAACAAGAGCCTCCTTGGGTGTTGGTCGAAGCTCAATACTCAATTCTTTATTGCATTCCACAATGGAGGCATAAGTGGTATTTAAACATTTAAAGAAACAATTATGGACCCTCTCGGGCACAGCAAAAGAGACATAATTTGTGGAGCGAATGTCGGCACAATTATTGCCGAGTCATTATTTTTATCGCGTATCGCGCACATCGCCGCCACGTTGGTTTGCGCTCCGTGCTATTAAATGTACAAAAATAGTAAAACTTCATAAACTGTCATAAAAATTGTACAAAATCAAACTAAACAGTGTTTTAAATATGTGGAAGTGTTATAAAAACTTAAATACTGCAGTGAACATTTAATATTAAGAAAATTGCCTATCTCCTATTAACTGGATGCTACAATCTAATAAGTGTTACAAACTATAAACAGTGTTCAATGTGCAATAAAACTCAGTACAAACAAAACATTTTACACGCTAAAAGTGTTAAAGAAGCGTTTTAAAGAAACAAAATAAAGTAAAACAGTGTACAAATCAAACAAAGAAAGTGACCTTTGAACTACACTAGACATTTGAATTCAAAACTTGCTTAACGAACTTTTAAAAGTCACTACAGTATGTATAGCGTAATTTGAACACCGAAGGAAGCGATCGAATGGCTCTATACGCAAAGTGATGAGCGAAAATTCCATCGTTCGTGGGCAGTATCAGGTTCGAGCCCCGCCAAACGATATTTCTTTTTGTGATTTATTTTACTTATAACAGGTAGTAATGATGGATTCTGATTTCATTACATACCGTAAAATTAGCAATTCCGTTTCTTTGGATAATTCTTCGAGCTCAATGTTTGACGCTTCTGGAATGAGTCTTCCTGAGAATACTTTGGATGTTAATGAGAATTACGTCACACAAATTAATGAGCTAAAAATGGAGTTAGCATCCGTACATCTAGAAGTTGAAAATCTGCTAGAGGAAAATCAACAATTAAAATCAGAATTAGAGCACAATAAACATGTTATAGACAACTTCAAGAAAATCAGGTTTACTCCTACGCCAACGTCCGTGCGTTCGAGCAGCAAGAAAAAACGACAGAAACGGAAACCCGAACTAAGACTCAATTCAGTGGCGAAGCAGTTTAGAACGAGTTCTCCTACAAATAGTGATGCTGAAATAACAAATACAGAGAAAACAACAGTAGTTGATAGGAGTACTGTGGATGTAACAACATTGCCAGACGCCTTCGTTACTACACTGAGCAATACTCTTGCCGATGATTTGCTCGTACCAACTACGAGCCCCACACCCTGCACTACCATACTGAGCAAAACTTCGAATAGTGATAATTTACTCAAATCACCTACGAGCCCCAAACCAGGTGTAGGAACTGGAAACATTGCTAACATTCCGAAGGACGGAGCATGTAATGAAAGAAAACACCAAGTAAAAATTTTTGCTGATCAAACCGGACTTGGTATGAGATTGTTAATTCAAGAACTACTAGGAAAGTCTTTCAACGTGACATCAATAGTTAAGCCTGGGGCGCCTATGGCTGAAGTCATAAGTACATGTGTTGTTGAATGTAAAGATTTTACCAACTCAGACTACATATTGATATTAGGGGGTTGTAACGATTCCAATCCATTAAATTTACAGTCGATATTATATTACACTTTAGGTCAAATAAAACAGACAAACGTCATAGTTGGCAAAATTTATAAAAATAAATGGCTTAGTGTTAGTATGCTTAATACCTCATTGAAACTGGTATGTAGTAACTTTATAAACTCAACTTTTTTGCCACTAGACTTGGATTATTCTAGCACAATATTTAGATCAAAATACATTAATGCAATACAAGCAAGCCGACTCTTCCATAAAGAAATACTTCGTTTAAATTACAGAAATAACTTTTTAATGTATAAAAATCAAATAACATGTATTGACTTATATGATGATGCAATTACAAACAGCATAAGCACTCAGACTGACAGCTTGGAAATTAATGACGATTTTTTTCGTAACTAAATTGCTTAGCATGTCTCACAGCACGACAACCAAGTCTGTAACTCCTGATAATAAATATATCTACCTTAATATCTACTTACAAAATTTATGTGGTATAAGCAGCAAGACCAATGAATTAGATGTGTACCTACAAGAACTTGAACGTGACAATCTTTATGTGTGTATTACGGAACATTTCTTGACTATGGAATCAGCTTCTCTGTTCAACATTAACAATTATAAAATGGTGTCTTTTAATGCACGAAAAAATAAAAAGAGGGGTGGCAGCCTAATAATGGCGGCAAATGATGTTGTTTGTGAAGAAGTGGCCTACTGTCATAAACTATATAAAATTGAAAGCTTTGAAATATGTGGCGTTAAAGATACTAAAACCAACATATACATATTCTGTTGTTACAGAAATCCTGTCGAACAAAACTTCGAAACATTTATGTCCAAGTTAGAGCAATTATTGGAACACTTTTTTAGTAAAAAGTGTATCATCTGTGGAGATTTCAACATCAACTTACTAAATAACGACAAAAAATCTTTAAATTTCTTAAAACTACTGACATCTTATAATTTTAGACCCATTATTAAAGAAGTGACATATAGACGAAATAGCGCGGAATCATGTTTAGATAACTTTTTGACGAATCTGCCAGATAATTATATCAATGAACAGTTTGTTGATCACAATTGTTTGGCTGACGGACATGCAGCGCTAGTATGTGGCTTAAAAACTGAAAATTTAATCTCAAATGGCGATATAGATCGGTTAAATATAGAAATTAGGCAGTTTAGTGACAGAAATTCAAATAAGTTTAGACAACGTGTACAGAATATCAACTGGACAGAAGAAGGTTTAAATGGATTCCTAAAAAAACTTAGCCAAATATTTCGCAATAGTTTTAATAAAAAGAAACGAAAAATTAATACTAAAAGAATACATAAACCGTGGGTAACTAAAGGAATAAGAGTATCAAGCAAAATGAAACGATTCATACTTCAAAACATAAGTAGGATGTCTGGCAATGAGGAAATAGGGATGTATGTTAAAACTTATATTAGAATATATAGGAAAGTCTTAAAAAAGCCAGACGTATATCGGTAAGAAAAGAACTTGAAAAAGCAAATGATTCTTCAAAAGCCATATGGGGAGTCATAAATAGACATAGGAACACTCAATCGAAACGTGAAAGTAGTAAGGACATCCTCTTGAAAATGGAAAACAAAATAATATCAAATCCTCAGGAAATAGTTGATATTTTCTCGAACACGTTCGACAAAGCCGACCTGGCTGGGGAGCTAAATACTTATGAACAAGCCATAAACATTCTTAAAGGTAGCGTTAGTAGAGTTGGTGCAGAAATGTCCTTGGAACCAGTGACGGCAGGTGAAATACAAAAGATTGTCAATGCAATGGTCAACAAGAAATCGACTGGTCATGACGAAATCCCAATACAAATATTTAAAAATCATATTGACTTATTGGCAATACCACTGGCATATTTTATTAATAAGTGTATGAACGAGAGTGTGTTCCCGGAACAACTAAAGATTGCAAGAGTTTTGCCAATTCATAAAAAAGGGTGCAAATCCGATCCCAATAACTATCGACCAATTTCTCTCTTACCCATAATTTCAAAAATTTTTGAGAAAATACTAAAAATAAGGCTTCTTAGACATGTCAATCAGAATAAAATTCTTAATTATAAACAATTTGGTTTTCAAAAAAATGTGGGAACAAATGACGCAGTTAATATGTTAATGGAGGAAGTAATAAATGGAATTAATTATAAATTAAAAGTCGTCGGGTTATTAATTCCTTGATCTAAGTTCTGCTTTTGACACAGTAAATCACAAGCTACTTCTAGCAAAAATGGAGCATTATGGAGTAAGAGGTTCAGCTTTAAACTTATTTAAATCTTACTTAGAAAAAAGGAAACAATATGTAGAAATTAAAGCGGAACAAGAAAAATGTGAGAAAACTTTCAAATCGGGACTTAAACAAATAAAGCAAGGAGTTCCACAAGGCTCAATATTAGGGCCAATCTTCTTCATCTTATTTACTAATGATTTAATTAACTACATTCAAAAACAAACTGATGCAAAACTTGTTCTATTTGCTGATGATACGAATGCCATCATAACTGCGGAAGATATGGATACTCTTAGTAGTAAGGTAAATAAAGTTCTGGCGCTCTTTCGTTCTTGGTTTACGATTAACAATTTAATCTTAAACACCAATAAAACGAATGCTATGTTATTTAGAACAACAGCTAGAAACAAGGATTCAATTGACATAACCTTGAATTCCAATAGAATATTATTAGTAGATAGTGTTAAATTTTTAGGTATTTATATTGATGAAAGGCTAAATTGGAAAAAGGAACTATCAGCCATAGACAGTTCAATTAGTTCAGCTTGCTATGCCCTTAGAACCCTTCGAGATGAAATTTCTATTGAACAATTAAAAATAGTATATTATTCACTTGTTGAGTCAAAACTTCGTTACAGTATTGCTCTTTGGGGAGGTAGCTATGAGTACAATGTCAACACTGCTTTTGTAATACAAAAACGGGCTATAAGAACTATGGTGAGAATTCCGCAATGGGTATCATGTAGGGATTACTTTAAAGAACTACAGATTTTAACGGTCCCTTGCTTGTACATTTTAGTTTTACTAACAGACCTTATGAAAAAACTACGGGATAATGAGACACTTGAGGACAGAAATAAGCGAGAAGCTACAAGACGAAAGGACTTACAATATAAAATACAACCGCATTTGAAAGTGGTCAGTCATGCTGCATGCTATCAATCAATTAAACTATTTAATAAACTACCTGTAGAATTAAAGTCAATATTTAATATGAATCAGTTCAAGCATCAGCTTAAGGCATTTTTGAAAGAAAAGTGCTATTATACACTTGATGAGTTTCACCGTGATAACTATACTTCTTGACATGATCCATTTTTTTTATTTTTTATTTTTATTGCCATGATTATTTTTATTTTTTATTGACATATCTTTTATTATTATTTTATTTGTTAGTTTTTTTTCTTAAGTGACATAATATTGTTTTTGTGTTTTATTATTTTGGTTTTTTTTTTTTTTTCTTGTTTAAATTTATATGGATTTACTCTTATTGACATGTTTTTTTTTTTTTTTCGTTCAACTTGTTTTATTTTTATTGAAATGGGTTACGTCTCAATTACATTATGTTTAGTCTCTCATTGATAATGTACCGATCTAGAATTATATTATGTGATTTTTTTAAATTGTAATCGATGAAATCTGTGCTGTGTTAGTTTTTAATGAGTTTTCGACACAATGTAAAAATTGTTTATGAAATAAATGAAATGAAATGAATTATCCTCTCATCAACTTACACCAGTTTCTTACAAGCCTTGCCCAGCACCAGAGCTTCCCTGGTGCCGCGCACGTTGATCATGGTAGCCACTCGGAGGGTCTCGTCGAACCTCGTCGTGGCAGCCATGTGGTATATCAAGTTCACCTGGAGAACAAAATAGTAAATTAAGTTAGTTTTAGCTAATTCTGGGCAAAGTCGCGGTAGCAGCCTGGAGTCTGGATTTGTGCGCGATTGATGGCAATAGGCTCGCCCCTATTACACTACTACTGCTAGCCTGCATCATCCCAATCCAGCTGGGAAAAGGTTTCTCCCCATGACTTTCATTTTTTTTCGATCCAGGGCTAAAGTGAGCCACTGGTCGTTGAATTTGTCCATGTCGTCCCGCCATCTTATTCCCCTTTCTTTATCTTTTGCTCCCTATTAGGTACATGGGACTTCAACATAACCGGCAAACTGTGGGTGTACTACCAGGTACACCTCTGCCAGCCCTTTGGGGGTTACAGGCGTAACGTTCTGATGATTTATATTATTATAATATCATTTGCGGTTGCCACTCGCCCGCAACCATGACAACAGTGACGCGATTCTCTAGCGAATGGCTCTGTTCGGTTATACGCAAACATATTTTCAGACGCGCTGCACCGCCGTGGTAGCCCCAACAGCATCCTAAAAATATTATTATATTGTACGCGTGGGTGTGGCTGTGTGAGTGCAGGTGTGTGGGTATGGGTATAAATAGGTGTGTTGCTGTTTGTGTGTGGGTGTGTGGGTATGTGGGTATGGCTGTATGAGTGTGGGTGTGTGTGTGGGTATGGGTGTGTGGCTGTGTGGTTGTGTATGTGTAAATAATATCTCTTTGTCTGTCAGTGGTCTCGTCGCTTCTAAACAAATGGACGGATTTTGTTGTGTTTTTAAAGAATAACGAGAATTATGCACAAACCTCTTCAGTAACCATGTTCCAGTCTTCGTCACTCAGGCCTAATCTGAGCTCAGCCGCGTCTCCTGCCACTGGCACGATTCTTTCAGCAAAATCTGGTTGTTGATTCCTAAGCATGTCATACACCTGTAAATGATTCATCATCATCAATAATAATTTGTTAACACGGGTACCATCAAATTTTATTTCTTTAAAAAGTAGTGTACAAAGATGGTTTTGTTAGAAATTATTCGAGCATACATAATATGTTTTGCTTATAGCATAGCACGCAAATACATAATATAAATATAATTTGCATTACAAAATATTAAATGCCAAAGAATTTTACATATCAAAAATTATTACATGACGTCAAAAAAATATATTAAAAATTGTTGTTATATAAAATTACAAGCGCGCTATGTTATACCCGAAGCGAAGGTGAACAAATGATGAGTAATTGTGTGTATGTTTCTCCATGTGTTAATGCGTGTGTGAATTAATGTGTAATAGGCTGATTATGCCATAGATGTAATACTTACGGGATCTTGAAGCATTTCGTTTAATCTCTGTTCGATGGGTTTTCCTTTCTTGGGTCTCAGCAATACGAAAACTTTGAACACTTGAGTTGCTCTAGAAGTAAATTTAATAATGTAGAATTAGAATTTGACGACACAGTTGGTGCTGTGGCTGAGTAATTGGTTGTTGCGTTACGTGACACGATTTTATTTGGCTGTTATGTAGTTTGACGCGATTGCATTTGGTTGCTGCGCTGCGTGACGCGATTGCATTTGGTTGCTACGCTGCGTGACGCGTTTACGAATTTTTACTGCATTGCGTGGCGCGGTTTAAATTCCCGCATAGGAGAAATATTTGTATAGCCTACTGGCTACACAAATAGACCTATAGGCTACCGTCGTGGAGGTGATGCGAATATTTAGTTTCTGAAGTAATTAACGAAACAGCCAAGCCATACATTTTTACAGAAGCTTGGCTCTACATGAGATCCTGATATCATTTTCACAGGGCAAACCTTATGTGGTCGTCTTGGCAACATTTTACATGTTTTTGGTGAGATTTCCGTTCTTTTTGTAAGTTGTTAGGCTGTCTTTTTCGTGTTTATTTATTTATTTATTTATTTAATACTTCAAGCACACAAATGTACATAGGCGGACTTAATTTTTTCTTCTTTTTTTGGGGTGTATTTCTTGCACATCTGCAGTGCCGGTTTTCATAGCCCATTCTCTGTCTTTGCCTTTTTTCGCTTCGCTTTGCTTCGCATTTCGCTCTTAAGCGATTATATCGTATCATACAAACTTCCACCCCCCCCCATTTTAGGGGATGGGGGGCGAAAGTTATAAGTTTATGAACATTTTTGTTGGTTGTATACTAAACTTAGATTACATACCGAATTTCAACTTTCTAGCACTTAAGGAAGTAGCCAAACATTTTGATCATCATCAGTGTATCGGTGTGTCAGCGACTAAATCGGTGTATTTTTGATATCAATAAAATCTAATATAAAGTATTAGAGCTATTCAATTGAGACTTTGTAGTCTATTACTGACATCATAATCCTGAGAATATGAACTATCTGGTACATCGGAAACCAACTCTATGGGGTTCAAAAAAACGACGAAACACTTCGTGAAAAGGTAGGTAGTGCCCTTGCGCTTCGCTTGGCTCGTCTTGGCGGGGGCACTACCGAGCCCCCAGATATAGAGATTAAACGAATTGGTAATAATAATTCTAATAAAGTCCATTTGGTTAATATCATTCGAATAGTTAAAAATAAAAGATTTAATTTACATCAATTCATCTGTAGGAAGTAAAATCCTCACCTGAAGAGTTTTTCGATAAACTGCTTCCCGAGGAAGCCGGAGCCTCCTGTGATGAAGACGCTTGCCCCTCGGTAGAACTGCTGCACGGAGGAGTCCCCTCGCTGCGTCGCCTCGTTCAGTGCCTTGTGACGAAGGTAGAACTTTGCTTCAAACTCCTGGGCAGGGTCTATTTCTTTTATTTCCACCATGGTTCAGGAAAACCTTAGACAGATGAAGGGCTGTTTTTAAACTGTTGAAAAGAGGACGCTACATGTTTTATCTATACCTACTTAATATTTATAAAGATTAAAGATTTGATTGATTGTTTATTTACATTGAATAGGCTCTGAAATTACTGGACCGATTTGTAAAATTATTTCACCGTTGGGAAGCTATACACTGTCCCCGGGTGACATAGGCTACTTTTTATCCATGTATTCCCACGGGAACGGGAACTAAGCGACGGAAACCGCGTGACGTCGGCTAGGGGTAATATACATGGTTTCAAGTTTATATACATTGCATCATATATTTGCGTACAAAACAATATTAAAAAATAACTTCATTCCGCCTTGGAAAAAAAAATGTTTATGATCTAAACCTATTCTCAGACCTAGGTAGTGACTAGATACAAAATTTCATAAGAATCGGTCAAGCCGATTCGGAGGAGTTTGGCTACAAATACTGTGATACGAGAATTTTATAAGAGATAGGTTATAAACCTACTTACTTTTAATGAGAACAAATAGATCCAAAACAATACCAATACTTTTTATTTGGCGAGTCTCTAATGTGCTTTTTATACTTACCTTCTGTGGTATGTAGAATTAAATTACAACATATTGTATATTGTATACATAGTATACTTAACTTAACCTAACTTACCATACCTATTCTATAGCTAACCTATAACCTAACTACCTTACTAAAATGTATTGATTTTGAAACATACGAAATACATCATTTTAAACTGAACTGCTGCGCTGTGTGTCTCTATGTTACATACAGTTTAATTAGGGGTCCCGGTCTACTTTAAACTCCAGACAGTTTAATTAAATACCTTTTTGCAAAGAATTTATTGAAGTTCGTCTCAGTCGTCATTACGAATTTCGTAAATTGATTTCTGAAATATTTATAAGACTTTTGTGCAGCTTAAAACAATAACAAAAAAACAAATACGCTTACATTGACAGTCGCAGTGACTCTAATTAACATTTCGTATTTTTCGAATCTAATCGATAATCGACGACGGGACGAACATCAAATGTTTGACAGATAGCAACAGATTGTATGGGTACTTAAATTGTTATTTTGAGTGTTTTCCTTACAATTTTCCAAATTTGTTTCACCGTTTAAACCTTCCTTAGACTTCCACAAATATTACACGACCAAAATTAGCCAAATCGGTCCAGCCGTTTTCGAGTTTTAGTGAGACTAAGGAACGTCACTTCATTTTTATTTAAACAGATTTTTTGTAAATATGTTATTGCGGTGATTTGATTAAGGCTGACCTCACATTCGGCGTGCGCGATCCTCGGGCGTCCGAGTAGCGCGAGCGTCACGCCCGCGCTGCGTGAGCGTCGGGTATTGCCGCCGTGTGACGTGCGTGCAGCGTGCGCGCGGCGCGCTCGCGACGCTCGAGTCGCGTTCTTACCCCTTCGCCCTCTATCCCCATTTCTTTTTAGTAGCAAAGCTAACAGTAGTGTTTCCTCGTCTGAGTCCATTTAGTTGTTAGTAATTGTAGAACAGTAAAGCATCGACGTATGCTAACACGGCACTGGCCAAATTGTGACTGGACTTGTCTGAAGGGGGTTAAACGCAAAGACGAGCGCAGCGCGCGCGCCGCGCGCTCGCTTCACACACGTCACACGGCGGCAACACCCGACGCTCACAAAGCACGCGCGGCGCTCGCGCTACTCGCACGCCCGAGTATCGCGCACGCCAAATGTGGGGGAGGCCTTATACGTTCAAGTGTCGTAAGTATTTTGATTATCATTTTCGAAATATACTAAGTGGATATAAATTTAGGTAGGCAGTACATAATCTATTATTTTGACTGGCCTGTTGGTCTAGTAGCTAGTGACCCTGGCTGCTATGCTGGAGGTCGTGGGTTCGATTTCCACCCACGACAAATGTTTGTGTGATGAGCACGATCATTTGTTCTGTGTCTGGTTGTAATTTATCTATAATATGTATGTATTTAGAAATATGTAAGTATGTTTATCAGCTGTTTAGTACCCATAACACACTTTGTCTCACTCAGTGAGCAAAATCGCATTTTGCTCACTGATTTCAGGCAGCAAAACCTACATGTTTGAGCTACTGAAGTGAAATAGTACATTATGATATAAGTGCGGTAGGTTGATAACTACAGCCGAGGCAATATTGCTAGCCCGAGTCGCAGGCGATGGCTACAAGAAAGCAGAGGCTGTAATTATCAAAGCGCATGTAGGTATGTCATACGACGTTTTATAACATATTTGCAAGGAAATAAATAAAACTCGGACTGAAATTTTCAAATAAAAACAATACAACGAAAAGAAAAAGCGCGCGGAATAATTTTAACTCGATCACACATTGGCGATGCGCATCAGTTCTTTTTTTAAGTCAAAGGCACAAAAACAGCCAGTGTTAATAAAGTAAATTAATTAATTTCAATTTTAATTTGAATGACTGTTAGTTCAATTAAATGTGTAATATTAAATAATTTTGCATGCCGTAAGGCAAAATGTATTGGGACGCTCAAAAAAACTACCATCATAGATTATATATGTGCATTATTGGCAAATAAATGATTTGATTTGATTTGATAGTACCTATATTAAAAGTCTTTGTCTGCGCAGAATTAGTAGGGTACTTCGAGTAGCTAATTTCTTCTTCAAGGATTACATTGCCATCATACATTATCTTACCTGTATGAGCTTGTGGCTAAATAATATCTGCCGCTCGGGTTGATCAAAGATACGCTTGACGAGGTCGATCCGTGGATGGGTGACCATTAATACATCAAAGATAAAGATAAAGATAAAGATAAAGATATATTTATTTGTTTAAACATGTGTAACACAATACATATAGATGCAAATGTGGATGGAAATTTGAAAACAGGTAAGTTTCAACATGTTTTGCCATATTTAGCGTACAAAAAAAGAGAGAGAAAAAAAAAATATAGACATTTAAAATAAAAAACCATTGAGTGAAAAAAAAAGAAACAACAAAATTATAATACAAAACAATCAAATTACAAGGTATCATTTAAAAAGTCTTTAACGCAGTAGTAACATTTTTTAGTTAGTAGCTTCTTCAAATCTCTTTTGAAATTATTTGTATTATTTATATTTTTTAAGTTCTCTGGAATTTTATTATATATGATCGGTGCCATACAAAACACATTTTTATGAAGAAGTGCTGTTTTCGAAGAGTGAGGCTGTAAATAATGTTTATATTTATTACGTCTATTTCTAATTACTAATCTATTTCTAATTAATACAGCAGTGATAGCCTAGTGGTGTGGCCGGTGGATTGTCAATTCATAGGTCTCGAGTTCGAACCCAAGGCACGCATCTCTGACTTTTCGGATTCATGTGCGGATTGTATAATTATCACTTGCTTCAAAAACGGTGAAGGAAAACATCGTGAGGAAACCGGCATGCCTGAGAGATATTTCTCGAGGGCATGTGATGCCAAGTCAGAGGCCCATGGGCGGCATTAAAACTCTGACACCAGGTTAGTTACTAACCACACGATAAGAAGAAGATTTCTAATTACATTATCTGACAAAAGAGGAAACCAGTGAGGGTTATTTCTGACAAATAAGGCTGTTTCTAGGATGTATAGTGACGGAAGTGTCAGTATAAGGTATTCTTTAAAGAGTGGTTGACAGCTGTCAGTAGTTTTGATTCCAGACATAGCTCTGATACAGCGCTTTTGCATTTTAAATACCATGTCGGTGTTTGACGAGTTTCCCCAAAAGATTAGACCGTATCTAAGTACCGATTCAATAAGTCCATAATATGCAGTCAACAGTGCGTCTCTGCTCACTGTCGATGCCAGTTTATGCAACGCAAAAGACAAACTACTTATTCTCACACAGAGATCTTCGGTATGGGATTTCCAATTAATTCTATTGTCAATTTTTAAGCCAAGAAATTTGGCGGTATCTACTTGTTTTATTATATTATTTTCATATATTACTTTAAATTTAATTGAATTGTGAGGTCTTTGACTGTAATTCATTATATTTGTTTTATTAATATTTATTTTAAGATTATTATTGATTAGCCATGTTATTACTGATGTTATTGATTTATTTATGTCGGTTTCAAATTGATTTTTATCATTACATGTAATATTAATAGTGCTGTCGTCTGCAAATAATATAATTGGTTGTACTGTTGCATAAGGGAGATCATTGATGTAAGTAATGAATAGCGTAGGTCCTAGTACGCTACCTTGGGGAACACCATATCTGACATATCTTATCTTGGATTGATATTGTTCTTCTTTTTTAGTTTCAATGTTAAATTTTGTTATTTGTGTAGGTAGTTTGTTTCCGATCGGATAAATAAGATTTAAACAGTTCTAAAACATTTCCTCTTAATCCATATGCCTCCAATTTACTTGCCAATATTTTATGATCGACGTAGTCGAAGGCTTGTGTCATGTCGCAAAAAATCGAGCAAACAGGGGTAGTTTTATCAACTGCAGTCATTACATTTTTCAAAAACTCAAAGATAGCCATATTTATATTTTTATGTTTTCAAAAGCCCTTTTGTTCGTTGCATAAGATATTGTTCTTTTCTAAGTAATTATTCAATTCAATATTGTAATAAGTTTCAAAGATTTTAGAAAACACCGAAAGGAGAGCAATAGGTCGGTAGTTTTCAACTAATTCCTTGTCATCTTTTTTCAACAAAGGTTTAACAATTGCTAGTTTAAGATCTTTTGGAAATGTGCCATTTGTTATGGACAGATTAATAATATGGCTTAAGTGATGACAAATATGACTATTTACTTCTTTAACAATCTTAGTTGAAATCCCATCATAACCAACGCTTTTTGTATTTTTTAGGCTATTAATTATCTTATATACATGAGCAGGTGTACTTGGAGCTAAAAACATTGAGTTAAGTCTATGTTTAATTAGGGATGTTACTTTTTTACCGGCACCCGAAATTGGTTTGACTTTATCAACGAAGTAATCATTAAATGTGCTAGCTATTTCGGTAGGATTTGTGATACTTATGTTTTGCATTTTTATTTTTTCTATGGGTTCTCTTGGTAAATTTGGCCGTACTTTATTGATCATTTGCCACGCTGTTTTTGATTTGTTAGCTGATGTTTTAATTTTGTAATTATTCGAGACTTCAAGACTCCTCCGTACCTCGGAAAGCACGTTAAATCGTTGCCGCAGCCGTTTGTCCCGGCTGTCATTAGTAAATCTTTGAGGGTCGTTATACGAATAGTCTGACAACCAGTTTAACCAAGGTTTAACCAAACCCGTGTTACCCAGTAACTGGGTTGTGGAGGTCAGACAGGCAGTCGCTCCATGTAAAGCACTGGTATTCAGCTGCATCCGGTTAAACTGAAAACTTACCCCGACATACTTAGTTGGGAAAAGGCAACATGACTTGTCAATTTGTCATATAGTTTGATGTAACATCCTGCACGCCATGTGTGTGTATAGGTACCTACAGCTTGGCAAAAAAGAGTAGAAAATAATGGAGGCGCCACTGTGCTCTTCGTATGGCAACCTGTGGCAACCGCATAGCGTACCAACCTAGTCTTGATACTTAGCTGTTTATTAGACAAATTAATCTAATTATGTATTATTTTTTTAAATTAGTAAGTAATCAATTTCAATCGTGTCAATTAGAGACACAATAAAAATACAATGACAGCGTGGACACCGGTGTCCTCTTGGGGTGTAATGAATTAATTGAACAAGGACGTGTTCGCGACACGCAACTGATTACTTACCTAAAAATAACAAAATGGGTAAATACTCCTGAGTTCACACCATTGTTTAGGAATTATAAAAAAAGAAAACATTACATTGTATAACATAATTTTTATATTTTATTCTAGTAAATCTTCCTCTAAATATTCTACCCCGAACACGTAGGCTGCAAACTCATCTGAGTCATGTTCGGGTTCAGAGGTGATGCTGCTATCATCTTCTAGATTTATTACTAATCGCTCTATTTCCTTGTTCATAGTTTTTTTTCCAGTAATCCTTTTCTATTGTTATTACATGTTACCACGAGTTCTTCCAATCTTCCTCAGTAATAGCTTGGAATGCACGTTCAGCTGCTTCCTGTAAAGACGAAATATTTCATTTATCACCCTAACAATATTAAAAGCAAAACATTTTTATCACATACTGTTAATAAGCCGGATGTAGAAAATACCCTTTGGTTTATCTCCTTCCAGCACGATTTTGCTTAGAACGATAACAGATTTCCCTGAATGAAATAATGGATTTAGACTGTGGCACGACAATTTCTTTTACATTTCTAATGCAATCGCTAGAACAAATAATTATCTCCCTTGATATCGCACATAAAGCATAATTTACGTAGAAATTGAATTTTCATTCAGTTAGAAGTCAAGTCACCCAAGTATCAATTTATCTCGGCGCGCTATACCAGAGTAATGCAGAAAAATGTAAACATAACTAGATAGTCTATGTGCTCGACAATAAAATTATTGTTTCGAATTTCTAGTTATTCCTTATGCAAGCAAACTAATATAGCTTTGTATTCATCAATTAACACTTGATTCAACTAAAATCAACAAAACAAACTCTTACATACCTGTCTTATCAGCGGTTCTTTGGTAAACATTTTGAAGTTCAGAAAGAATAGTTTGGGCCTCATGTTCTGCCAGACTTCGCCTGTACACCTTGTAAATGACCTCCCTGCCAGCACCCCGAATGGTTATATTCATTATTCTTCACTTTTTACGTTTATTAATCAACGTTTGGTAGTCGAAATTAAAATTTTACGAAATCGTGAACTTTGTTTATTATGAGATGTCATTATTTTGAAATTGTTGCCAACAGACAAAAATTTAGTTCCGTTTCTACACTTTTTTGCCAAGCTGTACCTACTCATATTTTGGACAAATAAATTATCTTTTCATCCCACCATCTCGGAAAGAGTATTTTTAATCTTCAATATCTGAGTGGAAAAGCCGTTTTTATTCTCTAGAGGATAAAGTAAATTGAATTTAGAACATCGTGTGCACTAAGTTTGTGAATTAAAAAAAACATTCAACCTATTTTTACTGCTACCTCTATGGTGCCGAATATATCATACAACTTTTTTTTAATTTGTTAAAAACTCAGACTCGGAACCTTCTTGGTGTTCTTTTTTCAATTTGCTTTGTAGGTACGCGGTTCTTTACGCGGCATTTTTTCACGTCATTGTTAAACCTTAGGTATATTAAAAACAAGAAACTTGAAAACAAGTGAAAAAACTAAAATGTGATTCTAGCGACGAGGAAGTTTGTTTGACGCCAACAGAATTGACTGAAACTGTTAATAATGCGCAAATGAGCTTTCTCTCTCAACAATCACGCGAGAAGTATTTAAAACAGTACGATATGTTCAACACGTGGCGACTAGCAAAAGGAGCCAAAACTTTCTCAGAAAACGTTTTTTTTTGCATTTAGTCATTTCCTCGCTGAGGTGGAATGAAAAGTTACGTGTTGCACTCGAGTGCAAAGATTTTTCACCTCGTGCTCTTTTGATTCCCTCGCTAACGCTCAGGATTCTAATTTTGAAATTTTAGAATCCTTCGCTTGCTCGGTCATCAAAATTGAACACGCGGTTAAAAAGCAACTCTTGTATAACAAATAACTATTTATCTTTATCACGTCATCATCATCTGTTTGCCACAGATGATGATGACGTGAAAGAGCGTGGGCACACGATGCGTTGCGGCGCCGCACCGCAAAGATTTCACCGTATCGGAGGGCACACGAGTGGTGCGGCGCCGCTGGCACTCCAGCAGAGTGTGACCTTCCTTGTGACGTAAAACAAATGAGCGGTGCCGCTCCGACGTCGCAACGCATTCACGAGGCGGGGAGCCTCGTCTTGGTGGTTGCAAGTCCGGTGCGGCGCCGCGCCGGAGCGCATCGTGTGCATGCCACAGATATTTATTTCTATGTAAAACGACAAAGCGACACCGCTCCGGGACTGCACCGCCGCCCGCCGCCGCCACAACGCATCGTGTGCCCTCGCTCTTACTGTATCAGTTCTTGTAGCGCACGCCAAAATAGCTCTGAGATGGCAGATTGCTTTACTGCTTACTTGACACTTAACGTTATATTTAAGACACGTGCGTGCGCGCATCTTCCTATTTGTACGCGCGCCGCTAGTCCGCCATTTTAGTTGTACGTCCTAAAATAATGTATTACAATAAATCATTGGAGCTGGTTCTCATCACCCAACATATCTATTACTTTAATTGTATTTGTGTTAGTTTAGTTTTTTTGCTGATTTATTTTATACTAGCTTCTGCCCGCGACTTCGTACGCGGATCCTGTTGCTTATGCCAGCGACAACGGGGTCGTCAAAATCGAAGATCTGAAACATCTGATGTCGAATTCTATAAGCCCGGGGACGGGAAATCAATGGGATGCGCGAGACGATTCAAGATGTTCCAGATTTTTTATTTTTGTTGGTCAACAGGAAATGCCATTAGACTTAACGACTTTTGCTAAGACGCCATTTCTATTATGTATATGTTATATTGTCTCTGGGCTTTGGAGTTCCCCTATAGGTGCTCCAGATCTTCAAATTTAGTCTCACAGCAGAAAACACTCTTCACGTGGAATAGTTTTTGCAATGGCACCATTTTTATATCTCTTTTACTTTAGGTCATCATAATATGTTGCGTGACTTTCACGATCAGCGGTCAGTCGCGCATCTCCTTCCCACACTTATCTCTAGAGTCGATGCGTATATACGCTGAAAACTCAAGCGTCATGCTTTTTCTGTGAACGTCTCCAACTCGCGAGACAGTGCATAATGTTCACGATCAGCGGTCAGTCGCGCACATATTCTTCACTGGTCTCTAGAGACCTGGATGTAGATGCGTAAATACGCTGAGAATGCAGGCGTGCTTCGCGATCCCAAGAAGTTTCCACGGAGCGAGTTGCAGCCTCATGTTCTCGAACAGCATCAAGTCTCTCCTAACGCTCTTCGGTAGATTGTTGGGATCTTATGGTCTTTAATCATTTAGCACCTTTGGAACATTGGGAAAAATTTGACCTCTTTCTAGGCATGGTTATAGTTTTATTGTGATGATACCTGATCAATTAAAATCTAAGTGGCTGCTCCCCTGCGTTACCGGGTAAGCTACCGTGTAACGAAGATAAATGGAAAAGGAAATTAAACACTCAAATAACATAAGCCCGAAGGCATACGATAAAAAATGGGAGTTTTAGCCAGTAGAGTCTAATTTTCAACGATATACCATCGTCATCGAAAATCAGTCCTGAACTGTTCCCGCCTTCACCGCGTAGTACCTCCTACTTATGTTATTTTATAATTATGCAATGAAATTAGTGATAGTTTTAATTTCTATATCAAATGTTTCTGATGTTCGATTTTTATAAGTCAACAAGAAATGCCTATCAGACTAAACAACTTTTGCTAAGACGTCATTCCTATGTGAGTTATGGTGTAGCTGGGCTCTTGGAGTTCCACAACAGGTGTTCCAGATCTTCGATTTTTATACGTCAACAGCGAGTGCTCATAAGGCTGAACAACTCTTGCTAAGACGTCATTCCAATATATGTTATAGTGTAGCTGGGCTCTTGAAGTTCCACATCAGGTGTTCCGGATCTTCAAATTTATTCTCTCAGCAGAAAATGCTTATAACGTGGAACAATTTTTGCTATGGTACCATTTTTGTATCTCCTATAGTTTAGATGGTCTGTTGCGGTTCTGCATCAGGTGTTCCGGATCTTCAAATTTATTCTCTCAGCAGAAAATGCTCATCACGTGGAACAATTTTTGCTATGGGACCATTTTTGTATCTCCTATAGTTTAGCTGGTCTGTTGCGGTTCTGCATCAGGTGTTCCGGATCTTCAAATTTATTCTCTCAGCAGAAAATGCTCATCACGTGGAACAATTTTTGCTATGGGGCCATTTTTGTATCGTCTATAGTTTAGCTGGTCTGTTGCGGTTCTGCATCAGGTGTTCCGGATCTTCAAATTTATTCTCTCAGCAGTAAATGCTCATCACGCGGAACAATTTTCGCTATGGGACCATTTTTGTATCGCCTATAGTTTAGCTGGTCTGTTGCGGTTCTGCATCAGGTGATCCAGTTTCCACGATAAATTATAGCCTATGTGTTGACCAGACTTAATATCTATACAACAAAAAAAAAATCATTCAAATCCGTCCAGTAGTTCCGAAGATTAGCGTGTGCAAACAAACAGACAAACAGACAAACAGACAGACTTTTTTTTTTGGATTCGTGCTCTATTACTGTTTCTAAACCCTCCTCAATTATAATTTTTTAAATATATTCAATGTACAGACACAGTTTTTTTACAGTCTTATTATATGTATAGACTAGCGGACGTCACGCGGTTTCACCCGCGATCCCGTTCCCGTGGGAATACAGGGATAAAAAGTAGCCTATGTCACCCGAGGATAGTGTAGCTTCCCAGCGGTGAAAGAATTTTTGTAATCGGTTTAGTAGTTTTTGAGACATTCGTTACAAACATACACACACACCCTCTTTATAATCCTAACTATCCTACTAATATTATAAACGCGAAAGTTTGTGAGGATGTTTTTTACTCTTTCACGTAAAAACTATTGAATGGATTTTAATAAAATTTGGTATGGAGTTAGCCGAGACTCTGGATTAACACATAGGCTATATTAACTCCCTATATTCCCACGGGAACAGGACCTACGCGGGTGGTGTATTAAAGTTTCATCGTTACAGACTATTTGGGCTTCAGACTATCTGTAACGACTGTCATAGATCTACAGATGACAGCCGAGACCAACGGCTTTACGTGCTTTCTGAGGCACGGAGGAATCTTGGTGTCTTTGGGGTAGGCTGATGTGCTGGTATCTGTACACGGTTGTGCCATGATGTCCAATCCACCCTGTATTTGAAACTAGCAGACGTAACGCGGTTTCACCCGCGTATTTCCCGTTCCCGTGGGAATACAGGGATACAAAGTAGCCTTTGTTACTCAAGGTGAAAGTAGCTTTCCAATGGTGAAAGAATTTTTTAAATCGGCAGAGTAGTTTTTGTGTTTATTTATTACAAACATACACACACACACGCAAATTTTGCCTCTCTATATTACGAGTATTAGTATAGATAGGGATTTTATAACTTACCGCAACTAATAGCACTGTACTTAATTATAATACTTATTCACAATGACTGTTGTAAGCTACTGGCTACCGAATAACTGATTAGCAATTGAAGATATTTAAACGACATTTATTTTTTTTCCAAATTTATTTCGCCTACTGCTAATTTTGAACTTGTTTGCATAGTTCTAATAAATTAAGAGAAGGGTTATTCTATTATATTACATCCTCAAAATACTTAATACTTTTAAAAAAAAGTTTACTGATCCATACTTTAATATTATAAACAAAGACAAAAGACATTCAATACCTATAGACCGGACATCACAAACAAAATTTTCTTCCGAAACTTGTGTCCTGCTTGGTCACAAGTCTATGAGGTTTTTTTTAGTACGCTCTGCTGCCGCTCTAATATTCATATATTATTCTAGATGGCGTTACTGAGACATGGGATCAAAGATTTTCTATGACATTTCCTTGACATACTCGCTCTATAGTATTTTAAATCTCTTTAAATCTCTTCGATTATAAATGAGAAAGTAACTCTTTTTGTGTGTTTGTCAGCTTTTCACGACTAAACGGCAGAACGGATCGTAATGAAATTTGGCATACAGATAGATCATATACCTACTGGAGACGGGTACAAGCTATCTATTGTCTCAAAATTAAATTAAAAATTTAAAAAACCCCCATCGCAAAAATGTAAAACATTTAAAAAGTTAAAAATAACACTTTAGCCATGAAATTTTACTTCACGTCGGGGTACCGCTTAAGTAAGGTATGTTCCTAGTACTTGTAGGTATGTACGTACTTATTTTAACGGTACCCCGACGTTACGTAAAATTTAATGGCTAAAGTGTTATTTTTAACTTTTTAAATGTTTTACATTTTTGCGATGGGGGTTTTTTAAATTTTTAATTTAATTTTTATTTTAAAATTTTTAAAGGCATTAATTTTGTTTTGTAGAGTTTACAGTTATGAGTATTTTTCAGTGTATTGTATGTAGAGTCAAATGCTGGTTAAAACGAATCCAAACACGACATATCTGCTATTATTTTGTCAAGAGTCTACCTACTGGTGTGTTGGATAGCCTGGCTGCAGCATCAGCTCATCCTGTTGCCATCAAGGCATTGTGTGCAGAATCAAATGCTGGTTGAAATGAATCCAAACACGACATATCTGCTATTAGGTATTTTGTCAAGAGTCTACCTACTGGTGTGCTGGATAGCCTGGCTGCAGCATCAGCTCATCCAGTTGCCATCAGTGCATTGTGTGCAGAATCAAATGCAGGTTAAAATGAATCCAAACACGACATATCTGCTGTTATTTTTCCAAGAGTGTATTAGTCTGCTAGATATCTTGGCTGCATCAGACCGAATACACCACAATGTTGCTTATTAATATTACACACATGGGTGTTTGAAATTCTAAGACACACATATGTTTGTAAGTAAAGTTAATACCCATAGACGTCTAAAATAGCAACGGTAGCTAACACAAAGGACCTGATAACCTTGAAACGGCTGAACCGATTTTGATGAAATATGTCTAAGAACCATCGCAAGCCCTGCTTTCAAATAAAAAAAACCGCATCTAAATCGGTTCACCCGTTTGGGCGCTACGGTGCCACAGACAGACAGACAGACAGACAGACAGACACACACACATAGCGGTGAAACTTATAACACCCCTCTTTTTGCGTCGGGGGTTAAAAATAGAATAGGTATGGAGAAAAATCGTTTTCTTAAACATTTCTCAAATGCAGCGCCATTTTTGGTTATATGACAGACTGCGACATTTGACAAGTCTTTAGCTAAAACCATAGACATAGAGTATGGACTGAGTGTTCCTTATCCAGTTATATTTATCTATAACTTTGAAGACCAGCGGAGAAAAGTGTGCGCATGACTTCATCCTAGATACTGATGATAGCCAAACTAGCTGTTGGACAGTTAATCGTGGAACACTTTGGGCAGTGATCATCACGATGAACAGGGGCTCGAGTCTGCTATTGCAATCGTGTCTCAATGACCGGTCATTGGTCAAATATTTGACAACTTTGACAGTTTTTGTATGGGAAATGTATCATAAGTTTGACGTTATACGTCAAAAATCAATCGTTGACCGGCCATTGAGACACGATTGCAATAGCAGACTCGACCCCCAGGACAGTCAACGGAAATACGAAATATAATAGCCCTGCAGTAGTTTTTTGTTTATTCGTTACATATAAAAATCTTTCCGCTTTATAATATTTGTGTCGTTATATAAATTTCCTTAGTAATAAATATCATTTATCATTTATTACTAACCAAATTGAGAACCTCCAATACCTACTACTACCTATCTAATCTGGAAAACCCATGTTTCTCACATGGTCAATTGTATGTTGCCTATTCCCGTGTTGGAAAACCATCAGATTTGTTTGTCTATGCGCCAGATAATCAAACAAATAACATCGTATATCACAAAGCACTACAAAGAAAATAAAACTGATTTTTAGGGTTCCGTAGTCAACTAAGAACCCTTATAGTTTCGCCATGTCTGTCTGTCGTCCTCGCTTAATCTCTGTGACCGTTAGCACTAGAAAGCTGAAATTTGTTACCAATATGTGTATCAATCACGCCGACAAAGTGGTAAAATAAAAATTGGAAAAAATGTTTTATTAGGGTAGCCCCCCTACATGTAAAGTGGGAAGTGATTTTTTTTAATTTGAACCCTAACGTGTGATATATTGTTGGAACGGTATTTAAAAATGAATAGGGGTTTACTAAAATCATTTGTTGATAAAGTCAATAATTTCGGATATAATCGCTTCAAAAGTAAAAAACAATGGGTCCCCCCCCCCTCTAACTTTTGAACCATAACTTTAGAAAATATGGAAAAAATCTGAAATGTAGAACTTTATAAGGACTTTCTAGGAAAATTATTTTGAACTTGGATGGAAACAACAGTTTTTGCACAAAAAAGATAAAAAGTTGTACAAAATAATTTCTGGACTAAGTTTGTAGTATATGCAAGCATTTTGAACATATTGTGACGGACGGGAAACTACGGAACCCTACCCTGAGCGTGGCCCAACACGCTCTTGTCCGCGTCCGCGCGTCTGTCATTGTCTTCCTAATGTCTCTCTAATTAACACGATTGAAAGGTTAAATAAAAGATTAATTCAGAATAACCCTCAACGTTATGTAATTGATTCTAAGTTATAGGGGTCGCTATTCATTTATACATAGGAAGCGGTTTAAACTATAATGAAACTGAACATGTAATTTCAATCTACCAGTTAACTAAAACCACACACACCCACTTACGTATACTCACACACACTCACACACACACACACACATACACACTTACATATACTCACACACTCACTCACACAAACTCATCTAAGTATGTAACAAAAACCGCTCCATACATTTTTATTATGTTTTACTTTTTTTTAATTTTTTTGTTATTTTAGCTTGGTAGGTATATTCTGTTTTTAGACGAAAGAGGCTGAATCCCACGACACAGGGTATCCTAGTGTGGGGTTCAGTGTCATGTAAATGATGGATGTTAACTTTTTATGAACAAAAAAAAAATATTATTATTATTTATTAATTTATTATATTAATTTAAATTTTAATATGTGCAAATATGTCCAAATACATTCGCGGCTAAAAAATACGAGTGAGTTGTTTTTTTATACTAGTAATTAGCAAATTTAGCCTAAAATATTTTTCATCCCACCATCTCGGAAAGAGTATTTTTAATCTTCAATATCTGAGTGGAAAAGCCGTTTTTATTCTCTAGAGGATAAAGTAAATTGAATTTAGAACATCGTGTGCACTAAGTTTGTGAATTAAAAAAAACATTAAACCTATTTACTGCTACCTCTATGGTACCGAATATATCATACAACTTTTTTTTAATTTGTTAAAAACTCAGACTCGGAACCTTTTTTTTTTTTTAATCTTTATCTCGGAACCTTCTTGATGTTCTTTTTTCAATTTGCTTTGTACGCGGTTCTTTACGCGGCATTTTTTCACGTCATTGTTAAACCTTATATTAAAAACAAGAAACTTGAAAACAAGTGAAAAAACTAAAATTAGTGATTCTAGCGACGAGGAAGTTTGTTTGACGCCAACAGAATTGACTGAAACTGTTAATAATGCGCAAATGAGCTTTCTCCCTCAACAATCACGCGAGAAGTATTTAAAACAGTACCATATGTTCAACACGTGGCGACTAGCAAAAGGAGCCAAAACTTTCTCAGAAAACGTTTTTTTTTGCATTTAGTCATTTTCTCGCTGAGGTGGAATGAAAAGTTACGTGTTGCACTCGAGTGCAAAGATTTTTCACCTCGTGCTCTTTTGATTCCCTCGCTAACGCTCAGGATTCTAATTTTGAATCACTCGCTGCGCTCGTGATTCAATTTTAGAATCCTTCCCTTGCTCGGTCATCAAAATTGAACACGCGGTTAAAAATCAACTTTGCACTCTTGTATAACAAATAACTATTGTAAGCAATTTAATTATAACTTAATAGGTAAGTTACCAGCTTCTAGTAAAAAAATGACGTGTAAAAGGGATTATGAACCTACTTACAGAAATAAATATTATTCAACATGAAGTGCTTCCCCTTAAGAGACTAAAAGAAAGCAAGAAATAATATTTATAGGCAACAGGTAAAAACATGCACACACTGTTAAAACATAAAAAAAATGTATGTTGATAAATAAATAAATATTGAGTTCAACATGAAAATAACAAAATAAAATAGTAAAAAATAAATGGCTTCTGTCACGGCCAAAAGGCTCATTTCAGCGGTAATGCCAGACACATGCAGCTGTCGGACGCTGGTTTTCAAATTCACCTTTTTGGACGAGTGACGGTTGAGTAAGATTAGGTACGTCAATGGACAATTTCTTAACTGTATTTTGTAATAACTTGGGTTAAAGTAAAATTATTAATTAGAATGTAGACTAGATCGTGATTGCAGTGAAATATTTAGATTTTGTATTTTTGCGTCATCCCACCTTCCTGGGGCGACATGCTGTGCTGGCGCTGCTGCTGCGGCTGCTGAGAACCTCAAGCGGCGTAAATATAGCAACCTTGTTGACAGTTATACTTTCGAGCCGTTTGGGGTTGAAACTCTTGGGCCGTGGGGTCCGAGTGCTAATCTGCTTTTCAAAGACATCTCCAAGGAATGGCAATGCCGCCAGTCTTTTGGGCACTTCACCAGCTGGCAGCGATGGAGAAGAATTTTTCGACGCTTTGTAGTTATTTATCGTTAGGTTTTGTTATTTTTTTTTAGTTTTGTACTTATTATATAATTAAGGTTTACCTACATAAGTACGTTTTACGTAAATAAATATCCAAAACTTATTTGTCTAATTCATCTATATCTATATCTATTATATTATTATTATATTTCGTATATTCATTTAAAATTCTTATAAATTACATTTTTAAATATTAATATAAAAATAAAAACATTTAAAAATATAAAAAATAGTAGGCCACCGACGGCGGGAGCAGGGTCCAAGCTATCGGTGGTTAGGGTCTCAGAGACAGGAACCTCCTCACAATGCGAGCCGTATCGAGGAGTACTGCCTTCTGTATCAGGCCTTTGACCCAACCGCGTAACGAAAGCCTCGACAGATGGTCGTCGAGGCTTTTGGCAATAAGACCATTGGCCGTCACAACTATCGGCACAATGACAGCAGAATCCACATCCCACATGTCGACAATCTCGTGGGCTAGGTCAAGATATTTTATTTGTTTTTCTTTCTCAGCTTTCACGAGATTTTCGTCATGTGGGATGGTAATATCAACTATCATTGCGCGGCGCGCTAATCGGTCTATCACTACTATATCCGGCTTATTGGCAACAATAGTCCTATCAGTAATGATAGACCGATCCCAGTACAATGTGGCATGGTCATTTTCGAGAACTGGGTCGGGCACATACTTGTAGTACGGTACCTCAGTGTTCACAAGCTGGTATCTCAAAGCAAGTTGCTGGTGAATAATCCTGGCTACTTGATTATGCCTGTGCAAGTATTCGCCGTTAGCCAGACGAGAACAACCAGAGATTATATGTCTGATGGATTCGCCAGGGCGGTGACATGCCCGACACACGTCAACCGTCCCGTCCTTCATAATATGTCTCCGGTAGTTGTTCGTTAGGATAACTTCGTCCATAATTGCACATACAAAACCTTCAGTTTCCCCGAAAAGGTCACCAAAACGTAGCCAGGATACCGACGCTAATAAATCTACATCGGGCCCATGAAGAGCCCGGTAGAAGCGTCCGTGGAGCTCTTTGCTTTGCCATACCTGCCTGCGGTCATCTGTACTAAGCACTACAGGTTTGCGCCAGTTCTCGTTAGCCATGGAAAGCGGGGTGAGCCCTTTGTCCACGGCGACCACATCTCGGTGCATACCCACTTCGGTTTTTAAAAAATAATCCCTGAGGCTGTACACTTCGCGGTTGTGGAGAGTCTTAGCATTTAGAAAGCCTCGACCTCCACACTTCCGCGGGATGTACAGCCTCATAACCGAAGAACGTGGGTGATGCATCCGATTTGCGGTCAGCAGTGTACGGACTCTCCTATCCAGAGTGTCAAGTTCAGTTTGAGTCCATTTAAGTATGCCGAAAGAGTACATCAAAACCGGCATGACCCAACCGTTGAAGGCGCGCACCTTGTTTCCACCTGAAAGAAGACTGTTCAATACTTTTTTCAGGCGACCAAAGAAACGCTCCCTCAACGATTGCTTCATGTCAGTAATATTGATACCTAACGCTTCCGACATACCTAAATACTTATAGCTCTCGGATGAGGAGAGGGATCTAAGGTGTATGGAATCCGAGAGTTGAATTCCCTGGGATTCCATAATCTCCCCTTGCTTTACATGCATGACCGCGCTTTTGTCCACACCAAATTCCATCCTGATGGCGCTACTGAAAGTTTCAGTTACCTTCAGTAGCTCCATCAGTCGCAAATTGTTGGGGGCAAAGAGTTTATTATTATATTATTATTATTATACTTATAATAAATCTGTAGAAGTAAAATTTCTGTACATTGAAAATATCAAAAAAATAAATAGCAGGGGGTGTTACTAGACCGACACCGAACCCAAAAATATGATTAAAAAAATTTTTGTCTGTCTGTCTGTCTGTCTGTCTGTCTGTATGTTCAGGTATCACGCAAAAACTACCGGTTCGATTACGATGAAACTTGGTATACTTATTCCCTAATATCCTGGGCACCACACTGGGTACTTTTTATCCCGGAAAAACAAACTTAATTTTGCGGTTCGATCCCTAGACCCGACTACTGTACCAACCGCAAATAATAAGTTTGTCGTAGGTTACCGTCACCCGCAGTGGAGTTCACGAAGGGGCGCTGCACACGGCTAAGATATTGTAATATTTTATCTTAAGATACAATATCGCTCGCTATACAATTCAATGGGCTATCACACACTACGAAGATAATTATGTACATTGAATATATATTCAAAATTAATATTGGAGGATGATTGGTGATCGATACTGATGCCAAAAATGCAATCAGTAAAAGTTTTGTCTGTCTGTCTGTCTGTCTGTATGTGCACGCATAGTTCAGAAACTATTCTAGGGATTGTAACCAAACTTGGTACGGTCGTAATCAATACGCCTGGGCAGGTTGATCTTAGTCTCAGTTGTTTTACACATGGTCATTTGTACGGCGCTCTTTCCCGGGTCAATGGTTCCAGAAATCTTTATGCATAGGTACATACCGGAAGGATCAACTTTGAAAGTAGTCTATCCGGAAGTATTATGCTAAAATTATTACGTTTATATATCAACGCACAGCCCAAACCGCTGGTAGTAGAGACATGTAACTTAAAGGGGTGTTCTTAGTGATGTAAGTATCCACTAAAAAACGATTTTTGGAAATTCAGCCCTTAAAGGAAAAACATAGGGGACGGAAGTTCGACATCCACGCGGGCGAAGCCGCGGGCAAAAGCTAGTTGCAAATATAAAAAGAAATGCTTAAATTTCCTAGTGACAGGGATTTGCGTCATCTACCTAAATTATTTGACCTCCAGTGTAAATTGTTTTTCGCATTCTCATGGGCCGAGGTCGATTACCGAATTTAGCTATTGTTGTTAATAATATACCTGACTGTAATTGTTCTACTAGAGGGCAAAAGCCTCTTCTTAAAATAAAAAGGCACGAGCATTTATTGCGACTTATATTTAGTAGGTACCTATACTTTTCCCTTTAAAATTCCCTTGATCGTTGTTATAAAAATAAAATATACCTAACTACGTATATATTTTTAATGTTATAAAATTGTGTTTAACTGCGTTCCCATTGCACGTTTTGTAAAATCTATTTTAAAAGAGTAAGTATGGAGTTTCTTGCCCATTCTTCTCCATACAAATCTACTTTTTGGAAGGGGCAACTAGAATCATTTTTTAAAGTTAATTTTTGTTCGACGTTCAAAAGTGCCATATAGGGGCCTAATTGAAATAAATGGTTTGACTTTGACTTTGACCCACCAGCAGAGCTATGGCGTATCTCCGTTGACAGTTCACAGTGATGATCACTGGGCAAAGTGTTCAACGGTTAACTGTCAAACAGCTAGTTACGTATTGGCTATCATCAGTGTGTAGTTAGGATGACGTCATGCGCACTCTGAAAGATGTGACAAGGCTAACCGGACTCCGCCTGATAGTCAATGTCAGAAGTCCACTTAAAGTGCAATAGCAATTTTTGTAGGTAGGTATTTATCTTCAATCGGAATCGAATATGGACACCAGTTAGTAACTGATAATGAAAAGATAACTAACTGGCGTTAACTAAGCCCCCAGTTGCACACCGAGTTTTGATGACAACTGACATGTTACAAATTATAAATTAGAATCTTTTCACTCTTCCTAAATCAATAATAATTCTAATTTAATCTACAGCTTTTGATGGTCTATCATAGTACCTACGTGTTATTGGCAAAATTGTGGTGTCTCTCTTCTCTTCTCATAAATGCCATAGAGAAGAGTTGAAGTTGAAGTTGACAGTTACAATAAAACTGGGGGTCGAGTCTGCTATTGCAATCGTGTCTCAATGAGCGGTCAATGATCGATTTTTGACGTAAGTATAACGTCAAACTTGTGACACATTTCCCATACAAAAAAAAACTTGAGTGGCGTCAAGGGACACCCGGATGGAACGAAGTTCCCTTCGATTGATTAGTGAACTATTCAATCTTCTCTCTCTCCCCCTCCCCCTCCATCTTCCTCCTCCCGTTCCCCTCCCTCCCCCCTCCCCGCTCCCACACCCTCTTCCTCTCCCTCCCTCTCTCTACCCCCTCCCTCTCTCCCTCTCCTTCTTCCTCTTCCTCGCCCTCTGCCTCTCCCTTTCCTTCTCCCTCTCCCTCTCTCTCGCCCTCTCCCTGCGAACATGCGACGCCGGAAAGCTTAAAATAGCTTACTATAGCAAAAAGTGTCGTGACAACTTTTCGTAAGATTTTTTTCCGTCTAGCCCCCTTTCACAACGCGCGATAAGGAACTTCGTTCCAACTGTCAAAGTTGTCAAATATTCGATCAATGACCAGTCATTGAGACACGATTGCAATTTATAGCAGACTCGAGCCCCTGGTATTGCACTTTAAGTGGACTTTAAGTTACGGTGACTATCAGACGGTACTGTGCGCTTCGACACAAATGTCTGCGAGTGCGCGTGACGTCATCCTAGATACAACACACTAATGATAGCCAATACGAAACTAGCTGCTTGACAGTATTAATCGTTGAACCTTCGTTGAACACTTTGCCCAGCGATCATCATTATGAACTGTCTGATGGAAAAGTGTTATGAACTATGGTTTTCTTCTGACATGACAATGACTCTAAAAAATTGACGTTCTGAAACATCAAAACAGTAAGAATTTTTTTTTGTGACAGTTGTAGTAAAATTCCACGTAAATTTCCTTGTTTATATTGAAAATTTTCAAAAATTACCAGTTTTAATCACAATGCTCCAGTTATACCGCAGAGGTTATACCAAGGATCATTTTTTACATCCCAAGTTAAGTCGTGTAGATTCTGCGGGCGGGCGAAGAGTTTCAAAAGAGTAACACATTGCTTATTTGATATGGACGGCACTATTATTGGTAAGCATACCATATCTAGGACCTTTTCCTGGGGGAGGCAACTCACTTCTGAGTTCGGTGAACATTTGAGTGTTTCAACCAAATATCCCTGCGGTTCTTTTTTTTTTTTGTTACTGATAGGCACTCGTTTGACCACTATCTCACCTGATGGTAAGCGATGATGTGGTCGACGATGAAGCACGCTTGCCTAGAAGCAACCTGTTCACTCTTGACTTGAAGACCCCTAGGTTGTAGCTATCAGGAAACACCGACACCGGCCGGGAAGGTTAAGGGGCGGTTAAGGGAGAAGAGTGTATTTAATCGAATATTTCAGCAATTTCCAGATTCTGGTACTCTAACAGATTCAAAGAACTGCTGAAATATTTCATTAACCTTTCAATTGTGTCAATTAGAGACACATTAGAAAGAGTTCGGACGCCGGCGTCCGCTTGGGTATTAATAAATTAAATTCATCTTTTTCAATAACAGCACCAATCTTTTAAATGAGGAGCCACTGACGCGCGCACTTCGCACGCTCATCCTAGAGTACATAGGTTGGTTAGGAGCTAGCGGCTAACTAATACCAGCCTCACGGGTGGATCAAAGGTTAAGCTACGCTTGACGAGGTTTCTCCATAGAGGGGTGACCATTCATTACAATATCAAGACTGCTCCGTGCCTCGGAAAGCTCGTTAAGCCGTTGGTCCCGGCTGTCATTTGTAGATCTATGACAGTCTGTACAGATAGTCTGACGCCCGAAAATCTGAGAATCAATTTAACCAAGGGGTTTCGTTTTACCCAGTTACTGGGTTGTGGAGGTCAGACAGGCAGTCACGTTACTCCATGTAAGACACTTTATTCAGCTGCATCAGTGTGGTTAGTGGCTAACCTGGTTTTAATGCCGCCAATTGGCCTCTTACTTGGAAAAATGATGATGTAAATTACATTACAATATAATTATACATAAACCATCCGCAAATGTAAACTAATGGTATCTAACTACATAAAATGAAAAGAGGTGGAAAGTCTTGCGTCATACGGAAACGTTTTCTTCCGCGTGGCGTTAATCCCAGCTATTGCCAGGGTCCGCCGTCAGACCGAGCTTCCTCCACTTTGCCCGATCAGTCAGGCCATTGGCTCTCTTGTCGGAGCTAGCCCCAAAACAGCCATATACATGCATGATCTCGGACCAACGTACTCGATAGGGCGGCGCATGACGTGACCATACCATCGCAGACGACATTCTTGCAGTTTTTCCCCCACGTGACGTGGGGGATGAATGAGTTGCGTATGCGATCGGATGGCGTTACGCCACTCATCCACCTCAGCATCTTCATCTCCGTGACGCGAAGCCCTTCCTTCCACTTGACACCACCAAAACGACACCACCGGTGGTGTCGTAGTCGTATGGAATCTCTAGTCCGTATGACACCACCCTAGTGAGTGATGTCCAGAAACGCGTGTTTTTGACAAACAGCTCCCAATTCATTATTTTAAGTTATCTATAGTTAAACGATAATTAATAAAACAGAGTTTATAAAATATTATTTTTTTATTTAAGTGAAGTAAGTAGTTATGTAGGTATTTAAGAACGGAACGGAAAACTAGTCTTCCAGCATGTCAACAATTGTTGTTACGTGCTTGTAATAGGCCTTAATGAACTTTTCTTTTAGTGTTTCTTTTCCGGGAAAAAAACTTTCAGCCAACAATTTTTCTGTATTTAATACAATCTGAGCATCACTCAAATGGTCCGTTTGGGTACAAGTATCCTTCACATTTGTTCCGTTTGCGTTTTCACGGACATATAAATGGCTTGTGTGGCGTCGTCGTGTCCACACTCTACAAAATACTCTTGAGTATCCTGCATTTCAAACACATCATCGGGCGAGTGTTGGTATTTAGGTTGTGAACTCAAAATTGATTGACTCTCCATACTTTCTAAATTATGTTTTTAAGTATTTATATATTTCTAAATACGATAGTAATAAGACAGTGAACAAAACAGAAAACTGAAATGAAACTAATGAAACTAATTTAATGAAACTGTTTGAACTTAGTTGGAGTTTTCATATCAACAACTTTGTATGTAACCTCACTAATAGTCGGTGGTGTCATATGGACTAGAGATTCCATACGACACCACTGGTGGTGTCGTTTTGGTGGTGTCAAGTGGAAGGAAGGGGTGTGTCTGCGTCTTACGGATACTTACCCCGAAAAAACAGAGTTTTTAAGCAGTTTCTTGTCCATTCTTCTCCAATATGAAACTACATTCTTACTGTACAGACGCCAGCAAGCTACTTCAAACTGTAAAATTTTCCCAATTGAACATTAACCTGGATCTATTGGTCTATCCAAAGATTTGTAAAACTGCATTTCCTACTTTTGCATTTAACGCATGTCGTGGCAGCTATTAAGTGACATTGAGTGCAGTACACAACAATGCGTTCAGGATGCTGATGGGGCTGCCGCGGTATTGCAGGCTTCCGGTATGTTTGCCGATGCCAACGTCGACAGTTTTGCGAAGTTAATGCGTAAGCGTTGTACCTAGACACTAACTCGCATGCGTGCTAGTTCCAACAGCATCTTGAAAGTATTCACGGACCGGTGTGACTCTCCGATAGTTGAACGCTGGATACGATTGCATGCAGTAAAGTAGCAGATGTTTCTGGTGTCGGAGTGTCCCAAAATTTAATTTAGTTTTATATTTATTTTTGTGTGTTTTGTTGACTAACATTAGCTCGTAAGTATTTTTGTGTTACTAACAAAATTATGGATTTGAAATCTGAATTAAATTATTATATTAATTACACTGGAAAACGGAAAAAAAAATATAAACCTTATCATGTATTTTAGTGTAGGTATGCGTTGTTGGTTGTCCGTAAAGAAATAAATTGGTAAAAACAAATATGTATAGTTGAAATTACTATCAGTAGAGTACATCTTGTCCTTTAGTTTTATTAACCGACTTTCAAAAAAGGAGGAGGTTCTATGTTCGTGTGTATGTATTTTTTTTTTTTTTTTTTTTTTTTTTTTTTTTTTTTTATGTATGTTACCTGATTTCTCCCCCATTTGTGGACCGATTATCGAAATTCTTTTTTTATTTGAAAGAGTATACTCCCGAGGTGGTCCCATTTTAATTTGGTGAAGATCTGGTGCTGATCTTCGGAGATATGCAACGGAACTCTTCAAAAATAGACGGCAAATCTGTCGTGATTGCTGGAATCGCTTGGATGTTTATTGTTTATACAACATCATGACGTATCATCACGCCTGGTATGCTCTGAGGGGTACGCAGATGTGTACAATATACCTAGATTTCGACAGTTAGGTATGTTAATTTTCATTTATTAGGGATAAGTGGATAACCCTATTATCATGACATGTACTGTTACAATTAACAATATAAAATAAATATATAGCAAATATTTGTATGGAAACCACTAAAAATGAAAAAATAAAAAACTTTTTTGCAAAAAAATTAAACCGACTTCAAAAAAAACACTAAACGGTGTAAAATAACTCTAAATTAGGAAGTCGGTGGCCCATCATGAATAAGACAAAACCACCAAAGCCACAGACTTCCTAATTTAGAGTTATTTTACACTGTTTAGTGTTTTTTTTGAAGTCGGTTTTTTAAGTGCCTTTTACTAGTCTTGTTAAACATGTTTGACTTACAGTTTGATGTGCCTTTTTGTTTCAGATTCAGAATTACAATATCACAAAATATTAAAAGGTGTTTGCGCAAAATATGGAAAGAAATATACAAAGGATTTAGAGAGAAGAGTAAGTATCTAGTGCCTACGTAATGCTAATAGATATAATAAGAAATTAATAAATACACTACATATTTATTGACATAAATTACTTACATATAAAATTGTTAACCAGCTGTTCTGTGTGTCTTTGGTTTCATCCATTAACCAGCTCGGTGAAGGTCGTTCTTAACGGGATCCTATACTATAAAGGATGGTAGACAGACCGATGACTTCAGGGAAGGGAGGGGGAGGGGAGGGGGGAGATTGTGACAGAGGGAAGGGGGGATTGTGAGAGGGGTCGGTGGGGGGAATGTGAGAGGGGTCGGAGGGGCAGGGGAGGAATGCGGAGGGGAGTGGAGAGGGAGGACAGAGAGAGGGGGTGGAGAAGGAGGGGGAGGGGAATGGGAAGGATGAGGTGAGAGTGGAGCGGAGAGGGGGAGGGGAAGAGGCAGGGAACAGAAGGGGAAGGGAGGGGAAAGTGAGGGAGGGGTGAGGGAAGGGGAGGGAGCGGTGAGGGGAGGGGTGTGGGAGGTGTGGGGGAGGGGAGGAATGGGGAGGGGGAGAGGAGAGGAGTTGATAAAAAATGCTATGCAATAGCTTTACCGTGGCAGTCTCCGAGTGCCACACGTCATTTTTTTTTTGTCGGCAGGGATCTATTAAGGAAATAGATCCCTCGCTACTGGTATCAACTTCATTGTATGTTCCAGAACATCGGTTCCACAGATAAAGAAATTTGCGCCAACGTAGTGAAGGAACTTCAGCTTAATATCAGCGCTACTGATCTAGAGGAGGAATTGAAGAGATTATCGAAAAATACCCTTCCAAAGGCACCATTGCGAGAAGGTACCATAACTTTATGTTCTACTAGCACACGTCACGCAGTTTCACCCGCGTAGTTCCCGTTACCGTGGGAATAAAGGGATAGAAAGTAGCCTATGTCACCCGGGATAGTGTAACTTCGCAACGGTAAAAGAATTTTTTAATTCGGTTCAGTAGTTTTGGGGATTGTTCAATGCAAACAAACTTTGGAGGTATGAGGAACAGGGTGTAAAGTTCCTCATCCACCATTGAAAAGGGAGGATCCTCCGACCAGACGGGTGTTGTGTCTGGTGGGCTAACTACTGCCCGACGGTTGTAGTCGGGAACTTGTATACGTTCAAACTGCGCGGATAACTTTAATAGCGCGATGTAGAATAGTTCGTATGTGGCGAGATAGATGTCGCCACATCACTCCCCTCCGAGAGCGGAGGTCGATAGCAGGTTGAGTCTTGGAGTGCCAGGCCAGTAAGATGTTCCAGTGAGTCGGAACCCGATGCCGCATAGTTCTCAGTGAGTCGGAACTGTCTGCGGTGATGCCCCAGTGAGTCGGGGTGTTGCTGCTGATGCCCCAGTGAGTCGGGGTGATGCTGCATATAGTCCAGTGAGTCGGAGTGGTGCAGTCCTGTGGAGTGGTTGGCTGCTGCGTCGACCAGGAGAGAGGTGCGTCTCTGCTTGCTGACCGGCCGAAGTGTAGTGTGCTGTGCCAAGGTTGCTTGAGGTGGCTGTGGGTGATGACCAGGTATGCGCGTCTGCTGCATGCTGGTGGTCAGAATACCCGTTGAAGCCGTAGATGCTGGCTGGCTGGGTGACTCGCTGCTCGAAAGCTTTGAGGAAGTGATGGATGACGTCACGATAATGTTGCACGAAGGCTGCGCTGACGTTCATGCTCGGGGTCACCAGTTTTGGAGGTATGAGGAACAGGGTGTAAAGTTCCTCATCCACCATTGAAAAGGGAGGATCCTCCGACCAGACGGGTGTTGTGTCTGGTGGGCTAACTACTGCCCGACGGTTGTAGTCGGGAACTTGTATACGTTCAAACTGCGCGGATAACTTTAATAGCGCGATGTAGAATAGTTCGTATGTGGCGAGATAGATGTCGCCACAAAACAATCAATCAAATCTTTCCTCTTTATAATAATATTAGTAAGTATAGACTAGCACTCAGCTCGCGACTTCGTCCGCGTGCATTTCGTAGTGTAAATCCCCCCCCTTAGTTTTAAAAATGAAACATAATTTTTAATTAAAAACCCAGCATGTGTAGGTATGTACTTAATAATTATAATTAGTCAAGAGTCGATAAGTTGACTAGGTAGGACTAGAAAAAAAGCCGTTTTAAGGTCGATACACGGGTGCAAAATAAGTCGACATTAGGGTCCCTAAAAAGCCTATTGAAACCAAGTGCACTTCTTATTGAAAAAAACATTCCGCCCATTAATAAAGTCATTGCAATGCATTAGTTATAATTATTCATATTGGCCGCTGACGTAACCCCATCAGTGCCCTAAGTGCGAGTTGTTTTTACGCTAACGCGATCGAAACGTTCACCGCGTTTGGCTCTCTGATTGGTTAAAAGCTTGGAGCGGGCCAATCGGAGCGCCGAACGTCATAAACGTGTCGATCGCGTTAACGTTAAACAAACTCGCACTTAGGGCACAGACTCGTGCGTTTTAAACCAGTGATCGTAGTAGGCAGATTGATTTGTGGTCAATGAACTGGCACGTATTATTTTGTAAATTCAGATTTTTTATGATTATTTATATGTGTAGGATGAAGAAAACAATCAACATGAATTAGAAATGTTTAAATCCTTTTAATCCTTTTGCTGTCTTTTTAATAGTAAAGAAAAAAAAAAAAAAAAAAAACGATTGTATCAGACGTCATCGTTCCTCTACAAGTGCAAATCGGTCCCTTATTTCAGTTAATGCATGATAATGCACGACCGCACACCGCAAGAGTTGTAAGACAGACTCTCGCCGCAGCTAACATCAATGTCCTGCCCTGGCCTGCTCAGTCGCCAGACTTGAACCCGATTGAGCATGCATGGGATATGCTACAGAGAAGAGCTCTGCCGAATATGGAGGGTATCCAGTCGCAAGAAGACCTTTTTTTGTTGTTGCAACGAACATGGGCGGCCATTCCACAGCGTGATTTGGATGAACTCATTTTGAGTATGCCAAACCGATGTTCTTGTGTTGTTAGTGTTCGCGGTAGAAACACGGATTATTAATTGTTTAAGTTACCCAATAAAATTTTAAAGAAAACTGTTATTTCAGTCTTTTTTTCGAACTTTAATGTTAGTGATTCAAATGTCAAAAATCCCTTTATTAGGAAAATGGCAAATTTCTTTATTAATGCAAAGGTGACTTGGTTTATCGTTACTGTGACAAACGAAAACACTTTATTTGATGAATCCTTAAAGAAAATTTTAATTAATATCAATCAGGAGAAAAGTTATTGCAAAAATATATGTTGATCCCTAGACACTTTTGATGTGTGTAGTTAATGTGCGTCACTCGTAATTACAAATCAAAGTCAAAAGTCATTTATTCAAATTAGGCTGAGGATCAGCACTTTTTGAACTCAAAAATTACATAAGACAGTCCCCGAAAACGCCCGCCCTTCGCCACTTCCTAGTGTTTTTGCTGGGAAGAAGAAGTGGCGGAACAAACTCCCCAGCAACACGTCTGTCTGTCTGTGATATGTTAGAAGAACAGTTTAAACAGCATTGGTAATTAATAAACTTAATCATTTAAATTACTTACATAATTTGCTACATGCTACCAAGCACACACCAATATACAAGACAGCAGTAATAAGAATAGTAAGTACCGACGTTGACAACTAAACTCATGCAAAAAATAAAATATAATAAATATAATATCCTACACATATAAAATATAAACAAAAAATAAATATAATATTAACTGAATAAAATATAAGCCATCAAGTAATAAGGGCGTGCCCGCTTACATGTACAAAACTGGAATACATGACTAGGTCTACGAAATTACATAAAAAATAAATAAAAACGATACAATAAAAAAATGATACACTAGGACCATCGAAGCTAAATAAAAAATCAGTTACTAATTAAACAATAACAAAACCAAGGTCAGCAAGATTTCCAGATTTCCAACGAGTGCAGGACAGACAATATGGCCATTTGTGTTATGTTGACTCCTATAATTGTTTCCAGGTGTCGAAAGGCTCCTGAAACACCTGTGCAAATCTGGCGTGCTGTTCGCTCTGGCTACCAACTCGACCAGACGAGACGTGCATTTGCATGTCGCCTCAAAACCTCACATATTTAAACTGTTCCATCATATGGTAAATATTACGTTTTTAAGTCATCATGTTCCTCCAAAGTGACGATGGATGGATTGTGTGAAAGATAATTCTAAAGGCTAGGAAGGAGACAGGTTATTGCATTTATCGAGTCCATTGCTTATTTTACCTATCTCAGTATAGTTCTTATTACTCTAGGTGCATCGTCCTCACATAAAATCTGATTGATGTAAGTATACGAAGTATTGTAATCCTATTTTAAAAGAGTAAGTATGGAGTTTCTTGCACATTCTTCTCCATACGGAACTACCATTCGGAATGTGCAACTAGAATCATTCTCTTAATTTATTTTATTTGTAAGTTAACGTTCAAAAGTGCCTGTTATGGGTCTAATTGAAATAAACGATTTGACTTTGACTTTGACATCACTATCAGTCCTCCGCCGCATCTGTCTGTCTGCTCGCGATGTCTCACTCAAAACTCCAACACCGATTTGCATGCTGTTTTCACCAATGGATAGAGCGGTTTCCGAGGAAGGTTTTAGTAAATAATTTGTCAAGTTTTTGTATACCTACATTGGCTATAATAATATTTGTGGTAGATGTCCGAAAAAAAAGTCTGCTGGGGCGTAGGGCAAAGCCGTGGGCATCATCAGCTAGTCGATAATATTTTTCTTCATAGGTTTGCGTTGGTGACCCAGAAGTAGATCGCGGCAAGCCGTACCCCGACATCTACCTGATGGCCGCCTCTCAGTTTCCAGATAAACCTCTACCTGTCAAGGTATTTATAACTCACTCCTACTCGCGACTTCGTCTATAAGAAGATCTTAAAAGTGCAAATCAATTATATGCAGACTATGCAGTGCTATACTGAAAAAAATACTACACAAAAATGTAGGTGGAAGGTGAATTAAGCTGCTGGTCGCCTCCTCAGGTCCTTTTTTTGTGGAGGACGACGGACTTCCCCGAGTCCAACGCCTCTAGTCAGTGTTCACACATTGTCCAGCATCGGCAAGCGAAGCCTACTGGCCGACTTACGCCCGATATTAATATTCTATCTCAATCCAAATCCCGATCCTTTGTTTTTGACGGCTGCTTCTGATTGGACATCTTTAAGACTCGGATAGGCGAATTCGGTCGTTGATTGGTTACAGACAAAGATCGGGATCAAGATAGCAACCGAGATAGATTATTAATTTCCAGCGGTAGTGTCAGCGAGCCATTACACAAACTTTATCTGACACTTTGCTTATTTTTTAGTGCCTCGTCTTTGAAGACTCATTAGTTGGTTTGGAAGCTGGCCTTGCAGCAGGAATGCAGGTAAAGATACAGGGTTGAATGGACATTGAAGAAGCACTTTCTCAGTCCAGTACCTTTATGATTCCTGACCCCATAGCGATGAAATTTGTCGTCCGTTTCTCGCACGCACATTTTATCCGATTTGATCCTTATGCGGGCCTTGGGTTGGAACTCGTGACGACTCGCAGCCCTCGACTTTGGGTTCGTACTCGTGACCGTCTCGACTCGGGTTCGTCTCGCAGCCGTATACGCGCCTCGCGGGAGCCGTAGACATTCCATCTTCAAAAGTCAGTGGCAGCAGCCGTCGTCAGATGTCTCAGCATAGGAGTTCAGTTGGGCTGCCGCCGAGTCGTGGCGACGGCAGCAGCTGCCTCTGCCGTTGGCAACATGCCGTTCGTGTGCAAGAGCTCTAAAGACGACTGAGTTCAATGGCAGAGTCAAATCCAGTCATTTTATTCAAAAAAGGCACTCTTTGAACGTCAAAAATACATTAGGCGGTCCGAGGTCGTCGAAAAAGTTACTTATAACCATATTTTTAATCACCAGGTAGTGATGACTCCTCCAAGCAGCCTGCCACATGAAAAATGCACTCGAGCGACTGTAGTACTCAAATCCCTAAAAGATTTTAAACCAGAGATCTTCGGACTTCCACCATTTTAGCTAATTATGTCATAAAATACCAAGAAACATTTACCTACAACAAGTTTTTTTTTATCAGCCTATCTTTTTTTGAGTAAGCGGAGAACAAACCTATAATTTAATGTTTATTTATTTAGAGCAGCGGTGGCCCAGTGGTGGCGGCCCCGACTTACGAACAGTATCGTGGGTTCGAACCCAGGCAGGCGTATTACTTTGTGTAATTTATTTCATCACCACTGCTCTCAAAAACGGTGAAGGAAAACATCGTGAGGAAACCGGCATGTCCTAGAACCAAAAATTCGAAGACATGTGACATTTACCAATTCGCACTGAGCCGCGTAGTAGATTATGGCCCATACGCAAAATACGTGCTTAGACGTGGAGTTGCGGATACCAGCCCGGTATCTTTATCTTTTAATGTTTATTTTTGTGTGCTGACGTTACCTGTCACCTGAAATTTGTCACTTTTATGAGCTGAGCATATTTTGACGTATGACGGAGTTCGCTTTGCTCGCTCTTTTCATAATGAAGTGCGCTCAGCTCATAGGGGGCGTCGATGAGCACGCTTCGCTCTCTCGTTTATTACCTATAGCCATCGATCGGGAACTGATTCTGATTCCAGGCGGCATTTAGGTCTCTTTCTTGATAGGAAATATTACAAGACCTTATGCCCATTTAGAGACATGAGGAACAGGTAGTACAGTAGTTCCTTATCCCTTATAGAACAGCTCGGCTCCTCCTCGCAGACGGGTGTTGTGTCTTGTGGGCTACTACTGCCCGACGGTTGTCGTCAGGATCTTGTAGGTATACGTTCAATCGCGCGTATAACTTTAACATCGCGATGTAGGATGTCAATCGTTAGTTTGTATGTGGCGAGATAGATGTCGCTAAACACGAAAAATAAAACCCATATAAATAACTGAACGTTTATTATAAAGAAACAACTAAATAAATAACCATCAAACAAATAAATTAGATACACAGATCTTTGTGTAAATCTTATCAGAGGTCCAAAACTCAGTTTCCATCGTTCATACAACTGTCATTATATTTTTTTTTGTGCTAAAAATAGGTACACTATACAATACAGGGTGCAAGGGACTTTTATAGTGTGACTGGTAATTAGTGACCGATTCTTAGACACGTGATTGAATTCATGATTTCAATAAACTTTCCCAAAGAAACTTTTTTTATACACAATGAAATAACAAAAACGCTGCTGAATTCCCGCGCGCGCGCCTGTGATCGATCACAGTAGGCACGATTCGGCACGATCTATCAGCTGATAGTCTGATCTCGGGAAGGGCAAAATCTCCTAGTAGTAGTAGCGGCACACGCTCCCCCGCCACCCCCACCGCTCCCGTTGTGCAGTACTGACGTAATTGAATTAATGTGTATAAAAAAAAGTTTCTTTGGGAAAGTTATTCGTATTCATGAGTACAATCACGTGTTTAAGTATCGGTCACTAATTACCAGTCGCCCTATATATGGACACCATAATTAGTCAAGAACAAGATGCTGCCTGCAGAGCTATTGCGTATCTCCGTTGACAGTTCACAGTGATGATCACTGGTCAAAGTGTTCAACGATTAACTGTCAAACAACTAGTTTCGTATTGGCTATCATCAGTGTGAATCTAGGATGACGTCACGCGCACTCGCAGAGATGTGACGAAGCGCACAGTACCCCGTCTGATAGTCACCGTAACTTGAAGTCCACTTAAAGTGCAATACCATTTTTTTGTAAATTCTCAGTTGTCATCAAAGTTCGGTGTGCAACTGGGGGTCGAGTCTGCTATTGCAATCGTGTCTGAATGACCGGTCAATGATCGATTTTTGACATATATCGTCAAACTTATGACACATTTCCCACACAAAAACTGTCAAAGTTGTCAAATATTTGATCAATGACCGGTCATTGAGACACGATTGCAATAGCAGACTCGAGCCCCTGGTATTGCACTTTAAGTGGACTTTAAGTTACGGTGACTATCAGCCCCTGGACGCCAGTTCGGTACTGGCAATAGCCCTGCTGGACTTCCAACGTTGAAATTTTTCGTCAGTTTTCCCTAATTGCCAAGAGTTTCCTTATGATCTTTTTGCTTTTAACTGTATGAAATCGAGAATCCTATCCAAAGACATTCAATACTCTAGTATCAAGACTTGTGTCGTAGTGGACACAAGTCTATGAGTTTTTTTTAGTACGCCCCGCTGCCGCTCCAATATTCATATATTATTCTAGATGGCGTTACTGAGACATGGGATCAAAGTTTTTCTATGACATTTCCTTGACATGCCCGCTCTATAGCATTTTAAATCTCTTTGCTTATATCCAATCTAATGAGATCTTTTATGAATAATATGAATCGTCGAAATGTAAGTACGCGCATAACTTCAGAACGACTGCACCAAATTGGATAATCAAAGAAGAACGGTCACGTCCCATATAAAAAAAACCCAGACCCGACAGAAAAGTGACATACCTCAGTTTTTTTGTTATTATTTATATAATCATATTATATAGTTTTTATATTCGAAATCAATGGCTAACACCAAAATATTGCCTTATGTTTTTGTTCAGGGTTTACACTAAAAAATACAAAATGCCTACTTATCTACACAATTCCTAATGTATGTAACTAAATGACGATAAATAGTTATGGGATGTGTCCAGGAGACCTGGAGATACAGCTGTATTATATAATTTTTGAACTCCTAGTACAACATTCAACTTAGGATTTTTTTTAAGGTGGTTTAAGATCATCTAATGACATCTCTCGCCATTGTTGTTTCCATGAAAGAGTGAGATAGCATGATTGGTTTCCGTCACCAAAAACCACCTTAGCCGTAGTAGGTATGCACACAGTACGTGACCGTTTTTATACATACCTACACACAAATAACTTCCTATACGAACATTTTTTTTTTTTTAATACATCCCATAACTACTTACTTTTCTACGTCATTTAGTTACATATATTTACGAATTGTGTAGATACGTAGGCATTTTGTACTTTTTTAGTGTAAAGCCTGAACAAAAACAAGGCAATATTTTGGTGTTAGCCATTGATTTCGAATATAAAAACTATATAATATGATTATATAAATAATAACAAAAAAACTGAGGTATGTTACTTTTCTGTCGGGTCTGGGTTTTTTTTGCCTGTTCTTCTTTTTGTTGTATTTGTGTTCGTCCCCGGATGGTTTAGAATAGATTTACAATTTGACCCGATTCAAGAGGTTACATATTTACTTTTAAGACAGGAATGGTGATTTTGTTCATGGTTCTTTACAGTTTTAAGCAAAAATTACATCGGAAAAAGAACGTAAAAATTAGAATAAAACCGTCAAAAATTTCAATGGTACAGAACTCACAATATCAGTATGTGCAACGATAGGTATACCTTACACCCTGTGTTTATAATCATAATTATAAACCTTGGAACTTTACTAAGAAACACTTTACAACTCCTTTTTACATGTTTTTAAAAATATAACACCACATCTGTGTTAATGGCAAATGTGTTCCATAAATTGGGTGACTTTTTGGGATATAAACAAACGCTAATAACTTTGCTGTTTATAAATATTATCAAGTCATACTTTACAAATACAAAGATTTTTTTTGAGAAGACCGTCTAGAATAAGCCCTTTAAGTATTTGTTCTAATTAAAAATTAGTGGTGTATAGGTTAAATTCCAAGGCATATAATTAAATTTATATCTAGCCACGCATTTAGTTTTGACTGAACAGGATATTATTTTTAGGGGTATTTTGCCAAAAAGGTATAATTAGTTAGGTATATACCTACCGTGAAATTTTTATAGCGGTTTTCTCGGGGCATCTTTATAAACAACTTTTACTATGAAATAATCTTGAAATATTAAATGCTTACATTTCCATTTGGTGAATATGGACTTTTTTAAACAACAGTTGATGTTTAGCATATCGTTGCCTAAAAGGTGCTTCCACACACATATTATGTAAAACGTATAAGTTTTTATTGATATTTCAGAACTTACTGTGTGTCAGAGTTTTAATGCGACCATGGGCCTCGGACTTGGCATCACATGCCGTCGAGAAATATCTCTCAGGCATGGCGGTTTCCTCACGATGTTTTCCTTCACGGTTTTTTGAAGCAAGTTAAGTCTTAGTAAAAATGATGTATAATTATCAGTACTTCCGTGCTGCTGCGGGAAAATAAGAAGCTCATTCAGAGGCCCATGGGCGGCATACACTTTGACATCAGCAGGCAAAGCCATATTACAAATTCTATTTCTATTATCGGAATCGATAAGGCGACAATAGAAAGAAAATGGCGTATATGGAATCAGCTGTTTGTCAACTGTCAAGTGTATTTCATTTTCAGCCATATTACAAATTCTACTCGTTAACACTTGACAGTTGACAAACAGCTGATTCCATGTACGCCATTTTCTTTCTATTGTCGCAATAGAATTGAAATAGAATTTGTAATGCTAGGCCTGCAGGTTAGGCACTAACCATACAATAGTCTCCTTTTTAGCCATTTTATTATAATATCTTATTCAGTCAAAATAATGATTACATCCCATCAATCCTTCAATATTTTTTTAGTTATATTAAGTACTTAATTTAACACATAAAAAATCTATTTGTTTTCGAGACAGTCTAGCTACAATTCGAAAATAGACATACTGAGTCTCCCAATGACGATATTAGGCATGACAAACATAATTTTAAATGCATTATAAAAGTAGTTAGGTTAAGCCTTCTTTTACCTATTATGTCGTCTAAAACGTGTGAATTATATATATTTCGAAGGATCACCAGTGCCAATATTAGGCATTATGACATATACTATACTCCATCCGAGTAGGTAGTTAAAGATAAACCATCTTGACAAGTCTTTTTACATAAACGCTTATTAATTAAATACAACTACTGTTTAAACAAAGTGTTTAATTGATCGTTTGTAATCGTTTTTGTTGTATCTAAATTTGTTTTCAGCGGCATTTTATTTTTAAACTGTGTTTTTAACTAAAAATACACGTCAAAATTGTTTACCTTTTGTTAACTACCTAATCGGATGGAGTATAGAGTTTGAAATGCTTTAATGTTACATCACATCTTTTTAAGACTATCTACAATCTAGGCACACTTTATATATTTTTTAGTCTATGGATGCGTTGATGTATTAGGCACTATGTGGAATTTTAAATGCTTTTTTTTTGCGAAGTTATAGACATGAATCAGTGCTGCCAAATTTAGGTATGTATTATGATATTTCTAATGGGCTATTTAGTTTTGCGTCTTTCATCTAGTTACAAGATAATATTATTTATTATTTTTTATTTTTTATTTATTTTTTTATTTTACTTTGTTTATTCTAGGTACATCGTATTCACATATAATGTATTTTTTATTGTATACAAATATTGTAAAAACTATTTTAAAAGAGTAAGTATGGAGTTTCTTGCCCATTCTTCTCCATACAAAACTACCTTTTGGAAGGGGCAACTAGAATCATTAAATTTTATTTAACTTGTAAGTTTAACGTTCAAAAGTGCCTTTTAAATGGCCTAATTGAAATAAATGATTTGACTTTGACTTTGACTTTGATATTCGACACAATTTTTTTCTTTTGTCACGTTTTTAAAAAATAACGGTGATACATCGAGTCAAAACGTCGCTTGACGTCACTAGCCAGTACAGTTTGTACTACATAATGACGTTACAAGCCCCCTCTCCTCAACTTTAATGCGCTTAATCTAAGCAGTTTGCCATCAATTTGAAAGGGAAAAAAATACGTGTCGAATATTTTCTTGTAATCTAGATGAGGGACTAAAAAACCAACATTTTGTTAAATAGCTTATTGTAAATGCTTTTTGTGCCATATCATTATTTTCTATTGTATTATTTATTTTATTGAGAAATCCGATAGCTAATTCAGCCAGTTTTTCTCACAATTAACACAATATTAGGGGTAAAATGCAATAAACGGCAGTGATCATTATTTTTTTATGTGTTAAATTAAATTTTTGGCACTCATAGAGCCGTTTACAATTCTGTTATAATATCTACTAATTTTAAAATATTAATACAAAGTCATTTCCCGATTGTTACATGCTACAGTATAAAAATGCATATATAAATTACACTAATAATATTTATATGTCAAACGATTCATACATATCTTTTATGGAGAGTAGAGGTAAGCAGAAGTGTCTATGTGTGTGTGAAAACGTGTTCGTCTTATTAGGAGTAGGCGCTTATTGGTCAAATCAAATAGCGCGCGCTTAACTGGACAATTTCTCCGTACCTCTATCCTCCATATCACATCTTCATTCCAACGTTCCATAAAGTAAAGCGGTGCTCTAAATACCTACTTAAAACCGAAATTAGATGTCTATGGATTTGCTTGTTAAAACCCATCGATTTTAAATAGGAATAAAAATAAGGCATCAATGTGAAAAGTTATTACATTTTTAACGGATTGAGGCCATATTAATGGCCAAATAAATGTAACCTTGGATGACAAGGTACTTTTTATCGATGGGTAACCTAATTTTAACCGAGCGCGCTGTCTATACCCAATTCTGCAAACACAATAAAACAGCAATTTCATAAATTTTAACTGACAAAAGATCCCCGCATAAGATTTTCGATAGACCAAATAAAGTAAAGATAATACAGCAATTTCATACATCGTGGTAAAATATTAAACTTTTGTATGAAACGGTCGGTTTCATAGATAAAACTGTTTACATTCATCCAGCAAAAAATGGTTACCGATAAAAAAAACCTCTTTATAATATTTTTGATAGACGAAATAAAACAAATCTATAGACACCTTTAGTTATAAACAATGTGAGTTAAAAGTTAATAATAATTGCACTATACATCATGTCAAAATAAATTGCAAAAATAGTCCCAACGTGTTACGGAAAGCACGCTAAACCGTTGGTCCCGGCTGTCAATTATGAAGATCTTTTAACAGTCGTTACGAGTAGTCAGAATCTAATAATTTGACTACTAGTCTACCCAAGGCGGTGTCATGTTACCCAGTAACTGGGTTGTGGAGGTCAGATAGGTATATGCTCCATGTAAAACACTGGTAGTTACCTAATGATGAATAGGTTAAGCTAATTATTTCGACATGATTTTACATAATTTGGTATGTTTGAAAACAATGTGAGTTATTATTTAGAATTAATATTAAGATTACTATATTCTCTTCTTGAACTTACTGTGTGATGAAAGTTCCTTACTATATTAAGAAGGCTCCAAACAGTACAATCATTCCAATACTCCATTAGTTATAACTTTAGAAAAATAACGGTAACGTTATAACGATGACGCTATTTCGTTTCGTTATTTATTTGCATGACATTGTATAGAATCAAGACAGAACAGTTCTCACTTAACAGGCAGACGTTTCGCTGCAGCAGAAACACTAGGAAGTAGTGAAGTTTTGGGAGACTGTTAGTTCTGATGTTCGAAAAAGGCTGACTTTTAAAGTAATTTGAATAAATGACATTAGATTCGAGCTTCGTTATTTTAAAATTTGGAATTAGTCAAATAACTATTATGTGAAGAATTACACATACCTACTGTAATTTAGGTAAAGATGTTTTTATTTTCATTAACTAATTACATATTTATGTACGTAAAATTTAACGATAACATATTAATATTACAACGAAATAACCAAATAACTATCAATAATAACTCGTTATTTTGCTAACAGTTATAACCAAATGGAGCATACATGCAAAACACTGGATTGAATTGGCACAACTACACTTACGCCCCTGATAATACGCTAAATAAAATTACAACCAGCACTATCTTCAAATTAACAATACAATAGTCGAGGTTTAAGTTTGGTATAACTTTACTTCGTTAAGGGCGCTATTTTAATGAATCAATCACTTTTTTGGATGGCGTTTATACTTTTTGATTTTTTGCTAATATCTGTCTGCACTTTGGTATGATTACGCCTAGATTCATGTCTAACTTTCAGAATGCACTTATGTCCTTTAGTCGACACCTCAAAGTATCGTTATTCGTTATGTATTAAGGCGTCGCCTAGTGTTATTGAAAATCGGCAAGAGCCATACTGAAGTGTGTCGAACAGAGGTTTAGTCAATTTTTTTTGTACATTCTTAGTTGTCATCAAATTTTGGTGTGAGCTTGAACGCCAGCTGGTCACTGGCACTGAAATGCTACAAGGATAGCGTAATGCGCTTTGGTGTGAACATTACCAATATCGTGTTAATTCAAGTTCTTCTAACTTATAAGACAGAAGTGTTGCTGCGGAGTTTGTTCCGCCACTTCTTCTTCCCAGAAAAAAACACTAGGAATTGTAATATTATACCGCTAACTCGGTTTTCTCTCTAATAGCTCTGAATTAGGCGAGTTTAGTGCAGATAGAAATATTTTTGAAGTTATACTTCTTTTGTCGCTTTAGGAAAAAAATGAGAGTAATTTTTACGATGCGCGCGCACACCGTCACGATAAACCGACACCCTGAAGTTAGCTATGGTCAACATTTTAGTTTGTTGTATTAGTGTCGTTTTTTCTTGTTACGCCAAAGAAGTATTACTTCTAACGCGTGTACATAAGTACCTACACACATACGTTTTTAACAGAGAATATTTAGCCATCGTCTGTTCGTATTTGGACATTCGCACATTCGCACAGTTGCACAGTTGCACAGTACTCCCTGCGCCCTACATAACGCAGCACTGCGCCGCATCGTTGGCGGACGGCAGGGCGAACCCGGCGGGAGGAGCTCCCATGTCGCCCACTAGCTCTGTGGGGGGCTGGCCCAGGTCCTGCATCTGGAAGGGGGAGGGGGGGGGGGGGGAAACGTAAATTAATGTCTCTGTTACACAATAGGAGGAAGAAAAAAATACGTAAGTACTAACTATACTCATCCTCATTCTGCCTAGCTTAATGCGAATAAGGTTTCGTTGCAGACCGTACTTTTCAAGTGACATCTGACAGATAGAGGTCATTGACGTTCCTATTCTTATTTGAAACGCATAGTACTAACATTTTTTTAAGGAATTTTATTCTGAAATCAAATCATTATTATTATAATAGGTGTAAGAGTTACCTTCTGCATGAGGTCTAACACGACTTCGAACCTCCTCCTCTTGACGTCGTCAGGGTCTGACTCCTGTTCAGGCTCCAGCTCGCTGCACACCTGTTCCATCAGCTTCTGCTGCTTCACGAACCTGGAAAGGAAGGGATATTCTCACTGATTAAATTACCAATAAGAAAGGAGATTATCATTTACGTGGTTAAGATACGAGATTGAAAAACACCTCTTGGCGACACGACATTATTCTTCATATGTGTTAAACAAGATATTGTCACTCACCTCATGCTGGCACAAGATTATCAATCACTTTGTGCCGACACGAGATTGTAACTCACTTTCCGCCGATCTCGTGCCTTTAAGAGCTTGTCCCTTATTTCGTGCTAACACGAGACTTTCGTCTACCTCGCGTCGACACGAGGCTCTTTAAAACCTTGTTTCGACACGAGAATGTCATGATATTGTCACTTACCTTGTGCCGGCACGAGACTGTTCACCACCTCTTGTCGTCACGAGATTGTTACTCACTAACGCTGGATATTAATAATCTATCTCAGTTGCTATATTGATCCCGATCTTTGTCTGTAACCAATCAACGATCGAATTCGCCTATCCGAGTCTTAAAGATGTCCAATCAGAAGCAGCCGTCAAAAACAAAGGATCGGGATTTGGATTGAGATAGAATATTAATATCGGGCGTTAGTGCCGACACGAGATCGACCCTCACTTTGTGCCGATACTAGACTATTTACCACCTTCTTTTGACACGAGATTATTGCAAAGAGAAATTCCACTAGTCTCTCACCTATCATACTCGCTCTGTTCGATCTTGCCTTTGTTCTCCTGCAGCCACGTAGGGTACTTGTCCACCAGCTCCTTGAGGGAGGGGTACAGGACCTCCTTAGACAGGAGGGACTGCATCATACCCTGCATGAAGGGGACGAACATATTTGTTTCTTGCTGCAAAAGAAAAAGACAAAAAAACATTATTAATCTATACATTACACATTACATACTTTAGTTTAGTGTCAGATTGTAAATTCATTTCACCAATACAACCTTCTAAGTTAATTGATATTGCATCCGCGTTTTTACTTTACTATAATTATCTTCAAAATGATTACCTGTCCTTCAGCGCCGAGGTTGATGTTGGTGAACATGCTGGCTAGGTCCTGGTCAGAGAACGGGTTCTGTAGGGTCTCCGTATTGGTGTTCAGGTTTCTCAGGGTCTGGGAGATGGCGGCAGACACCTGGGGAGAAGGAAATTAGAGTGTTATTATAAATTATATTTACATATCTCTTGCTCTGTAAGTACACCCTTACACCCCTGAATGCCGGGGTGTATGACTATCATTACAGCATAGGTTTTGGAATTTGAAAAAAGAACTGTCATACTCATACTGCACGAAGAATATTTTTAAAAAGTTATTTTTTTTTTCTCGGTATCTATTAATTACTCGAATCGGAATCTAGACAACTTATTTTATAAAGATTTTATTTTAAATATGGAACTATTTGTTTCCACATCGTATGTTAGATGGAATCGATTTAAAAATCAAACTGGCCAGCAAGATTTGACGCGCTTGCGTGCGTGAAAAAAAAAAGGCAGTCTACTAGTAGGCGCGAAAGCATCGCGAAAATAATTAATTATAATTAAATACACATTTTTTTCTTCTTAATAAATGTTCATTGAAACCTGCTGTCTTGTTGTTTACTTACCTCACAATCGATATGTAAAGCAGAGTATTTATCTCAGGCGTAAGCATCAATTGCAACCTCGTATGCAATTGATGTCATACAGCCCTTGGTTAATAATCTACTATTTCTTCCAACTATGCTTTAATTTCATCACAATCACACTAAAAACTCAGTACAAAGCGAGTCTTTAATGCTCTAGAGCAATAAAAATATATGAAATTTCATTATTGCACAGTTTATTTTTTAATCGCACCAAAAGGTGCCAATCTCAATGGATTAGCTCTATCCAGCCAGCCGATATCAATACTTTTTTTTTCTACGTACGTATTATTCGTTTCTATCCTACTAGTTCCAAATTTAAAAAATGATTGCTGCTAACTCTGATATAAACATGAAAGAAATTTTAAAAAAGTGATTTGGCGGGAACTTTGTTAATTTAGCTTGACAATATTTTTGGAAACAATAAAATGTGATACTACCTGATTTTGAGTGCTTCGGCATCGAATTAAAATGGAATCATCTAGCGACACATTAACTCCGGAAAACATTCTCAATGAAGCCGACAGTGTTATAGAAACTTCTATTTTAACTGTTTAATATGAGTTTCTTTTATCTACTATTCCTATAGGTAATAGTTGAAAGAAAAGCAGATTATGCAACTCGCCTTAAGTAATTTATGTTGCCCTCGTGCCTGTTAGATTAGAGCCCTCGCTAACGCTCGGGCTCTAAATCAGGCACTTGGTGCAATAATTAATTACTTTTTGTACCACTTGCTCAAAAAAGTGACATTCTATGCCACAAAAAGCGAACATAACAATAGTCATTTTTAATCTGTTAAAAACAGGGAAAGAAAGTTGTACTGGATTTCATTCATCCCCTAGGGAGAGATGTGATTTAAATTTGGAATACCTAACTTACCGAAATTTATACTGAACTACATCTGTGTCACGTACACCATTGAGTTTGTATTTATAGCATTATACATCTTTTTGAAAAAGGAATACGCGTTTATTATGCAGTTATGATTATGAATTAAATAAAATTACGAAAACCGACGAGGCCCCTTTGCTTTTCCGACAAAAAAATATAAATCTAGGAATTTGCCGCGTTTTTGTTTTCTTCAAATCATGGAGCAAACATCCGGGTTGTTTGCTTTATGCATCAAATATTTAAACGTTAAGTTTATTTTAATTTATTTTTATAAATAAGTTAATGTTCTAAAAATACGACTACTTTTAATTATCATTATTTTTAATGCCTAAAAAAATGCTTATCTCATATTATTATTGTGTTATTTTTTTCGCAAATGGTACGAAAAGTAGAGTATTTTCCTCGGTGATAAAGCTGTCTTAGTCTTGGGTGAAATAAAATCCCTCGCTACACTCAGGACTCGTCTTAAATCCCTCGCTTCGCTCGTGATTTAAGTTTTTAACACCCTCGCTACGCTCGGGAGTAAACCTCGAGTCCTTCGTTACGCTCGCGATTTAAATCGTCACCCGCGACAAAAGACACTGCTTTATCCCCTTGGTTAATAATCTACTATTGTGCTTGATGCAATAATCTACAATTTTTTTCTGTAAATTGGTTCATACAAACACGTCATTTTTTAACTAGTAGGTGACGTTGGTGTTCCACTATCTGACTACTTTGAGAAGAAACACTATGCAGGTCAGACAGACAGTCGCTCAATGTAAAACACTAGTATTCATCTGCATTTGATTAAACGGGAAACCGATCCCAGCCCCATGCATAAACATTAACAACGAAACATTCAGTTGAATTAAGGACCTCCTCTTTTTTCGAAGTCAGTTAAAAACATGTATTTAACTTGTGTCTTACCTCGTCAGCATTATCTAGTATAACTTCAGGATCTGCGTCTGAACCTGTCAGGGCGGCTGGAGGGTCGTCCACTGTACCGTCAGGCTTCAGGACATGCGCAGCTGCCTCTGTGAAGTAAAGGAGGAGGGTTATCGGGTGCTGCTTGTGGTGACTGGTCGGAATGCAGGTTTTTTACTGTAGTATCTCTTTCTTTACGTCACTCTCAAATTGGCATGTAATTAACTCACACTACCTCAATCTGACGCGCTCGAGTTAATCCCGAAAACTCCGCTTGGGTCCCCTACCAGGGCAGGTGGAATACGACCACGGTTATCCTCTAAAAGGTTAGTTGACCAAATTTTAATTTAGTCACGTAATCAAAAAATAACGACGATTAATCGAGCCAAAATGTCGCGTTCGAGTTGACGAAACGCTATATTGCATTCAAGAAGTCTCAATATCGCCAACTTGAAACTGAGGGTAGTTAGGACATTAGACATAGAGTACCTACATACCTGCCATCTTTGAGAATGTCTGTGCTATCTGTTCCTGCGTTATTTGATCCTCTGAAAATAAAAGAAATGATTCTGTTATTGAACTATTTGTAGGCAGGGCAGGCGGGTAGAATTGGTTGGTAGAAAGTTTGCGAAGTCCCGAGTCGGGCAAAATTATATTGGGGTTTTGTATCTTTTTTTTTTTTTTTTTTTTCCGTTTTTATTTGCAATCAGCCGTAAGGCTATGAGCAAATCTGTTCTGTGATGCTGTCATGTGGAGTGGCTTCCCATTGGAAGCATCAACTCATCTGCTTGCCAGAGCTACTGCCGGTCTTCTAGCTCTAGTATGTGATAACGTTTCAGTCGTCTCACATAGTGGTCCATGGTGAGTTGGCGAGCCAGTTCGTTAGGGTGATGGATTAAACGTTCTTTGTATTTAGCTGCCAAGCTCCGAATTTCCTCTTTGGTCGTCTTCATTTGAAGATGCTCGTGCACTTCATTGTTAGTTATGTACCATGGTACTTTTGTAATTGTTCTTAGGATCTTGTTCTGTTGGCGCTGGAGTATATTTATGTTGGAATCGCTTGCACTGCCCCACAGTTGCAGCCCGTATGTCCAAATGGGCTTGAGGATGACTTTGTAAATAAGTAGTTTGTTGTCCAAAGAGAGTCTTGAGTTCCTTCCTAGCATCCAGTATAGGCTGTTGTACTTTAGCTGGAGCTCCTGCTTTTTGCATTTGATATGGTGCCTCCAGTTCAGTTTCCGGTCAATGTGTAAACCAAGATATCTCACATGGTCACTATGGGGTAGAGTACATTCGTCCAACTTTACGGGTGGGCAGTCTCCTTTTTTGAGGGTGAATGTCACCTGCACTGACTTTGTTGCACTAGACTTTATTTTCCATTTTTGGAGCCATTCGCCAACTTTGTCAAGGCCTTTCTGCAAGTTCTCTGATGCTAGTCTTGGATCTTTATTACTGGCTAATATAGCGGTGTCGTCTGCAAATGTAGCTGTGGTTATTCCTGGCGTTAGCGGTAGATCAGCAGTGTACAATGTGTAGAGCATGGGGCCAAGAACAGATCCTTGTGGCACCCCGGCGTCAATCTCTCGGGTTTTGTATCTGAATAAGAAAAATCTCGCAGTGGGAGTCTGGCACCAGCCGGGGATCACCAGTCACTTCAAGCAGTGATACATTTATAATTATAGATTACGCATGCGAACCCAAGGCACGTACCGTATCTCTGACTTTTCAGAAAGATATGTATCTGAAAAGTGTTGTACAATTATTTATTTATTTATTTATTTATTTAAGGACAACCAACAAAGCATACACCATAATACATGACAAGTTTACATTATATTTTTAAATTTACTAGTGTTGCCTTAATTAAAGGCTGCCACGACATGCGTTAAATACAAAATTAGGAAAACAGTTTTACAAATCAAAACTAAACAAAAACAAAAGACACCTTCTTAGGTACACAAAACAGTTATAAACAGTTCATTGATGCATTAATGCAATATACCATTGGTTAGTTCACACATTTTTTTCGACGACAGCCAGTTAATAAAAGAAAAAAAAACGCAAACAATTGTCCAAATCTATATGTGAGCAAGTCACAAAGATTAAAAGATAAGAATTAAAAATCAATTATCACTTGCTTCAAAAAACGGCAATGTAAAACATTGTTAGGAAATTGGCATGCGTGATATAAATTATTTGGGGCCCGGCTGTCAAAACATCAATGGCAGTGTGATACCGGTATGGTGGCCAGGGCTCAAAGGGTTAATACAGTACTTTACCGGGCACTCCGCTAAAACTGCTGAGTATAGCCGACATGTTGCTCTCAAACTGTGAGGCTGCCTCCTTGATAAACTCTTCACTCCACATGTTGGAGGGCACTTCGCTGGAACCCTCAGCTGTGGATCCTCCCGTTGGCTGCTTTTTTGTCATGTCTTGGAGAGCACCTGAAAAATTGAAAGAAAAGTTTAACATTATTTTTTATCAGCTAAGGTGTAGAATTACCTGCCGGAGTCGGTGTTTCCTGATAGCTACAACCAAGAAAGACATACATACAGTGTTTAGGTCAAGAGTGAATAGGCAAGCGTTTTTCACATCAGGTGAGATCCAATCAATATTAAAAGAAAAAAATGTGTTTGAAAGAAATCTGTTTGGGTCAGCTTCCAATTATACTGTATGCAGCTGTATACCAGTGTGTTACATGGATAAACGGCCTTTCTGACCTGCACAACCCAACTCCACAAAAACAATAAAGTGGACACGAAATTTCTCCCGTGTTTTGTACTAAACGTGGCTTGATGTATTATTATTCTAAGCCTACGACACTAACAGATAATCTGGCTTTCTATTTTTTTTTTTATAAGCTTTCTGCTTCATAACAATCTGTTCCAGGAACAATAAGCCAATACTGTGATTGATAAACATCTATTAAATATTTTCAACAAGAGCCATTTCTGTTGGAAAGTTTGTTTCCAGCCAACTCTCTCTACGTCTCATTTAAATCTGTTGATGAGATTTCTGATGTCATTTCTCTTCAGAGTATGTTGGAGTCCTCCAGTTCCGCTCAGATTCTGGGCAAGTTTGTTCACGTGAGTTGTGAGTTTCTCCTGGTATACCTGGCTGCTTAGGACAATTTCTTGCCGGACAGTTTTAATGCTGAGGTCTAGGTACAGACGCCAGCACATCAAGTTACCCAATGTGTCAAATTTAACCTTTACCTTAACTTTAACCTTATGCTGTTTGACATAAAGTTGAAAAACGATCAAAGAAATTTGACACATTGGGGTAACTTGATGTGCTGGCGTCTGTACATGTATTTGTTACTAATACACGGTGGGATACCAAACATTATCCTTTTGGCTTTCCGTTTGTACAAGAATTTTCAAAATCGGTTCAGTAGTTCCAGAGTTACACCCTACAACCTCACAAATTACCTCTTTACAATATTAGTACATTAAGATTATTTCATCATTACTCAATATTATTTCAAGAGCTTATTTGATTAACCTAAGAAATGTTTAAAGTACTGTCAACGCGTTATAATCCTTACAATTCGTGCGAAATGGATTTTACTTGTTTTTTTTTTAAGAAACAATATTATGAACCGATATAAAGTGACGACAATCAAGTACTTAGGTATTATATTGTTAACGGATTAAGTGTTTGTGGTTCAACCACGCGTGAAATTTTACGTCTCAAAGTCCTTCGAAATAATTATTCAATTAATATTTACATTTTTAATATTGTCATAGGTTAGGTTATGTGTTGTGTAATATGACCGTGATTGAATTTTTGACAAAATTTAACCTACTTACTTTCAAGCAAGTCGTCCAATTCGGGGTCCAGATTAGATTTATCCACTGCCTTGTTTTCCGACATGTTTGTTAAAATTATTTGTAAGGAGTAAAAACAGAAAAATATTTCGTACAAAATCACGAAATATGAACAATTTTTATGACAGTCTTGACAGGTGTCACCGGACCCTAGTGTTGCCACCCATTGAATTTGAGTTTACCCTTGCTCGTTCTGAAAATTCAAGCAAACTGCATGAATGTCTGCAAGCAAATCTATAAACAATGCTTCCTTGTAAATAAAAAAAAGTATTAAGGTGGGAACACTAAATACTGATTGGTAGTGTCATTGCAATATTGTAACATTTTTAATGATGCCAAAGTGAGCACGGAAAACATTACTTGGTTTTTAGTGTTTCTGATTTAAAAATATTTGAACCCAATAATACGTCACAAAATAAAACTAACCGAGTGCGAGTTGGACAAGCATGCCATGACGCAGACTGCAGTTCATTTTTATTTAAATATGCCATCAAAACTATGCCTATCTGGATCAAACTTGCACAGAAACAAGAATATGAAAAAGATCTAAACAAATGTCCTGGACAGTGGTCAAGTCTTCACACAATGAACGAAAGACGTGGAATAATCCGACCAAATCGGGTGGTCGATGCAGTGAGTCTCAATCTGAGTTTTAAAAGAATGTTTTAGTGATTTGTGAGGTGCATTGTGTGTGTAACACTTCTTTGTGTAAAACGAACATGGGTGAGCGATACACAATTATTATTGCATTCATAGTGTCACTAAAATTAGTAAAGAACTTCTTCGGTAGTAACCGTTAAAAGTATTTTTTTTACCGAATGTAATCGATTTTTCTTTAAAATCGTTAAAAGTATAGGTACAATGCAATATTGTATAATATATTGTCACTATTACAAATTAAAAACATTTTTTTTAAAGTAATCTCCGAATTATTTAAATCTATTAAATGTCCGGATTTTAGCCATTAGATTTTTTTTCCAACTGTCAAATCGCACCTCTTAAATAGTTACAACTTTAATTTGGACCATGATTGGGTTGTCATTGTCAGAAGCTTGAGGAGTACTACTATAAAAAACGGGCAGAGGTTTATATTAGGCGGTGACTTTAACGCCAAAAACATTAATTGGGGATCGAGACTAACTTCAACTAAGGGTAGACAACTACTAAGTGCAGTGAAAACTATGCAGTGTGAGGTTGTAAGTACTGGAAAACCTACGTACTGGCCAACTGACCCCCAGAAACTACCAGACCTTATCGACTTTTTCATTGTCAAAAAAATATCTACTAATTATCTGAGTGTGGCAGAAGGATACCACATGAATTCCGATCACTCTCCGATATTATTACAACTAAGTCATAAAATACTATTAAGAGAAAACCATTTAACGTTAGTAAATAAGTTTACAGACTGGAAAAGTTTTAGCTCAGATATGCAAAATATTATTGACCTAAAAACTTCAATAAAAAGCAAAGATCAGCTCGATTCTGAAGTAAACAAGTTTAATATCAATATTCAACAATGCGCATGGAATAACACACCTCAAATTATTAAAAAATATAAAGGAAATACATACCCGAAGGAAATAATAGACCTATTGTATGAAAAAAGGACTCAAAGAAAAAGATGGCAACAAACAAGATTCCCGCACGATAAAACTCTATTGAATAACCTAACTAAAAGACTGAAGAGAAAAATACAAACGTTTCAAGATAAGGCCCTCAATACTAACATACGCCAGTTAAACAGCGACCACACAACGCAATACTCTCTTTGGAAAGCGACAAAGTCACTCAAAAGGCCAATCACTCCAATCCCTCCTATCAGAGACAGCACTGGAAAGTGGGCCATAACCAATAAGCAAAAAGCTCTCAGATTTGCGCAACACTTAGAAGAAACATTTCAACCAAATGACGGATCTGTAGACAACCTGCAGTTTGATAATATCCAGCAAGATCAAAAACTTAAGCTTGTGACTCCGAAAGAAGTCGCGAAGGAAATACAAATGACTAGCCTTAAAAAATCCCCAGGATATGACCTTATTACGGGAGAAATCCTAAAACATCTCCCGCGTAAAGCCATTGTTATGCTTACTAGGCTCATCAACGCTGCATTCTTGTTAAAGCATGTACCTGAGCCATGGAAAGTTGCTGAAGTGATTATGATTGCAAAGCCCGGTAAACCACCCCATGAAGCATCATCATATAGGCCCATTTCCCTATTGCCTATACTATCAAAACTATTTGAAAAAATGATTTTAAAACGCTTAAAACCTATTATAGACGAGAGAAACTTGATCCCTGACCATCAGTTTGGTTTCAGAGAGCAACACTCAACAATAGACCAAGTACACAGAATTACCAACATCATCGAAAGAACGCTTGAAGACAAAAAGTCTGCTCCACGGTATTTTTAGATGTGGCACAAGCTTTTGATAGAGTTTGGCATAAGGGTTTGATCTACAAGATGAATCTAATGCTACCCAAAGACTTTGCTGATTTACTGCAATCATACATTACGGATAGGATGTTTCGTGTAAGACACGAGGATGCTTTTTCTGATTTAAAAATGATTAAAGCTGGCGTGCCTCAAGGCAGTGTGCTGGGCCCAATCCTCTACCTGCTGTACACGTGTGATATACCAGAGCTGGATAATAATACTATTGCGACCTTTGCGGACGATACTGCCATTATGGCTATAGGGTCATGCCATACAGAAGCAACAGAAAAGGTACAAATAGCTGTGAATAAAGTTCATGACTGGGCACTTAAATGGAGAATCAAATTAAATGAATCCAAGTCACTCCACATTGATTTCACCAACAAAAATTGTGATTACCATCCAATCTTCATAAATGGTCAACAAGTGCCATACGCAAATATAGCCAAATACCTTGGTATAACGCTCGACGCGAAACTACGCTGGAAAGCGCACGTCAAAAAGAAAAGACAGGAACTCGACATACGCTTTAAAAATATGTATTGGTTGATTGGACGGGATTCCTGTCTATCGATACCCAATAAGATTTTACTATATAAGCATATCCTAATGCCAATATGGACATACGGCATCCAACTGTGGGGCTGTACTAAGCCAACGAACATCAAAATTATTCAATCATTCCAGAATAAGGTACTTAGGAGTATTGTTAATGTACCCTGGTATATAAGAAATGACGACCTCCATCGTGACCTCAAAATGGAACCCGTCGCCAACATGATCTAAAAATTTGCTGAAGCTCATGAACACCGACTCCACCGACACGTGAACATCGAAGCAATTCAGCTGTTAGACCAATCAAACATAGTGCGAAGGCTAAAACGGACAAAACCTTTCGAGTTAGTGTAGTGTAAAAAGTGTTTAAACAAAAGTGACAATGACACACATACAACACATGATCAAAGTGCTTATATCATCCTAATATCAGACTCTAAGAAAGTGAAACGGACTTGCGTAAAGTACAATTAACACTATTCTAAGTTTAAAATAATTATCACGTATAAAAATAGGTTAGACTTAAATTGCTCATTAGTCTTGTAGGCTAGATTGTAATGAATTATTAAGAACCTAGTTCTTTATAATAAAAGATAAAAAAATAAAAAATAAAAAGCGTTATTACATTAAAACTGAAGCAAAGATTGCTTCGAAATGTAGTATTCCTAAAAATGCAGCGCGTAAGCGTACTCGAGGACGTTCATGCCTTTCGTTATGTAATGGGCACATACCCATAATTGCAGGTAAAGTTACCTCCTTGGCAACACCGAGCGTGTGAAAGTAAGTCAGGTGGAATTGCGTTTAGTTTATTGGTATTTCAACCGAAGTTCATTAAGTAGACCTCAAGGTAAGAAAAAAAAATACATTCTTTATTTATGTTAAATATGTATAGCGGGCCTTGAACTTTATTTTTAAAGTTGATTTTCGAGTGCGCTAATAAAATCTTCTCTGCGCTCCTCTCTGACTGCGCTAACCCTAAGTCAATGATAAAAAATCCCAGTAAAAGTTGGCAGGCATCGTTACCACGGCTATACGGCCTTACCTTACCTTTGGCCAAAGAGATTTAAGGTTCTATCGAGAGGACATGCGAAGAAATCTCATAGAAAAACTGTGATCTCATGTCTCAGTAACGCCATCTAGAATAATAAAGCAATATTGAAGCGGCAGCGGAGCGTACTAAATTAAATTCATAGACCACTCTCTTGTGTTAGGAGGCCACAAGTATCGGATGAAAATTTTGTTCGTTATGTCCTGTCTGTAGTATCTAAGTATTGAAAGTCTTTGCCTTTGGCAGAATAGTCGATGTTGGCTCAGTTGTCAAAGAAGTAAAAGAAGTAGTTTTTTACCCTGTTTTAAAAACATTTGAAATGTTGTTAAAACATTAATTAATAATAATTATAAGACATATCAAGCGGCACATCTCAACATGAAATTTTAGGTTCATTTCCCAGGTTCGTTAAAGGCTTTAGGTTATTTGGCTTAAAATTCCTCCAAAGCACCTTACAGCAGGCTTGGATTTGTGCCTGTTTGGTGGCGAACTACTGCCATGAGATCAATATATCGAAGTCTTTTGTGTAGGTAGGTACTGGTAGATAAAACACTGCTTTGGCTTGAAAAAACATTTTTGATATGGCACTAACTAAACTTACACAAAAATTGCTAGATTGATTATAAGGATACTCCTGTCGTCGTTGCTGATTGACTAATGTTACTACTTAAAATTAAGTACTCTGTTACCGATTTTTAAATGATGAATTGTGATTTTTGATTTAGTTTATCTTATTAGAGTCTAAAATTATTAGCATAATGTTTTTGTTGGTGTGACCAACAAAAACATTATGCTAATAAGCTGTTTAGACTTAGTTAGCTGAGCCATGATCTCATTTTGTATACCTATAAGCACCCAATGATATTATAGGTAAAAAGGTGTAAATAGGTTAAAAGCGCTCAGCAAACGTCAAGTTAAAATGTGGCTAACTAGCCACACTTGACCTCAGTGTCGCGTCGCGCCGTCAACGGACGCGTGCGTGCGTTAGTGTGCCGTTTTTGAAGATCGAATGTTGTTAAAATAACCTATCTAGACCTTTTTACCTATATATCATTGTAAGCCCCTATACTTATAAATAAATTATTATTATTATTGCCTCCTTAAGACAAGATAAATTGAGGCTGGTGACCAAAAAGGTTTAAATACAATTTTGATGCAAAACTTTTTCACGTTCTATTTAAGTGGGTAGTTGGCCATACTTTTATAAAAAAAAAACAAAATTATCTCTCGTTCAAAATATGAAAATAAAATGCGTCAATCCATGGACTCAAAAATAGTGAAATGTGGTGAAATGCCTGTTTTACGATAAAAATAAAGAAAAAATACAAAAAAAAAACAAAGGTATGTATGAAGAAGACTTTTATTGCTTAAGTACATAGGTTATTTGACTATTAGGACTTTTACTTAATTATTCTAGCCACAAAGGTACATCGAAGGTTAAGCTGCGATTGTCGAGTTGGGTGACCATTAATTACCTAACTAATACCAGCCTGTTACTGTCCCACTGCAGGGCAAGGGCATCTTCTCATACAAAGAAGGCACGAGCATTGATCACCACACTTGCTCAAGGCGGATTGGCGATTACAAAGTTATTTTTAAACTTTGAGTCCAGGTTTCCTCACGATGTTTACCTTCACCAATGTCAATGATGTCAAAGATATTCTTAGAAAGTACATAATATGAATGATCATTACCTATTTAGGTAATCGTTTTAGGGACGAATCAATGATAAAGTAAAAAGGCATAGATAGAATACCACAACATTCGTTTTTCAAAAACGGCACACTAACGCACGCACGCGTTCGTTGACGGCGCGACGCAACACTGAGGTTAAGTAAGTGTGGCTAGTTAGCCAGATTTTAACATGTCATGCTTCCTGGCGAAACCACCTTTAGAAAACGGTGCCTCAAACTTTGTCTTCGTAATAATCGCTAAGTGCCTAGATTAAAGTTCTTAGCAAATAACGTTTACGTCAAATTTTAACATCACACAATGTCCTTTAGGCGTTTTGTTTGAGGCACCGTTTTCTTCGTATATTTCAAATAGATTGAGAATTTAGGGGTGTTAGATATAGAATTATTAGATACTATATTAGCATAAATATGTATTAATGGCGGTTAACAACAATTTTATTTAAAAAAAATACACGAAAGTGACGAACCAATCGTCTTTTAATAACTTAACTCTATTACACAAAATATAGACACAAAATAGCAGAATAAATACAAAAATAATGGAACAATATTACGAGATGATGTTGTCCCGACGGCTGCTCGAGGCGAAGTAAGGGGCGAGTACTTTAATTTATTTGAGGGGCGTATCGCATATCGTGTCCTTGAAGAGGACGTGTATAGCTTAACCGGGCGTCTCTGTAGAGATATCTTAAAAGTTAAGACCTCCAGCCAGAGTAAAGGGGTGAGTACTGGCTGCGCTCGGCTTTTATAGCCACGATCGCACGGTGGTTTGAAAAATAACGTTTCGATGCTAATACGGCCTCTCCTGACGTGTGGTTGTCCTCAGCCACATTGTTGAGATGATGGTCATTGTTCGTCGCAGTCACGTTCTCCGGCAAGTAGACTCGGGCGACGCGAAGGGCTCATGTCTTCAACGGCTGCGTTACTAATTTGTGAACCCTGGTGTGTGTTTTCATTACCACGACATGGATGATCTTCGCAGCTAGCTGTACTGGCAGATGGTGCTGCGAGACTATCCTCTTCAGCTGAAAACGAGAGAATAGCACATATCAGTAATGTCCTCTAAACACATGTACATCAGCAGAGACATAATTATCTCAATGCTTTTACAAATTAATTGAGACGGAGGCACCCAGTTAGCACGTCTCGGCAGAGCCTTCGCTCAATGCCCACAAATGCAGAGCCACCGCTCAATGCACACAACTGCAGAGCCACCGCTCAATGCACACAACTGCAGAGCCACCGCTCAATGCACACAACTGCAGAGCCACCGCTCAATGCACACAACTGCAGAGCCACCGCTCCATGCACACAACTGCAGAGCCACCGCTCAATGCACACAACTGCAGAGCCACCGCTCAATGCACACAACTGCAGAGCCACCGCTCCATGCACACAACTGCAGAGCCACCGCTCAATGCACACAACTGCAGAGCCACCGCTCAATGCACACAACTGCAGAGCCACCGCTCAATGCACACAACTGCAGAGCCACCGCTCAATGCACACAACTGCAGAGCCACCGCTCCTTGCACATAACTGCAGAGCCGCCGCTCCATGCACACAACTATAATATGTAAAACAACACACACAACTCTTTTGCGACACATCGCGTAAAGTGTTCTAACATTTATACAATACATGATAAAGATAGAAACGTAAATACATAAATGTACTTACTATCAAAAAACGTGGCACAAGACTCGGGGGTCCACTCTCCTCGCCAAGCAACCATGTGCTCGGCGGCAGCCAGAGTAATTTTGCCATACGAACCAGTTAACAGCTTTAGTTCGTAACGATCGTGGGGAAGGATTTTCACCACACGATATGGCCCTCGCATACCCGAGTCCAACTTGCCTGTAATTTGAGAAGTTTTTATTACAAACACATTATCACTTAGATTGAACGTACGCTTGACTTTCCGATTTTTATTAACGTATTCATCTTGTTTACGTCTATTCTGGTCAAGCAGTTCGCTAGCACGCTGTCTTTGCAACTCTCTTAACCCTTCGCGATTCGGTCGCACATCATCAATAGCGACATCGCGAATAAGTGATCTAATGACTGGTGTGACTGCTTCAACCCCAATAAGCAATTGTAAGGGTGAGGTTTGAGTGGTCTTGTGTTTAGTGCAGTTGATGACAAGCTGCATTTTCCATAAGGAATCGGACCATTTACTCTCCGGCTTAGACGCCTCTATGCGTAGCATATTAAGCAGAGTACGACAATAGCGTTCGACTTGACCGTTTTCACTATGCATCTCAGGTGTTATAAAGGGAATTTCGCAACCCATTTCAGTAACCCAGCCCCGAAAATTCGCACTCTCAAACATTCGTCCTCTATCACAAACAATAAGTTTAGGAGTACCAAACAGGGAAACGGCATTTGAAAATATTTGCTTTAATTCATTAGAGTCTTGCTTTTTTATCGCATAAAACAAACAATACTTAGAGTAGGCGTCTACAATGATCAGTACATACTTTTTACCATTAGAAATAGGTAGCGGACCTAATGCGTCCATATGGACAGTGTTAAATGGGGTATCTGGCTTACGCCATGATGAAATCGGGTAATGAGGAGCCCTAGGAACCTTTTTTGACGAAAGACAAATCAAACAATGACCTACGTATTTCCTTACAAAGGCATAAAGCCCTGGAAACCAAAATTGGCGTAGAATTAGGTCTATGGTCTTATCTGCACATATATGATCATGCTGGTCATGAAATATCCTTAAGAGACTTAATCGGTGCCCTTTGGGAATGAAACATAGTAGCTTTGGCTCTTGACCCGTGGGGGTGTATTTATAATACAGCAGATCGTTACGGACTACATACCGGGAAGAGTCTAACTCATTATTGTTGACTTTGTCAATCAGCGTACGAGTTTCCTCATCCGCAGATTGAGCAATCTGTGCCCAGTTTTTAGGCCTAGTTATTTGGAGGACATCAACAGGATTTCGACTTAGATAATCTGCGTGCTGCATTAAAACGCCCTTTCTGTATTCAATCGTAAAGTTGAAATCCTGCATGTATATCCACCAACGCGCGACACGTGGTAAAAGATCTTTCTTTCGTTCAGTTAGTTTGAGCGCGTTACAGTCCGTCATAATTTTAAACGAAATACCCAGCAAATAATGACGAAAGTGTTGTAAGGCTTTAACAATTGCGAGCGTCTCAAGCTCATAAGAATGGTATCGCGGCTCGGCACCTTGTGTAGTTTTACTAAAATACGCCACTACTCGCCGCTTTCCACTCTCATGAACCTGAATAAGAACTGCTCCATAACCGATAGAACTCGCGTCCGTATGCAACTCGGTTGGTAACAACGGGTCGAAAATAGCAAGCACCGGCTCACTAGTGAGACAACGGATTAAGTACTGACGAGAGTTTTCTTGTTCTTTGCCCCAGCAAAATTTAACGTTACCCCGTGTTAGACTAGCAATAGGAACCGTCTTAGATGCATAACTAGGTATATAACGCCGAAAATACCCTGCTAAACCGAGTAGTTGTCGAACCTGTTTTACATTTGTGGGCACAGGAGAGTCAATTAAAACCTTAATTTTTTGTGCGCTCGGTCTAACCTGACCCTCAGAGATGGTTCGACCTAAGTACTCAATCTCTGTAGCCACAAATGTACTTTTCTTTAAGTTAATGGAAAACCCCGCAGAAGTAAGTGCTATTAATACCTCGCGTGCGTTCTCGATCGCTTCATCAATAGAAGATGCCAGAATTAACACGTCATCGATAAAAATGAGGACTTTACCGGACTCAATTAGTGATTTAAGAGTAGTTGTGATTATTCGTTGATATATAACCGGTGCGTTCGCGAGACCAAACGGCATTTTCAAAAATTCATAATGACCTTCTGGGGTCACAAATGCGGTCTTCGCTACGGAGTCGCTATCTAGCTTTATTTGATAGAAGCCTGTCGCCATATCTAAACAACTGAAGAACTTACTCTTACCGAGGCGATCAATATGATCTTCTATCAAGGGTAACGGATAGCGATCTTTCACGGTAATCGCGTTCAACGCGCGGTAATCGACGCACATACGATCTTTTCCGTCTTTTTTCTTAACAAGAATAATCGGACTCGCGTATGGAGAGTTGGACTCGCGGATTATCTTTTTGTCTAGCAAATCTTTTATAATATCACGCACTTTTAACTTTTCGTCAAACGGAAGTCTGTACGGCCTATAACAAATCGGTGTTTCACTCGTCAATTCAATGCGCATATTACCAGTCGTGACTGTTGTTAAAGCGGTCCCAGTAATGAAAAATTCCTTAAACTGATTTACGACTGACATTAGTTTTTCACGATCGCTACCTTCAAGCGCAGTGTTAACCGAAAACTGATCACTTGAGTTGATGAGCAATACATTTTGACAAACCGAACTAGGAATGCGAGTTATACGTTGCAAATTGTTTGCACGAACATACATAACCCCTTCGCGGTTCAAAACATCCGTTCCTATTAGTACTGGTACGTTTAGGCAATTCGGGGAAACAACAAAAAGATCCACCTCTAAAGAGATTTCACTAAATTCTATAACTAATGTTACGCGGCTTTTACACTCGATATTTTGATCACCTATGCCGCGCAATATTTGAAATGTGGGTAGTCGAGTACACTTAAAATATCTTAGCACGGATTCTGAAATAAGAGAAACGCCCGATCCGCTATCTATCAGTACGTCTGTAGGTATACCCTGTATCACGGCCGTTGTGACGTCACTGTCTGTTGACGCGCCTTTCAACTCGCCACAAAAGTTAACATTGTTTTTATTACGCGTTTCAGATCTTTGTTTAGCAAAGCAAACAGAGGCGTCATGACCTGGCTTTTTACAAAACGAACACGATACATTCGGTTTCTTAACAGTCGTTTCTATTGATTGATTCGTATCAGTTTTTGATTGTTTAGGGCACTCGCGCTGCAAATGACCCAAACTACCACAAGAAAAACACTTTATCTCGCGATTTGAATTACTGTGCGGACGTTTTCGAGAGTTTCGATCAAACTGTTTACTTTGGAAAGATTTCACAGAAGTTACCGACGGGTTGCGATGAGGTTTTGTGTAGATAGAAAAGAATTCAACTAGATCTTTCGTCGTTAGATGAGCGTTAGTCGCAGCGGCACGTATTTGTGCATCAGTTATACCGCGTATGATAATCGCGACCGTTAAATCATCGCTTAACCCTCTAACAATATTTAGTCTCAAGACAGAGCGCCTAGCATATTCTGCGTACGTCGCATATTTGTCGGAGTTTGTACTCATGACGTCGAACAATATATTTGCAACATCGATTCTTCGTGAGCAAAGTGGTTTAAATTCGATTTTAAAGTTAGACCACGTGCGGTCGTTTGTGACCCAGTCATTTAACCAACTACGAGCGTCTCCTTTCAGGCAGTTAGCAATCCGGGATAGGCACTCGTTGTCATTCCACCTATTAATATCGCGTGCTCTTTCAACTTCTTCACACCAAGAATCGATATCATGTATACTGGGATCAAAGTTTGAAATGTAGTAATGGTTGGATCTGACCTTGGTTAAAGCACTCAACGCTCCAATGAGGCGATCTGTAGCATCCAGTGACGTCGAGGTACTTGCAAGCGATTCTTCAACAATGCTGGTGTTTGACTCCGGCACTGCAGGTGGTAGCTCCTGCGGTGATGACGCGACGATCTGTCCAGGCGCCATTACAGCACGTGCTTCCGGAGTCATTGTAGCCGGCACGATGTTGGTTGCGGGTAGGCTGCTATTTTCTAGCGCGGTCAGACGCGCCAGAATAACTCCGAGAGTTTCTTGGAGTTCGGTTGCATCACTATTTTGATCACGCCTATTTCTACCTCTATTACGAGTGGTAGCACGATCGGACATGATTCAAAAGCTGTTCGCGCAAAAACAGGAAGATAAGATTGGCAATTGGGCCGATCCCACTTCTGATAATGGCGGTTAACAACAATTTTATTTAAAAAAAATACACGAAAGTGACGAACCAATCGTCTTTTAATAACTTAACTCTATTACACAAAATATAGACACAAAATAGCAGAATAAATACAAAAATAATGGAACAATATTACGAGATGATGTTGTCCCGACGGCTGCTCGAGGCGAAGTAAGGGGCGAGTATCGAAGCAATCGCTACGCCCCCGTCAGGGGGCGTGGCAAGCGAACTCGGGGCATAAGCCCCCCATCGCAGAGGCTTTACCTTGGCCCGCTAAAACGGACCCGTCTCTGGGCTGCCTCACAGGGCAAAAGGCGTGATGGCGCGTTGTAAACAACGCGCCTGTGAGTAGTTGCATGTGTTTATCCGCAGGTGCGCCATGGCGCTGTCATCGCGCGACGCTGTCTAGCAGCGCCGCGGTGAAGTGCCATATCTTCACGACACCTCGGCGGTCGGTACCCGCCAGGTGAGACCCCCGGTTACCCGGGGGAGGCCCAGCGAGCACGACCAGCGACAGAGGCGTCGACTTGGGGCGCTCCTGCGGAAAGAGAGGTGAGTGGCGTCCGTCCGTCCCGCTTCCAGGTCTAGCCGGTCACGTTTCAGACTAAGATGCCGTCGTGTGTGTGGGCGGTATTGTGTTGTGTAACACCGCCCGTGTTTTTCGTCGAGACAGCGAGCTCGCACCAGCTGTCCGACGCGTGAGTTTACATGTATGTAAAAGAGGCGATTGTATGTGTGGTTATGTGACACGCCTATATTAACTTAGTACGCGTCACATTACCGGGTGCGAGTAGGAGTGGAGTCTTAATGTGTGAGTAAGCCGTGTGTTGGGTGGTACGACTTACTCGGGCGTCAATCCGGTGGGGGTGGGACGCCGCGCCCGCGTCCAAGTCGCAGGGCAGGCGTCCCACATCAGGCATCACGTCTGGAACTTCACTGTTTGAGGAGAAGGCGGAGTGGGGCGACCTTGTTCCTAAGGCCGCGGCCGTTCTAGCGGGTCCCCCTCGGCGGCCTGGCCACTGTACAGGGCTAGTAGAGCGGTCAGACCGTCGAGGATGATCAGCTCCGGATCCTGTCCCTGCCTGATGGCCTTCATCAGGTCCATCAAGAGTTGGATGGCGCAGGTTGTGAACTGCTTCTTCCTGGCTGCCTCTGGGGCGAGCTCGCCGGCATCTGTGTCGGCACTCGCGGCTGCTTGTTTTGTTTGTGGCTTCTTTGTGCCGACAACAGGTTTGCCGGCTTCGGTCACAGTCTGCGCCCCCGTTGTAGGGACAGGCGCGGTCCTGTTCAGTGGAATCACTGCCTGGGTCGCTTGAGGCGCTGGCGCTGGCTTCTTGCCTTTGGCCTTTGCCTCTTGCTTCCTCTTCCTCCGCCGCTGCGAGGAGGTGCCCGCTCCTCGAGTGGTGGGCCCGTTCGCTGCCGCCATCAGTGAGGCGCCTTGGGCCTCTTCGGTGGCTGCGACATCGGGTATGGGGGCAGGCGGCTGTTGCTGCTTGCTGGAGGCGGTGATGGCGACAGTGCCCGCTCGCCTGTTTTGTATCTCCGTCTGAAATGTGGGGCACTTCACGTTGCACGCCGGGTGGGGGCCCCCGCAGTTAGCGCAGGTGGCCGGCTCCTCTCTCGGGCGGGGACAGTCCCGTGCAGCGTGTGGCCCTCCACATCTCACACAGGCGAGCGGTCGGTGGCACTGGTGCGAGCTGTGCCGGAACTTTTGGCACCGGTGGCACTGGGCGGGCCCACGTTTGCTCCGCCAGGCTTCTATCTTGACACCACGCATATTCATGAACGTCGTGGTGTCGTAGATGCGACGCGCATCTGGTGTCCGGGTAAGCACGGCGTGGAATACACAGCCGGGTCTTCCTTGGCGCGCCTTGATGTGGCGCACGTACTCCGGCTGGTATCCCAGCTGGCGGAGTTCCTCCTCAATATCAGTGGGGTCGGTGTCAGCCGGTATCCCCCTGATGGCGACTTTGAATTTCTTCTCCGCCGGTAGGGAGTAGGCAAACCAAGGTACGGCCTCCCTCTTTTCCAGGTCTGTCAGGTACCTCTGGACCAGCCGGAACTCGACCTCGGACTCGGGCGAGAACCTGAGACCCCCGCCATAGGGGCGGGCGTTCGGTGGCCGGCCCAGTTGTCCCGTCAGTGCCCTAAAGTGGGTGGCCCAATTTGGCAGCCTCTCCACTATTAGCGGAGGGTAGCGCAGCTTCTTACCCGTCGGCGGCTTCTTGCCAGCCTGGCCGACGGTGGCATCAGGGGGGGGGAGCGGTGCAGACGCAGTAAGTGGGGCATCACTTACCCCTGCAGCTCCCGGCGTCGGTGTTGGGGGCGTCGGTGTCCGGCGTAGCACGTCCGCGAAGGTGGGCGACGCGGTAGCGTCCCGGTCGCGGGGCGCCCTCGCGCGCTGCGGGCGCGGCGGATCGAGACAGTACCGCTTCGCCTCCTCCGTGGCAGCGTCGTCGGAACTTCGGCGGCGGCGTTGTGGCCGCGCCTCCAGCTCAAACTCGTAGTCAAAGTCGAGCTGGGGCGACGGCGACAGTGGGGTGTATGCCTCCTGGCGCCCCGAGCCCATGGAGGCCAGCGACATGCTCGATCCCGCTCTAGATGAGGGGGAGAGCATCGCCGGCGAGTCATAGGCCGAGGCGCGCGGGGGGGCCGGGGATGGCTCGGTGTGCACCGGTTGAGAGCGCACGGGGGTGCGCTTCAAAGGCGGCGCAGGCTTGGGCGCGGTGGTAGGCGCTGGGGTGCGCTCAGCGACCGCAGTGGGCGCGGCCGAGCGGGCGGGCTGCGCAGCGGGGCGCGTGGGCGCTCGCGCAGCGCTGCGGGGCGCACAGGCGTCGCGGCAGCCGCACGCGTTGGCTCGCGGGCAGAGGTGCGCGGGGCGGGCGCTGGGGCGCGCACGTTGTGGGCGCGGGCAGCGGGCGTGGAGGCGCGAGTTACGGGCGCTTGGGCGCGCGCAACAGGCGCAGCGTGGCGCGCATGAGGCGCACGGGTTGGGTTGGGGGCGGGCCCTGGAGCCTGAATGGGCACCGGGCGGAACGCCGGGGGGCGCACGGGCACGGCGTGCTGACGGCTCGACGACGGCTGCGGCGCAACGCGCGCAGGCGCCGGTGCCGTCGGCGGGACGGCAGCGTCCGCCGTGTCAGCGGCCACCCGACGTCTCGACGCGGTCTCCCTCGGCTGAGGCTCCCTCCGCTCCTGGTACACGGCCGGGGGTGCACCAGACGACGCGTCACCGATGTTCGGCAGCGACATCGTCCGGTCCAGCGCCGGACGGTTGGTTGGGCCGGCGTCACCGGGGTCAAAAGACCCGCGGGCGCCTGGCTTCGGCATCTTGTTGGGTGTGGCCAGCCGCGACCGCAACAGCGCAGAGCGCCGGGCAGCAACGGTGGCTCCCTCTGTGCTCACACCAGCCGCGGAGGTTTGTGTGAACACAGAAAAAGTCACAAAAAGTGGCGGTCCGTACGGAAAAGATTATTCCAAAGTACCCACAATAGCTGTGATACTTTGGAGTCACTTGTTGACCACTGGCTGATCCAAGGGGCGAGTACTGGCTGCGCTCGGCTTTTATAGCCACGATCGCACGGTGGTTTGAAAAATAACGTTTCGATGCTAATAGTATAGTAATAGAAATATTATGGTGGTTTAGCCGGGAAGGATACTCCACAGCGCTACCACTTTAAATAAAAGTTTATGTCGAAACTAGAGCTATAGACTTTTTTTTTAATAAGACTAGAATTTTATAGACATTCCATAGAATTTTTTACGTTACTTTTACTTGGAAAAGGAAAAGGTGGTTTCGCCAGGAAGCATGACATGTTTTAACGTGTCGCTAGCTGAGCGCTTATAACCTATCTACACCTTTTTAGTTATAATATCATTGGGGCGGATAATTATATTTACACTTGTATACTTTTACTAGGCAAAACTTAACATGACCCCTCCGTGCCTCGCAAAGTACCTACGTTCAACCGTTGGTACCGGCAGTTATTTGTAGATCTTTGACAGTCGGTTTGAGAAGTCAGAACTCGACAGTCTGACAACCAGCACAACCATAGGATATCTTGTAATCGTCTTAAGTACTCAGTAATTGTTACCAATATTGACTTATTGTAAGAAAATCTTCTTTTCTTGTGTTAAGTGAATTAGTTGGTGTCGGAGTTTAATGCCGTCCATGGGCTTCTGACTTGGCATCACATGCCGTCGAGAAATATCTCTGAGGCATGCCGGCTTCCTCACGATGTTATCCAACACCGCGTGCAATTTTGATCCTGTATTATTTTTTTGTTAATTTTCAGATAAAAACAAGTAAAAAGAAACTATTTCGAGAAAGATTGTCAATGTTGTTATTTTAATAATAACGCTCAAGATACGTCAGTCGGTTGATTCAGTCTTCGTTGATCATGCCTAATAAGGATAAAAAGTAAGTGTCGTCTAGTACAGCACAGCTATTTGGTTATCTTTTCATTGTCAGTTACCATAGACATTCAATACCTATAGACCGGACATCACGAACAAAAATTTCGTCCGAAAAAGTGTCTCCTGCTGAATACAAGTCTATGAGTTTTTTGTAGTACGCTCCGCTGCCGCTCCAATATTCATATATTATTCTAGATGGCGTTACTGAGACATGGGATCAAAGTTTTTCTATGACATTTCCTTGACATGCCCGCTCTATAGTATTTTAAATCTCTTTGTCAGTTACTAACTGGCAGTTGCACACTGAACTTTGATGACAACTGAGAATTTCCAAAAAAATTGTATTGCACTTTAAGCTACGGTGACCATCAGACGGGGTACTGTGCGCTTCGTCACGTCTCTGCGAGTGCGCGTGACGTTATCCTAGATACACACTGATGATAGCCAATACGGAACTAGCTGTTTGACAGTTAATCGTTGAACACGTGTGAACTGTCAGTTGATACGCAATGGCCCTGCTGGTTCTGCGGTTGAAGGTTTTTTTTTACAAGTACCCTGTACTTATATACATACATACATGAACTCACTCCTTTTTCCCATGGGGGTAGGCAGAAACTACAGAGCGCCATATGCTACGATTCTTACATACTTCTTTTGCTTCGTTTACATTCATACATGTTGTCATACACACACGCCGGTTGCGAGTACTACGCACCTGACCTTTCTAAAGAACCTCACCAATAAGGTCTACGTATGTCCTTCAAGAGGGTCCCCTCCCGGCGTTCCCACTTACATCTGCCTTGTAAATACCTTTCGATAGTCGCCTTTCATCCATCCTTTCAACGTGACCAAACCATCTAAGCATACTCTTTTCAATTTTCGTTACTATTTTTTACCCTGTACTTATAACCTATATTGTAAGTTAAGTACTGTATCAAATGAGTAGCGTATAATTTTAGTTAGAGATGTTAAATTAATAAGTAAATCTGTATTTCTATTTAGGTTCTCGTCAGCGGGCGGTGACCACGAGAGTAAAACTAAAACCGATAAGGTTAAAGAGCCCAAGGATAAAGAAAAAGACAAAGAAAAAGATATAGAAACTAAAGAAAAGAAAGAGAAAGAGCATAAGGATAAAACACAGAAGGAAACGAAAGACAAAAGTGAGTTAAAGACATTGATCGACGGCTTTTTATATTTTACCTACTGATGGAAAAGTAGCGTACCTACTTGTACGCCGAGACATCGCTTGTGGAGACTATCAAAATCAAAAGTCTTAGGATCAGTACTTTTTAAGACAGTTCTCCAAAACGCCCGACCTTCGCCACTTCTTAGTGTTTTTGCTGGGAAGAAGTGGCCGATTAACTCTCCAGCGACACGTCGGCGACGACCGATCGAGTTTTGTGTCATTCAGCCATCGGAGCGCGTTTGCCGCGTCGATGCCAATGGATGCGTACGTAGGTTAGGTACCTACGTCACGTGGTTTCATACTCTGTTCCCGTCGAACGCCGTCGAACAATGCGCCTGCGACGGGACGCGGGTGGGTTACGTGGGAACTGGGATTCGAATAATTATTTATAAGTATTAAGTATCCAGTATCTATGATGACACTCTTGTGCGTCTTGGTCTTTATATCGTTTATTTAGCTGGTTTCGTATGGCAGGGTGACACTTACAGTTACGAGTGTTCCCAGTGTTGTGTGTGTTTTGTTATTTTTTTTTATTTTTGTCTTTAGTTTTTTCATCTTTTCTTTTTTTTTTATCTGTTTTGCTGTTCTTTTGTTTTATGTTCTGTGCGTCCAAATAAAATATTTTCTTTCTTTCTTTTCTTTCATGGGGCGGATTCTATCGCACAGAGGCGGGCTTTGTCGTCCGAATGAATTTCTAATGAGGTTCTTAAGAAATCATCATCTATTCGTACAATTCATGTTTCATTTTGATTACTTATGTCCTTTCGACCCATTATTTTTTAGTAAAATGTTGAATTTTAGCATGTTATAGTTTTGGTATACGACACGACGTTCATAATGTCTTGCATCACGCGTAGCATGACCTGCACCATTGAAACGATTGTTGTCTACAGAGAAATAGACAAAGTGACGGATTGTAGAATCTTTTCTTTTGTTTTGAGCACGACAAAGTCAAGAATGAGGAGAAGAAATGCGTAGATTCTTTAGTCGACATACCTACAAATGTTTTAATGCAAATAAAATATCTGTCTACGGTGTTCATTCTACGCGTGCTGGTCATAAAAAGGAAGAAAAATATTGTTAATTCTTTTTCCTGTGTTCAAAAGGTAAAGAGAAAGGGGATCCAAAAGACATCAAAGATAAAGGAGACCTCAAAGACAAAACAGATCAGAAGACCAAATCTAGAATTTCGAAAGACGAAATCTTGCCTTCAGATATAGAAGTGGTGTTGGAAAAAACGCCTTCGCAGATTGCTGATGAGTAAGTCATTTTATGTTTTCGTGTACAAAGTTATTAGAAAAAGCGTCACGGGTAGATCGAAGGTTTAGCTATGCTAGGCAAGGTTGGTCCGTCAATAGGTGACCATTAATTACATATCAAAACTCCTCTATGCCTCGGACACATTGAATTAGAAAAGCTATGGAAACAGCATTGCACTCAAAAAGTGGCACCACGAATAGTACGTCTAAGTAGGCGGGGCTTTAAAAGTACGTCTTTTTTGAGAACTAGTCTACTGCGCACTCAGTGACGGAAGGTCGCATTGATCAAAGCGTTTGACGTTTCATTATTTGGATAAAAACATTGGTGGAATTATAAAAAAATTACTTCTTGTGTAGTAAAGTGGTGCAAAAAATGCAAAGAAAGGCGGAAAAGTGATACTGGAATAAGTTTCATTGGTGAGTAAAAAGAAATCCTTTTATTTACTGTTTTACCAGTTCTAACAAATATTTGAATGACATTGACACTATAACCAAAAAATAGGTTTATTTAGTCAGCCTGAAAATAGGCAATTCTAAATTGTGTCTGGATTTTCCCTTATTGGCGAGTTATTAAGCGGTTAGAGTATAGCATTTAAATATTATGTATACTAATAAATACAAATGTGATTAAAACACTAACGAGTAATTCATTGTGGCCGGTGTTATGCAATAAGTGCTCGTAACCAGCCCAATTAATTATTCTTTTTGGATTTTTGTTTTTGTAAATAAGAAAATTTTATTTTTTGACAAACATAAGCTTGTGGGTTATTTTGAATACACGAACATTATATAAACAGTAATTACCGATTAATTGTCGTTGTAATATTTTCAGTTTTCCTAAAAATGAACTAAAGCGACTGTTGTGGATAAAAGCTGTTCGTTTAGAAAGAAGACAGGAAGATTGGGCACCAAATAGGTTCAGTAAGGTGTGCTCCATACATTTTGATGCTCAAGACATGTATCTGTCGAGTAAGGGTAATCGCTTGTTGAATAAATCTGCAGTACCTATTTGCACGGTAAATAATTTTCATATCAAAGGTTTAATTTTAATTATTATTATTTTTTGTGTCGTCATTAACCTTATTTTTGGTCTTTTTAGATGGTTCATAGAAGAAGGAACGGTTGCGTCCGCAGACAGAATAATGGTAATAAATTATGGTCATTAACTTCTGTTTAGATCAGAAAATAGTTTACGAAGTAAAGTAGTAGTAGATTTAACATTGTATTAAAGTTCAAGTCTATGGTAAGGCGTGTAATTCCAGAATACTTACCAGGTTATCATTAAATGTTTAAATAAAATTTTAACGTATCAATTTTAACCAGAAGAAGGACAAGACGGAGTATCAACAAATAATATTTCCGTGAATATTAAGGCTCACAAACATAAGCAAGTTAATTAATTTCGAGGAAGGTATTTTTTTATTGTAGTGACATGGTTCTCAAGTCACTATAAGTCATTTTTAGAATGAAGTTTGTACCAAAATATACCTATTTATTATTGAAAAAGAGTAACCATAAGAAGCGACTATTTAGAATGGGCTGTTGTCCGTTGAGCTTCACCTTTCTTACTAATTACTGTTAGAAATTTCAAAAATACCTACCTTGTTTTTTGTAAATTTAATTGAAATAAATGATTTTCACTTTCACTTATTGTTAACACTCGTTTGAACTAACATTGCAACAAACCGCGATGAGTGGAAGGACGGAAGGGAAGCCTTTGCCCTGTAATGGGACACAACAGGCACATAATAATAATAATTATTAGTGTTAAAATTCTTAATTTGTCAATAAATATATTTTTACTTTATCCGAATTTTATTTATCTTCATCGACCGCTTTAAAGTGATATCTTGAAAACTTCTAAGCCAATTTTGATATATCTTGCATTTATACCTAATTACTCGTACCAATACCTGATTAAGGAATTTTGGGATAGAAGGTGTCCTACGGTCTTATCCAGGTGATAACATATACATGTGCCTAGTAATATTTAGGTACATAGACTATATTTTTTTAAATGTAAAAGACGTGTTGATTTGCTAAATAAATAGTAATATTAATTAGTGAAATAAAAAAACAACAAATCTCCCCACTGCTCTGGTTACGTATTATGCCTATGCAGACGCATGGTTAAACTATGGCGTAATATTATGGGGAAATAGCACAGATGCACCAACACTTCACACTACATAGAAGACCTGCAAACCCCATTTCCAAGAACATAAAATTTTAACACTTCCTTGTATATATATGTCGCCGCCAACGATGGCTGAGCGATGAGCTGACACCGATGGGGGTTTCGTGGTACAGAGTTCATAACGTAGAATAGCAATCTTTATTGCAGTAATAACCTCACTTAACAATCTTAATCACAAAACAACTCAAATCTAGGTAACTGACAGTTTCGTACTGGATGTGTGTCTTCGTCGGTGCCTCAAATCAATCTGAGCTCCGCCCAGCTCCCACGCACGAGCACGACTCTGTCCACGTGACATTACCGAAAACACATTCGCGCCATTTTCAAATGACAAGTAACGTCACGCTGGTCACCATAGACTCTGTACTAAGTTAATCAACTTCACAACTTATTGTTCAAGAATATCGCTTGCCGCGACATATATATTGGAATTGTGCAAATTTGTCAGAAACAATCAAAAACTGTTTACTACACGCGAACACATACAGACTCACTACACACTACGACACAAAAATAGACTAAACATACCAAGCTCTAAGCTGAAAATACACTCCACAAGCACTTTAATAATGTCAATTAAAATAGTAGTAGAGATTAATATAAAATTTTTAAATATTTATAATAGCCCTCCTCGTAATTCTCCTAATTTTTATATTGTTATGCCCGACAGGGCCCACAATGATGCATATTATTATTATATCCTTACGTACCTACCACCTAAGTTCACATTGTAGAATGCAATAAATATATTGAGTATTGGTTAAAAAGAAACAATAGTATAGAAGTATCAATATAATTTGTATGTATGTATTGTATATAGATAATTTACATTTATATTCTGTCGGAATTCATTAAAAAAGTCATTGTTAAATACACAAATAATTTAATTTAGCTAAGTATCTACTGCATAACACCATCCACGCTCGGCTCGCTGTCATTTTGACTCCGCCCAGTGACCTTGATGCACCCAATCGCGCACTAGCTTCGTCTATTATAGTGTGTCAGTTGTTTGCGTAAATGGAACCAAAATTGAAGCGTTATTTGTATGAGAATTACGTTTCCATAGCTTTTCTAATTCAATGCTCGGACAGCACGTTAAGCCGTTGGTGCCGAAAATCTGATAACCAGCTTAACTTGGGGTATCAGGTTACGGGGTCCGATAGCAGTCCCTCCATGTAAAACACTGGTATTCAGCTGCATTCTGATTAACTGGAAGTCGACCCCAACTTAGTTGGAAATTTTAGCAGGAGAATCAAGGCTAGAAGAATAAATGGTGTAGAAATGCGTTCCTTTCGAAGTAACAATATAATAACAATGAATGACAGATTGAGGAATGATTTGATAAAGCAACGTTGTGGTTTAAAAGAAGATGTGGTAACAAAAATTGAAAAGAGTATGCTTGGATGGTTTGGTCACGTTGAAAGGATGGATGAAAGGCGACTAACGAAAGGTATTTACAAGGCAGATGTAAGTGGGAACGCCGGGAGAGGACGCCCTAGAAGGACATACGTAGACCTTATTGGTGAGGTTCTTCAGAATGGTCAGGTGCGTAGTACTCGCAACCGGCGTGTGTGTATGAATACATGAATGAATGTAAACGAAGCAAAAGAAGTATGTAAGAATCGTAGCATATGGCGCTCTGTAGTTTCTGCCTACCCCCATGGGAAAAAGGCGTGAGCTTATGTATGTATGTAATCAAGACTATTACGCTGCCCGAAATATCGTCAAACTTAAGTGGCAATGGGCAGGACATATTGTTCGCAGAACAGATGGTCTTTGAAGTCGTAAAGTTCTAGAGTGGCGACCACGTATCGGAGGACGCAGTGTTGGAAGGCCCCTCAAAGACATCATTTTCCTTTGTTACTGTATGTTGGGATCCGGCTTCCAGGTTAACCAGATGCAGCTAAATAGTGTTTCGACATGGAACGACGGCCGATCTGACTTTTTCAACCCATTGACTGGATAAAATGATAATTCTTTGTCACCAATTAACGGAACGCGGTACTTTATGAACAGACAAGCGCAGCTGCGAGCTCTGGCCAGACGGCTGCGCTTCAAGCGGCGCTGGCCGGAGATTACCAAGGCTAAGTTCCGCACCAAGCCGTGGCGACCACCGCCACCGCCGCAGAGACCACCGCCTGTGGTGAGTATTGTAGAACGAGCCTTGCAGTGTTACAGTAGGTAGTCGTGAAAGATGTTTGACATCTGACATTTGTATCGATGATGCACATCCAGACACTGAGTTCTTAACATGATCATGACCATCATGTCATTAAATGTAGTAAATTCATATCGAAGTATTTATTAAAGCTCAATTACACAGACACAGAGAAACTATTGGAAGCTCTAGTATGATTGTAAGGCTTAGTTCGTAAGTTGTTATTCTATTATTCTAAACATGCACCCTTAATAATTAGTCTTGTTAAGTGACGGCCTGAAACACAGGTTTTATTAACCTAGTTCAGGAAAGTCGCTAATTAAATATAATTCTAGGTTTAAATAAATTTTCCCATAAGTCCTGATTGTTAATTTAGTTAATAAACACAATATATGTAGTTATTTGTTGGGTGCCTACTAGAATAATTATCTATTTAAGATTAATTTTGTGGCCTTTATATGTGACTAGGTTATTTTTTTTAAAAAAAACCTCAATACTTAATACTCAATACAGATCTTCGTATGTCTTATAGTTTCAGACTTTCCCATACTGACCGATTTGAATGAGACACCCTGTATACATGGGTGGGTGCGACTGAGATGCGCTTGTATTGTTAACCGACTTCAAAAAAAGGAGGAGGTTCTCAATTAGACTGTGTTTTCTTTTGTGTGTTTGTTACCTCATTTTGGTAGTCACTTATCACAAGAAAAAGAAGAAAACTGGTAATTGAAATAAGGAGCTTTGAATTTGTTGTTCACACACCAGGTGATAGACCGGCCTGACCTGGTAACTCATCCATGGGTGCCTCCGTACCTGAGGAAGCACCGGCCGCGCGCCAAGAGGCCGAGGATCTTGCACGAGGATATGACACAGCTGCCACCACCAGAGGTTTCTAAGTTGAAAAAAGTGAGTAAAATAATTTTGCAAAGTTTATGAGTTAGGAGAAGTAGGCAATATTAAATTGCAACAATTGTGTAGATAACGTTAAACATTAAAAAACGAGAGCATGTTGTAATTTATAAATAAACCTTTTTTACAAAAAAAACAACCTACTTTTAAAAAAAACACTACATAACATAACGTCACGCCTGTAATTCCCGAAGGGCTAGGCAGAGGTGTACCTGGTAGTACACCCACAATTCGCCAGTTATAATTGAGTCCCATGTAATAGGGGGCGAGCCTATTGCCATCAATCGGGCACATATCCAGACTCCGGGCTGCTACTAAGAAATTCCAGATAGAAAAACTCAATAACACTTCGCCCGACACGGGGATCGAACCCGGGAGCTAACATGTAGTGAATAACTAATTTTAATTATTTTGTAATTATAACTAATTGTACCGTGTAAATTCAAGTTCTTCTAACTTATCAGACAGATGTGTTGCTGGGGAGTTTGTTCCGCCACTTCTTCTTCCCAGCAAAAACACTAGGAAGTGGCGAAGGGTGGGCTTTTTGGGGGACTGTCTTCTGTAATTTCGACGTTCAAAAAGAGCTGATCCTCAGCCTAATTTGAATAAATGACTTTTGATTTTGATTTTGATTTTGGACCTCATGCTCAGCAGTAGCGCTTGCGACTACTAGACCAACGAGGCAGTCAAAAAACACTAATAGGTGAAAAATTACTCCAGTTTTGGAAGTCTGTGACTTTGGTGGTTTTGTTTCATTCATTATTGGCCACTGGCTTCCGAAATTGGAGTTATTTTTACACTGCAATTTTTAGTTTCTTCGTATGCAAAGAAAGTCTTTCAAAACTTGAGAGTATCATTGACATCGGTTAACAATTTTATTGCAAAAGAAATTCTTTGTAAATATTAATCTGTACATCTCTGCCGGGCCCCTTTTAAAATAGACAGGCGTAATGTAATGTTATAAAAATACAAAAACTCTGCATAGACATCTGACTGTAGCAATCGCGAATAATTTGCTGTTATGCGTTGAAGAATTCCGTCGCCTGTCTCTTCAGCAGTTTTTCTTCACCAAATAATACTTTCTAAATGAAAATGCTTGATTTCTTATCATTTGCTTTTGCCGTATCTTAGTCGCCTTACATTCATTTTCTTTTCTCACGTAGATCTGGCACAACTTTGGCCAAGTCGACAAGAATAAGATGATGTGTCAGGGAAGTATTGGCTGCAACTCGAAGAAATACTCGTCAACTCACTGTGGTTAGTACATTTTAGTACCTGGTCAAGCTTCCAGACTAACATTGATGCTATAGGCTAGTTGTACTAGAAAATATTAGTCACAATATTTTTCCTTTTTTCAAAGATAACGGCGATACATCGAATCAATATGTCGCATGACTTCATTATTTCGGACAGTTCACACCGAATTATGATGTCACAAGCCTTTTAGCCTTAATTTTAATCCGCTTAATTTTAGTAGTTTTCCATCGTTTTGAAAAAGGCAAAAAATATTTATTTATTATTTTTTTATTATCTAACTGAATATCATTTTGATCTTCACACACCGGCAATATGCCTATTGAATGCCAGTGTTTTAAATGGAGCGACTGCCTGTCTGAACTCCACAACCCAGTAACTGGGTAACATAATACCCCTTGGTTTAACTGGTTGTCAGATTTCGGGCTTCTAACTTCCCGTAACGACTGTCAAAGATCTACAAATGACAGTCGGGACCAACGGCTTAACGTGCTTTCCATGGCACGGAGGGCGGGATATTTGATATCTAGTGAATTGTCACCCATCAAATCTATACCTTTGCAAACGTAGCTTAACCTTCGATCGAAAAAGTACTGCTATAGTTGTGTTCCGTATTTCTTAGGAGCCCAAACCGCGTGCATAGCCATGGCTTGTCGCGCCCTCCTCGAAGAGAAGACTCCTGCGCAGTTTGTGAGAAGCGATGTAGATGACCTCATAGAAACAGGCGATAAATACTATAAGCGATGTGTGGTTGCACTGAAGTGTTATAAAGGTAGAATAATAATACATTACCATAGGTACTGCATCACACAAAATTACATCACCTGCATCCATGTCATCTTGCATCACTGCTTACCATCAGGTGAGATTGCAGTCAAGCACTGGTTAAAATAATAATACCAGCCCATTCTTCTCTCACTGCTGGGCAAAGGCCTCTTCTCATACAGCGAAGGCATAAAACCATTGATCACGACGCTTGCTTAATAATAATAAACCATTTATTTCAGGTAACAAAGACCCATAGATAAATACCTTAACCTAAAAATACATACTAATAACACTTTTGTTAGTAAAATCTTATATAACTATGTTAGTATCACTTCACTAGCACGAAATTATGTGCGTTCTTGTGGAATTTGTCCGCGGAAGCGACGGAACACCACATCCTGTGGCCAAAAACTTTCTTCCAGCACCAAATGGAGCATACACGTTGGGATGCGCACCACAAACGCCTTGAAATTGACGTTGCGGCGCGACTCCAGTAGCTGTGCTCTTGGCGTGTATTTTAATCTCTGGCGCACGTACTCCTCGATGTCCTTAGCCTCAGTGGTGTAATGTAGGCGAGAGATGTACACCGGGGTGTTCGGCTTCGCGGCACGCAGCTTAGCGTTGGGCTCAACAGGAGCCTCGCCGGAGCGGTTCTTACAGCTTCGCTGACGGCGTTTCCTCCTTTGCACCGTCACAAAACCGTCATCATCAGCTCGGTCCGTTGCTTTTGTAGGCACGGGCTTTGCGGGGAGAGTTTCTGGATCGCTCGAAATGGCCACCGGCCCAGATGGTCGCGTCATCGGTCGAGCAGCGCTGCGGGGAGGAGCTGCGGGGACGGGAGCGGGGCTGCGAGGTGCGCTTACTGCGCGCAACGCAGACTCAGCAATCGGCGTCGGCGACAAAACTGCTGACGCGAAACTCGTAGCCGATGCATCGAGGCAGCTAGCTCCTCGGCATGTGTTTACGTTGCTTACACATGCCGGTGACCCAGTTAATGCCACAGAGTTGCGCAACTCAACTAATTGTGAGCACAAGTCTGCAACAGTGCTCTGGGAAGTAGCCAGATTTCTCTGCACATCAGCCAAACTAGCCTTTAGGAAGACAATGTCCTTCAACAGGCTCGTCACGTCGACGTGGTCGAAAGTGACTGGAGGTAACTTGCTTAACTCCTTCGCCACAAACGTCGGCACATCGTCAGGGTCGGTCGCTTTCAACAACGTGATGATATCCTGCAGGCTTCTCTTTGTCCCGTCACGTCTACGAGACACCATGTGGTCGACTTTATTAAGCGACCGAAACAGCAGCAGCTTCGCAGCAGCAATGTCGTCCTCGCTGAAATTCGATCCACAGATCTGAATGGCGGACACCTCGTCCATCACGTCCAGTTTCTGTTGCAGGAACGCCAGCAGCTCGTTTACCACAAGTATGTCACTCATGGCAACAAAAATTTCGAGCGTCGGCTTGCGCCGCGCTATGCAACAATAATTATATTATGACGCGTATCAACTACGTCCGCCTTAGAGCGCGGTGCACACACGACTTAAGGCGAATTGGCGATTTCAAACTTATATTTTTAAATATGCGAAGAACAGGGTGTCAAATTCTTCATCCCCCATAGAACAGCTCGGCTCCTCCTCGCAGACGGATGTTGTGTCTCTTGCACATCGCGATGTTAAAGTTATCCGCGCGATGTTAATATCTAGAGTTGCGAAATGTAGCTCAGTGAAAAGAAAAAAGAGATACGGCTCTTTTGATCAAAAGAACTATAGCACTCTTTTAGCTCTTTAGCTCACCGAATAACTCTTTTAACTCTTCGGCTCAATTGATTCACTTGCCAAGTTGCGAGCTACAGATCAAATTGAGCCGCGCCACTTAACGCAAGTCAAACGAGACAAATAGCTCAATGGCTCTTTCAAATCTTTGAAGTTCTTTAGTTCATTTCACTTAATTGCGACTGTTGCGAGCCATAAATAAAATTAGATTCATTGGGTTGTTTTGTTCATAATGACAAATAAATAAAATTATGAAAGCCAATATGCAATAAAGCATTTTTCTAAAACAATGGAGATAAGAGTTATTTTACAATGACGTATTGAGCCGAAGAGTCAGTCAGTGAGCGACATGCGAAATCATGCTCCTGTTCGTCGGGGAAGTTCGGGCCCTGTACGGGCATTGTCGGATGTCGCTAATGTCGGCGTTTCGTGGGTATCACTCGTCGTAACTCGCAAAGCCACAGAGTGATGAGTAGTATAGAGTATAGAGACGAGTCAAAGAGCCATTGAGCTAAATGAACTACTGAGCTTATTCCGTGAACGACTGAGCTACTGAGAGCTAGATTAAAATTAAAGAGCTAGTTCAATTTTATCTCTCATTCGCGAGCTACCCATCTCTAAATATCAGTCGTTAGTTAGTTCGTATGTGGCGAGATAGATGTCGCTTCTCTTAGTCATCTTCCTTTTAGGTTTTAGCCATAACTAGCTGCCCCGGCAAATGTGCTAATTGACAAAATTTTAGATTGTAGTCCCTCATCTTGTATGACGGGTTGTGCTGGTGCGGCTGCTGCAGGTGCTGAAAACCTCAAACGGCGAAAATATAACAACCTTATCGGAAGTTATATATTTGAACCGTTTGGGGTTGAAACACTCGGGCCATGGGGTCCGAATGCCCATATAGTTTTCCGTGACATCGCCAAGCGGTTGATCGACTCTTCGCGTGACCAGAAGGCTGGCCTTAATTTAGGTCAGAGAATCAGCATTGCCATTCAACGTGGCAATGCGGCCAGTCTTTTGGGCACATTTCCCGTTGAGAGCGATGCGGATGAATTTTTTGATGCCTTATAATTTTCTTTTCTTTTAGTTTTTATTAAGTACCTATAGTATTAAATACTAAAAATTAAATTTAATTATTAATTCTATTAAGAAGTCCCTCATCTAGATTTTAAGAAAATATTCGACACATATTTTTACTTTTTTCACGTAATCAATAAATAACGGCGATACAACGAGTCAAAATGTGGCTTGACGTCACTAGCCATTACAGTTTGTACTAGATAATGACGTAACAAGCCCCCTCTCCTCAACTTTAATGCGCTTAATCTAAGCAGTTTTCCATCAATTTGTAAAAGAAAAAATACGTGTTGAATATTTTCTTGTAACCTAGATGAGGGACTAAAAACTAAAATATAATCAAAAAGCCCATTTACTAGTTCTATTTAGTTTTTACTAGTTTTCTTCCCATTCTCAGACCTACTAAATATACCTACACTCAAAATTTCATAAGTATCGGTTAAGCAGTTTCGCACATTGCTTTCCTACTCTTGCGCCGCTCAAGGCCTCGTTTGCATCCAGGAAAGCCGGCCTTGCAGTTACACCAGCTTCTGACTTCATTCTTTTTGCACGACACCAAGTACACCGTCAAGATTCTGGAGACAGACCAAGGAATTCTGGCGAAGCATCCTGACGATGTCTCGGCTAATATGGACTTGATGACGTAAGTGTAAATAGGCTAGTAAAGTTGACAAAGTTTAAGTTTCCAGTCCCTCATCTATGTAGATTGCTCGAAAATATTCGATACATTTTTTTTTTATTTTTTCAACTAATGACAAAATAACGGTAATACATCACTATCAAGTCAAAATGTCGCATAACCTCACTATCCCGTGCAGTTTATACTGAATTATGTAGTCACAAGCCCCTTCTTCTTAATTTTAATGCGCTTAATCTAAGTAGAATTTAAAAAAGTTAAAAATACTTGTGTATGGTTTTTATAGTCTAACTGATGAACTAACTATAATTTTGATATTTATACATTGTCCACATGCCTATTGTATATTGTGCCTGCCCTCTAGATAAAGATAGATAAAGAAAATTTCACTTTACAAATATGGGTAATATTAAAAGGTGACAGATAAAATAGTTGCTAGTTGACCCTGCATCTTAAGCTTGGAAGGACACAGCGCAGAATGACTTGTAGCTGCCGGCCGTGGTCGAGAGGATGGTCGGCAGCGTCGAGTCCTGGGACGCGGTGGTGTCCGCATGCGAAACGGTCATCTCGCAGAAGGAGGCTGCGGAAAGGGAGAGGAAGACAACTTTCACTCACCCGGCCCGCAGCTAACGCACCGGGCGTAAGTGGAGGACAGCAGACCACACCTTCTTCCACCTCCCCCTAAACGGGTTCGGTGGTGACGTATTCCAGGACGGCTGTCTCCTCCGAGTCAAACACCTCACTCCCCTCGCTGACTTGGCGAGGACCGCGGGGCCAGCGCCAGTCGGGGATTGTGGAAGTATCTTCTGTACCCATGACACCCGGGGCAGGTGTGAAAAACGTTGTAGGGGGATAATCTCTTGATCTAGGTACTAAACCGATTTTGAAAATTATTTTCCTAATAGAATGCATTATTATTTATCTGTGTCCTAGGCATTTATTTATTTTTAAAATAAATGACGGTGAAAAGGATGTTAAAGTACGAATTGCACGCGGATAAAGTCGCTAGGGAAGTGCTTGTCTACATATACTAATATTATAAAGAGGTAATATTTGATAAGCTCCGAAACAACTTGACCAATTTGAAAAATTCTTTCAGCTTTGGGAAGCTACACTATCCCCGGGTGACATAGGCTACTTTTTATCCCTCTATTCTCACGGGAACGGGAACTACGCATGTGAAACCGTGTAACGTGTGCTAGTCGTTTATAAACCACCCCATCCCCAGAATAATGGAGAAACGTTCGGGCCAGTCGTACATGGCGATACTGACGGTCAATGAGGACCGCCACTTCCTCATCTGGGGTCACCCACCGGACCCTGAGGGCGGGAGTCAGGCGAAGACCATTTGTTACATCTTCGACCCCCACATGCTCAATGAAGTTGGAGGAATTGATAAATTGTAAGTGCAACTTTACTACTTCTTGTTCTATAATATAAACTGCTTGACTAGTTTGGTTTAGGATTCTAATTTTACGAGTTTCTAGCCGGTATTTAGAGTTAAACATCGAAGTAATACGTTGATTTGATTATTATAGACGTGTTAATAAGCGCGTATTGTTGGACTGCCCGACGACGACGTCTGATAATAATCGGACACCGATTTTTTGAAGAAGAAAGGACTTATTGATAGAAATAGTTCAACGCACACGTCCTACAAGAAGTCGGACAGAAATTCAATGGTGCATCACTACCGATCCGATTATTGGTGCTTAAAATCAGTCTAATGCGGGTGCCAGCTTAAGGCCCACAGGCAGCTGGCGGGGGATTTTGTTTACACGTTTTTATCGCCGTAAAAATCTACGCTTTCTGCACGCGTAGCATGATCACCGAAGAAACGGTCTTTGTCGTGTCTCGGAAGAAAAGAAATTAAGTGTTCATGCTACGCAGGCAGAAGTATTGAAAGAAATTTGACAGATTGAGGTTCCTGTCTATATAATCTGTCACTTTGCCGATTCGTCTGTAGACAAAGGCCGTTTCTTCGGTGTTCAATGTGTTCATGCTACGCAGGCTGGGACGTTTATAGAAGCTTGTTTACATACACGATGGTAGAAACATTTCTGCCGATCTTAGAAGAAATAATAGTCGATATTGTAGACTATTGTCGACTGAAGAAACGACACATTTCTTCTCTGCATTCTTGACATTGTCGTGCTCAAAACAATAGAAATGTTTCTACAATTCGTCACATTGTCGATTCTTCTATAGACAAAATCAGTTTTCTACGGTGGTCATGCTACGCGTGATGTAAGTTCTTTCCATTTCTTCTTTTTCTTTTTTTGTGCTTCTTTCCTCTAAATTCATTCTCAAACTTGCAGGAATGGCGCCGGCGCTTTTATCCGGTACGCAGGCATCTCGTCCTTCGTCATAGACTTTCTGAATAATCACGGAGACATGGACGACAAGTCCACGCCGAAGCCACCCATCACGCTTACCAACGTTGAAGTTAGTAGATTTTTATTATATACAGGTTGGAATCAACCCACGACATGATAACATGAGTTCAATGGACAATTCTGGATCCTTGAGCATTGTAAATTAACCGTTGTAAATGTGTATTAAAAGTTCTTTTTATTACATTTTGTCTGGCAGTTTGAGTACTTAATGGGATCATACCAAATGATCTTTCTTTGGTTTTGTTCGGCAGCATACTTCTCAAGTTCCTAGTTGAGCTCACGATTACTGACAAATGCTGGCACTGACTGATCTGGTCCAGTCTGTGTGGTTCTTTCCTCGAAAGACCATTTCAGACACTAATCTGCATGGTTCTTATATGATTTGACTAAGATTAAGTCTGGACTTAGAAAGAGACGATGATCCCTTATTTAGTTAGTTTCGGCTTTTCTTCTCAGAGTAGTCAGATAGTGAAATACCGACCTCATCTTCCAGTTAGAAAATTGACATGTAAAAGTAATTAATAAATAATAAATATAAATTTTCCATTACTTTTACACAACGCCATCTAGCCCCAAGCTAAGCAGAGCTTGTGTTATGGGTACTAAACAGCTGATAAGCATACTTATACTTCTAAATACAGTAGGGCCTCGTTAATCCGGAGAGCGTCCGGATTATAGTAGGTATGCTATATTTAGTTTCTTAGTTTCTGTTTAAAATTTTCGCAGTCAATTTCAAAGGCCCGGTCTCAAAGTCTACGGAGACACATAACTTAGTGGCTATCAAATTCGTTATCTTCAGCCTATTTTAAAGAAGTGTTTAAAGCTTATACTTCCTCTGAAATACCAACTTTTTCAGAGGCGAGAACTTAACGCTATTGTGCTCATCTTGCTCATACGAATTCGAACTCCATTGGCCGGCCGGATTACTGCGATCACCGAACAAGCGGGAGTCCGGATTAACGAGACCCTACTGTACATACATATTATAGAGATATTACACCCAGACACAAAACAAATGATCGTGACATTTGTCCTGGGTGGGAATCGAACCCGTCATAGCAGTCAGGGTCACTAACTACTAGACCAACAGGCCAGTCAAGTGTTTGTAAGAAATAAATATCATTTTAACCTGTCCCATGAGTCTAATATGACTCATAAATGTAGATTGTTTAACTATTGTTGTCATTTTTGTGGTTAGTAAAAATGTTAAGATGAATGTTAAGAAAAACACAAGAAAATTTGAATTTCGTGGCAGGGTAGCACACGAAATTCAAATTTTCTTGTGTATTTTGCAATTACCGTTCAGTGTCAAGTTGTGTGTTGATTATTATGTACATATTTTACGTAAGGTAAACGCGGGTGTAGTCGTCATGCCCCCAATAGTCGACAATTAATCTAAAAACTTTTATTTTTTTTTCTACTGAACTTAAAATGGGCCGGTTTATATGGCAACTTATTGTTGGTAACATATTGCACAATTGAAATGACAACACTGAGTTTTAACAGCCATGGCGTCGGAGATATGTTAGTCGAAACGTGTGTGCCCTAACAAAATCGTTTTTTCGGGAAGTTCAGCTGTCAAAAGTGAAACTCAGCACGTGGTTTTGTGTTTTGATTTACATAACTCCAGTGGGGTCTGCGGTAAGTTTCTTTGTTTAATGAGTTAGTTAAGTTTATTTGCTAACGATGTAATATGCAATTTGGAATACTTTTAAACTAGAAGATATATTTTTTTAATGTGACATCTATTGGCACTTTAAAACTCCCATTTGACCCAAAACCCGTCATTTTAGAATTATTATGACGACTACTGGGACACGCTCAAAAGTTGCACCTAAACTCGTCATAATGAGGATATTTTGTGTTTTACAGTACAAAATGCGAATAAATAGCTAATATCGGGACTTTTACAAAATTGTTAACTCTCTAGAACAAACATATTTAAGGTTTAGACTACGTTTGTTGATAAAACTGCGTTTCTTTTAAGCTTTTTCTTAGGGGTATATTTTACTCTGCTGGTTCTAGATGCACGTACACAGTCATGTTATTCGATTCAATTATTTTGTTTTTTAATGGTTAAACCCCCTGTTTTCTATAAGTATGCACTTTCTACGAGTGTTTTTTTTAGGTATATATTGGCCGCTGTAGGCCTCCGCCATTCGATTAAGGACATGCGATACATATCTACCGCTTTGGGTACAAGTAGGTCTACCACTTGCCTTTGTTTCTACTACGCTTGGATTACAATTTGTGGCAAGCAAAAATTGACTGTTCTTACACTATGCTTTTTGTTCGAAAAAACTGCATGTCGTCACGCGTATTGTACCGCGTCTCCCTAACGTGCCTTAATAGCGCCTGTATAAAAATTATGTCATACAACTAGTTTTGACGCAAAAATTATTAAAATCAGTTTTAAAACTAAGATGATATAGCTTCCATCGAAGACATAGCTTCCATCGCTGTCACTTCTTTGCTTGTCGTATTCGATATTGATGGGTAAAGAGTAATCTTATGTAAGATTTTTTTATTTAAGATTGTATGTACCTAGTGATTGCATGATCGTAATTTTAATTACAGATCATGACTGAAAGAAACTACAAGCAAGAGGACCTTTAAAAGCCATAGAAGCTGTAAATCAAGGGGCCACAACATCAGATGCAGCAAGAAAATTTAAAGTGCCAAGGACCACATTAAATGACAAGATTGAAGGGCGTAGTTTAGTCGGCTGCTCTAAAGGACCAACGACTGTTTTAACTCCGGAAGAAGAAGAACATTTAAAGAACTGGTTAATTTTCATGGCAGAAAGTGGTTTTCCTGTAACATCAGATCAGTTATTAGATAGCGTCAAATTATTAGTTACCAAATTCAAACGTAGTAACCCATTTACTAACAATAGACCAGGTCGACATTAGTTCGAGTTATTCATAAAGCGTCACCCTGAAGTGGGTCGGAGGGTGTCCCAAAATTTGACACTATCTCGAGCAGTCGAGCATTAGTCACGGAAGATGATGTTCGTACCTGGTTCAAAGAAGTTAAGGATTATTTTTGTACTGCTCAGCTACAGGCAACTTCTGAAGACCCGCAAAGAATTTTTAACTGCGATGAGAGCGCCTTTTTCTTGTCCCCCGGTGACAACCGAGTCTTAGCGAAACGTGGGTCTAAAAATGTTTACAATATAATACCAAGTGGAGAAAAAGAGTGCGCAACAGTTCTACTAACAGCTAATGCATCAGGTGAATTGGCACCGCCAATGGTTCTTTTTAAGCTTAAGTCAATCCCTCACAAAATTTCGAAATCAGCACCTAATGATTGGGGATTAGGGCACACAAAAAGAGGCTGGATGACTGGCGAAGCTTTTTATGAATATATAGCAAATGTGTTCTACCCTTGGGTTATAAGAAGTGGCATCCAGCTGCCGATAATATTTTATTTGGATGGCCACTGCTCTCATAACACGCTACCATTGAGCAATTTCTTAAATTTTTAAATTTTTGCATGTTGTTAAAATATTTAATTGTTTTTAATAGTGCAGGGTTTTTTATTTGATTTACTGCTAGTCAATTTAAACACTACTGCGTAATATTATTGTATAAGTCAAAAGTAACACTTAGTTTAGCTACCTGTTTTCTAAAGTCTGAATAAGGTTTACATTGCGGACTGATTATAAATAATTAAGATTATTATTAGATATATTATTATTGGGTTTGATTGAACGCTTAGTTGTAATCATAATTTTGTTTGATACCTTTAAAACAGATTTTGAATTCAAACTCTCTACAGAGATTTTTGCAAATCGTACTTAGCATGCGTCATTCATCAAAACTTCTGAACTGCTTAAGTTCAGAAGTTTTGATGAATGACAACCATACCCACATATTTATGAATGTTAGTAATTATTTCGCGGAAAGCTATATAAATGAATGTGGCTTTTATTTTTTGTTAAAACTGACTATTTTATTAGGTATAAGAGAACAGATTTTACAATTTAAATATTTTAATAGTAATAATTTTACTCGTGCTACATATGCACATGACTGCATGGTTATTATGATTAAGAAATATAACATATATTTTATAGACTGATTTTGTGATTCCAAGCGTTTGATTTTAGGAATATAAATTAAAATGCAACTATGTATCTGTTTTATTGAATACCTACTCTTCTAACAGATTATAACCTGCTAAGTATTCTAAATAGGGATTTGGTTTTCTATCTATCTACCTAATGTTTCAAAGGAACAAGTATGCTTAACAAATTCAAGCACAAAAAAAAATGTACTTATCTTGAACTTTATGTTCAAGAACAGACAGTTTATATTAGCATTAAAATTTGACGAGTACTGGGAATATTTGACGAGTATCCGTACAAATCAGACGACTATTGGTACAAATCGCCCTTTTTTTACTTTTGCCTTAATAAGTACATAAACCCATCAAAATGATTAAAAAAAAATAGTTACTTAGAATAACGAATAAATTCTCTATCACGTCATGCAAAAATTGTCATTTTCTATTAAATATTTAACACACAGTAGCGCTTCAAAGTCAGTGATTTCCGAAATCCGACGAGTATTGGTACGTTTACCTTACCTATATATAGGGTGACTGGTTATTAGTGACCGATACGTAAACACGTGATTGTACTCATGATTACGAATAACTTTCCCAAATAAACTTTTATTAACTTTCAATTTAAATTCAATTACATCAGTAATGCTCAACGGGAGCGGTGTAGTGGGGGTGGCGGGGGAGCGTGTGCCACTACTACTACTAGTAGATTTTGCCCTTCCCGAGGTCAGACTATCAGCTGATAGATCGTGCCGATTCGTGCCTTCTGTGATCGATCGCAGGCGCGCGCTCGGGAATTTCAAACAGCGTTTTTGTTATTTTATTGTGTTAGAAGTTATTGTGTATAAAAAAAAAAATCTTTGGGAAAGTTTATTGAAATCATGAATACAATCACTTGTTTAAGTATCGGTCACTAATTACCAGTCACCCTATAGAGAATTATAATCCTTCAAATCATTAAGACAGACCTCGTAAGTTCTTGAAAATCCTATTTAATGATTCAACTTCATTTCGCCACCATTTTCACCAGGTGATTTCGTCCTTAGAGTGTAAATTTTCCCTCAGATAGTGCAAAAAGAACCTCTACTCCGGGCCCCGTCTTACGGACTGGACCTTAAGGCCCTGAAGATTCACTGCCACAGTGAATGGGACAGTTTGAACATCAATGCTCTTCTGGAGAAGAAACAGACTCAAGTAAGTGATTTTCTGGCGAATAATAATAATAATAGACCCTTGGACCTTGTTCCCGATACCAGTGGGCTTCTATTTTTATATTTTACTGGCAAACGTTACGCGATTTGACCCGCGTAGTTTCCGTTCCCGTGGGAGTAGGTACAGGGATAAAAGTGTAGCTTCTCAAAGGTGAAAGAATTTTTCAAATCGGTCCAGTTGTTTCGGAGCATATTCAAATTAAATGCAAGTATAGATAAATGTTATATAAGGTGTTTTCTAAATATCTGTCATCGTCTTAAGGGGTCATTGTACTCATCATTATAAACATCTTTTACTATGGGACAAACTCCAAAATCGCGAAAATAAAATCAGCTGTTCATCACATTTTTGACGTGTTTCACGTGACTCGTCGAAATGTAGGGATCAGCTGATTTTATTTTTGCGATTTTGGAGTTTGCCCCATAATAAAAGATGTTTATAATGATGAGTACAATGACCCCTTAAGAGGATGGCAGATATTTAGAAAACACCTTATATATTTGTTATAGGTACCTATGTGATTAACCTGGAGTGTCATGGTTTTAATGCCGTCCACGGGCCTCTGACTTGGCATCATCATCATCGTCGAGAAATATCTCTTAGGCATCACGATATTATTTTGTAACTTGTTATAAGCTATTTTTTTTACCCCTTTTGATTCCAGGGCCTGTACCCTCTGGGCTCACTCAGCGCCGTCAGCTTAGCGACCTCTCGCGCTACCTCCAGGAAGAGGGTCGGGGAGTTCTACCAGACCATACCGAAACCTCCGGTAAAATCTATACCATTACTATTATTATTTTTTTATCACTGATAGGCACGCGTTTGACCACTATCTCACCTGATGGTAAGCGATGATGTGGTCGACGATGAAGCACGCTTGCCTAGAAGCAACCTGTTCACTCTTGACTTGAAGACCCCTAGGTTGTAGCTATCAGGAAACACCGACTCCGGCAGGGAATTCCACTCTTTAGCTGTTCGCACAATGAATGTGTTTCCATAGCGTTTAGTAAGTATGGTTGGGATATCTACCATGTGCAGGTGGCGCAGTGCTGTACGTCTGGTGGTCCGATGATGGAAAGGGCTTGGTGGAATTAAATCGTGCAATTCCGATGCACACTCTCCGAAATTAATTTATTATTAACTAGCTGTCCCGGCAAACTGCGTTCCTCCTTTGAATCAATGTATGTTGTGTTACCTTCTTAGGGTGCTTCTACATAGTGCTTGTAGCTGGAGCAAGTGAAGATGTGGGTTACACGCGTGAGTAATATGCGCAAGTTATTTGCTCGTGGTCAAGAGCTACACGCGCAAGTGACCCGCGCGCGCCACAGTGTACGCGGGTGGCTCAATACTCAATACTCAATACTCAATATCTTTATTGCTTTCCATATGTATTCTTAGGTGGTAGGGATATAAATGAGATCATTATGGACCCTGTAGGGCACAGCAAAAATGGTAGGAGAGAGGAAGCCTTGCTTAACGTGATCATTTCATTGTAATAGAAGAATTATTTAAATATTAAGACCATGAACAAATTAACTATTCTCAAATATTTGGGGTTTATTAAAATTCCATTTATTTATTTGACATTACCCTCGATAAAATTAATTAATTGTTGCCTACATTATTTACTGATACATGCTCGCTTTGGTACATGCTCGAGTCGCTAGACCCGCACATGATTTTAAACGGTAAAGATTACGATGCATATAACCTGCGCAAGTGCCTCAATATGCGCAAGTTACTTGCACCGTGTAGAAGCACCCTTAGTTTTAGCCTAACACTTGTCAAATGTGAAATTGACACCTGACAATGGTCTGGGAAATATGTTTAAGATAACGAATTCACTTCACATAATATTATTTTTTGAGACTAAAGATTGCCTTTGTCCGTCTACAAGATACCAACGATCAACCTAATTTAGTACCTATATACTAACTTAAAATAGCAGTATTTTAGAACTAATATTATTTGTTGAACGCGTTGTTATTTTGTCCTAAAACGCGGATCTTCCACCCACAACCGTAATTGAGGTAAATAGGATGATGTGATAAAAACGTTATACGAGTTCACGCTGCAGAATTTCCGTTTGAATAGATTATTATATTTATGGGAGTTGCCCATCGATCTCCAATACAGAAATATTAACGTTAGCGATGGCTGAGCGATTAGCTGGCACCGACGGGGGTTTCGTGGTACCGAGTTCATAACGTAGGATAATTGCAGTAATAACCTCACTTAACAATCGTAATCACGAAACATAAATAGGTAAACCGACAGTTTCGTACTGGACGTGTGTCGAAGCTGGTGCCTCAAGTCAACCTGAGCTCTATCCAGCTCCCACGCACCAGCACGACTCTGTCCACGTGACATTACCAAAAACACATTTCAGCATAGACTCCGTACATTAATCAACTTCACAACCAAGAATATCGCTTTTCACGACGATGTATATAAATGTACTAGCTGACCCGGCAGACTTCGTACTGCCTAATTAAATTGCAATAAATTCCTGTCAAAATGATTTGTAATGTGACTTTTTTTGTTCCTATATATTTTACAGTCGGGGCAAAAAATTATCCTCAACAGAACTGTCACCCTGGTGATAGGGCGTTGTGAATAAGAAATACAATTAAATAAAACATATATAAGCATTTAAAAATAAGTAATCCCTTTATTGTTAATCATGTGAATCATAATTATTAACAAAAACTTTTTTGCAAAAAATAAAACCGACTTCAAAAAAATCACTAAACGGTGTAAAATATTTTAGATTTTAAATTTTTTAGATTTTTTTGAAGTCGGTTTTATTTTTTGCAAAAAAGTTTTTTATTTTTCCATTTTTAGTTGTTCCCATACAAATATTTGCCATGACTTTATTTTTAACCGACTTTCAAAAAAGGAGGAGGTTCTATGTTCGTGTGTATGTATTTTTTTTTTTATGTATTACCCCTCTGAGCATACAGGCTTGATGATGCGTCATAATGTTGTATAAACAATAACTATCCAATCGATTCCAGCAATCACGACAGATTTGCCGTCTATTTTTGAAGAGTTCCGTTGTATATCTCCGAAGATCAGCACCAGATCTTCACCAAATTAAATTAAAATGGGACCACCTCAGGAGTATACTCTTTCAAATAAAAAAAGAATTTTGAGAATCGGTCCACAAATGGGGGAGGAATCAGGTAACATACATAAAAAAAAAAAAACATACACACGGACATAGAACCTCCTCCTTTTTTGAAAGTCGGTTAAAAATCAGTTTCATTTTCATTGTAGTGCTTTGTGATAGACGATGTTTTTTGTTTGATTATCTGGCGCATAGACAAACAAATCTGATGGTTTTCCAACACGGGAACAGGCAACATACAATTGACCATGTGAGAAACACTGGATTCCAGATTAATACCACAAACACTTAATGATTGCCCCTGGGACTTGTTTATGGTCATAGCAAAAGCAAGCCGAACTGGAAACTGTAGTCGTTTAAAGTCAAACGGCACATCATTTGGAATAATTGAGATGTGCGGTATGAGAACGTCTTCTCCTTTATACTTTCCTTTCAGTATAGTTGCTTCTATCACGTTGTTTAGTAATTTATTATCGCTCACCGTGTGTTGTTGCAAAGACGCGGTTGGTTGATATTTCGCAACATTATAACTACCGATCCAACTGGCAAATCCAGCGAGTTTAAACATTCTGGTGGATAGTTCACTACATCATCTTGGTTAGTAGCCGAATCAACTGATTTATATTATCCTCGATTCGCCTGTAATTTGTTCTTGCATTTTTAAATTTAATTCATTTACATGTATGTTTTTTGCAGCCAATATTATATAGCTCGTTCGCTCAACCAATCGTGGTTCCTGTAATTTTGAGAAACATCTGGAAACACGTTCTGGATAAGTTCATCTTTTGATAGAGTTAACTGACAAAAACTTTGAGAAATGTTAATGCAGCCAGTCAACATGTCTATAGGAAATTTGCCACTACTAATGTCAATGAGTTGTTTAGAGAATATGTTTCCAGATTGGTCATTTTTCAATTTGACATGCATATTCTTGCTTAAATTAAGTACTTTGACATGTTTCCACAATTGGAGGACTTTAGACATGCATTGAGTTCATCAGCTGGTTTTGATCGTGGAATCACTGGCAATGTTTGACGAAAATCTCCTGCTAATAAAACCATTGCACCACCAAATTGGTTATGATTGCTCCGTATATCTTTTAATGTGCAAATTAACTCTTTGACGTTAGGAAAATACCTACATTGTTTAAACAACAGTGAGTACTTGTAATTCAATATGAACTTTATGTAATAGCAATAAAGCTCATTTTAGTTAGAAAACGTTTGTATGGGAAAAAGAAAAAGAGGTTTTCCGGCAATTATTCGAATTTTTCTCGCCGTAAAAACCATCTTTGAACTTCAACGAACATAAAAAAAAAAAAAATTGGCCAAATTTGTCCAGGCGTTGATGAGTTATGCGCTTACCAACACATTTTGCGATTCATTTTTATATTATAGACAGGCATTTTCTCTTATTATATTTTGTCTTTCTTCGCTTAAGTTCTGTGAATACACTTGTTGCTGACTTGCATGTCTTGTGCGGCGGCCGATGTTCGCACGTCGTCCTCTAGGCATTTTGGACTATGGACAGAGTTTTGAATTTAACCTCAAATGCACGATCCACATAATTTACATAGTTCAACTTACCACCTTAAAGACAAATGCCTGCTTATGATATTCAAAAAAAAATTGCACAATAGGTACACGTTATTGATTGGATGGTTTCCAATTGAAATATTAGGAAACGAATAACTTATATTTTTTTTACTTTTTTTTTCACAATTTCACAGTGAACACAATACTTTTCAATATTTACTTTTTGCCTGACATTATGTCAGTTGTCAATCTGTCATTTACTTTTCTCTAATTTTGTGTCCTAGTTTTTCATAGTGACTATGAAGGTTGCATCTGATTTATGTAATTTAATTTATTTTTATTAGTATGTTAGCTCTAATAATGTAATTTATTGTTATTTTTCCTGAATTTTCTTTGCTATAAACCTCACGGAGCCCGAGACCTTTTCAACGAATGCAAAACCGTGCAAATCGGTTCGTGCGTTCTGGAGTTATATCGTCAGGAAGGAAAACCCGACTTATTTTTATATAGTAGATAACCTAACCTAACTCATCATACCTATGATATAGCGAACCTAACTACCTAACCTAACTACCTTACTGAAATGCATTGATTTTGAAAGATACAAAATACATTTTTTTTTAATAACCTGCTATGCTGCGTGTCTCTACGGTCCTTACAATACTAACGTAGGCAGTAGTATTTGAAATAGTAGTAGTAGGAGGTAATAATTTGACTCGATTGTATATCTTACTATTATAGCTGGGTATACTTTTGGTATGAGTGTGTTGACTTAAATTTGAGTGTTTGAATGCAGGTTTAGCGGGCGGATAGGATATAATATCACGCTTTGTATAAAGTCTGATATAAAGAAACATTTAATAATCAGATTGGTACAGGGTGTAAAGAGACCCATGAAAATTACTTCTACACACCACTGGGATAGTTTTTTCATTTAGGATATAACTAGGAATTCACTGGTTCCAGAGTCTATATAGAAGGTTAAAGGTCTTTTTAACCGACTTTAAAAAAAGGAGGAGGTTCTATGTTCGTGTGTATGTATTCATTTGTGGACCGATTCTCGAAATTCTTTTTTTGTTTGAAAGAGTAGAGTCCTGAGGTGGTCCCATTTTAATTTGGTGAAGATCTGGTGCTGATCTTCGGAGATATAAAACGGAACTCTTCAAAAATAGACGGCAAATCTATCGTGTTTGCTGGAATCGCTTGGATGTTTATTGTTTATACAACATCATGACGTATCATCAAGCCTGTATGCTCAGAGGGGTAGGCAGATGTGTTTAATATACCTAGATTTCGACAGTTAGGTATGTTAAGTTTCATTTATTAGGGTTAGGTGGATAACCCTATTATAATGACATGTATTGTTAACAATTAACAATATAAAATGAATTCATGGCAAATGTTTGTATGGGAACAACTAAAAATGGAAAAATAAAAAACTTTTTTACAAAAAATTAAACCGACTTCAAAAATAACACTAAACGGTGTAAAATAACTCTAAATTCGGAAGTCGGTGGCCATCAAGAATAAGACAAAAGTACCAAAGCCACAGACTTCCTAATTTAGAGTTATTTTACACCGTTTAGTGTTATTTTTGAAGTCGGTTTAATTTTTTTTCAAAATCGTATTCCAAGTATCATTAGTAAACTTTTTTCCGAACAAAGATAACAAATTACGCATTTTGCCGTTACAAAAATGCAATACTACTAAACACAAGCGTGCTGTCGGTTCAACGACCAAGCGTGAGCGGCCGCGGCCGGCCGTACGCTCAGCTGACCGAAAGTTGCGCGCTTTTCATTGCGCGCAATAAAAAACATCTCTTTTATAAAGATGGATACTTATAAAAAGTTTTTACCCAGCAATATTTTTTGGTCAAAGTTACTTAATTATATGTACAGAGTGTGTAGGTATCGGCTATATGATCGTTCTTTTTACATCCTGTATGTGGCCATGAAAAGGACCTTTTTTGTGAACTGGATGCCTCTTTCTGGCTATCTATGTAATCAGTACTAAAAGTAGACTAATTTAGTAACTTAAATATTTAGTTCTTGATTAGTGCTCAATGGTGTTGCTCCATGACATGCTCAATTTTCTGCCTGCTTTGGAGTAGGCATTCAAGACCGACACCCATGAGGACTTCGCTAAACCTGTCTTAAATGGAACGCTAAAAATCGCAACGTTACAAAATATATAATTTGTACAAAACCCAAAATCAAGTTCAATATTTCCAAATTAAATTTGTATCCTCGGCTTTACCTTTTTCAACTTCCCAGCCGCCCCCCGAGCTTCCCGTTCAACCCGACAGAGCACCTCTGAACCCCACCAATGAACAGATCATGACCCTCAGAGGAGAAAACTTCTTCCTCCATTCACCCAAACTCGATGCACACATGTTTGGAAGGTACGCGGTCCAAGATTATTAAATCTAAAGCCAATTTTTCAATCATCATCTTTAGAAATATCAATGATGTGTGCTACTTGATTAATGTTGCTAATGGTTCAATTGACTGTCCAGAACTTGTCTCAAAATTCAAAAAATCTTTACGCACTAATGAGATGGGGTTGCGACAGCGACCACTTCTGCATGCATGTACCTTGTGCAAACACTAATTATAGATGTAATGCATTTTTTTCTGAGAGCCAGTTGCAGTTTTAACGAGATTTCATGTGAACCGGGCATTGACCTCAAAGCCATTTTTTGAACAACCAGCACCTTCTTTGCACTAGAAACTTTTAATACTATTGTTTGTTACTAAGTTATTACCTATTGTAGGACCAAAATCTGGTTCGCGTGTCATTATAGCTACTTACTTGTGGAAGCTTGTAATTAGCAATTTAACAGACTAATATCAACATAATGACAATAGTAGATAACTACTATTGTCATTATGTTGATATTAGTCTGTAAGCTTTCCCAAAATTGTAAAAATAAAATAAATAAAATAAGAACTATGAGGAACAGGGTGTTAAGTTCCTCATCCCCCATAGAACAGCTCGGCTCCTCCTCGCAGACGGGTGTTGTGTCTGGTGGGCTACTACTGCCCAACGGTTGTTGTCATTATCTTGTATTACGTTCAAATCGCGCGCATTACTTATGCAAACAAACAAACAATCAAATCTTACCCCTTTATAATTTTAAAGTAGATTAATATAAAAAAATATTCTAGGGACGACATGGTGCCTTTGCCGAGGGAAGAGCCAATCCTGTTCAGTCCAGTAGAGATAGCAGACAAAAGCTTTCGCTCGCAGTACATGCAGCTTGACGTGGAGAAGTGGATTCTCAGAGGAACGCGACACATGGCTAGCTATAGGTAAGCTATTCACAAATATGTGCCTCGAGTTCATTGAAACATTTAAAAAAATTAGAGAATAGAGAAAGCCACTACTAAACTGCTGCTGCTGTTTTACTGGTAAAATGTCTATGACATAAACTCCGCCTCTGCACATTTGTGTGCTTAAAGAATTAAATAAATAAGTAATTAATTTAGTACAGTTTAGCGCAGCAAAGCACAGTGCAACATGGCTCAGTGCAGGATAACACAAAGCAGAATAGCCCAGCGCAGAATAGCACAGCGCAGCATAGCACAAATCAGCATAGCACAACGCAGCGTTGATCAGCTTGGCATAGCACAGCGTTGAGCGTAGCACAACTCAGTATAACTTAGGTATTTATTTCCACCAGAAATGTGTTATGATGTGTAGGGAGAAATCTCGAATATATTTAGAATCTTGGCAGCTCGTACTGTCTTACTTGGCACACCTTAGTATGTTTAACTTAACATAGCATTGAATGTTGTTAAAACAGCCTAAAGGTACGTATAGGTATAGGCTATATACAGGTTGTTTGGCGCATGGACCAACACAATTTTTCCAGGGATTCGGGAGGTCATTAGCTAGGTTCTACTCATACACCCTTTGTCCCAAATGTCACGGTTGGTTACATATGATTTTTTTTTTAAATGATAAAAATGCCCAAAATGTTTCCTTTAATTCAAAATAACTTTTTTGTTTGTGGGTGTAGTGTATTTCATTGCATGCGAAAATTCGCCGCATAGCACAGCGCAGCGTAACCTAGCACACTGATTAGTAACCTTGCTATCGTATAGATACCAAGCCTTCAAGACATACACTGCCATTCCGTGCTGCGTGGCAGCACTGGGCATGCTGCAGCGGTACAGAGCTCGCGCTTGGAATGAGGACATGTTCGATGAGACCCTGGATATAGGATATAATCTGTATCGGGCAAGTATTAGTGTCTTCAAAACTTATTTTAGTGTATCAATGTACAGAGGCCGCATGAAGCTACCCTAAATGTGTAAAAACAATCAGAATTGCCAGAGAGCTATAGAACGGAGTATTCTAGGTAACAATCTTAAAGACCGGGTTAGGAATACAGCAATCCGTTTCATCACTAAATAACTGGTGTCACTCTAAAAGCTGCCACGCTAAAAGGAACTGGGCTGGACACATCTGCTGCATGTCAGACGATCAGTGAGCAAACCGCACGACCCAATGGGTTCCCTTACATGGCAAACGACATCGCGGCAGGCCCAGGCGAAAGTGGAGGGACGAGCTGGACTCCTTCGATAAGGACTGGTCCCAAAAGATCTTGGACAGAGAGAGGTGGAAGGCAAGTAGGGAGACCTTTGCCAAAACAGAATAAGGTTAGGTTAGGGTTAATTCGGAAAATTTGTCAATTTGGGGAAGATTGATGTGCTGGCGTCTGTTCCTCTTTATCTAGTCGGAAGACGTTCTTTGCGGGGCATAGGCCTCTTCAAAGCATGGCCACAATTTATAGGTCCCAATCTTGCGACCTTTCACAAATCATAAGTCTTTCGTCTTTGGTCCAGTCGCGCTTTTAAGAGGCCTATCCTTATCACGGCATGGCCACTATTATAGGTCCCATTCCTGTAACCCTATAAAAAATCAAAAGTCTTTGGTATTTGGTCCCGTCGCGCTTTTAAGAGGCCTATCCTCTTCACAGCATGGCCACAATTATAGGTCCCATTCCTGCGACCTTTCAAAAAATCAATAGCTTTTGGTCTAGTCATGCTTTTAAGAGGCCTATCCTCTTCAAAGCATGGCCACTATTATAGGTCCCATTCCTGCAACCCTTTAAAAAATCAAAAGTCTTTGGTCTTGGGTCCACGTCGTGTGAACCTAAGTAAGGTGCTTTGGCTGGTAGCAGCCAATACTTCAGAACATCTTGGTTCAATCGATCATTCGTTGAAAGATCTAAAATGAAATGACCCCAATCGCTCTCCTCTCCCATCATTTCTTTGTTTTGTCTGCGCAGGAGTCTTTAATGGATCGCGGTGGTCCTATCCGTCGGCTGGTACTGGGAGAACTAAAGGATACCTTTTCAATACGTGATCGAGAATATAAGCACAAGGTAAGGTATCTGTGGAGTCGTGAGTAAAACTACATGTTTTTTCCAGACTGTTCGGTAGGTTGGACATACGTATTATGTCCCCGACGCACATCTGCGTATGACATACATAGCTATGCATACTCTTTTTTTTTTTTTTTTTAATATTACAAACTAGTGCTTGACTGCAATCCCACCTGATGGTAAGCAGTGATGCAAACAGTGATGGTGAAGCGCACTAGTTTGTTAAGAGCCTATTCACTCTAGCCTTGAAGACACCTAAATTATGATCGGACGGGAAGACCGCAGCAGGCAAGTTGTTCCAGTCCTTCGACCTTCGTTGTCTCAGTAGAGTATAATAATAATTAAATATTCCACAACGCCATTTAGTCCCAAACTAAGCAGAGTTTATGCTAAGAGTACTAGACAATACTGTTAAACATACTTAAATATATTTCTAAATAAATAGCATGTCCGTAAGGATTGAGGAGCCAGATCAGATTTTTAAAATCTGATCGCACCATTATTTAGCAGCAATGCAGCTTATTTTGCTGCACGGATTCTAGATTTAGCAGCAAAGGCTCCTCAATTAGGCTCCTCCATCCTTACGGACATTGAATAGCTACATACGAGTATTATACATAAATTACGCCCAGACACAGAACAAACGATCGTGCTCATCACACACGCATGTGTTTGTCTTAGGTGGGAATCTCTAACCCACGACTTTTGGCATAACAGTCACGGCCATTAACCACTAGACCAAATTGTCACCTGAAAATGGACTGGGAAGACCAGGATGGATTTGTCATCAGTCTGTTATGTCATGAAAGATGGCGCTGTATTTGAAAAATGTTCAATTATCGTTAAGTTTTCTAAAATTTTCTAATTTTCCGCTCAACGTTCCTATTCAGTTTTTTCTTTCATAAAATTCAATCAAAAAAGAATTAACAAAATTGGTCCAGCCGTTCATGCGTGAACCATGACCAAGGAAAATAGGGATTCATTTTTATAGGTATACTAGCAGACGTCCCGCGATTTAACCCGCGTAGGTCCCGTTCCCGTGGGAATACAGGGATAAAAAGCCTATGTGTTATTCCAGGGTGTCAGCTAACTCCGTACCAAATTTTATTAAAATCCATTCAGTAGTTTTTACGTGAAAGAGTAACAAACATCCATCCATCCATCCATCCTCACAAACTTTCGCGTTTATAAGGTAAAGGCACCTAATTCCGCGCTGTTTTTAACATAACACGAAAGAACATTATAAATTAAGTATTTATCGGACCTTTGTGTACAATTTTATATTTTTATCAGAAGTGTTAGCTATCAAATTTTTGAAAAATATTTGCAGTTTGTCAGTAGAAGGTTATTGAAGCTGATAAAATAAATAAAAATATAAAAAAGTCCGAGGTACCTTATTCCGATTTAAAAATCGTAATTCCGATGCATTTGGTTCCTAATTCCGAGTATAAAAATAGAAAGGGAACTATGTAGGGAGAATTATACATGATGTTTAAAAGTCAAATCTGTTTATTTTTTATATTAAATCAATTCTGTTTTTGTTTATTCTAGTTTTATTCTAAACCCTGTTTATTATTAATATTATTCCTTAATCTTATAAAAATATAAAAATGAATTAACAATATCAACATTAAAATCTAATTGTTGCATTACAAAAATAATTACATTATTATTATTTTTGTACTTACAAGTTAAAAGTATAACAATTGCTATAATCATATCAAAATTAGAGCCTATTACGAGATCCAAATTTGTTTATTTTTTATATGAAATCAGTTCTTTTTTTTGTTTATTCTAGTTTTATTCTAAACCCTGTTTTTTATCAATATTATTCCTTAATCTTATAAAAATATAAAAATGAATTAACAATATCAACATTAAAATCTAATTGTTGCATTACAAAAATAATTACATTATTTTTGTACTTACAAGTTAAAAGTATAACAATTGCTATAATCATATCAAAATTAGAGCCTATTACGAGATCCAAATTTGTTTATTTTTTATATGAAATCAGTTCTTTTTTTTGTTTATTCTAGTTTTATTCTAAACTCTGTTTTTTATTAATATTATTCCTTAATCTTCTAAAAATGAATTAACAACATCGACATTAAAATCTAATTGTATCATTACAAAAATAATGTAAAACTTAAAAGTATAACAATTGCTATAATCATTATCAAAATTAGATCGTATTACGAGATCAGAAACAATTCTTAGGAACTAAAGTTCAACAATGTAGTAAAATAACATAATTAATAATATCTAAAAAAGGAATACATGGCACATCACATTGAACTATCTGATGTTGATTCACCGAACAACGTTGTGTAAGTTTTCTTAACCCTATTAGCCGTTTTATTTCTCATGGTCAACGTAAAGTCTTCATCGTTGCTGGATGATTCAGAGTTTAATGAAAATGGATTATTTCTTCGATGTCGTAAGTCTATATGTATATTGTCGTCTTCTATATTTCCCTCAGTTTCTTGTCTTTCATTTATTTTGTCCAGGTTATTTGTCTTTCGTACTGTTTTCCTCTTCTGTATGGTTTTATTTTTTTTAGATTTCCTTTCTTCTTGTTTTTTTAATCTATCTGCTCGTCTCTTAAGAATGCCCTCCGCTTTTTCCTCCTTTTCTTTTGCTATTCTACGTTGATATTCTATAAAGTCGTCAGCAGTTGCCACCGTTGGTGTTTGTTTTTTAGTTTTTCTAGTCATTGTTTTCTTTGGAGATTGTGGAAAATAAAACGCTGTTTTGAACGGAGTAGGAAAATTTGGTTTCTTGTTAGGTGTACTTTTAACTGCTATTATATTATTTGTACTTTGGTTGGCGTTATTAGTGTTATCAGCAGGGTGAAAAATATCCAGCGTTGGATCACTGCTTGACTGCCGTGACATTGGTGGTGATGATTGAAAATGTTGAGTTCTTGAACAGCAAGGTTGCGGCACATCTTCAGTTATATGCCCAAGTGATTCTATTTGCAAAATAGAATCAGATGAATATCGTCTTGAATGATTATTTCCTGGTGTCAATGTCTGATCCATATCAAGTTGGGGAATATCATGGCTCATGATTGATCTAGGACTTAGACTCAAAGGAAGTATTTGAGTTCTTGAACAACAAGGTTGAGGCTCATCTTCAGTTATATTATGACCAAGTGAGGTTTCTATTTGCAAAATAAAATCAGAAGAATATCGCCTTGAATGGTTATTTCCTGGTGTCAATGTCTGATCCATATCAAGTTGGGGAATATCGTGGCTCATGATTGATCTAGGACTTAGGCTCAAAGGAAGTATGATACTACCGTTTGGACCTATTTCTATATTCGAAACAACATCTGATATATCACAATCACGTATGTTGTTCGCAATTGTAGTATCGTTGAAGATAGGAGGAGGTTCTTCTTGTTGTATTTTCTTCCAGAACCCAAATAAACATCTATACTTTTCCTCACCTTCCCACTCATTTCCAGATTCGACAAATAGTTGAAGAACTTCTGGGGCCAGTCGTTGCTCAAACTTCTCAAAAAAACTATTCTTTTCCTTTGTATATAACTGGTCCTGTGAATTAATAGCAGTAGCTTCCCGTGAGTCCCGTGGCATTACCTTTGAGAAGTCAATATTATTGGCGTCAAATGGAAAGATTCCAGCGCTTCTAAAGCTATTTTTTATTGTATCTACTTTAATACTTATATCGAAACATTTTTTTACTTCCATGGCGAAATCTGTACGTTTTAATTTGGCATAATTATTATTTACTCTGAAGTCGTGTACTACGTTTTTCCATGTACCCTTAACAGGTCGAAAAACTCCAACGTCAAGTGGTTGAAGAAGGTGTGTCGAATTTGGTAATAACGCAACTAGTATGATTCCCTTTTCTTTGCAGAAAAGACTTAATGGCAACGAAATGTGTGAGGTATGTCCATCCATGAACAGGGCAATTGGCAGTGTTATTTTGTTTTCTAGTAACCACTTGTAAAATACATTTGCGACATATTCATAAAAAGCCTCCATATTCATCCACCCTGATTCCGTACATCCTATACCCCACGTTGGTGGCACCGTCAGAGGCAAGTTTTTAGGCAGGCGTTTGTATGGATACAATACCATAGGTGGAGCTATTTTACCTCCAGCAGACACATTGACTAAAACTGTTAGGCACTCTTTCTCATCATTAGCAACTCTATTGTACACACGCTTGCTGCCCTTTTTTACTAAGACATCTTTTTCTTTGGGGCAGAGAAAAAAGGCCGTTTCGTCACAGTTATACACTCTTGATTCATCCTCAAGCACACCTAATAAATTATTAGTTTCAAAATAACTTTTGACTCTATCAAACCAGTTGCGCACATCTTGTTCATTAATTTTGTTTCGATGAGTTGGTAAAGTTTGTGCTACTCTCTTTGCTACAGTTGGGTGTCTTGACAAAAAATTGGCAAGCCAGTGCTTACCAGGCATACCATCTTTGAAAGTATTTGGACGGTTTAAATTTTCAACTAGCTTTGCCACTCCTTGCTTCAACTGCTCTTTAGAAACTGGGAAACCATGTTTTCCTAGATAATGGATCCAGTCAACAATTTTTGTTTCCTCCGATTTTGAGAGTACCGTTTTGCGACCGGCTATATGGCCACTATATTTTTGGTCACGTTTGTCTCTCAATGTCGTTTCTGGAATGTTGTATTCTCGGGAAGCCTTATAGACGCTACTTCCACTATTAATTGCAATAAGCGCACTTTCAAGATCCTCGACCGTATATTTCTTTTTTGCGTTCATTATCCTACAACAACACAAGTAAGTTAATGTAAGTAGTACCACAGGTAATAATTATTTTTACCTGTGCTACGACCCGTAGTAGCACCGGTAAAAAGGGAAAATACCTAATATGAATATTCTTAAGAGTCTTCTAAAGTCATTTTCTTTAATATAATAAAATAAATAAAATACATGCAATTAAAAAAAAACTAAACGTAAAAAAAATAATTTTATTATATTTTTTTACAAACACACACTCCAATTTTATGTATTTGTATAGATGATTAGTATTCTTTCAGTTACTAAACGCGTATCTACTAAGCACATAAAATAATGAACACTCTGTATTTAAACAGGGTCTTAACTAACTTCGGAATTAGGTTCTCATGTAATCTTATTCCGACGTAAATACATCGGAATTAGGTACTCATGTAACCTTATTCCGACGTAAATACATCGGAATAGCGTTTTATGATGCTAAATCAAAGTTTCTAATTCCGAGTACTAAAAAGTAAAAGATTTTTTAATATTATGCAAATAAAATAATGTATAGTTACAATATGAAAGGAAAACAAATATAAAGTACATACATATAATAACAGAACACTTATAAAACCTAATGTCTTCACTAAAATCTTCTATACAACGTATTAATAAAGTACCTGTACAAACAATTTTTGACCTGCTATAATTAGTAAATGCGACGCCACGGTGTACCTCGGAAATAGATTATTAAATGTATGAGTTATTCATTAAGTCAGAACTAACACATTAAAGTTTATAATCATAAAACAGACACCGAAATTTAAAAAAACTAAATGTCTTTAAATTTGTTTTTCCGTGGTATACATCGGCTTTTAGGAACACACTAAAATATTTTGCACCTAATGCCGCGGTATTTTAAACACTTATTTTCTTGCTAATTTGCAAATAAAATACTCAAATCTTAAGTGTTTTCGATAAAAAATATTATCCTTTCAATATTTCAACCTAAACGAAAACTCGCGTTGTATAAAATTATTACGTAAAACACTATTTGGCAAATCGTAATACTCACGTGCATAAGGTCCCAAATGTATGAAGTGTGCTTTCGACGCCGCTCCCCGCGGCAAAATGACCGATTATTTTACAGTGTGACCATACTAAACTCTCCTTTGTATAAATAAATATGAACAGATAATTATTAATTCATTATTTTATAATGCAGACCATAAATAACTAGTAAATTGCTTTAAAAAACTGTTTTTCTAAATACATCGGAATATGATGCCATTTTTAGAACCCCTCGGAATAAGGTGCATTTACCTTAATATTAGTAGGATATAGATTTTCATTGTCACTTCAAGGTGCGCGGCATCGCTGTGTGGGGCAAGTTGTTGTCTAACAACCATAAGGTGTTCGACTTGTGTCGAGGAATCGAACATTTCTTTAAGGAATCTGATTCTGGAATACTGCAAGTAAGTCTAATCTTGAGCTTATTATTTACTAGCGGACGTCACGCGGTTTTACCCGCGTAGTTCTCGTTCCTGTGGGAACGCAGGGATAAAAAGAATCCTATGTCATCCAGGGACTGTGTGTGTCCTAACGGCAAATGATTTTTTTTGTATCGGCAGTAGTTTTTAGGACAAAAAATAAAAATCTTACCTCTTTATATTATTGGACTGGATTTCATTAATACTTCATGCACACTTGTGTACAGTGGAGGACTTAAAACCACAGGCATTTTGTGCCAATCGATTTTTCAGTGGATTATTGCAAAAAAATACAAAGGTACAAATCTTTTCCTAACTAGTACAAACACAGCAAAAAGAGACTCAACCAAATAAGTGCAGTCGCTGTAAAGCGATGCGCGAACAAAAACAAATCACTCTCGTTTAATGTGGCATGATCTATGCATACGTATACAGCTGTTAGTACAGGTACCTACAGCTTGTTTAAGCAGCAAAACGTAAAAAACAGGCTGGGAGACATAACTATCGTTCTTGTATAATTGATTTTTGAAATAAAGCCTGAAAATAGTATCTTTTTCATAATGTCGGTGTAAAGAAAGTCCTCTCACTCGTAGGTTTCGATAATGCTGCATCTAGGATTAAGATAAATTAATTCTAATTTATCTCTCCTATAGCAATTAGAGTTTTATTTAAGAAAAAGTTACGGAGAGGTACACATGCATTTGAACACAACGTGCGCCATAGTGATTCTAGTTCCTTTCACTCACTCTCATACTTCAAATCATTCCTTTTTTCTATACAACCATAGATCTAACAAACATTCAATTATGCATTCCCACATGCATATAGATGGTTGGATTTCAATGATTTCTCACCCCCAGGTACCCGGTGAATACGAGACTGCGATCTGGTATGAGGGTGGCAAGTACTATCTGTACCATCCGTGGCCAGCAGACAGATATGGAACCAGGGTAAGTAGCTTTCTGCAGCTGCAACCTCCAGGAGTCACCATCTGCCTGCCAATTTCGCAACGATGTTGGGCGCCAACTATTACATATATCAAGACTTGACTTAGAAAGCACGTTGAGCTTTTGGTCTCAGCCGTGTTTGATGATATGAACCTTGGAAGCCTGAAAACCAGTCTAATCAAGGGGTATCGTGCTATCGATTAACTGCAGCATGCATACCGTCTGTCGGGACAGGTCGACTCAAAGCTGAATTGATTCTTTCTTCTTCAGGTTTTCTCAGACTTTGCCCTGCATCGTTACAGTCGCATAATATATTCATACAATCTTATGTCTGGAATTTAAAAGAGACCGAGTTTCTTTCGGAACTTCTTCTCAGGGATCAGTCTACTTCAGTCAGATCTACTTACAGAAATAATTATCATTTCATTTCATTTCATCATTAACCCAGTGACTGGGTTGTGGAGGGTCTGACAGGCAGTTGCTCCATGTAAAACACTGGTATCTAGCTGCATATGGTTAGACTTGAAGCCGACCCCAACATAGTTGGGACAATACATGCAGATGATGATGAGATTTTAGTTAGTAAGGGATGAGCACTCACCTCGACAAACGTTTCCTTAACTTTCCCACTACATAGGTTGGTCTACAAGACGGTGGGAAAGGCTGTGTGGTGTACTTCACCCGAGTCTCCCGCCTCTGCGAGTACTTCATGGACAACGTCTCCAACATGAAGAGGAAGCCGTTCAGCATCAGCGATGTTCACGTGATGCAGCAGAGCGCCAACATGCCTGAGGCCGTCAACAAGATGCAACGTACGTACAGATATAGTAGAATATATTATTCATTCGTGGTTCACAAGCACAGGTTACAAGTTATATACATTATAAACAGTCCGTAACTAAGCTAATTCAAATTAGTGACAGACATGTGTTAAATACGATTATTATATCAAGCCAGTGCGTATACATACATATGCGACCTCCTATAAAACTATCTTTGAATAACAATAGCCCAGATTCACGTGCTCTAAAACTAAGCTAAATTTCGATAATTGACATCCCTCAAAATCTAAATCAAAATTCTTATTTTTTAATATTAGGCTCAGAATCAGCACTTTTTAAGCGTCAAAAATATATGAGACAGCCTTTCAAAACGGGACGTTTCCCTAAAATCCCCCAGGCTAGTCCCCCAGGGGATTAAGAGCAACCTATGTTCCACCACGATCCCTTATGGAGGGGATTCTTCAAGTACTAATAGTAGGACTGGCCTAGGGGAATTTAGTGGAACGTCTCTCCCAAACGCCTAACTTTCGTCACTTCGTAGTGTTTTTGCTGGGAAGAAGAAGTGGTGAAACAAACTCCCTAGCAACACATCTGTCTGATTTGTTTGGATAACTTGAATCTATACAATGAAATGCTCATTGAACGTGATGATTATGTTTACACTTGAGTGTATCGGGTATAGATACAATTATGTATTTTTGACGTTAAAAAGGGCTGATTCTCAGCATGTTTTATATTTTAATCTTATTTTAATGTTATCATGTCTACATTATTATTTTGGTCTACTATTGTTACCATAGTTGTAAATTATTTTTCATATTTAAGTTAATCTTTTTGCCTAGGATTATAGTATATCTCCTGGGAGAGGGCACTGGCTCTTGTAACACAGGTTAACCACCTAGCACAGGAGTCAGGGACTTCACACAATTTTGTAACCACTTTCTTGTGTATTAAAGATTCTATTCTGGTGGCTGGCCTGTTGGTCTAGTAGTTAGTGACCCTGACTTTTAAGCCGGAGGTCGTGGGTTCGATTCCCACACAGGACAAATGTTAATTTGTGTGATGAGCACGATCATTTGTTCTGTTTCTGGGTGTAATTTATGTATAGAATTATGTAAGTATGGTTATCAGCTGTTTAGTACCCATAACATAAGCCCTCAAGCTTAACTTGGGACTAAATGGCGTTGTGTGGAAAGTTGTGGAATATTTATTATATTCTATTTTATTCTACAGCGGTGGCTCCGGGCCGCTGGATAGTGCGCGGTAGCTTCCACGAGGGAGATGAACGCTTCCCCGAGGAACACCGCGGCCGGCAAGCCACGCCCGTGTCTCTCGCGGCCCTCGCCATGTCGCACGTCGTGGACCCCAACGACTGGACCTCCGAGGATATTGACGAGGTAAAACAATATTTTACTATCCTGTTGTTTTTTTTTATACGGGTTAACATTTCTACTTGTACACAATGACATTAATATTTACTTTGTAAAGTATTTTTGTTTCTTATTCTTTAATAATTGTGAATGTAAGGACTATGTGGATTTTTTAATTTCTTATTATTTTTTATTTTAATGGTCTTTTTAACATTTTGTCTGGCAGTTTGAGTATTTTATGCGACAAACCCAAATTTTCTTTCTTTGTTATTGTTGATCAGGACGCAGAGCTCCTCAAGTTCCGAGTTGAGCTCACGTTTACTGACAAATGCTTGCACTGGCTGATCTGGTCCCCTCATATCTGTGTGTTTCTTTCCTCAAAAGACCATTATCAGACACAAATCTGCATGGTTCTTACATAATCTGACCAAGATAATGTCTGGACTTTAATAGAGACTGTGAACTCGTTTCTTTCGGTGTTTCTTCTCAGAGTAGTCAGATAGCGCCCTACCGACTTCATCTTTTTATTTAAAAATGACATGTAAAACTGTTTGTATGAACCCATTTACAGAAATAAATAATTTATCATTTATCTAGAGATAAATATAGGTAAATTACACCCAGACAAAGAACAAATTATCGTGCACAACACACAAACATTTGTCCTGGGTGGGAATCAAACCCACGACGGTATAGCAGTCAGGGCCACTAACTACTAGACCAACAGAACAGGACAGTCAAACAAATGTAGCAAACCGACCATAAAAAACACCTTATTGTAATGGCATCTACATTAATTTACGATTAAACTTAATTTTATTTGATTTTTTTCAATATTTAAATGTGACTTTATTTATTTTTGTAAAACCTTAACTATATTATACAAACACTAAAAAAAAAACAATAACTAAACCTAACAAAAAGAATAATTACAAAACATCAAAAAATATTATTATTATTTATTTGATTTGATCTTAAAAAGTACTATCTCTGAGTTAATAATTAATAAGAATTTAAGTAATTAAAATATTCTTATACATATAATTTTGAGAAAATCATTAGTAATTTTGTTAACCCCTCCAATAAGCTGAAATTGAGCTGGAGTGGCTTCACGTCAAAAGTGGATGAGGATCGGACCCATGAACTCTCGACTCATGATCTCCATCGTAACCTGTTCTTCCAGACACTGGTCCGTGGTGACATTTTATACCAGAACACGATGGAACACCTAGAAAAGATGGGCATCAGCATGGACTCGCCGCAGAGCCCAGAAGAGGGCCAAGAGGAAGAGGGAGAGGAGACTCCTGGCGGAACCCTGGCCGCGGCTGATGTGTTGAACAGGTACAGCTATATTTTTCATTTCTTAGTTCAGATAACATGATTCAAATTTGTTAGTTAAATACCTTTTCACTAGTGTTTGTAATACACAAAACGAAAATAAAAGAAGTTTATGTGCCTTATAGACTCCAGGATAATAAGTAAGTATTTAAGATAAGAATGCTTGGGAACATGCTGGTCCTGCTCCATAAGACAATATTTTTGTGACGTTCAAAACTGTTTTAGCGACATCTATCTCGCCACATACGAACTAAAGACTGAAATCCTACAACGCGTGGCGACATCTATCTCGCCATATACGAACTAATGACCGATATCCTACATCTCGGTATCAGAGTTATCCGCGCAATTTGAACGCGAGGAGGAGCCAAACTGTACTATGGGGGATGAGGAACGTTACTCCCTGTTCCTCATACCTCCAAACTGTTAACTTTAAGTGATGTGATTGAAATAAATACTTGACTATGAATTTGAAAAATAGGTACTTCGTTGTATTTTCGACTTATGGACGTTCATTTGAATAAGAGTTATTCTGTTTGGTTTCAGATTTAAAGTTTCCGAGTATGATTGTATCGAGACAGATGTGATGGACAGCGCATTCACGGGTAAGTAATAAATTAATTTTCCAAATTTGCCTGCCTCATTTCCTTTTCCTATTTCTAGGGTACCAAAAACACTATGATTCTGTTCCACTTTTCAGCGCCTCTTTGTTATATCTTTAGGGATATACTAGTGCCAAATTAAAGTCCCAATAGAAAGCGAATTACAATATATTTAAAAAGGTTGTTACATGTCGATTCAAATTTATATTTTAAAGAACAAAACAACAAACGTATGTAACGCGAAAGTAATATAAATAAGAGGCATTATCGCGTTATGATGTGAAAGTCTGGAAGGCGTCAAGCCTGAACACTCTTAGCCCGTGTAGCAAGCCTCCCTCGTCCCTCCCGCAGGCACTCTGAGCCCGGAGGCCGACAGCGGCGCGCCTCCCCTGAAGACAGTTCTGAGGAAGTTCTTCAAGGAGCACACACACGGCGTGTTCACCGCGCGCGGACTGTCCACCGCCATCTGGAAGCACGAAGGACATTTCTTCTACTTCGATCCTCACGGGTGTGATGAAAATGGTGAGTGAGGTTTATAGCACACTAGAATAGAATAGTAAACCATGCCCATTTTAGAAATGGAGGCTTAGTGAATCGAAAGCACATACCTACCTATATTAAATTGCAGATTACTTCAATCTACTGAGTAGACGGATGACTTTCTAGAATGGGATCCGACTGCTACAATTTCCGACTTTCTTGTTCAGTCAAGTTTTTAGTTCTTTAAATTACCGTTTTTTATTTAGTATTTTATTGTAGGATTTATTACACCTCTACCCTGTAGGGATCAACTGTATCAACAGGTATTTTGTCCATGACTCCCCAGGACTTCCATCCAGCGAGCCCCTCTCCACCGCCTGCCTGGTGCGCATCAAGGGTAACGTGGGGGAACTGGCTGACGTGATGCTGAGCAACCTGGCTCCAGGCATTGATGATAGCTTTAACATCTCGCCGGTCGCCATCACAGCCACCAAGCTGAACCCTGAGATAGGTGCGCCGGAGACCAAGCTAGAGGTGAGGTTAAGTTGGAACAGACGTATGATGAACAGGGTGTAAAGTTCCACATCCCTCATTGGAAAGCTCGGATTCTGTTCCCTATGCTCCTTTGCGCTATTCCTGAACGCACAAGGATGTAGCACAACGAGCTATGGAGAGGGCTATGCTCGGAGTCTCTCTGCGAGATCGAATCAGAAATGAGGAGATCCGTAGAAGAACCAAGGTTACCGACATAGCCCAGCGGATTAGCAGGTTGAAGTGGCAGTGGGCAGGGCACATAGCACGGAGGACTGATGAGGGATGGGGTCGGTCGGTTCTCGAGTGGAGGCCACGTATCGGCAAGCGCAGCGTAGGACGTCCACCCACAAGGTGGACAGACGACCTCATTAAGGCCGCGGGAACGCGCTGGATGCGAGCCGCTTCCAACCGGTCTTATTGGAGATCTATAGGGGAGGCCTATGTCCAGCAGTGGATTTCCTATGGCTGAAATGAGTGTGTCAGTGACAAGGATATATTTCGTAATCCCGCTTTGTAAATGTAGGATGAAGGCGTTACGATAATAATAATATGTTGTAGTGCGAATCTTTAGCTATCGTTTTTACAGTCAAATAGCGACCGCAAAGAGATTTAAGATAAAATAGAACATGCGCAGAAATGTCATAGAAAAACTGTGATCCCATGTCTCAGTAACGCCATCTAGCATAATATAGCAATATTGGAGCGGCAGCGGAGCGTACTAAACTAGACTCAACTTGTGTCGGACTCAAGTGTAGAATATTTTGTATGTGATGTCTGTAGAAAGTATGGGATTTTTGGCTTCTATTGATCACCACGTTTGTTCAAGGCGGATTGGTATTAAATTCGCGGTTAAACCCTCTTAGTTCTCGTTCCCGTGGGAATACAGGTATAAAAAGTAGCCTATGTCACCCGGGGATAGTGTAGCTTCCCAACGGTAAAAGAATTTTTCATATCGGTCTAGTAGTTTTTAAGTTTAACAAAATTGATTTCAGAACAAGCAATACGAATGGATTAACAAGGGCACGGCTGCCATCATGATGGGTCCTCGCGGTGAGAACGCGGCTATCGGCAAGGCGGCCAAGAAGTGTGGCATTGACGTGAGTATATGGATATTTCAGGTAAACTTTACAGATTCAAGTGAAAAAACCGCCAAAATACACCAAGAGATATCATGTTAACCAGTCATTGGGTTGTGGAGGTCTGACAGGCAGTCGCTCCATATAAAACCCAAGTATTTAGCTGCATTCAGTTAGACTGGAAGTTGACCCTGAAAAGTCAGACAGATGATGAAGTAGAAACGTCAGGAGGGAATGCATTAGGTCTTCATGTACTGCAGTTCTATTTTGTACCCCTATGAAAATTTAGATAAAGTGAAGGAGAATTGAGCTGCTTTATCTTTAGAGGTATGAAGAACAGTGTGTAAAGTTCTTCATCCCCCCATAGAACAGCTCGGCTCCTCCTCGCAGACGGGTGTTTTGTCTGGTGGGCTACTACTGCCCGACGCGCGGTTGTTGTTGGGTTCTTGTATACCGTTAATCGCGCGGATAACTTTAACATCGCGATGTAGGATATCAGGGGTTAGTTCTCATGTGGCGAGATAGATGTCGCTACAATTTCGTACTAAAGTAAGGCATCGACAGGATTTCAATTTTCACGGGTGTCTTTTACTATTATAAATCGACTGGCTGACATTATTGGTAATGTTCTTCAGAATCAGGTGAGCTGGTGGTGTGAGCTGTATTTTAAGAGTCTTTGATAGTCGTTATGCGTTGTTAGAAGCCCGACAAGTTTGGTAACTAATCTTAACAAAGAGATGAACTGTATTGTCGAACATAGATGGGCAGACGGTCCATGTGAGCTACTGGGTTTCACATCCATCTTAGCTAAGAAAAATACATGCATTGGAATAGTACGAAAAGTTTGAATAAATTACACGTTATCATAAAAAGTTAATTTACATAATTATGTCCAGCCACATCGATTACATGACTTAATCCTTTTTAGACTGAAAGGTGACTCCAACATAGTTGGAAAGATAAGCGAAACTATAGTTCTGCTATTAGTGGCTTTTTTTTATTCGGGGTGAAAAATTTTCATGGATGTCTTCCGCTCCGGAGTGGGCGAAGGGGTATGTCAGACTCTTACTGACTAAAAACCACCCCGGTGTTACTTCTCACACCTGCGCCGGGGGTCACGGGAACAGAAGATACTTCCGTGACCCCCGACTGGTGCCGCCTGCAGACCTCGCCAAGTCAGCAAAGGGAGTGAGGTGTTAAAGGAGAGTTTCCCCCCGCGACGTCTAAGAGGGCTATCAGTACGTAACTTAACTTGGAATCTCTCAGGACGACGACATGGCAGGCCGCACGCTCGGGCTGGCGGCCGCTGCGGCCTTCGCTGCGGCCTACGAGTCTGTGCCTCCACCACACATGCACCAGGACCATATGTTTAATATCATGGGTGAGTAGCTCTTGTACTTCAAATTTGCAATATGCATCAGTAGGAGAAGTTTTTTTGAAATATGGCAGTTCTTTGAGCAGTCCAATTCTGATTGTCGCGTCTTCTAAAAGGTAGTTTTAGAAGGCAAAACTTAAGCAGCCTACATTGGATGTAAACTTTCCTAAACAATAATATTATGGTTTTTGTTTACGATTATATTTAATACATATGGTACATATGGTACAAACACACAAGAGTTTAATTTGCCATTCCTATACATCTTAATTGTGTATCATCCACAGACGCCGGCGCAGACTACTACCTGAACCACTTGAAGAAGACTGGCCGCAAGGAGCTTAACGTTGAGGATCTCTCGGAGAAGTTCGAGATGGGAGCCAACACGTTCTCCATCGAACTGGGAGAGCCTATGCGTCTGCCGCTTCGACTACCAGATGAAGTTCCCGGGGTGAGTTGGGACATACACCACATGACATAAATTTTGATTTTTTTTTACCTCTACTGTCAAATCGTCTCGACATTTTTTTATTTTTGCAAGAGAAGGAGTAAGACGGCCCTAGTACCAGTACTTTTGTAACTTACTGGGGTTTACGCAATGTTTGACAAAAAAAAAACATTTTTAAAAAATTACCACACTAATACCTAATACTATGCTTAGATAGCTAGCTAGCATGTCATTCTGTTTGTTTCTGATGCATAAAAATTGTAAATCCTTAATTGACTGTAATGGGGTATTGGACAAAATTTTAGTTTTTATTCCGTCATCTAGATAAAATATTCGACTCGTATTTTTTTCTTTTTCAAATTGATGGAAAACTGCTTAGATTAAGCGCAGTAAAGTTGAGGAGAGGGGGCTTGTAACGTTTGTATAAATTACTGTATTGGCTAGTGACGTCATGCGACATTTTGACTCGATGTATCGCCGTTATTTTTTGATTACGTGAAAAAAGAAAAAATATGTGTCGAATATTATTTTTTGTAATCTAGATGAGGGACTAACATTTATCATTACGTAAACTTTGTGAAAGATCTGTGGATTTTGTGAATAATAAACAGTAATAATAATCTTTGAAACTAAGCTGCTACTCCTATTTTATTGATTTTCAGTATATGAAGAACTTAAAAAGTAGTACCTATTAGCTGTGGTTTTTAAAACTTAATTTTCATCCCCATTCACGTTACTAATTCACATAGTAGAAGCCCTAAATTTTACCCTTCGGAAAATACAATCGTGATGTTTTGTAATTCTCAGGAAGGTGAAGGAGGTGGTGGTGAAAAGGAAGGCTTGGGAGAAGGAGAGGAAGAAGAAAAGGTGGAATTCAAACGTGAGTCAAAAATTTTGGAAAGAATTATCGTGATGAGAGATCAAGACATAAAGGGATCTGGTACAACACCATTTTACCTGAACCATTAGCGATTCCCTGGATAGATAATAGTGCAATCAATCGAAAAGATATTGTTACTGCCATGAGGCTTCGATCCGGTCACATTCCATTAAGGAAGTTAATATTCCTAATGGGTATCACATCTTCATCTAAATGCGGATTATCGAGGATGTACATCTTATCCTGGTGGAGTCTGAGCGGGACGAACGCATCAGGAGAAATCTGTTTAGCACAAATATATTTGCCTTTTTTTTAGACCTCTTCAGGGGTCATTATACCTACTCATTATTGTGAGCAACTTTTACTATGCGGCTAAACTTGAAATCGCGAAAAAAAAGCCACTCCACATATAAGTTCGCAACACTCGTCAAAATATAGGGAACAGCTGATTTTCAGGTTTGGTCCCACAGTAAAACTAGTGAAGCTTGCTTAATCTAAATATCGTAACGTGTCATCATACGATGTGGTATTATGTCGATTTATGATCCCAACTTCAAACAACAGTGGCTCCTTTAAAGTTAAGATTCGCAGAGCTAGTCTGATTTCAAGAAATCGAACCATGAGTCGACCACTATTCATTATTTATCCTATCATCCCAAGATATGAAAGACTACCTCTTCAAGATGTGGTACGACACCACCAAACCCACCACCATATCCCTCCTGGTGGGGGACTACCACCAGCTCGGCCTGTGGATGTCGGCCGGAGGGAAGGTCGTGGCCTTCGACCCTGCCCCCACTCTGATCAAGGGCCTACTCCCATCACCGAGGATTAAGAAGGGTAAGTGGTATCTGGTAAATGATAAGAGGTATTTAAGTTCTTAAGAAAGGTTAATGAAATGAAACGATATTTATTTCTGTAAGTAGATCTTCTCAGATACTTTTACATGTCATTTTTTTTTAAATAAATGGCACTAAATGGCATTTCCAAAGTGACTGATCCCTGAGAAAAAATGCCGAAAGAAACTCAGGGGTCATGGTCTCTTTTTAACCGACTTCAAAAAAAGGAGGAGGTTCTCAATTCGGTTGTATATTTTTTTTTTTTTTTTAGTGTTTGTTACCTCAGTACTCCGTCATTTATGGACCGATTTTCCATTTGTATCAAAACTCATACATGATGAGAGATCTTCGAGGAATTGAGGGAACTCCTCAAAAAATATAGGCACACACGCACCGATTTCAACATTTTTAGTAACAAATCAAGCATTTTCATTTAGAAAGTATCATTTGGTGAAGAAAAACTGATGAAGAAGACAGGCAACGGAACTCTTCAACGCATAACAGCAAATTATTCGCGATTGCTATAGTCAGATGTCTATGCTGAGCTTTTGTATTTCCACAACATAACATTACGCCATTCTATTTTAAAAGGGGCCGGCAGAGATGTACAGATTAATGTTTAGAGATAGAACTTCTTTAGCAATTGTTATCCATTTTCAATGATTCTTTCAAGTTTTGAAAGACTTTCTTTACATACAAAGAAACTAAAAATTACAAAATAAAAACTTTTTTACAAAAAAAACAACCGACTTCTTAAAAACAACTAAGACTTCCGAAACTGAAGTTATTTTTCACCTGTTAGTTTTTTTTAAGAAGTCGGTTGTTTTTTTTTGTAAAAAAGTTTTAAAGTCCAGACATAAGATTGTATTCATTTATTATGCGAGGCTCACGATGCAGGGCAAAGTCAGGAAAATGTTATATTCGATCGTTGAACACTTTGACCAGTGATCACTGTGAACTGTCAACGGAGATACGTAATAGCCTTGCTTGAACCCTTTAAATAAGTATGTGATGACCTGCAGGACTGCAGGTCATCTTCTTATCGTGTGGTTAGTTAATAATCTGGTGTTGAACTTATGCCACATCTGTCTTCGCTTCACATGCCCTCAAGAAATATTATCTTTCAGGCGTACCGGTTTCCTCACGATGTTTTTCACCTAATAACCAGATGCAGCATGATGAAGCCAAAGAATTTTATTACGAATACGAATTTTGCCAAAAGCAAAACTTGGGAAAGGCACCGTGTTCAATCATATTCATATTCAGTCTAGTTTTGCCGAAGATGGTGCAACGGACGCCTTCAATGTTTGTGCCTTCAAAGTTTGGAGGTATGAGGAACAGGGTGTAAAGTTTCTCATCCACCATTGAAAAGGGAGGATCCTCCGACCAGACGGGTGTTGTGTCTGGTGGGCTAACTACTGCCCGACGGTTGTTGTCGGGAACTTGTATACGTTCAACTGCGCGGATAACTTTGATACCGCGATGTAGGATAGTTCGTATGTGGCGAGGTAGATGTCGCTACAAAAGTATGCACACCCGTGCCGTTTTGTGGAAATAAAACTACTATAAAATCCTACAGGTGATGAACTGCGCCTGCAGCGTCTCAGAGACGAGATGACAGGCGAGAGTGCTGGTGATGAGGACGAAGAACTAGGCGGTGGTGAGTATATCATCATCATCATCATTTGTGTAACCTTTTCCCGAATTTCCCTTTGACTGGCCTGTTGGTCGTGGTTTTGACTTCCACCCAAGACAAATGTTTGTGTGATGAACATGATCATTTTGTTCTGTGTCTGTGTGTAATTTATCTATAACTAGCAGACGTCCCGCGGTTTTACCCGCGTAGGTCCCGTTTCCCTGGGAATACAGGGATATAAAGTAGCCTATGTGTTAATCCAGGGTGTCAGCTAACTCCATACCAAATTTTATTAAAATCCATTCAGTAGTTTTTACGTGAAAGAGTAACAAACATCCATCCATCCATCTATCCATACTCACAAACTTTCGCGTTTATAATATTAGTAGGATATGTGTGTATTTAGAAATATAGTATGTTTATCAGTTCAGCACAAGCTCTGTTTCGTTTGGGACTAGATGGCGTTTAAAAGTAGTGGAATATTTATTCATTTTACTTAACGATTACGTTTAAAAGAAGATGTAGTAACAAAAATTGAAAAGAGTATGCTTAGATGGTTTGGTCATGTTGAAAGGATGGATGAAAGGCGACTAACGAAAGGTATTTACAAGGCAGATGTAAGTGGGAACGCCGGGAGGGGATGCCCTAGAAGGACATACATAGACCTTATTGGTGAGGTTCTTCAGAAAAGTCAGGTGCGTAGTACTCGCAACCGGCGTGTGTGTATGACAACATGTATGAATGTAAACGAAGCGTAAGAATCATAGCATATGGCGCTCTGTACTTTCTGCCTACCCCCATTTAACGATTTCGTGTTCGACTTCCAGACTAAGTAACTGGATGCTGCTAAATACCATTATATGGAACAACTGCCAGTCTCACCTCCACAACCCTATCTATCGTCCTATGTTTACGCTTTTAATATTTTAGAGGGTGAAGAGAAACCAGAGCCTGAACCGGAGGTCGTTCCACCAGAATCCTGTCCTGTATTAATAGTGGCCGCCAGTCCGGGAGAGTTCATTGACAAGCTTAGTGAGTATCGCCTAGAATTACCTATTTGTAACTATTTGATCGCCATAGCAATGCCCTCCTACCTCCTAGTGAGTTAGGCTTATTAATGATAACCTGGGAACAGCGCCGTGGGGCACATTATTACCATATTTTATATATATTTGTAATATTACATAATGTAAATGTTTTGTTGTTCCTAATAAATAAAATAAAATACGACTTAAAAAATAAACCTGGAGTTATGGAGTTTCTTGCCAATTCTTCTCCAGACATGGACCTTTTGCAAGGTGCAACTAGAATCATTTTCTTATTTCATGTTACTTGTAGGTATGTTTGGACGTTCAAAAGTGCTTTTTAATGGTCTAGTTGAAATGAACGATTTAACTTTGATCATTTTCGCTTTCACTTGATGATGAACTAACCACCGGCAATATCGTTAGCCTATTAAAGCTAAATCATACTGTTAACTACCATCATTTCTAAATAACTTGGTCAGCTAATAAATATTATGCTTGATTTTAACTCCTGCAGCTCGTCAAGGTAACCTAGACAACAAACAGGCCACAGCTCCTTACAAGCTGTACCCTGTCACTGTCGTCAACGAGCTGACGAACTCTCTGAAGGAGAAGAGAGGAGGAGGCGGCGCCAAGGACAAGGTCGAGGGAGAAGAAGAAGTCGCTGGTAAGAACAAGTGGCTTTCGATAATCTTGATTAGATATAAGATAGCCTTTCCACAGAATACTGAAGGAGGAGGTGGAAGGAGGAGGAGGTTGGAAGTACGCTGGAACGAATATATTTAAGCGAGCATCTGCCTAGCCTTTTCCCAACTATGTTGGGGTCGACTTCCAGTTTAAATGGATGCAGCTGAATACCAGTGTTTTACATGGAGCGACTGCCTGTCAGGCCTCCACAACCCAGTAACTGGGTAACACGATACCCCTTGGTTAAACTGGTTGCCAGACTAACGGGCTTCTGACTACAAGTAACGACTGTCAAAGATCCACAAATGACAGCCGGGACCAACGGCTTAACGTGCTTTCCGAGGCACGGAGGAGTCTTGGTATGTAATAAACGGTCACCCATCCACGGACCGACCTCGTGAAGCGTAGCTTAACCTTCGATCGACAATGCCCATCTGTTATAAATTTAGCCACAAGCTCCTATAAACAAATCAACAATGAGTGCAAAAAGGTACAGCTCAAAACCCACGCAATAAAATAGGGACTTTAAAATTTATACTTTAAACTTTCCCAACATGTTTTTCATTCATCCCTGTCCTGGACAACCAATTTATTCATTAATTCTCCGCTTTTATCCTATTTTCTAGTTCAAACATGTTCATTTCGAAACGTACAGTTGAATAGACTTTAAATCTCAAAATCCTGTTCATTATTCAGCTGAAGAGGAACTGGTACCAGCTCTAGAAGAGGCTGCTATGGGCAAATACTTCGATCGCTTAAGCCGATCCACCGCCTCTGTCCGGGCCCGTCTTGCCCAGAACGAGAACTATTTCATGGATCAACCCAATAGAGACAACCAAGTATGTGACTTATCATCATTATTTTAGGACTAGAGTTTGAACTCATCATCACTTGCTTTAAAAGCAGTGAAAACGGCATGCCGGAGGTATATGTATCGACGGCATGTCAAGCCAATCGGAGGCCCATGGGCGGCGTAAAAACTTAGGACACGAAATTAATATCATCTTCATCATCATAAGCCAGGGCCAGCGTACTGTCTTCTGAAAGACGTCCTCTGTCTGCTGGACATAGGGCTTTCCCTATACATGTAAAATTAATTTTAATTCGTATTTAATTTTAAATTTTTGCCTGTTGGTTAACAACACTAACTTTGTTAATAATTATTTGTAAGCTTTCTGGTAAAATGTAGCGAACTGACCATTATAAAACACCTTATTGTAATGACACCTACATCTATGAATCAATTTGATTTGATTTAACATCACACCGAGACCCTTTGATATCTGTAACTAAAAGTAACAGTTTACAGCTCCGTAGAATCAATTAACATGATTGTAAACGTAGCATTTGCAGAATTGTCAACGCTAAACGCCCGCTGGTTAACAGAGAGATTCCTTTGGAAAAAACAGGGTTCTATGGAACCTTTCCCTTGATGTTTTAAAAAATTGTTTGGAGGTATTACTTCGTATGTGGCGAGATATATATTATGTCGCTACAAATAAAATAAAACAAATTTAGGAGGTGAAACTAGAACAAATTGTTAAAAAAATAATCGAAGCATCTAGCTTTACTCGGCTACTTAATAAACACATTTGCCTGATGCTAGAAGAACTTGATTCAATACAATGTAATTCGAAGAAAGTAACATAATAATTGATTAACATCTCCGTTCTTCACCCAGGATGTGGCCAACTCAGTCATGGGTATAGTAGTGGAGCACATAGAACCTTATCAGTTCTGGAAACCCGAGCTCTTGGACGCTGTGCTGAAGTATGGGGACAGGCTTTACACCTTGTCGATCGGCAATGCTAGTAATCCACCCAAACTGAAGCCCAAAGAGATGGTGGGGAACTTCCACGTCACCAATTTTAATGTAAGTAAGAGACGATATACAGAGTCGAGCTGAGATACAACTTTGTAGAAATTATTTTTCTGTTTTCAAAATTTACAGCATCTCGTGGCGGACAATCTAATCTATTCCATTATTTTGCTCGTCCATGTCTTGATGGCCTATAGGTTAAGGCTCCTACCTCTCATGCACGAGGTCGTGGCTCAAATCCGGGCCAGTACCAATGAGACTTAGTTTATCTTAGACATCATTGACTTCGGTGAAGGAAAACATCGTGAGGTAAGCTCCTGGAGGTTATAGGTTTGAAATCGCTAATCCGCTTTACGAAAGTGAGTTGTTCAATGCTCGTGCCTTCTCTGTAGAAGAAGAGGCCTAGATTGCAGTAGGACGGTTATCGGCTGGCGTTTGTTATTATTTATAAGTTTCGAGTCCACTAGGCTCACGACTATTTACAAATGCGTATACTGACTGGACTGGTCGACTTATATCTGTGTGGTTCTTTCCTTAGAAGATCAACTCAGGCACAAATCTACATGGTCCTCACGTGATCTGATCAAGATAATGTCTGACTTTAGAAGAGACTGTGACGTCTGGGTTTCTTTCGATGTTTCATCTCAGACTAGTCAGATAGTCAAGTAGATTATAATTTAAGCGACTTCAAATGTCGAGTGAATAAACTAGTGCGCTTCACTATCATTGATTTCAAAACTGCTTACCATCAGGTGGGATCGCAGTCAACCACTAGTTTATGGCGTTACAGAAAAACGATTCTATATTTTACAGGTGAGGTTAGAAATAGAACCTGATGTGGTTAATGGTGATATCAAAGCTGGGGAGACCGGCAGTGTCAAGAGTCTTAAGAAGGCTCTATCAAGCTTCTTTTCGACGGTAAGCCATTATTAATTTTTAGAACCTTCTGTTCCTAATTTTATACCTGTAGCCGGTGGATACATTTTAACGCGAAGATCGTACAGTGCCCTTTCCGTGCAGAATTATAATGCTTTGAAAGCGGGGTGTTGCAAAAATCCAAAAAGCAAAAATCAAAATCAAATAACTCGCGCTTCCTCGGCTTCCTGTTACACATTTCAGTCCCTTCTCTCAAAATGACTGCCACAACAGATTCCAACAACTGATAGGAAAGATTGTCACACGTCAATAATATTTCTTTCAGAACAAATATGGCGTCATTTGCGCCAAAGGCTACTGCGTTGCTGTGTGGAAGGGGGCCGATGAGGCTTCGTTCTGCATGTGGGAGCCGCACGCGGTGGGGCCCGCCGGCCGCAGCAACCCTGCGGGGGCCGCCACCTTGATCCTGTACTCTGACATTGACGAGCTGGCGGACACCTTCAGGCATAATGTGGACACGACCATGCGGCCAGGGGATAACAAGTAAGCGATGGCATGTGAAGTCAAGTCAAACGCTAATATTAACCACACAAAAAGGAAGGAGGGGCTTGCTGTACTTACCCCAAGGCACGAGCTTCCTCTTGGAAGGAGCCGCGCCGTGCCCTCGTCTCTGGAGTAGGCAATGACTTGTAGCTGCCGGCCGTGGTCGAGAGGATCAGAGGCAGCGTCGAGTCCTGGGACGCGGTGGTGTCCGCGTGCGAAACGGTCATCTCGCAGAAGGAGGCTGCGGAAAGGGAGAGGGAGATTACTTCCACTCACCCGGCCCGCAGCAGATGCACCGGGCGCAGGCGGAGAGCGGACAACGCCCTCTTCCAGCCCCCCTAAATGGGTCCAGGGCGACGGACGCGGGGATGTCCGCCGCCCCCACGTACATGGACCCGAGGTGGCGGCGCGTCGTGTTCACGCGCGCCCCCCTTGGACGTCGCGAGGGGAGTCTAACACCTCACTCCCCTCGCTGACCGGCACCAGTCGGGGGTCGCGGAAGTATCTTCTGTTCCCGTGACCCCCGGCGCAGGTGTGAGAAGGAACACGGGGTGGCTTTTAGTCAGTAAGAGTCTGACAGACCCCTACGTCTCCCCGGGCGGGGGACATCCATGAGGATTTTCCACCACTCAAAAAAAAAAAAAGGCACGAGATTCCTCGTAGCAGTTACATTGTAAATCTTCGGTGACTAGTGTGACTAACCGTAACACGCTAAGAAGAAACAGAATGTGTGGAGATTTGTATTGAGTATTGAGTAAGAGCACTATGGAAGAAAAGTTAGAAGAGAGAGCCTTGAAGAGTTGTGTCCGCTGGGCTACTGTCCAAAAACAACGAATTCGTGTCCTTGATGTCTGGACTTGCAAATGTTCATAATCATATGTTCGGTTTTGTGGGGCTTAGTTTATAAGTTACTTACCCTCTTGTTTAATGATAAATAAAAAGAATAGAATAGAATAAATGCAGTGAAGTGAGCCGGGTGTGTGGTAACGTGACTGATTACTGATCTTTACCTTCCAGATTTAGCATATCAGGGGTAAAAGTTTTCTGGGAGTTCTCGAAGCTGTCGGGTCCAGTAACTCCGCAGGGCGCGGTGCCCGACGAGGGGTACGAGTGGAAGGTGCTGACCGCGTACGTGGAGACGGCGCGCGGACGCACCCTGCTGCGCGGGACACGACCGCTTGATCTCGTGAAGTACGTGGGATACCTGTAGTAATACGTGGGACATCTGTAGTATTACGTGGGGCACCTGTAGTATTACGTGGGACACCTGTAGTAGTACGTGGGACACCTGTAGTAGCACGTGGGACACCTGTAGTAGTACGTGGCACACCTGTAGTAGTACGTGGCACACCTGTAGTAGTACGTGGGACACCTGTAGTATTACGTGGGACACTTGTAGTAGTACGTGGGACACCTGTAGTAGTATGTGGGACACTTGTAGTAGTACATGGGATACCTGTAGTACATACAAATTAAAATAAAATGGTGTATTACGTAAACCATTTGTGTTTGTTTATTACGTTGGTATAGTACGTGGTATATATGTAGTAGTACTTGAGATACCTGTAGTAGAACGGAGGATACCTGTAGTAGTACGTGGGATACATGCAGTAATACGTGGGATGCATGTAGTAGTACGTGGTACACATGGAGAAGTACGTAAGACGCATGAACTGGTAAAAAGTATGCTTTGCGGTCTGTTAGAGACTGATTCCTATATTGCACTTATCAATATCAACTCCTTTCTGTCAGGCGATAAGAGTTTCCGATATTCTAAAACAAAGACATTTAGAAAATCTGTCTTTTTGGGAAAAGGTGATTTTGATATTTGTTCATTATGAGATCAGTCCTAACATACCGCAAAGAAAGAATCCATGTAGTAGTACGTGAGATACTTACATGTAGTAGAACGTTGAGTACATGAAGAAGTACGTCAGGTGCTTGTAGTAGTGCGTGGGATACCTGTAGTAGTGGGTGGGATACATGTAGTAGAACGTGGGATACTTGTAGTAATGCGCGGGATATCTGTAGCAGTGCGTGGGATACCTGTACAATAACGACTCCAAATCTATAGCATATATTGAGTCGTTTAGCTCCTCCATTCTGAGTTGTCCAAAAAAACAATAATTTTACCGACCCGGACACATCTATACCACAGATATACTCGCGACGCCTTACTGCAATCTTCTTGCGGGGCCATTGTGGGAGCGGCCATGTCCCACGTCCGTCGCCCACACCTGTGGACCAGAAGGACTGTGGACGAGGTCATGTCAGTCTCTTGTCATCTGTTCGGGACTTCAATCGACTCGTTGGGGTACGAGTTCAGACCCGGAGAGGATATTTTACTACCCCTTCAGGTATGTAGATAGTCTCACATGATCAGTTGACTGAATTTTAGTGTTTATTCCCTCATCTAGATTACTAGAAAATATTCGACGAATATTTTTTCTTTTTTCACGTAATCAATAAATAACGGCGATACATCGACTCAAAATGTCGCATGACGTCATTTTCCCCGTACAGTTTATTTATTGGGTAATTTGTTATTAGAGACAATGGGCATGAAGACGGTGTGTGAAAATCAAAATTATATTTACCTACCCCATAAGCTAGATAGTAAAAAAAGACAAGTATTTTTTTTTATTCTTTACATTGATGGAGAACTACTTAGATTAAGCGCATTAAAATTAAGAGGAAGAGGCTTGTGGCGTCATAATTCAGAATAAACTGTACGAAACTCCCAATTCGTCAAAATGCTATTGAAAAGAAACAAATAATAGATATCATAATGTCAGATATGGAATAGAATACTGTATACTGTTTGTTAAGGAGTGGAATATAAACTGTTTGCTAAAGAATAGAATTTGTTTGCTAAAGAGTAGAATACCTTATTGTCTGCTAAGGACTATATTTTTACTATTTCCTAAGGAGTAGAATACACACTGTTTGCTAAGGAGTAGAATACATACTGTTTATAGGTACTTTTTGCTAAGGAATAGACTTCATGCAGTTAACTAGGAGCTATTCAATCAGAAACATCCAAAGAAGACAGCTTCTTTCTTTCTTTGAACACCATCTTATCGTGTAGGTGAAGAAACGCTTCGTGTTAGGAGTGAACTATGTGCGTTACGAATTGGAGGAGGTGTTCTCTGGGAGGCTGGAACAGAAAGAACCCTCTCAGATGACTGCCAGGTAATTATAATTACTTTTTGTCTTGAATTTAGCATGCGTTTCTATTACACACCACACACTACGCAACACACACTCATTCACTCTTACTTTGTATTAAAAATAGTTTAGTGTATAGTTTGTTTACTATAAATATATACTTTTAATAATTCCTTTGAATTAATTTACATACAATAAAACAAATTAATGTAAATTGCCCGCTTGACTGCTACTAACCCTACGCGCATCGCAAAGATTAGCCAAACAAAACTATGCGCCGTGCGGGGTTGGGTTTTGTGTGCGCGGTTTTTTTTTGCGCGGCGGCGGTGTCTTACAAAAATAACCCTGTTCATTTAAACACAATATTGATTGATTACCAAACAAACTATTTTTTTTTACTTGAAGTGTATGAGGATACGTAGTTAGTAGGGATACTTCCTCCTCCTTGCGTACGTCCGTAACTCGTACTCCTGAATGCTGAGGGTCGTAACCACCCTGATACATCACTTGTTCGCACGATATTCAGGTCCTCCATCGGCTTATGTCTCTGGCGGTGTGAAAGGCATTGTATACTGTGGAAACAATGCCCTTCACACCGTAAAGATCCTTATTCAATGTCTTTTATGCATTCCAATGTTACATTTTTTGGGCTTGGTTTGCATTGGGGAGAGGATGAAATTTTATTTTCAAGATAACAAGAAAAGTGTAAAGTTAAATCCAAGTTTGTGGGGTTGCTGCACTTATCCTTGGGCCGCCATCTTATGGGGGTGACTCTCGGCGCAGGTGTAAGAACTCTGCGGTCGTTTTTAGTCAGTAAGGGTCTGATAGATCTTTCTGCCGTCCTCGGGCGGAGGTAATCCATGAGGAAAAAGGCCACCATCTTAGAAATTAGGCTTTTATGTCAAACTAAGGTCTCATAAAAAACCGATTACCAAATACATTTTTTGTTTCAAATAAAATTCTCTACAGATTTGGCCTAGTAAATTTTTTCATAAAACCAAAATTTAAAAAATCATAAGCGAAAAATTAATTGCGAAAAATTTACTTTTAATAAATAAATGTGTTGTCCAAATTGTTGTGACGCCGACATTACAGAGCTGCGCTGGAGCGCTTCTTCGAGTTCCACTCGCACGGCATCTTGTGGTGCGCGCCGCACGCCGTGGCCGTGTGGCGCGTGCGCGGCGCGCCGCAGTACTACATGCTGGAGCCGCACGCCTGCGGACCTACTGGACTCAGGACTGATGCTCTGGTAAGTACCACTGCCATCAACATCTGAATGTGGAGTTCTTTAAGTTTCGAGTCGAGCTCACGATTTCATTACAGACAAATGCTTGCACTGTCTGATCTGGTCCCCTCACTGTCTGTTTCTTTCTTCAAAAGACTATTTCAGACACCGATCTCCATGGTTCTTACGTGATAGGACCAAGATCATGTCTGGACTTTAAAAGAGACTGTGACTCTAAGTTTCTATCTGTGTTTCTCTACAGAGTAGTCAGAGAGTGAAACACCGACCTTATGCTGTAGTTAAGAAATGTCTTGTAAAAGTCTACGCCGTTACCACCAGGCATCTTGAAATTCCTAGCCTATTAGTGCGACTTAGAGGCTCATAACAAGTCACTGGTGTCTAACCTGGTGTCAGACTTGACGTGTGGTTACATGAAAAAAAGATCAGCTTTTTTTTACAAGAAATTTTATCCTTTTTGTTATAGGAGAACGGAGCTGCCTGTGTTCTAACGTTTACCTCACCCAAGCTGATGGCATTCGCGTGAGTATTACACATCGGAAGTTTTCACTAACGTTAGTCATAATTTGCCTGCCTTTTTCCAACTTTATTTGGGTGTAACTGGATTGGAGCTGAATACCAGTTCATAGAGGTACGAAGACCAAGGTGTTAAGTTCCTCATCCCCCATAGAACAGCTCGGCTCCTCCTCGCAGACGGGTGTTGTGTCTGGTGGGATACTACTGCCCGACGGTTGTTGTCGGGATCTTGTCGGGATTTTGTATACGTTCAATAAATAAATAAATAAATATTCCACAACTTTCACACAACGCAATTTAGTCCCAAGTTAAGCTTGAGAGCTTGTGTTATGGGTACTAAACAGCTGATAGATATACTTATATATTTCTAAATACATACATATTATAGATAAATAACACCCAGACACAGAACAAATGATCGTGCTTATCACACAAACATTTGTCCTGGGTGGGAATCGAACCCACGACTTCCGGCATAGCAGTCAGGGTCACTAACTACTAGTCAGTCGCGCGGATAACTTTAACATCGCGATGTAGGAAATCTTAGTTTAGTTCGCATGTGGCGTTATAGATGTCGCTATTTCAATATTTTTTTTTCGCGGGTAGGTGTAAAAAAGAGTAGACGTTTTTCCGAGTTCTATTTATTTTAAAATTCAATATAAATAGTAATAGTTTCCAATTTTCTGTGTTTATAATTATATAAGCTCAGATAAGCAACTACTTACGTTTGTAGCACATTTATGAGCTAAAGTTGTAATTTACACCACCTGCCAGCACAACATCTACCACTATCACATTCTACGTTTATATTTCTAAATTTCAATGTTTGGTTTGTGTTAAAATTGATTTTTTTTCTGGTGACTGTTGTAATTGTATGTAGATTTCAGATTCAGATTCAGATTCATTTATTTGCCTGAAATATGGTATTTTACAGATGTTGAGAAGGCATAGGTAAACATTTGAACTTCATATTCCGCCTCCTAAATTAGGCATGCAAATTTTGTAACAAAAGCAATGATTTAAAATACTATAACAAAAAAAATTCAACAAAATTATTAAATTGCTATGTATAAAAATTTCTTCACATGATTGTTTTAAAAAAGTTAGCTGGCGGGTGGTGCAGAGATGCAACCGTCGTATTTGTCCTCCGCTTACTCTATTTATTGTATATTTTTATAACTTTAGTATCTATTTTATTTATTATTTTTTATTGTATTTATTTATATATGTCAAATTCGGATGACGAAACTTTTTATTCTGCTAATAATTCTACAGCAACTTGTGACGATAACAGTTTTGCATCTGCAACGGACACTCTCGGCGACATTTTGCGTCACAATTTCAATAACTCTGAACATCTGTTTAACGTCTGCCACATCAATGCCCAAAGCTTACCCAGTCACTACAACGAACTGTACGACACCTTCACTAACAACAACGTTCATGCCGTCCTGATTTCTGAGACATGGCTCAAACCTGAGCTACTTTCCACCACATACCCTCTCCCTGGTTTTAGTCTTCTACGGAATGACCGAATCGGCAAGAGAGGGGGTGGTGTTGCTATATATCTCCGGAGTGATTTCCCTTTCAAAATTCTAGCTTCTTCTTCTTCTCATGACTCAGCCGAGTTTCTTTTTCTAGAGGTTTGTGTCAAAGGAGCTAAAACCGTCCTTGGCGTCGTCTATTGCCCCCCTTCCCTTGATTACTTCACTGAATTCGGAACGGTCCTAGAATCTGTGGGTTCGGAGTATTCACATCACATAGTCATGGGGGACTTCAACACCAACCTCCTTGCTCATAATTCCCCTCGGTCCTGTAAACTCCTACATCTGGTTGAGTCAGCTAGTCTCCATGTTTGCCTCTCCAACCTACTCATCATAATATAGTTGGTGATGATACTTGGCTCGACCTGATCCTCTCCTCTAATCCTTCCCTAGTCTCCTCACATGGCCAGTATGTTGCGCCTGGCTTTTCTCACCATGACCTTATTTTCCTGTCCTATATCCTAAAACCTCCTAAACCTAAACCTATCTTCCAGTACAGGCGTGCCTTTGCCCGGATGGATTGTGAAAAACTGCTGCAAGTTGCCTCAAACATTGATTGGGCACCCTTGGAGGAAGCCGTGACAGTTGACGACAAAGTCTGTTTCTTCAATAAAGTTGTGGTCACGCTTTTTGACACTCATGCTCCTTTAAAGAGAATAAAACTTAAGCGTCCACCCGCACCATGGATGAATAGGGGGATTCGGATGGCAATGCGACGAAGGGATCGCGCGTTCCGGAAGTTTAAGAAGGAGCGGTCTGAGGAAAATTGGACGTTTTTTAAGACTGCTAGGAATCGGTGTAATCAGATGATACGCAACGCTAAACGCCGCCACGTTCTCGATAATATCTCTTCTTCTGCTCCTGCCGATATCTGGAAGTTTCTTGGAACTTTAGGTATCGGCAAATCGCGACATTCAGACCTCCCTAACACGATTAGCTTGGATGATCTAAATCGCCATTTCTCCACTGTTTCCACACTAGATAATCTAACTCAATCTGAAACGCTTCACTATCTTGCAGGTCTGACGCGTCCCAATATTGCACCTTTTGTCTTCACCCCAGTCGACCCGTGTGAGATCAAAAAGATTATCCTTTCCATGAAATCTAAGGCTGTGGGTTGTGATGGTATCAGCCGCCATATGATCGTGACGGCTCTTAATCCACTCCTTCCTGCAATCTCCCACATCGTAAACTTCTCCCTGTACTCCGGTTCTTTTCCTTCCCTATGGGGCAAAGCACATGTTCGACCACTGCCCAAGATTTCTAATCCTACTCTTCCCTGTCATTTTCGCCCAATTTCCATCCTTCCTTTTCTCTCAAAAATCCTCGAAGCATGCGTTCATAAGCAGCTCTCTCATTTCATTCACCATAATTCCCTGATCAGTCCATTTCAGTCTGGTTTCAGGCCCGGCCACAGCACCGCTTCAGCTCTCCTTAAAGTGACTGACGACATAAGGCGAGGAATGGAAGAAACTAAAGTTTCTGTTTTAGTTTTAATCGACTTTTCTAATGCTTTCAATACCGTCAGTCACGAAGTCCTCTTATCCATCCTTTCCTATCTGAAGGTCTCACACGAGGCGTTGGGGTGGTTCGCTTCTTATCTTCAGGGGCGTCAGCAATCAGTTCATGCTGGAGACTCTTCTTCCAGCTGGTGTGATCTTGTAACTGGCGTCCCTCAAGGCGGTATTTTATCTCCTCTTTTGTTTTCTATTTTTATTAATCTTATAACCACTGAACTTCAGTGTGCGTATCATCTTTATGCCGATGATCTGCAACTCTACTGCCAGGCAAATGTTGACAACCTATCTTTCGCAATCGAGGAGCTAAATCGGGATCTAGACAATATAAAAAACTGGTCTGATCGTTTCGGGGTAGCGGTTAACCCTTCTAAATGTCAGGCTATCATTGTCGGGAGCCCTCATAGCATGAGAAAGGTGATAAGCTCTACTGTACCGCCGGTCGTTTTTGACAACACTGTCATCCCGTTTAGCTCTGACGTCTTGGTTTGCACGTTGACAATTGCCTTGGCTGGCGGAAGCAGGTTACAACCATCAGTCAAAAGGTCACTGGAACGTTGCGGTCTCTTTATCGTTTAAAAAATCTTCTTCCTCCACACATTAAGGCAATGCTTGTACAGGCACTTATCTTTCCCATTATTGACTATGCTGATGTGTGTTACTTTGACCTGAATGCAGATCTCCTCAATAAACTAGACAGACTTCTTAATAACTGCATTCGATTCGTCTTCAATCTACGCAAGTACGATCACGTTTCCGCGCATCGATCACTTTTAAAATGGCTACCTATTCGTCAGCGCAGAGCCTTGAGGGCTTTGATAACCTTATTTTCTATACTTCACAAGCCCACGTCTCCAACATATCTGATTTCTCATTTTAACTATTTGTGTTCGGCACACGATAAGAATCTTCGTTCCACAAATAATCGTCTTCTACGATGTTCTTCTCACCGTTCTGGTTTCATTCACTCTTCATTCTTCGTCCAGGCGGTTTTTCTTTGGAATGCGCTACCTCTGAACATCAGGATGGCAACCAGTTTGTTCACGTTTAAAGTGATGGCACGTGAGCACATTCACAAGGAGTTGGCAAACTTATCTTGAACTTAAGTTAGCAGATTAGTATTTCTCCAGTAATATATCTTTTTTTTTCTCTTGACATCGCTTGTATTTGGATGTTATATTATTATAATATGTATGTATCTATGTATTTATTTTAAATTATTGTTGATTTGTCTTTACATAGTTTGTTTTTTGTCATCCTCTTGCGCCTACCATGTTCCGTCTCTGCATCACCTTAAGGTAGACTGGTAGAAAATGCCTAAGGCATTAAGTCCGCCTTTGTACAGTGTCTTTTACTAGTGCATAAAGTTTTAATAAATAAATAAATAAATAAATAAATATTTTGCACATGAAGTAACGTCTACAAGTACACTAGTGGTAGGACTGGCTTATCTCATGACATTATCATTATATACATCCTAACAAACTATGCTGTGCCCGACAGGGTCCATAATTGATACTTATGAAATTGAACAACACCCTGTAACACATTATGGTATGCAATAAAGTATTGAGTATTGAGTATATCTTCTTCTTCCATCTATCCATCTCGATCAGCCGTCATCCCAATAATCACCTCCTTTGATCAACTACCAGCTACCTCCAGAACATCCCAGTCCTCGAGCGTCCGAACAAGGAGTTCCAGCTGTACGCCATTTCCATCGTGGTGCAGCCGATCAAGAAGACGGGTGGAGTAGACCCGCCTTTGGTGAAGGGGCCGCCTGGTGTCAAGGTGGTGCCAGCAACCAGCAAGGTACATGTTCTATTTTATCTGAGGAAATCTGAGCAGATTTTCAACTGACTGTTGTTAACTTCAAGTCTGGAACTGGATGCAGCTGAATACCAGTGTTTTACATGGAGCGTTTGCATATCTGACCTCTACAGCCCAGTGCCTGTTTAACACCTCGTCCCAAAGAATAATATTCTGATGTTGACCATATGGTTTTGTTCCTACACATACATATTCAGGTTAGCTTTCACAGGACAACATTAAAGGCGCGGGCCCACCGCGGTGCACGGAGAGGCTACGCACGTGTATTAAGCTTCGCTTTGTAAGAAAATGTACATACATTTTACACAACCACATGGTTGTGTTCACTGCAACCCACGGAGAGGCTACGCATGAATTGACGTCATTGATACACGCGTGGCTTGCTCGAATAGGCGGTTATATAGCTCAACGCTGTCAACGTGGGTCTACGTTTCCACTGGAGACACGGGCACATTAAAATTTCTAAAACGAGTGTTTCGTTTTACGTTGCCTTTATGTAAGAAATTAAAAGTTATTTCTACAAATTCCAAAAAATCACCTAAAAGTAACCCTTGTATTAGAGTAACTTAAAAGTAACCAATGCAGTTCAAAAATCACCCAAAAGGTTACAAAAGTAACCCTCTGGCAACACTGCAGGCGTCGCTCGCTTTCCCGCCCATCCCACCTCCCCACACCTCCCGCAGCGAAGCCTGTGTCCATGGATTGCAGTGGCACGTGCGTAGCCTCTCCGTGCGCCGTGCCACGTTATACATAGTCGTGGTTCATATTCGTGTACTCCAGTGGAAACGTAGACCCACGTTGTCAAACAAATTAATACATGCAGCTAAAATGCGCCGCGTGCCCGTGCATAGCATGCGCCGCGGTAGGCCCGCGCCTTTACAAGAGTTCAGTGATGAGGGTAAATTTTCTTTGAAGGGAAGCTGACAAAAATAAACTTCTATTTAGATCACAAGTGCTATTCTGTAAATGGTAAATCACTTCGAAAATCATTTCGCAAATCATCTCGAAAGTCACACTCACTACGCTTCTTATGTCGCCTGTACAAGTTTTGGTATTCACATGTCACCGTCAAAATACTCACCCGTTTTAGTTGGTCTCACTTTGATCATCACTTGGTGGCACCAGTGTCGAAAACACTCCATTTAAGAATACGATATTTTAATTTCACGTTCGTTTCACTGCGGATTCAGAAGTGATTTCGCAAATAAACTTTTCAGAAAAGCACTGTAGTGTTTGATGTCTCTCTTAAAGTTATCGGTCTACCTAGCACCCTGTAAATCTTTGGTGTGAATACCTAAAGTATATGTGGCAAAATTAGAGACTTGCTGCCATTATTCAATAACGAGAAAGTTACTCTTTCCAACCTCCAAAGGAAAGCCGATAGAAATCAAGTTGTATGAACGCTTCGCCACTGCAGGAGTTCCTCCCATAGTAAAAGTTGTTCATATTCATGAGTCATTCATCAATTCAAAAGTTGATCGGTATGTGTGGTTCTTTCGTTGACAGGCCATCCCAGAAACCAATCTGCATGGTCTTCATACGAAGATAATGTAGACTTTTAAAGAGACTATGGTCTCTAAGTTTTTTATTTTTTTATAAAAGCTGGTTAGCAATGTAGGTTGCACATTAAGTTGCCTCAATAATATCCCGAGTGAGGAGGGTCCGAGTGTGTTTGCGGAGAGGCTGGATGTGTCTACAATGGTGAGGTTTTACAAGCTACATGTTGGCAACAAAGCTTGCGAAACGTTCCTTTGTTTTTTTTTCTGTCACTTCTATTTACTGTTCCTGCATGTTACTAACATAGTCTTTAAGGAAGATGAAATACTAACCCCCTATGGGCCTTGATGTCTGACAATATATATATATATATTTTTTTCTAGTAGTCGTTGTCTGGAGTGGGTTCGCGTCAATACTGCAATGGGCGGGGACCAAACTCACGACTTCTCGATCGCCTGGGAACGCCATAGTCATTGGGCTATTGCCACTTCTCTCTTTATCTCTTGAGTTTCTATGACTCTTCCCATAGCAGTCAGGTAGTAAAACACCGATTTCATTGATGTCCAAGATACACATAATGTTTCCGCAGGTGGGTGTGGATGGCAGAAAACGTTACGGGGATGATCAGGCTCGGAAGCATCCTCCTGGCAGTAGTACATGCATGGACGCGCAGCGAGCCGCTGACTTGGTGGATGCGGAGACATCCAAGTTCAAGAGTGAGTATTACAGTTACAATTCTTCTTATCATGTGGTCAAATCAAAGGAGTGGACTTCGAATCCAAGGCACGCACCTCTGATTTAACGGATTCATGTGCGTATTGTATAATTATCACTTGCTTCAAAAACGGTGAAGGAAAACATCGTGAGGAAACCGGCATGCATGAGAGATATATCTTGACGGCATGTGATGCCAAGTCGGAGGTCCATGGCCGGCTAAGAAGGATGGTGATTTGATAAAGTGAAAATACTTACTTAGTATTTTAACTTGGTACGTAAGTGTAGTCTCATCATCATCATCATCAACTTTCTGCCCTTGTCCCGTGTTATTTGGGGTCGGCGCAACGTTAATTATTGTATGTATGTGTGTTTTAATGACTGATGTCGAATAAATATTTTTCTTTCTTTCTTTCTTTTCTTTTTATTTTTCCATTCTATCCTGTCACCCGAAGATATGAAAGAAATGAGTGATATGAGTGATATGAAAGAAATGTATATGCTATCACTAACTTCGTTAGTGATAGCATATACATTTCTTTCATATCACTCTTTACACAATCCATCCACCTTTTCTTTGGCCTCCCTCTCCCTCTCCACCCATCCACTTGTATACGTAAATAGTGTAGGTGTACTGAATTTAAAACAGTTATTCAAAATGTAGCTTTATACTGATCTTAGAGTATTTTTAGCCTCGGAACAGGTCTTTCTGCACATGCAAGACTTCGTTTTGGTTGTTACCTATATTTCCTGTGCTCGATCTAAATACTGCACGGTTTTCTTTCTTTTCTTCATTATTCTCTATTTCTTTTTCTTCTTTCTTTTCTTCTTCACTTCCTCCTTTATCCTTTTTTCTTTATTTCGTACTAGCTGCCCCGGCAAACTTCGTTGTGCCTTAGAGTCAATTTATTGCTCTTATCAATTTTTTTTATATTTGATATACATACGTTTAATAAGACGACAACAAATAGATCCAAACCAATAATAACTACTACTACTTTTTATGTAGCGAATCTCTACTGTGATCTTATTTAAACATTTTGTATTCGATAGAATTAAAATTACAACATGTATATATAACCTAACCTAACTGACCATACCTATCCTATAGCTAACCTAACTACCTAACCTAACTACCTTGCTAAAATGCATTGATTTAAAAAATACTAAATGTGATCCCGGTCTACTTTAATTAAAGTCCTAACAGTAAAATGAGTATAAATATTTTATAGTATTGTAGCGACATCTATCTCACCACATACGAACTAATGACCGATATCCTACATCGCGGTATCAGAGTTATCCGCGCAATTTGAAGGCATACAAGCTCCCGACTACAACCGTCGAGCAGTAGCTACCCCACCAGATACAACACCCGTCTGCGAGGAGGATCCTCCCTTTTTTTCAATGGTCGATGAGGAACTTTACATCCTGTTCCTCATACCTCCAAAGTATTTTAAATTTCTATGCCCTAACCTTAACAATTTCTATGCCCTAACCTTAACAATTTTTATGCCCTAACCTTAACAATTTCAATTTTAGCTATGCGGAACCCTAGCGGCTGGTTGGTGCTGAGCGATGGTTCCAAGTTCATGTCTGCTGGACACTCCATCGCTTGCAAGAAATTCCCCTACTCCACTAGAGGGAATCAGGTAAGTCATTACGCATGATTATCTGCCTGCCATTTCCCAAATATGTTCGGGTTGGCTTCCAGTCAGATGGGATGCAGCTGAATACCAGTGTTTTACATGGATTGACTGCCTGTCAGATTTCCCCAAACCATTGACTGGGTAACACAATACCTCTTGGTTAAAGTAGTTGTCAGACTTTTGGGGTTCTTGCTGCTTAACGCTCAATGATCTACAAATGGTAGCCAAGACCAAAAGAATCTTCATTACCCTCTCCCTTAACGGCTATGAATTAAAATAAAAATATAAATGGATTGGATTTTCCCACTGCAGAGCAAAAGCCTCCTTACTTTCTTTTCTCGCTGTCTAGGGCTTTTTACCACAAGTCCTTTTCGAAGGAGACCAGCTCGTACCGCCGCTCTTCGCTTAGGTCTAGGTCTGTCGTTTGCCAAATATGGGAAACCACTGGTTAGTGCGTTTAGCCCATTCATCTGGGACTGTACTGCGTGGTGCATAATCTTTGTCTATACTTTAAAAGAGACCATAACCCCTTAGTTTCTTTCGGCATATTATGTTTTTACTCAGAGATTTTGGAAATGACGGCACTATTTAGTTTATAAAAAATACTGACAGTTTAAAGTATCTGGAAAGATTTAGTTATAGAAATGTAATATTCAGAATACGAATAATATAAAATTCTCGTGCCGCGACACGAGAATTTTATATATAGTTTGTAACAGAACTCCTTCGAAACGGCTTCTCCGATTCTTAGGAAATTTTGTGTGTATATTCACTATACACACAAAACAGTCTGGGTATTCTAATAAAGTACTACTAGCTAGAGGTGACGCAGAATCGCGACAGTGAAAGGAATGGAGGGAGGCCTTTGCCCAGCAGTGGAAAAATTCGGGCTAAATAATAATAATTACTAGCTGCTCGACAAATCCCATTCTGTCTATTAAAAAAATAGTTCACTACCTATTCTCAGACATAATAGGTCGTAAACTAGTAATACTTTATTGGAATACTCAGATAAACATTTCAATAATTAAATGTTTACTATGTCATTGTTTTATTCAAAGACATTCAATACCTATAGACCGGACATCACGAACGAAAATTTTCGTCCGAAAAAGTGTGTCCTGCTGGATACAGACTTAAGTCTATGAGTTTTTTGTAGTACGCTCCGCTGCCGCTCCAATATTCATATATTATTCTAGATGGCGTTACTGAGACATGGGATCAAAGTTTTTCTATGACATTTCCTTGACATGCCCGCTCTATAGTATTTTAAATCTCTTTGGTTGAAATTCATTATGATGATCACTGGCCAAAGTGTTCAACGATTAACTATCATACAGCTAGTTTCGTAACGGCTGTGTATCATCAGTGTGTATCTATGCTGACGTCATGTGCACTCGCAGAGATGTGACGAAAGAAAAGAAAGAAAGAAAGAAAGAAAATACTTTTATTGGCAACAGCTGGATACACGCACAGTAAAAACGCAATAACACAAAAAAAGAGACAAAAAATGGCATGTCTCACGGCTGCGCCAAAAGGTTCATATCAGCGGTAATGCCAGACAGATGCTGAGAACCTGCCTGACGCTGATTTTCAAATGAACGAAGCGCACCGTAGTCCGTCCGTTTTATTAAATAACGTGTCTAAACATATTATGTCCATTACAGGCCCTAGCGTGCACAGTGATGGCCGTGGCGATGTCTCGCGTTGAAGACGTGTGCCGCTGGTGCAGCACCACGCTGGAGCAGATCCTCGAGAGTGGAGACCAGCTCTACCAGGACAGCTTCCTGCATTTCCATCCGCCAAGAAAAATCTTGGCTATGGATCAGGTATGTCAATCAACTTTAATTCCTCCCTCCTGACCTCGACGCAGGCGTAGCATGATCAAAATCAAAAGTCTTAATTCAAACTAGGCTGAGAATCAGCACTTTTTTAACGTAAAAAAAAATACATAAGACAGTCCTCTAAAAACGCCCACCCTTCGCCACTTCCCAGTGTTTTTGTTGGGAAGAAGAAGTGGTGGAACAAACTCCCCAGCAACACAACTGTCTGATTCGTTAGAAGAACTATACAAAGAATCTATACAATGAAATGCTCAATAATAGCACTAAGGTTTTATACACTTTGTAAAACATTACATTTCAGAATGATTGTCACGTGTGTTAGCAAGCACACTCCAATATACCAACAAGAAAGAAAAATAGTAAATAAAAATATATTATCATTGAAATCTAAACTCAAACAAAACGACTACAAAACTGAAAAATAACAGCCTCCAGGTATAAAAGGCGTACCCGCTTACATGTGCAATGCTGGCTTATATTCATAAGGCTGTGACTGTAAACTGATAATCTAGGACCATCGAAGTGAAACCAATAAGCAGTTAACTATTATAACAAAAAAAAAACCATTGGTAAGCAAGTAGACCAGTCGCCTCAAGCAGCACCCGTTCACTAGCATAACACAAAGATCAGCCATTACCCCCCTCACCATATTTGAGGATCACCGCAGAAATATGAGATTTTTGTGTGAGTGAAAGATTGTAGAAACGTACAACAAAGCGCTGCAGTATTTTTTTTTTTTTCTAAATATCACGGCATCGTGCTGAGATAGCGGTCTTTTTGGCCTCGCACAGGTCTTTTTGTTATTTAATATGTTAAATTAAGTTTCTCTCTCTCTCTAGGATTATCCTTCGTTACAAATCTGTGTGGATACCTTGTTGGACGGGAGATTACTTCATAAGTAGACAAAGTTACAAATTGCGTATATGTAAAGTGCAGGAAGTGTGCGTAAGTCAGCAATAAATCTTAAGGGGTCTAAAGCATAGGGTGTAAAGTTCCTCATCCCCCATAGAACAGCTCGGCTCCTCCTCGCAGACGGGTGTTGTGTCTGGTGGGCTACTACTGCCCGACGGTTGTTGTCGAGATCTTGTATGCGTTCACTCGCGCGGATAACTTTACCATCGCGATGTAGGATGTGAGTCGTTAGTTCGTATGAGGCGAGATAGATGTCGCTAATTGTACAATTTATTTCCAGATCCTCCGCAAGTTCTACACTCCGGGCAACTGCGTCTGTCGCGTGGTTGTGTACAAGCCTAGACATAGAGGCGTCGTCAAAACGGAGCTCTTGGATCAGGTATTTTTAGACCCTTACTTTTTAAAGTAATCGTCATATAATTATATTATCATAATAGCAAATTCCTGTCCAAAAATAATCCTGGAAGCGAGATGTCAAAAAAAAGTCTAAGCGAACCTAACTTTTGAACAAAAAAACAATTTGAACAAAAATTGTTTTCATACATACATACATACATAAACTCACGCCTTTTTCCCATGGGGGTAGGCAGAAACTACAGAGCGCCATATGATACGATTCTTACATACTTCTTTTGCTTCGTTTACATTCATACATGTTGTCATACACACACGCCGGTTGCGAGTACTACGCACCTGACCTTTCTGAAGAACCTCACCTATAAGGTCTATGTATGTCCTTCTAGGGCGTTCCCTCCCGGCGTTCCCACTTACATCTGCCTTGTAAATTGTTTTCACTTGTCTTTAAAACTAAATGTTCTGCGTTCCTGCTTCTACGAGCCTCTTTTTTCTGAAGTTATTAAACATGGAGTATTTTACACCTGTTAGTGTTTTATATCAAGTCAGTTGTATTTTTTTCTGAAAAGTTTTTTTTTGTAAGTTCTCTTCGTAAGTTGTGTCTCCCACAATCGGAAAATGAAGGCTCGACGTTATGGAGTTTCTGAACGTTTGAACAATCTTTTTCGTTTTCCTCCTAGATCGAAAAGTTCTTCCGCGAAGAGAAGGCTGGAGTATTCGTCGCTGGTAATGGAGACTTTGCTGTAGCACTCTTCAGAAGCTCTAGAGGTTAGATTTATCTATTTATTTAGGTACTTATTTAATTATTTACTAGCTAGCCCGATCACCCTTATGTATACTTGCTTGGCGGCTTTTTACGACTAAGGCTGCGGTTCCATTGAAGCGGAGTTGGGTGGAGCGGAGCGGAGACATGGCAAAATTATCCTATCACAGGCGAGACGAGTGACGCTATGAGGAATTCAACACGTGTGATTGGTCGATTTCTGCACGCCTCCGCTCCGCTCCACCCAACTCCGCTTCAATGGAACCGCAGCCTTAACGGCTGAACGGACCGTAATGAAATTTGACATGGGGGTAGATCATAATCCTGGAGACGGTTAGACGGTTATTTTATGTCTTAAAAGAATGTACAGAAAATTCTAACATGATCCGACCAAGATATTGTCTGGATTTTAAAAGAGACTGTGACCTCTGAGTTTCTGTCAGTGTTTCTTCTCAGAGTAGTCAGATAGTGAAACACCGATCTCATCTTCTAGTTGAAATATGTCATGTCAAAGGGTTTCTGTGAACCTGCTTACAGAAATAAATATAATTTATCATTAACACTAGAGTGCACGCGCGCTCTACTATAGTAGAACGCACTTACTTATTTTAGCGCCATTCATTCATTCTCACACCTGACCCCCCGCGCTCCTAGATAAGCCTCGTCGACAAAATCGCGGAACGGATTAGTACGGCGCCCACTTGCAGCGTAAGCGCACTTTCTTGTAAATACGTGTCAAAGTTCGTCTTCTACTATTGTAGTACGTGCGAGTATTGGCGTAATAAAACCGAATGTAAGTAAACATTTTCTTTTTTGATTTTTTTAATCCATTATGTAAAAAAATTGAATGTTTATGTTTTGACAAATGAACAATATATATAGTTATTGCTATTTAATAATGTTACGGTGTTTTGATAACTATTATTACTTTGTTTTAGCGAAAATATGGACCCAGTCATGGAATCTCACGTGACTGACGTGACTCAGTGGTTACATGAAGAATTTGAGGACGAGGAAGTGATTCAAAGTGAATCGGATGGTGGGGAAGAAGAAGTACAACCGATGGAGCATGAAGACAGGCATCAGGTTCAGGAAGCTGTAAGCGAAGACCAAGAGTAGGTAAATGTTGCCTGTGCTCTCGAGCCCGAAATCGTTCCACGAAAAAGTGGTGTAAGCGATGTGCCAGGTGGATTTGTCCTGATCACCAAGTTGTGGTCTGTATCGAATGCGAGGATGGTGACCAATAAGATAGTCACTGCTTATTAGAAGTTTTTTTTTTGAGCTGATCTCAAACATGCCAAAAATGTTGATTATTTTCTGGATCTCGTAAATTGTTTCTACTTTAAGTATGTTCTATTAAAACTGTAATCTTTTTAACCGACTTTCAAAAAAGGAGGAGGTTCTATGTTCGTGTGTATGTATGTATTTTTTTTTTTTTTTTTTTTCTTTTTTTTTTTTTTTTTTTTTATGTATGTTACCTGATTTCTCCCCCATTTGTGGACCGATTCTCGAAATTCTTTTTTTATTCGAAAGAGTATACTCCCGAGGTGGTCCCATTTTAATTTGGTGAAGATCTGGTGCTGATCTTCGGAGATATGCAACGGAACTCTTCAAAAATAGACGGCAAATCTGTCGTGATTGCTGGAATCGCTTGGATGTTTATTGTTTATACAACATAATGACGTATCATCACGCTTGGTATGCTCTGAGGGGTACGCAGATGTGTACAATATACCTAGATTTCGACAGTTAGGTATGTTAATTTTCATTTATTAGGGATAACTGGATAACCCTATTATCATGACATGTACTGTTACGATTAACAATATATAAAGCAAATATGAAATGAAATGAAATGAAATGAAATGAAATGAAATGAAATGAAATTATTTATTATGCAAGTAGGATATGGAAATCACTTTTACACGTCATTTTTTCCTTTAAAGCTAGTTGAAGTCGGCATTTCCTAACTGACTACCTCTGAGAAGAAAAGCCGAAACAAACTCAGGGATCATCGTCTCTTTTCAAGTCCAGACATAAAAAAAATATATTAACAAAATTTTCGTGTGACGTACCGTGCAGAGCAGTGTCGGGCAAGCAGCATGTATGTCAGCCATCGTGAGCTCAACTTTATGGTTAAGGAGCTCCACGACCCGACATTATGTCTAATTTCTAGTCAGTTAATAAAGAAATAAAAAAAAATAAAAAATAGGCATACCATTTATAGGCATATTTGTATGGGAACCACTAAAAATGGAAAAATAAAAAACTTTTTTGCAAAAAAATTAAACCGACTTCAAAAAAAACACTAAACGGTGTAAAATAACTCTAAATTCGGAAGTCGGTGGCCCATCATGAATAAGACAAAACCACCAAAGCCACAGACTTCCTAATTTAGAGTTATTTTACACCGTTTAGTGTTTTTTTTTGAAGTCGGTTTAATTTTTTTGCAAAAAAGTTTTTTATGCAATAATTGTGTGTAATAATAATTAGATGACAAACATTATTCAGTTTTATCATTTTAAAACCACCCATTTTTAAAATATCTCAATTATTGTTTTCTACTATGGTAGAGCATGCGAGCATCCATTTCAAAAAAAGGGGCGCGTGCACTGTAGTGTTAAGAGACGATTATTCTCGCCTGCTGTCCCGCAGGTTACTACATGTTCGACCCGGCGGACCGCGACCGCTACGGCCGCGCGGTGGCGCCCCCTTGTGTCGGGAGAGCCAGAGCTTGCTTCTCACAGTATCCTAATGTAAGTCACCAATTGCTTGATTTTTTTTATGTAAAAAAATATATTTAAAGCTGAGAACCTCCGCGTTTTTTTGAAGTCGGTTAAAAACAATAAATAATAAATATTCCACAACTTTTCACACAACGCCATCTAGTCCCAAGCTAAGCTAAGAGCTTGTGTTATGGGTACTAAACAGCTGATAAACATACTTAATATACTTTTAAATACATACACATCATAGATAAATTACACCCAGACACAGAACAAATGATCGTGCTCATCACACAAACATTTACCCTGGGTGGGAATCGAACCCACGACCTCCGGCATAGCAGTCAGGGTCACTAACTACTAGACTAACAGGTCAGAATCGATGCCACCATCACCTCTACCATTGGACAACCCGGCGTACGGCGAGTGTCCACCCTTACATCGTTGACACTCCCACGATTCTGACAAAGCGTTTCGCTTCGTCGTTTATACCGCGTACATCGAAGTACTGGAACAACTTGCCTGCTGCGGTCTTCCCGTCTGACTATAATTTAGGTGTCTTCAAGGCTAGAGTGAATAGGCTCTTAATAAACTAGTGCGCTTCAGTATCTCTGTTTGCATCGCTGCTTACCATCAGGTGGGATTGCAGTCGAGCATTAGTTTGTAATATTTAAAAAGAAGGGATAACATCATCATCATTGACTGGCCTGTTGGTCTAGTAGTTAGTGACCCTGACTGCTATGCCGGAGGTCGTGGGTTCGATTCCCACCCAGGACAAATGTTTGTGTGATGAGCACGATCATTTGTTCTGTGTCTGGGTGTAATATATCTATGATGTGTATGTATTTAGAAGTATATAAGTATGTTTAGTACCCATAACACAAGCTCTTAGCTTAGCTTGGGACTAGATGGCGTTGTGTGAAAAAGTTGTGCAATATTTATTTATTTATTTATTTATCATTCTCTTGCCCTCATCCCAATTTATTTGAGGTCGGTGGCATCATGTCTGCTTGCATATCTATTACTACTACATAACTATACTCCATCCGATTAGGTAATTAACAAAAGGTAAACAATTTTGACATGTATTTTTACTTAATAACACAGTTTAAAAATAAAATGCAGCTGAAAACAAATTTAGATACAACAAAAACGATTACATGATCAATTAAACAATTTGTTTAAACAGTAGTTGTATTTAATTAATAAGCGTTTATGTAAAAAGACTTGTCAAGATTGTTTATCTTTAGTTAACTACCTACTCGGATGGAGAATAGTCGTTATCTTATAGTAAAAAAGTCGAATACAAAACGGATCAAGTAAGTTCGGGAATCACTTTCTTGTACCCTGTAACATAGGTACATAACATAAGATAATCACGCTAGCGATCTCTGAAGATTAGGCAGAAGTGTTTACAGTACACCCGCATTTTTCTAGGGGGCAAGCCTATAGCCACTAATAAAAAAAAAAAAACAGATTTCGGGCTGATTCAGCAAATATTTCATATGGACTTTAAAACGCTTTGTCCGACCCTGGGATCGAATCCGCACCTCATGACCACTAGACCAATGAGGCAGTTCTCTGTACTAATTGAAGAGTATTTGCCTTTTTCCAACTTTGTTGGAGACGGCTTCCAGTCTTATCTGATGCAGCTTAATACCATTGTTTTTAAAGGCCCCAAAAGGCTGAAATGGTCCCGTACAGTGCGGTTTCAGAGGAATTTCCTCCCGCGTACATTTGGATTGTGGAATGAGCTCCCTGCCGAGGTTTTCTCAGTGGGCTACAGTATGGAGTTCTTCAAAAGGGGAGTAAATAGGTTTTTAAAGGGTCGGCAACGCGCGTGTGGGGCCCCTGGTGTTGCAAGTGTCCATAGGCTACGGTAACCGCTTACCATCAGGCGGGCCGTAAGCTTGTTTGTGACCGTCGTGGTATAAAAAATATAGTTTAATATTAGTTTTATTTTTAACCGACTTTCAAAAAAGGAGGAGGTTCTATGTTCGTGTGTATGTATTTTTTTTTTTTTTTTTTTTATGTATGTTACCTGATTTCTCCCCCATTTATGGACCGATTCTCAAAATTCTTTTTTTATTTGAAAGAATATACTCCTGAGGTGGTCCCATTTTAATTTGGTGAAGATCTGGTGCTGATCTTCGGAGATATACAACGGAACTCTTCAAAAATAGACAGCAAATCTGTCGTGGTTGCTGGAATCGCTTGGATGTTTATTGTTTATACAACATCATGACGTATCATCACGCCTGTGTGCTCTGAGGGGTACGCAGGTGGGTACAATATACCTAGATTTCGTCAGTTAGGTATGTTAATTTTAATTTATTAGGGATTAGTGAAAAACCCTATTATCATGACATGTATTGTTAACAATTAACAATTTAAAATAAATTCGTGGCAAATATTTTTATGGTAACAACTAAAAATGGAAAAATAAAATACTTTTTTGCAAAAAATAAAACCGACTTCAAAAAAATCACTAAACGGTGTAAAATAACTCTAAATTCGGAAGTCGGTGGCCCATCATGAGTAAGACAAACCCACCAACGCCACAGAATTCCGAATTTAGAGTTATTTTACACCGTTTAGTGATTTTTTTGAAGTCGGTTTTATTTTTTGCAAAAAAGTATTTTTTATTTCCAATATTTTATTTTTTAGTTTTGATTAATCTGAACCTCCACGACCCAGTTACTGTGTAAAACGATACCCCTGATTAGAAAGGGTTCGAGGATCCTCCTCGCAGACGGGTGTTGTGTCTGGTGGGCTACTACTGCCCGACGGTTGTTGTCGGGATCTTGTATACGTTCAATCGCGCGGATAACTTTAACATCGCGATGTAGGATGTCAGTCTTTAGTTCGTGTGTGGCGAGATAGATGGCGCTACAAGGCGAACATTTCTTATTAATTTGTTTTCTGTTTGTAGGTTAAGGCTTTGGGTCACAAGCTTGGTGCGAACATCCCACCGACCTTCGTGAAAGAAGAACCGCCTCTCCAGTCAAATGTGGAAGAAAAATTAGCGTTAGGGGTAAGTGTACGATGCCAATAGCACTACATTTTATAACATAACATAACATCACGCCTGTAATACCCAAAAGGCTAAGCAGAGGTGTATCTGGTAGTACACCCACATTTCTCCAGTTATGTTATGTTAAGTCCCATGTAATAGGGGGCGAGCTGATTGCCATCAATCGGACACAAATCCAGACTCCGGGCTGCTACTGAGAAATTCCAGATAGATAAACTGAATAACATTTTGCCCGACCCGGGGTCGAACCCGTGACCTCATACTCAGCAGTAGCGCTTGCGACCACTAGACACACTAGTCAATTACAGTACATTTTATATTAATTTTAGAACTCTACTAGCGGACATCACGCGGTTTCACCCACGTAGTTTCCGTTCCCGTGGGAATACAGGTAACTACCCTCGGGTGACACATAGGCTACTATATGGGGATATAGTAGCCTATGTGTCACCCGGGGATAGTGTAGCTTCCCGACGGTAAAAAAATGTTTCAAATCAGTCTTGTAGTTATGGAACTTATTCTATACAAAAATAACAAATAATCAAAGTCTTCCTCCTTATGATATTGTTACTAATACTATACTAAGTATATAATTACAATATACCTACAACTAACTATGTAAGTACAGACCGCAGCACATCAAGGTAAACTGTAAAAAAAACCCAAATGAACATGAACCTTATGCTGTATGCAATAAAGCTGAAAAACTATCAAAGAAATTTGACACATTGGGGAAGCTTGATGTGCTGGCTTCCTTACATTTGTTTAACAACACTAACTACATATTTCCTTTATTTATATATTTAAAGTATTGTATTATAAACAGATGTGTCAGTTTTATACTAAATTAAATTTATTTAATTCTGGCTAATGATGTCGGTAAATTGTTAGTAACGTTTAAATGATTTTTAATTAATTAATATTGTATTTAATTATCATAAAGCGTTTTAAACTTGTTAATTAATATCTTGTATTTTACTTACAGGGCAACAAAAGAGCAAGCGAGGTAAATATCTTAACTTTTCCTCATGTTTCTATGACTACGCCTAGTTTTATTTAAGTGTGTACTACGCCGTTAGTAGCAGTATTATTGCCGTAGCACAAAACTGACTACGACGTAGCTGTGATATCTACGCCGTAGCAGTGGGCAGTCTACGCTGAAACACCCCTTGTAGACTTTGGTGTAGCACAGTGTAAAGTACGATGTACCAGTAATTTCTACGCCGTAGCACAGGTCAGACTACGTCGAAGTACGTTATTGTCTTGTAGATTTGGTGTAACATAGTGTAAAACTTTGCAGTAACAATAATATCTACGCCGTAGCAGTTATGTCTACGCCGTAGCTAGATCGGGCTACGTCGTAGCAGACTGTTAGACTTGCAGTGTATACGCTACGCAGTATACACAGGCCAGTCGGTCGATTTAGTGTAAGTCCAGTCGGGAAAACTATAATCACAGCTAAATTTGCTTTCACTTCACCTACTTTTTCCCGAGATGATTTTAACAGAAAACCACTGCTGGTGCATTGTAGTACATTTAGGAGGGGGAGGGGGGAGAGGGAGGGGGAGATTGTGAGAGAGGGAAGAGGGTATTGTGAGAGGGGACGGAGGGGCAGGGGAGGGATGTGGAGGGGGGTGGAGGGAAGATGCAGGGGACGGGAGGGGAAAGTGAGGGAGGGGTGAGAGGAGGGGCGGGGGAGGTGTGGGGGAGATGGAGGGAGTGGGAGAGGGGGAGGGGGAGAGGAGAGGAGTTGATAAAAATGCTATGCAATAGCTTTACCGCGGCAGTCTCCGAGTGCCACACGTCATTTTTTTGTTAATAGATATTTTTTTCTGTTACATGTAGGCGAGCAGAAGAGCAAGCCAGGTAAATATTATAACAGATCCAAATTGTTTCTTTAAATACAGCTTCAAGGCGGCTAAGTGACATTAAAAAATTAAACTACATCTTAACACTGTTGCCTATTTAATAATATTGTTTATTGGGCTATTCGACAAAATTTTAGTTGTTAGTCCCTCATCTGGATTAAAAGAAAATATTCTTGAGGGACTAAAAGCTAAAATTTTGCCAAAAAGCCCATTCATTATCACACTGCACTTTTATCTAGGTCTAAAAATTGATAGCAAATTTAATTGGGGTCCCCATGTTGATTATGTTTGTAACAAACTCAGGTCAATATTGGCAAAATTAAGCATATTGAGGCATAAATTATCATACAGAACCAAAAGACTAATGTATTTGGCACTAGCAGATTCATTAATCGGATATGGTATAGCTAGCTGTGGCAGAACATTTAGAACATACTTACAAAAAATATATGAAATACAAATTAGGATGTTTAAATTATAGTTCCATATAAAATAAAGCTTAAATTTAAAGACAACTTACAACAGTTATTTGAATATTGTAAAGTAATAAATGTCTTTGACAAAGTAAAACTATCTATAATATCACAATATGCTAACGAAATTGATAAATTAAGTAAAAAAAATAAGACCAAACCACTTACGATGTTTAGAATACCTACCATTATATAGTCTGCCTAAATGTAACAATGAATATGGAAGAAGGACCTGGAGGTACTTATTACCTAACTTGTTGAATAAACTCCCAAAGCAACTAACTAATAAATTAAAATCGAAGACAACTGCGCAAATAAAACGAGCAATAAAATATTACCTTACAGTAGATCAGTACAAAGTTTCTCCAGATCTTTCACAAACTTACTAGATGAATAATGTAGCCATCAATGTTCGAAACAATATTTTCTAATGTAAACGATCGAGACGCCTCACTCGCACATAATCTTTCAAATTAAGATTAAGCGAAGTGGGTTTAACCAAAATTAATGTTATACTTTGAAATAAAAAGTTTTTTTTTTTTTTTATTATACCCCGCGAGGACACCGGTGTTCGCGCTGTCATTGTCTTTCTATTGTGTCACTAATCACTAATTGACACGATTGGCAGGTTAAATCGTTACATATTTGTTTGTAAATCTGAGTAAAATTTTATCTTTTTTATTTACAGAGCAGCAAAAAAGGCGATGTAAATATAAAAACTCATAAATAATTTAGGATTGAAATGAATTTGAATCATCCACATTATATTTTCACAAGTCGTAGCACTCCTTCATTTTTGCGTATCACAAAGTAGAAATTAACCATTATTTTTTACTGCACTTAGACTTTCACTAACCCAACATTTTGTTAGTATAGATCATTAGTCACTTATTTAATTTTAACTAACTTTTCAAACTTAAATTAACTTTTCAAAAGTGGACCCCTCGTATACTAAGCTGTAGCAGTAAGTATATCGGTGCCATGACAGTATTAATAACTGCGCCGCGTAGCATAGATTAAAGTACATAACACAGTTCCCTCTATACATACAGGGTTATTTTTCAATGACCGGCCAAATTTTCACAGGGTGTTCGTTCTACCCAATGTATGAAACAGCTGATTTTTTTTCGTGATTTCAGAGTCGGTCCCATAGTGAAAGTTGTTCATATTCATGGGTAGAAAACCCAGTGAAAATTTGGCCGGTCATTGAAAAATAACCCTGTATAATCATATTAATATTTTTGTTTCTTTTATTTACAGCTGAGAAGACCAAGTGAGGTAAATATTCTAACTTAGGCCTTAGCAGTGTTTATATTTTGTGTATCATAGTGTATGCACAATGCAGCTCACGTCGTTACACTATTGTAGACTTTAGTGTAGTTCAGTGACGAAGAAAATTTTGCGCCGTAGCATGACGTAGACAGTTAAGTAGCACAGGACAATATGCATATGTATTTTTTTTTTAATTCACTGTTTACAACGTTTTAACATAGTAAAAAAATATAAACTTATTTAAAAATGCAGTACAGAAGCTTAAAAAAATATTTAAAATGCAGAATAAATTTGAGCTGTTGAAACGCCGCCAATTTCGCGAGCCATTTCGATTACGTCATTTACAATGGTCCTATCACTATTACTTTGTGTGTTTTCGTTCTTCTAACCATTTCACAATGAAAAACGCTCAAAAACCAGTTTACAAGCATTGCTTGTACCCGAATGCAATAAACATTATCAAATTGTGCTTTTACAAAACCATTTTAAGTCATTTTTCTTAAATGTTTTATAACCTCACTATGAAGGTAAAATTACACTTGAACATTAAATTAGTTCACAACACACTCGGCAATACTTACACATTGTATGTTTTGTAGGCGTTGAGTTGTTGTCGTATGACGTCAAGTTTCGTTATAACCAATGGTGATGCGTTTCACAAATTTGATTTCCCGCGCTTAATTCGCACTTTTATTTTTAATTTTAAATAATTACGACGCTATTAGAAAGTGAAATAATTATTTAGTTCATATTTTCAGCCAATAAAGATTCGGAAAAAAAATATTTGAACCATATTTAAATTACATGCATATTCCCTATTTACGTAAAAGCACAGGTGTAGCTCAGAAAAAACTACGCCATAGCAGTATCATATCTACGCCGTAGTAGTAATGTCTACGCCGTAGCAGAGTAATATCTACGCCGTAGCAGTGTAATATCTACGCCGTACAGTAATATCTACACCGTAGCAGTAATATCTACGCCGTAGCAGTATCATAACTACGCTGTAGCATCAATGTCTACGCCGTAGCAGTGTAAATTCTACGCCGTAGCAGTAATATCAACGTCGTAGCAGTAATATCTACGGGCTCGTTGATTTTTCCATTCTTTATACTCCATTTATTGTGTGTCTTGAAGAAATGTCCCTCTAAGAACTTGTGCATAGAAACTAATAATTTTATTTTACAGGTCCGCTTCAATGAACCAACCACTTTCACAATATACGGCATGGACGTCACCAGTTTGCGGAGACTGAATCAACACGAGCGATAGACGGACGACTCGTCGACGACTGCGGTACGATACCGGTACGACACTTTGAAACAATCAGATTGAAATCATCGTTTGCTTAGCAACCGAATGTGTTTGGTGTAGCATTTTACATGGAGCGTCTGCCTATCTGTCCTCTATGACCCAGTATTTGGTTATAACAATACTGATACTGGTTGTCTGACATTAATTGTATTGATATCGTATCGCAGTCGTAGTCTGACGACGCTAACACTGACAGATTGTATCGTAACAATGTTGTTTTCACACTCGCTCTTGCACTACACATGTCTAACGTATACTGGAGACCACAAATAACACGTCCTTGTAAACTACGCCGAATTGAAAACTACGCCGAATTGAAAACTACGCCGTATTGAAATAGTTAATACGCCACTTTGAAATGCGATTGATGGTGGTAGTATCTTAATGGTATTCTTGTCTATTTTTTATACAATAGCCGCCTATTCCTAGTTTAAGTATTTATGTTGTTAGTTAAGAACGTGTGTGAAAGGGACAGCAAGTATTCAAAATTGTAATTGTACTGTTCTGGTCCCACCACATTTCGTAGAAAACATGTTTTTTTGAATTAAAGGTTAACTTTTAAACTAAATGGTTTATTATTTCATTCCTATTTCTCTGAACAACAATTTCCTTACTATATAAGCTTTGTATCATGCTTTGTATCGTTGGTTTAATTTTGAAATGTATACCAATATGACTTCAATTCATATAAGTACTAAAAGTATTTACTTTTTCGTACTTTCATAAACATCTCCTGACATCGGTGAAAAAAAAAACATTGTTTTGGGTCAATAGTTGTTTTGTTAATTATTTAAACTACTTTTATTTTTTTACATATTAATTTTATTAATAGACTTGCTTTAACAGCTGAATCTTAACTTTTGAATGGTCACAGGTTATACAAAGAAAAGTGATGTTGAAATAAATCTGACAGTACCGTGTACTCTATTTTTATTAGCAATAAACAGAAGTTATTTTTAATGCACACTTTGTAACGAGAGTACAATAACCATGATACAATTACGATACAAGCCGAATTTATTATTAATTGATTTTCATTAACTTATTATAGGTATACAATAAAAAGGAACTCTGACTACGTCACAAGTCGTGGAAATTTTGCACGATCATTTTTGCCAAAAGAAATAGGTGCAGCCGCATTCCGCAGCGATGTGCGGACAATAACTTTTATATATTATTTAGATCTCATATATGTATAAAGTTCTCGTGTCACAAGTGAAAATTCAATTCTCGTGGGAGAGGAGGGTGGTCAGGACAAAGGGAGGGGGTGGAGAAGGAGGGAATGAGAGGGGTAGGGGAAGGGTGAGGTGAGAGGGGAAGGGAAAGAGAGAGGGGAAGAGGCAGGAGCCGGGTGGGGGAGGGAGGGCAAAGTGAGTGAGGGGTGAGGGGAGGGGCGTGGGAGGTGTGGGGAGAGAGGGAGGGAGAGGGGGAGGGGAGGGGGAGAGGAGTTGATAAAAAATGCTATGCAATAGCTTTACCGCGGCAGTCTCCGAGTGCCACACGTCATTTTCTCTTTTTTTTTAACCATTCAATCAAAATGTGCCACAGCGAAGCGTGGCAGGGTACAGCTAGTTATTAAATAAAATTTGGTTCAAATCGTGCAATTTTTCCACGACACTAGGTGTCATTGACCTTTCCCATAGCAGACTACACAGTCTAACACACTTTGTTCCGCTTTGTGACCACAGACTCCGTGGTGAAGCAATCTAAACAGTTGCACGGTGGGCACTCTGTCACGGTGGCGTCTGTCGTGGTGTATAGCTGCCTGCTGGGCTGTTGATTAGAAAAAAAAAAATTATTATCATCTTTATCATAATCATCTAAGTCAAGTCGTCTTTCTTAAAAGATGCATCAGGAACAGTGTGTAAAGTTCCTCATCCCCCATAGAACAGCTCGGCTCCTCCTCGTAGACGGGTGTTGTGTCTGGTGGACTACTACTGCCCGACGGTTGTTGTCGGGATCTTGTATGCGTTCAATCGTGCGGATAACTTTAGCATCGCGATGTTAGTTCGTATGTGAACCGATAGATGTCGCTTCAAGACCATTATATAAAAATAAAATAAATATTCCACAACTTTCACACAACGCCATCTAGTCCCAAGCTAAGCAGAGCTTGTGTTATGGGTACTAAACAGCTGATAAACATACTTTTATATTTCTAAATACATACATATTATAGATAAATAACACCCAGACACAGAACAAATGATCGTGCTCATCACACAAACATTTGTCCTGGGTGGGAATCGAACCCACGACCTCCGGCATAGCAGTCAGGGTCACTAACTACTAGACCAACAGGCCCGCGATTATATGGCACTTTTGAACATCAAACTACACTTGGGAGCAATTATTTTAAATCAAGACGAATCAATTAGAACCTTATGTGGTCTAAAAGATTATTTAACAGCGTTTTACAGAATGAAAAAATAAATAGCAATACCTTATTGCATTCCACATGTTTATTCATTGGTGTTAAACTTATAACTAGATCAACAAAATATTAATAACCTTATTGGAGATAAATGCTTCGAATTAATAAGTTCCAATAATATAAACCAATACGTGAAAATGGGAATCAGTTCGATTTTTTTCCGAAGTAGGTATATTATTTTATTATATTTAACTTCATAAAATAAAATAATTAAATTTATTCAATTTGCCCCTTGTAAAAAGTAGTTTTGTGGGGGTATTATGACTTCATGCTATTAAAAAAATATATAAATATAAAATATACTTACAGGAACCTGACAACGACAGAAAAATAATAAGCTAAAAAAAACAACGTTTAACCCTCAAACATGCACCTCTAACACCATCTTTTAGTCATAGGACATATTCACAGAGCATTAGTAGAGTATAATAGTCTGTCCGAATTCGCGAAAACAATAAACAGCTATGTATACATTCCATGTGATAGGGGACAAGCCTATTACCATATGAGCACTAATCCGAGCTACTACTTAGAAATTCCCGGTGGAAAAACTCAAAAACGATTTGCCCGACCCGGGAATCGAACTCGGGGATCCTCATGCTGGTCGTGTAGTTATCAAACTTTTGTATGCAGCAGCAGATTTTCTCATAGTGACAGTTGTTCATATACATAGGTACAAATAGATTTAAGACACTATAGAGAGGGCAAGCGAAGAAATGTCAGCCCATGTCTCAGTAACGCCATCTAGAATAATATACCAATATTGGAGCGGCAGAGGAGCGTACTAAATTTAACTCTTAGACTTGTGTCCACTCGGACACAAACATCGGATGAAAATTTTGTTTGTGATGTTCCGTTTACAGAAAGTATTGAATTAATGTCTTTGCATGATTAGAATATTTTGTAAAAAAAAATCCATTGACAATTTTGTTTTTTTGTTAGTTTGCTTGTTGTCTATAAGTCCCTCCTTGCTCAAAACATTTGCTTTCTTACCTTGATGTTCTTGAAGTGAAGATTTCCTATCAGCTTGAAACGTGACAGCGGCCCTCGGGTTTGACACTGACACTACATGAAAAGACAATGTATTAGATGATAAATCGTTTCACTAATTATTTTGATAAAACATTAAAAAAAAAAACAAAACTTTGGGTTTCGGAAATTAATAGAATCTTGTGAGCAGAAAAAGATCATAAATTCGAGCGGATTAGTGTATTATGTTATTATAATAAACGTTATTATTATTATTATATGTTTTGCCATACTTACGTTTACCTAAAACATAAACAGATGGATTTAAAAAAATACATAAAAAGAAAACTAAAACATCTATGTAAAAACAAATTAAAACATTTAGGTACTTACTTTCTAGAAATAAACAAAATAATATTTAATATAATATGTTCAATTAGTTAAAAAAAACATGTTTTAGTCCATAAATCCAATTAAATCTTACCGTTGGAGGCTGGAGCAGAATATTTTAACAATTAATAAATTAACTAATTTAGAAAGACAATTATTGCAATATTAAATAACATAATATTCTAAATGTCACGTATAACTCACCACTGTCTGCAATAAAAACAAAAGTTCAGTTTTTTTTATACGAATCTAGCTGCCCCGGCAAACTTCGTAGTGCCTTAGAGTCAATTTATTGCCCTTATCATTTTTTTTATATTAGATATACATACGTTTAATAAGACGACATTAAATAAATCCAAACCAATAATAACGACTACCACTTTTTATGTAGCGAGTCTCTACTGTGATCTTATTTAAACATTTTGTGTTCGATAGAATTAAAATTGCAACATGTATATATAACCTAACCTAACTGACCTTACCTATCCTATAGCTAACCTAACTACCTAACCTAACTACCTTACTAAAATGCATTGATTTAAAAAATACTAAATTCATAATTATAATCTGAACTATTGCCTCTATGTTACATACAATTTATACTTATAGTTTTCCCGGTCTACTTTAATTAAAGTCTTAACAGTAGAATAAGTTCTATTTGCAAATAATTATTAAAGTTGGTCTCTGTCGTCATTATTAATTACGTAAATTGATATATTAAGTAGATATACGAATAAAACCAACTACCAAAATATTGTCTCTATGTCATGTCAGGTTTTATTTTAGAAACAGGAATCGAAAAACTTATTTCAGAATGCCTTTATTGTCCAGGTATTTCGATTGAAATGCACTAACTCGCCGACTGCTCGACGAAGAATTTTAAAATATTAAATTGTTTACTTACATAGCGCTGCAAATTGCCAAATTTCGATATTATTTATGAAATGTTACATATAATTTGGAACACTTTAATATAGTAATAATTATAGAAATCGAACTCTCGAAAGGTTTACTTGTAGAAAATGCATATGGCATTAAGTCCGCTTCTGTACATTAGTGTGCTTGAAGCATTAAATAAAAAAAAAACTCACCGTTAGCTTTTAGGAGAATAAAAAAAGAAAATTTAGTATTTTGAACCTTTTTTTTTCTAAAAAAAATAATATATTATTTTTATTAAAAATTTAATTTAATACGTTACCCATCTCTGCAAAATATAACATTCATATTTTAGAAGTAGTATAATATAGGTACTTTCTTAATAAAAATAAAATATATTGGCCCAGTAGGTGATTGCCTTGCCTTCTCTGTAAAAGAAGAGGCCTTTGTTCTGAAGTGGGACAGTGACAGGCTGGTACTTATTATTTATTTATTTATATAAAAATGATTTATACCTCAGTCTGAAATAAAAATTAAGAACATCTCATTTAATAAGCGTAAGTTTTATATAAAACAATCGAGCTATTTTAATTATACTTCACAAAATAGCCGTATCACTTACAAATACTTGCTGGAAATACATGAAAATATTATTAATTTTCAGTGATATAATTATATAAAATAATTCAATTGTATTTAAATATTGGAAATTGTTCTCTTCAATTCTCTTTCTCATATAGTTCACAAACTTGAAAGTAATAAAAAGAAATCACGTTATTTATTTTTACGATTATTACAGTTACAACCTTTGAATCGCGTCAATCGTGATTTTTGTGTGAAAAGATAAATAATAAAATTATAATGAATCGAAATCTACTTACAACATGTATCTGCAAATCACAAATGAATGGGTGTTAATAAGTTAAATATTTTATAAATTAATTGTTTTTTTTTTGAAATATTGTAAACCAGTGCTTCACTGTAATCCCACCTGATGGTAAGCACTGATGCAATCAGTGAGTACAGCGCACTACTTTAATAAGAGCCTATTCACTCTAGCCTTGAAGACACCTAAATTATAATCGGACGGAAAGACCGCTGCAGGCAAGTTGTTCCAGTCCTTCGATGTACGCGGTATAAACGACGAAGCGAAACGCTTTGTCCAAATCGTGGAAGTGCAAACAATGTAAAGGTGGACACTCGCCGTACGGGTTGTCCGATGGTAGAAAGGTGATGGATATTGTTTCTTGATTTAATATCATCATCATATCTTCCTACCCTTATCCCGTGTTACTTACTTCCATTCTATCCTGTCACCTGACATGCTATCACTAACTTCCTTTTCTTTCTTATCACTCATCACACAATCCATCCATCTTTTTTTTGACCTCCCTCTCCCTCTCCACCCATCCACTTGTATAGGTACTTAAAAGTTTTTTTAGCAACATGCATTTCATCCCTCCTTTTTACATGACCATACCAAGACAACGATTCTTGATTGAATAATGATATTTTTTATTAAGAACACCACTCACGTTTGGCTGTTATAGGAAGTAAAATAAATCAATGTTAATTCATTTAACATACTTATTATTATCATCATCATCTGCTTAGCCTTTTTCCAACTATGTTGGGGTCGGCTTCCAGTTTGACGGAAAATAGCCAATAACACCAAATGTAGTAATAAATTTATAAAATATAAAAAAAATATTATGATACTTACGCCTAACTGCAAGAATGCAAAATGCAAAGAATGTTAACATGTTTTTTTTTTAATGTATGTGTCCATGTTATTGCAAACTTTAGTATAATTAACAGCACAAACATTTTAAAAAAACTTACCTCGTACTATTAAAACAAAAATTTTAAGTCATAAAATATTCTCTGGTTTTTTTTTCACTAACTAAATAAAGAATATTTTTTGTTTAATTAATGATAAGTAGGTATAGAAAACTTACGCTCAACTGTTAAAAAAAAATGTTTTGAAATTAAATTTTTACTTCTTTTAAATATGTATTTTAAGTGTTCAATTTAACCACGTATGCCCAAATAATTCTATGAAAACTTTGTACCCACCACATCCTATAATATAAAAAAATAAGTACTCTTTTTATTATTTACCATCAAAACTTACAAATAATAATTTAAACATTCATCATTTCAGCTATATGAAGTCACTGCTGGACATAGGCCTCCCCTATAGATCTCCAATAAGACCGGTTGGAAGCGGCTCGCATCCAGCGCGTTCCCGCGGCCTTAATGAGGTCGTCTGTCCACCTTGTGGGTGGACGTCCTACGCTGCGCTTGCCGATACGTGGCCTCCACTCGAGAACCTTTCGACCCCATCGTTCATCAGTCCTCCGTGCTATGTGCCCTGCCCACTGCCACTTCAACCTGCTAATCCACTGGGCTATGTCGGTAACCTTGGTTCTTCTACGGATCTCCTCATTTCTGATTCGATCTCGCAGAGAGACTCCGAGCATAGCCCTCTCCATAGCTCGTTGGACTACTTTGAGCTTACTCATAAGGCGTGAAAGACCACGTTTCAGTGCCATAAGTCATTTAAACATTACATACACACATAAACTCACGCCTTTTTCCCATTTTTTGGAACTACAAAGTGTCATCTGCTAGGATTCATACCTCACCATTTGCTTCGTTTACATGTCATACACACACGCCGGGTTGCGAGTACTACGCCCGTGACTTTTCTAAAGGATTTCACCAATAAGGTCTATGTATGTCTATCTAGGGCGTCCTCTCTCGGCGTTCCCACTTAGGTACATCTGCCTAGTCAATACCTTTCGTTAGACGCCTGTCATTCATCCCAAAGACATTCAATTCTTAGATACTAAATAGAGAGAACATCACGAACAAAATTTTCATCCGTTTCTTCTATGCCACGATGCGGAAGCGGAGCGCGTCCCTAATACGCAGAGTTCGCGGCAGTTCCAACAGCGTTCTGTTTAGTGCTGCCAATCGCGGGGAAAATCCCCGATTTGCGGGGAATAGAGGGTTGGCGCGGGGAAAGCCCGGGGAATGACATAAATAGGGGAATTTCGGGGAATCCAGACCGATTTCGCTAAAACTATTTTATGTTGGGTAATATCTACGACTAAAAAATCACGTAACAATGGCAACACAACTGAAATTCCTGCTCAACAGTCAACTGTCATTTGATTACGATTTTGTATTTCTGAACGCATCCATTTCTTCATTGTTGATTTTTTAAATTGGTGCATTCGGTTTTTATTTTTCAATAAAATTATGGAAAAGTGGTTAAAACGTGCAGCTCAATTTCTGAAGTGGGGAATCTTCTAAAATTCGAACCAATCGAAATATGATTACTGATATATCCTACTATTCCAACTAAAATGAAGGCCACTATCTGTGAGCCAATTTTGTTATTTATGTTTTTGTATTTTATAAAACTTTTTGTAGTAAGTACCTATCAAACAAATTTTGAATAAAACTGTGTTTTTATTCCGAAAATATCACACACATCAACAGAACTTCTGTTGATGATAGCCGACAGGCTCGACTGCAGTGCGATTCTGGTCAAATAACCGCGTGAAAATGTAGGCGTAGTGAGGGCGAATTGAGCTGTCATTCCATTCTAATGTTAGACGTTGACAGTTCACTTCACTCAAGTTACCACGGCGTGACGTTTACTGAATCGACCGGCTGTCCATTTATTAGACGCTGCAGTGACTTGCACGTCACCTACAGTCGTCGGCTGTCAGTATAAATAAATTCTTTTGTGTGGTTATTGTTTTGTGTGTTGTACCCATTATAATGTATTCAGTGTGTTTTAGTGTGTAATGTGTGCTATATATATAATTTTCTATGTGTTTATGAGTCCCAGTTACTTGATAAATAAATGATTATTATTATTATTATGTCCTAGTCAACACAATTCGATGAGTCTAGTTTAGTTCGCTCCGCTGCCGCTCGAATATTGCTATATTATGCTAGATGGCGTCACTGAGACAAGGGATCAAAATTGTCTTCTATGACATTAATTCGCATGTTCTCTCTATAGTCTGCTGAATCTCTTTGATTCATCCTTTTAAAATAAAATTATATCGCAATTAACAGATTTAATTAAGCACGACACTTACTGTTGTCTAAAACAGAAAAAGAACGCCATTATTCAAAAAGCAAGTAACTTTAAAAGATGCGCGTTTAGTCTGGATTCCAAAATGGTATGCCACTTACTAATTGCTACTTCTCACAAATATTTTTTTCTCCTCGATTATGAAGTAGCAACTCTAATAACTGTCACAACTTGGCCTATTGCCCGTTTTCGACTTGAAGTTGATTTCTGGGACACGTTGTATACAGAAATGATGCCTTTTCCATGAGGGTAGGTGGACACTACCGGTACTATTCTTTTTGTGCGGCATAGTGACAAAATTTGTTGCAAATCTAGCAAGACAGCTTTACATTCAAAAATCATTTTCAGTATGGCGCCGCGTCTATGCAATCACTTGCCATAGTCCATACTAGAAACTACATTAATTGATGCTTTCAAAATTAAGTTTAAAAGATTCTTGCTTTGTAAATGTTACTATTATTTATATTATAGTGTTCAAGATTATTAATTAATGGAGGATGTAAGGACATAATGATGTAACTAATGTGTAATTTAATTATTAATAATAATACTTTCACACTTAATTTGACATTTAATTACAGATATAATATCTTGACATTCTCATTTAAAACATGACATTTCATAGTTTAATTACTTTAGTCTTACTTTGACATTTATTCACAATTGTATCTTGACATTATTATTTAACAAATTAATGACACTTTAATCTTCAATCATTCCGTATAAGTGACATTATTTAGTATGTTGTATGAAGTCCTTGTTATTAGCTTTGTTTGAATGATTGTAATGAATAAAACTAGTTAAATTGTATTATTAATTATGAAATTTTGCGAGGAAATTTGCTGTTAAAGCCTGTAATTTGCATGCCTCGAGGTGTAATATGGTTGGACTGTGCTATATTTTTTAACATCTTTATGTAATTAGCTATATCAGCAAGTAAATGACTATGATTATGACTTGTGTATATGAAGTCGGTACAAAGTAATTAGGGTATTTACCTTCATCTGAAATGTATGTGTCAGGGTTAGATAAAATACAGAAAACAAAAAAAAAAACTTCATTTAATATAAAATTTCAGTGCGCCGATTAAGTCCAGTTTAGCAATTAGGTACAGACGCCAGCACATCAAGTTACCCCAATGTGTCAAATTTCTTTGATCGTTTTTCAACTTTATGCCAAACAGAATAAGATTCTTATTCAATAGGGAAAATTTGACACATTGGGGTAACTTGAAGTGCTGGCGTCTGTACATCAGTTTGGCTTACAGTCTATTAAATAAGATATTCAATAAACATCAGGGAATTAATAACTTTATTGTTAAAGTAGGTAGGTACTTACAGCTTCCTGAAATTTAAATATTATAATATTAATTTATTTAAAAACTTTAAACTAAATTAAATAAGCCATTTCTGCCGGAGTTTTTCCCAACTTGTCCAACTGATTGTAACTTTTGAGTGGCTTCTTTTACAAATTAGTGGCTGAATTTACAATTGTTTGAAAACTTGAGAATAACTAAACATTTACGCATACGAAAGTCAAAATTGAAATGTGGTTCCTCAATGTAAACGGTTTTGGTAAGTAATAGATCAATCCGCAGAGCGACCCCAACAAGTATCGCTGAACCTTCATTCAACTTCGGAGGTTTTTTTTTGTTAACCACTGGCTTAGGTACCTATATTTACTTAATGAAGAAATAAAATACAATGGATCATGGGTTGTTTGAACAATGATAAACATCAAAGGCAAAATTGCTAATTGGTGGTTTTTGATTAGATTTTTTTAATGCTTGAATATTACAAAATAATAATAAAATATCACTTACGCCCTAGATCTGGAAAAAATATTGAAGTATTTTATCAAGTGTTTTTCAAATTGTAGGTATAAGACTTTAATTTTAAAAAATCTGCGCATATCGCAAGCGAACCAATCTTAAGCGCACCTAACTTTGTTTTTTTGAAGGGGTGGAAAATCCTCATGGATGTCCCCCGCCCGGGGAGGCGGAGGGGTCTGTCAGACTCTTACTGATTAAAAACCACCCCGATGTTCCGTATCACACTAGCATCGGGGGTCGTGGGAACGGACGATTCTTCCGCGTGCCTCGTCAGAATATTTTTATTAATATGTCAAGCAATATATTAGTTAAAGTTAAAGTAATAATTACAATTACACTGTTTAAAGACACTTTTGAACGTTAAACTTACTATGTATAGTTAAGGAAATTATTTTAGTTCCAAAAGGTAATTTTACTAAATATCTGCCTCGTTTGTTCAGAGATAGGAAACGCTGCTGCCTTGCATGAGGTCCTGGGTTCGGTCCTCGGGGTCGGGTTAAATATTTTTAGTTTATTTTATTTATCTTTTTATGAAAACGTTGTTTATAATAAATATTTAAGTTAAACTTACCATTTTGAAAAGTAATAATTGTGCCAGCATGGAAAAAAGTAAAAAAAAAACATATGAATAAAACATTTGTTAGTAAATTTCATAACAAATCATTAGGGGGGGGGTCTGTATTTATGCTTTCGCGGTTGCACAACGACATGCTTGCTTTATCTTGCTTGGTAGTATAGATGCAGGCCTACCTCGCCATCTCCTTCAGAGATGGTGGGGTGGCGTTGGTCTTGAGGGAGAGTGCATCGGTCATGTAGATCCTCAAGGCAAGTCCGGTGGTGTACCTTCTCGCGGTTGCCACCCTGTTATCGGTCTAGTTCCCTATGAAATAGACGCAACTAAAACCACCGGGCGACCTGGCACAGTGGCGGGTGCTCCACTGTCTTCACTTACTGCGACCCTCCCGTGATTGGAGGGCCGCGGGCTCGTTAGTCACCAAATCAGCTGACGACGGGTAGTAATTTGCAATCACCTGCGCTAGGACCTGCGCAGTCGAGCGCCGTAAGCAGGGATGAAGGAGTCCTGGGGGGTTGAGCCGATCGGCGCTGGCGGTTATGCGTCCGTGAGGCAACACGCCCCCTTTGGTCTGGATTTCAGGCGAAACGGTGGCCCTACCCAGTAGCCGGGGGTAGGGAAATTGGCCACAGTGTCCCGTCAGAGGGCCACAGGCGAGGTGCGTGAGGTCCGCTGACGTCGTCTTCGGGCGGCTGAAGCGGTAGGTAAAGGTCATGCTGACGGTGTAAGTGAGGGTTGATCAGTTCGTGGGAGGTGGGCCTTTCGACCCCCTACGCCAGCCCGATCAAGCACCCGATGTCGCACTGTAAACCAGCCTTGCGCCCCTATATCTCTTTGGTACTCCTAACGTTCGAGCTTTTTGACAGCGAGACGTTCCCAGTTGCGGGCTCCATGGAGGGTGGGAAGCCAGAGAGACGAATTTATATTTCATCGACATTATGGATACATTTAGGCCATCAAAAACCAACAACACCGGAGTGAAGTCGGCGAAAGCTGATGAAACTCCTAAGCGAGGTGCCCTCAGCACCCCGCTTGCCCCTGGAGGTCTTGCAGCTAACGCTGCAGGCGCCAGCGCGGGCGCTGGTCTGGCTGTGGCGACAACCGCGGCTAAGACCAAACCTCAGTCCCAAAACAAGCAAAGGAAGTCGGCGCTGCCTGGGACCAGTACCGACCCTTCTTCCACACATGTGAGGACCACGGCGACGACTAATACCACAGCCGGTCCAAGCCACACTACACACGCACAGTCCACACAACCTCCTCCCCACGTGGCATCTCAAGCCACCTCCCATCTCACCGGCACCGAGGACGAGTTCGCTCGAGCCTGGCAGGTGCAAAAACGCAAGGGCAAGGGTAAACGCACTCAACAAACCCTTGGCCCCTGCAATGACCCCTCAGGTCCACCAGCTCATAAGGAGCAGGGTAAGGTTAGAGATAGGTTGACGAGGAAGGAGCGCCGTCAAGAACGACGTCAAGCACGCAGGCGGGAGATCAAAGCCTCTCGCCAGAAGCCAGCCGCAGCAGCCGCCGGGTCGGGTAAACCGACCAGCGGCCGTGTCAACTTCTCCGCTGGGAAGCGATCGCAGACCGAGGCCGGTGCAAACCGACCAGAGCCTAGCCAACCGCAGACCGGCGTGGAGTGCAGACCGGCCACCCAAACCAGCTCGACACAACGATCCGAGGGGAAGGATCAGGCCACGGCCAAGCGGGCTCTCAACGAGACAATTTCGCCTCGTGGAGAGCAAAAGCGGCCGCGTCTTGATCAATCCCAACGGATTGCCAGCAAAAGCTACGCCCAAGCTGCCAGCGCTTCCCTGAGCGTCGCGATCACTTGCGACCGCACGGGAATCATCAGCAAGGCCGTATCGGACCAGGTACTCGCTGCTATCCACAAGCAGATCATCACCGAGGCCTGCTCCCCCATGCAAAACTCTCCAGCGCCCAACTTCAACGCCAAGCCGCTGCACGCTGAGGGAGTTCTAAAGCTGTGGTGCGGTGACGACCACACCTTAGCGTGGCTGAGGAATGCTGTTTCCGGCCTGACTCTCCCAACTAGCACCTCGCTAGTCGTCAAGAGCCAGTCGGAAATAATAAAGCGAACGCGATGTGGAATCGTGGTCCCAGACGAGCACGGAGTATACGGAGAGCCTACCAACATCGGTCGCCTTCTGAGTTATCAGAACGCCTGGATCGACGTCAAGAGGTGGGTACTTCTGTCCGCTGACAAGCAAGCCGAAGCATGGTTCGTGGTAGTGGGAATCCCCGAGGACCAAATTCCGACCCTGATGCAAGCCGAACGCCGACTCTCAATGGGTCTAGGGAAGGTGTACGTGAGGTTCCAGGGTCCGAACGGTAGGTTTACCGAAGTCCCTCGAGGATGGGGAACTACGACGGAGACCAGCAACGAAGCCATAACGCAGAAGCCAGATCCGGAGGAGACAGCTTCTCCGACACACACTCCGGCAACATCCGTGGTCGAACCAGCTTCAGCAGGGACGGCCACCGCCGCGGTCGCCATGGACGCCGTCCCCTCATCGGGTGGGGAGTTCGACGACATCATGCTGTCGTCAGCTTCGGATCCGGTGGGGGACGGCCTCGATGAGGACTTCGACTTGTTCGCCGGTCTGCGACTTGGGGGGGACGATGAGGGTTCGACCAGCGATGGCATCCCTTTCGTCGACCTGTAAAGTCCTGCAAGCCAACCTCCACCACAGTCAAACAGCGACGGCTCAACTCCGCAAGTGGTTGGAGGTTCAACACACTGCCATTGCCCTGATCCAGGAGCCGTGGATTAGAGCTGGCCACATTCAAGGACTCTCCAGACTTGGCGGTAAGATCCTAGTTACCTTAGCCCACGACCATCCCAGGTCGTGTATCTATGTCAAGGGTAATATAGAAGCACAGCTTTTAACAGATTTCTGTTGCAGAGATGTCTCTGCAGCTAGGCTGCTTATACAGCGTGGTGACACAGCAATGCCAACCGTCTTCGCATCAGCTTACATGCCGGAGGCGGAGGAGCCGCCCCCGCACGATCTCGCCCGCCTAGTGAACTTTTGTGAACGAAGCGGGCTGGAGGTCGTCATCGGGACCGACGCCAATGCTCACCACCCACTGTGGGGCATGGACATGCATAATGCAAGAGGTAAGGCCTTAGTTGATTACCTTTTTACAACTAACCTTACTCTACTAAACACAGGTTCCGAACCAACTTTCGTTACCCGAAGAAGCCGCACAATCATTGACCTAACTCTGGCTTCAGAGGGAGCAGCGGAAATCGCCACCGGGTGGCAGGTTTCTAAAGAAGCCTCCTGCTCGGATCACAGGTGGATCCGTTTTGACATCCAAGTCAGCGTAACACCAGCACCACCACGACGCAACCCACGTAACACTGACAGAGCTGTCTACACACGCACTCTCGGTGACAAACTGGTAAATATAAACATTCCGACAACTTTTACGGACATAACGGAGATTGACTCGCAAGTAAACCTTCTTACTGCGTCAATGATAGACAGCTACCAAACCGCTTGCCCATTAACTACACCGCCGAAAACGCCAGGTAAGCAACCCTGGTGGGGCCCCGTACTGGAGCGTAAACGCGGTAAGGTTAGGAAAGCCCTGAACAGGGCCATGAATACATGTGCTGACGAAGACTGGGACGCTTACTATGCGGCCAAATCCAGCTACAAAAAATGCATCAGATTCAGAAGTACTACAGGTTGGAGGAAGTACTGTAGCAATATCGAATCTTGCCAACAAGCTAACAGGGTAAGGAAAATACTGGCGCAACAGAGCACTTCTGGGCCCGCCACTCTCCGAAAGCCTGACAACACACTTACTACATCTCCGGAAGAGACGAGACGCGTCCTGATTGAAACTCACTTCCCTGGGTGCGTCTTCTCACAAGAAATCGACTGGCTAGATGTAACCAAAACACCATCGGTAAATGACTGGACATACGCGAACAAGATGATCACGCTGGAAAAGCTCCAATGGGCCATCGAAAGCTTCCATCCTTTCAAGGCAGCTGGTCCGGACGGTATCTTTCCCGCCCTACTGCAGTGGGGTGGGTTCCCCGCGATCTTGAAACTGCTGCCAATCCTGAGAGCGTGCCTGGCCCATGGCTACGTGCCTAAAGGATGGAGGGAAGTGAAAGTAATATTCATTCCTAAGCCAGGTAAGAGTGACTATACAAACGCCAAATCCTACAGACCAATCAGCCTGACCTCCTTTCTATTAAAAACCCTGGAGAGACTGTGCGATAGGGAGTTAAGAGATGGTGCGTTGAAAAACATACCACTGCACGGTAACCAACATGCATACAGCTCAGGTAAGTCAACGGAATCCGCACTTCACTTGGTGGTCACCCGCATAGAAGAAGCGATTCAGCACAAGGGTACCTGCCTGGGCACGTTCATTGACATCGAAGGAGCCTTCGACAAAACAAACTTCTCGAGCATTAGCACCGCTCTCTCCAAACACGGAGTCGATCAGGTGCTAACAAGCTGGATTACAAACATGCTGAGTAAGCGAGTGGTTCACCTTGAAGGAGAGCAGCACTCGGCCATGATAGCTAGAGGCTGTCCCCAGGGAGGGGTGTTATCCCCTCTTCTATGGAACTTGGTAATAAACGATCTAATTCATAAACTCAATGCTAATCACTACTATACCATAGGTTACGCAGACGACCTTGCAATCCTCGTGTCGGGGAAGGTGACTGGGACGATTTGCAACCTTACCCAACAAGCACTACGAATTGTAGAACGATGGTGTAGAGAATTTGACCTGTCAGTGAACCCCACAAAAACTGAACTAGTCATGTTTACCCATAAGCGAGCTCTAGGCCCTTTTTGCCTACCCAAACTTTTTAATACAGAACTACAGTTGACCACCGAAGTCAAGTACCTGGGGGTCATCCTTGACAGTAAGTTAAACTGGAGTAATCATTTAGACAATAAACTAAACAGGGCCTGTATCACCTTCTGGCAGTGCAGGAAAATGATAGGTAAGAAGTGGGGCCTATCCCCTAAAATCACACTCTGGCTGTACAATACGGTTATCCGGCCAATGATAGCCTACGGGGCCGTGGTCTGGTGGCCCCGAACTAACCTAGTCACAGCCTCAAACAAATTACAACAAACACAGAGGTTAGCTTGTATGGCTATCACAGGTTGCATGAGGACTACTCCGACCGCAGCACTCGAAGCCATGTTGGGACTTCCGCCGCTTCATCTGTTCATAAAACAAGAAGCGACGATGGCGGCAGTACGCCTCAATACACTAAATCTTTGGGGTAAGAAAGAGACGCAGCATACCAGGTTATTGGAAGAGCTCAATACTGAACTCCCCATGACTAAAGCCATAAACGATCGTATTCCCAAGCAATTCATGTTTGATAAAAAATACAAAATTCAACTCCACGAGGATCGCAGGTGTGAGGGGTTACGCCCTACAGAGCTGCGAATCTTCACGGATGGATCCAAGACAGGTACTGGTACGGGTGCTGGTATCTTCTCGGAGGATTTCAACATACACATAGCTACACCGTTGGGGGCCCACAACACGGTCTTCCAGGCCGAATGCTTGGGCATTTCATTGGCGGCCACAGCTATCACAGCAAGGAAGGTACAGGACCATTCGATCCGCATACTGTCGGACAGCATGTCAGTCCTGCAAGCCCTAAACAGTCACACAACCAACTCGGGACTCTTAAACGAATGCCATCACCGACTAAATCAGGTGGGTACCTTCAATAAAGTAACCATTCAATGGATCAAAGGACACAGCGACTCTCGCGGCAATGACGCCGCTGATGAACTCGCCAGAAGGGGTTCAAGCATGGTGGCAATGGGACCTGAACCTGTTGTACCACTCCCCTTCGGATACCTACGCACCCTGGTAAGGAAACGCACCAGGGATCAACACGGCAAGCTATGGTCGGACCAAAGTGAGTGCAGGCAAGCCAGGGAAGCACTTCCCACAATTGATAGCCGTTTCACGAGACAGGTTCTCCGGCTGACTAAGCAGCAGCTGCGAATACTCACAGCTGCCATAACAGGCCACGGGCCATTTAACAAACACCTCTTTGTATTAGGTGTTACAGACAGCCCACTGTGCAGAGCATGTGTCGAGGAGGACGAGACGGCATCGCACGTGCTGCTCAACTGCCCAGTGGTTGCCGCATACAGGGCTAAGTTCTTCGGAAACCCAGGTACCCTCCGAGAGATCGCCAGTAGCGTTAAACCGCTGCTGGCCTTCTTCGAGGAGCTAGGATGGATGGAATAGGGCACATTCCCACCCGTACGCAAAATACGCGCTTGGTCGTGGAGTTGCGGACACCTGCCCGTTAAACCTAACCTAACCTAACCTAACAAATCATTAATGATGATATTTCAATACATACGTATTCATTCTAAAACCAATTAAAAAGAAAAGATGAATTAAACTCACATTATAACAATATTAAATTAATCTCTAGTCGTAAAATTTTCTCAAAGGTGACTTCCCATGCACGAGGCTGAGGTTCAAATGCAGGCAAGTAACGATGTGTCTTTTTCAATTTATATGCAAAATTTTCATCGACATCGGTGAAGGAAAACAGCAATGAAACCAGGAATTAAAATTAATACATACATACATAAAGTCTCGCCATTTTCCCATGAGGGTATAGGCAGAAACGACACAGCGCCATATGCTACGATTCTTACATACTTCTTTTGCTTCGTTTACATTCATACATGTTGTTATACACACACGCCGGTTGCGAGTACTACGCACCTGACCTTTCTGAAGAACCTTACTAATAAGGTCTTTGAATGTCCTTCTAGGGCGTCCCCTCCGGCGTTCCCACTTACATCTGCCTTGTAAATACCTTTCGTTAGTCGCCTTTCATTCATCCTTTTTACGTGACCAAACCATCTAAGCATAGGTACTTATCTACTTAAAATTCATATATATTTGAAATCGCCAATCTGCCTTGGGCAAGCGTGGTGATCAATGCTCGTGCCTTCTCTGTGTGAGAAGAGGCCTTTGTCCAACAGTGGGACAGTCATCGTCTGAGAAGGTTTCCGATAGGCAGGTGGATCAAGTTCTTGATTCAGGAAGACAGCTTTTGGACACGGCTCGCATTGTTAGGCGATTCGTATCTCTGGATCCGCTGGTAGCTTGGATCCTGTTCCCAATAGGAACTCGGTGGGCTACTATTTTAATTTACATTGTAAAACAATTCATTAAGTATAACAAAATTTAAAAAAAAACACAATTTGCCTAGCCTTTACGTACTATGACTGCCTCGTTGGTCTAGTGGTCGCAAGCGCTACTGTTAATCATGAGGTCCCGAGTTCGATCCCCGGGTCGGCCAAAGTGTTATTGAGTTTTTCAATCTGGGATTTCTCAGTAGCAGCCCGGAGTCTGGATTTGTGCCCGGTGGATGGCAATAGGCTCGCCCCTATTACATGGGACTTAAACATAATGGCGAGATGTGGGTGTACTACCAGGTACACCTCTGCCTAGCCCTCGGGGATTACAGGCGTGACGATATGTATGTATGTTTACGTACTAAGTATTTCGTGGCATAACCCTCCTTCTGGCGCAGTTAGGTATAATGAATAATTAATAGAAACAGCTAAAAAATGAATACAATATTGCAAAAACTTACCGTAACCTGTGCAAAGAGACGTTGCATTAAAAGTTATTGAATAGTTATTATAAGTTAATAGTCTTTAAATAGCATTATGAATGTTGAAGACAGTCACCACCAGTATGATGACAAAACGAAGTTCAGCACGAGTTTCGAGAGATGGCAACACTGCACAGAGAGCTGCAGAGATATCACTAGAGGGCATGTGTTGCCACGTCAGAGGCCCGTGGGAAGAACACTGCACCGCCATGATGACGTCTAACTTCATGCTATGACGTAGCCTGGCTGATGGAGGAACGCTACAACGACAAGGACTTACCATTCTACCGTCTTGGAGACTACACTACCTCCATTCTACGAACTGTCTCTGGTCGTTGTCGTTTATACAATTAAACTAGCAGACGTCACGCGGTTTCTCCCGCATAGTTCCCGTTCCCGTGGGAATACAGGGATAAAAAGTAGCCTATGTCACCCGGGGATAGTGTAGCTTCCCAACGGTGAAAGAATTTTTCAAATCGGTCTTGTAGTTTTTGAGTTTATTCACTACAAACATACACACACACACAAACTTTTCCTCTTTACAATATTAGTGTAGATAAAATGTTTTCTTATTCCAAGTTCCATAAGTTTTTAACAAATGACACTGTAATTTAACTTAAAGATACGCTTACCGCATGCTATTAAGGGAAATTATAAAATGTTAGTAAAACTCAAACAAATATTAGTTAACCTGACTGGCCTGTTGGTCTAGTAATTAATGGCCCTGACTGCTACACCGGAGGTCGTGGGTTCGATTCCCACCCAGGACAAATGTTTGTGTGATGAGCACGATCATTTGTTCTGTGTCTGGGTGTAATTTATCTATAATATGTATGTATTTAGAAATAAATAAGTATGTTTATCAGCTGTTAGTACCCATAACACAAGCTCTGCTTAGCTTGCGTTGTGTGAAAGTTGTGGATTATTTCTTATTTAGCATTTTATTTACAGTTAACAATAGTGCGTGAAGGTATATTCTGTATGGCGCCAATTCTGTATAATAAATTGCCAAAACATTGGAGGGAATAAACTGCCCAAAAAATAAAAATATATTAAAAAGTCTTCTGTTAGAGAAAGTATAATATATCAGTGACGAATTTCTAACTGACATTAATCTGACTTATAATGACATCCTAATTTTATTAATACTTGATTTATCATTTGTTTTTTTTTTTATTTATATTATTTACTCAAATGATTTTAGTGAATAATTTGAAATGATGGATAGTTATACTATAATAATGTGATGTGTGTATTGGACGACATTAAACTCAATGGATGTTTTCTTGCGTCCTACACTCCTGCCATCTCTTATAATATACAGGGTGTCCAAGAACCTGGCGTCCAACTGGATTCCCACGATGCCCCAAGTTCTAACAGTACTCAGAAAAATATTTTAAAAAATCCACCCCATGTACTTACAGAATTATACTGATTTCAAAAAAAAGGGGGAAATGAGCACCCTGTGACATACTTTTGAATGCTGTGACTGCTAATGCTGATAATTTCGATATTTCTTGGAGGTTTTGTAATCTAGGGTATTGCTGTGTCTAAATAGAATGTAAAAATAAAGTACTTATTGTACCATTTAAAAATAAAATATTATTTTAACTAAAGGTGATATGGAAAACTATTGAATTTCGCAACTTTGACCGACTGTAGTGTAAAAAAAATGTATCAAAATAGTATGGCAAGTGACGTCAAATTTTGACGCGTTTATTCCTCTTTTTAAAAAGGTATAATACTTACACATTAATTTGAAAAAAAAAATTTTGATAATATTTTTACTCAACAACCCAATTTTTACGAAGTGCCTACCTACTAACGGTAACTGTCGGACCCTTTCTTATCTTAGAAACTGTTATGTTACTACTATTATTTACTTCGGTTCCAAGAGTGAGCAAGAAGGAAATACACACAGGTAGATGGGTTCCCAGTAGAATAAAAGCAAAGAATGTTAGTTTAAAGATATTTTATTACAATAAATGTTCAAAATGTTGACCACCCGCGGCAATACAAGCTCTCACTCTCCTTAAAAAGGACCGCTTTATGTTTCGCGAGTAACTTTTTTGACGTATCACCTGCACTGCTTGTGTTATCTTCGCACGAAGGTCAGCGATGTCATTAATGGGCTTCGCATAAACGAGCTCCTTCATAGTTCCCCAGAAAAAAAAATCCAGCGGATTTAAGTCAGGTGAGCGGGCTGGCCACGGGATTGTTCCTGATCGCCCAATCCACCTGTTCGGGTATTGCTCGTCCAAAAACTCTCTAACCGATACGCGAAAATGTGCTGGACAGCCGTCGTGTTGGAACCACATATCTGGTGGGGTCTCTTCTAGTAAGTTTGGCAAATCATTTTGAAGAAAATTTAAATATGATTCGCCAGTCAAATTCTCGGGCATCTCAAATGGACCAATAATATTCCCACAGAGAATACCGGTCCACATGTTCACTTTGAACCGGTACTGGGATCTATCTTCTCGCATCAAGTGCGGATTTTCCACATGCCACTCGTGCAAGTTGTGTAGGTTCATGTAGCCATCCTTCTTAAATGTTGATTCATCTGACCACAAAATTTTGTCGATAAAGTTTTCGTCTTCTCGATGTTTTTGCAGGATTGTTTCACAAAACGCGACTCGGCTCGGATAGTCTCGAGGTAAAAGACTTTGCACTCGCTGTACGTGGTACGGATGATATTCTTCTTTTTGGAGAATACTGTGTGCTGTGCTCTTCGATATCCCCGTATCAGCTTCTATTCCTCGCACAGAGATGCTTGGATTTGCCGACACCGCCTCTAAAACTTCATCGCGTATGAAGTCATTTACGGGTCGTCCTTCACCAGCTACTTGATTGGGGAACCGCCCGTCACATAGTGATCTGTGCACATTAATGAAAACTCGATGGTCGGGATATCGCGTAGCCCTCGGATACCTTTCTCTGTAAAGTCTCGCTGCAGCTCGTCCATTACCTCTACATTCTCCATAAATGTAGTGCATATTTGCGTATTCTTGCGGAGTGTAGGTCGCCATGGTAGCACACACAAAACACAAACTGTCCAAACACAGGCAAAGGTCGTCGTAAAGAGTTCGTTTCAAAGTCCAGAGCACAAAGAGTAATCGAGTCCAATAAACAAAGCTTTAAATCGTAGTACGTGATCAATGGTAACAATAAGAGAGAGGTGCGTAGTAACGGCAGGAGGCAGTGACGCGTACTGACCGTACTGTTATCCTAAATAGCACGATCCCAGATAGCGTCACTATCTATCTCACTCGCACCTCTAACCTTTTTCTCCCTCACTCTTACCTGAATAATGGGGTACCATAAAGAAGAACCAGCAAATCGCAAAGATAGTTTCTGTCTTGCTCCCTCCTGTTGTAATAACGAATCACTATGGTGAGATGCATGCACATACCGTCCCTTACGGTCTAACCTGTTTTTTGAGAGGCCTGTTGTTATTTTTATGAGCATACAATAGTAATTCTTTAGAGGTTAGATTCAATTCGTCGTAAATTTTTCTTTCTAAGAATTCTGTAAGACATCGTAAAAATTGGGTTGTTGAGTAAAAATATTATCAAATTTTTTTTTTTTCAAATTAATGTGTAAGTATTATACCTTTTTAAAAAGAGGAATAAACGCGTCAAAATTTGACGTCACTTGCCATACTATTTTGGTACATTTTTTTTACACTACAGTCGGTCAAAGTTGCGAAATTCAATAGTTTTCCATATCACCTTTAGTTAAAATAATATTTTATTTTTAAATGGTACAATAAGTACTTTATTTTTACATTCTATTTAGACACAGCAATACCCTAGATTACAAAACCTCCAAGAAATATCGAAATTATCAGCATTAGCAGTCACAGCATTCAAAAGTATGTCACAGGGTGCTCATTTCCCCCTTTTTTTTGAAATCAGTATAATATCTGTAAGTACATGGGGTGGATTTTTTAAAATATTTTTCTGAGTACTGTTAGAACTTGGGGCATCGTGGGAATCCAGTTGGACGCCAGGTTCTTGGACACCCATTTGTACGCTGTTAAGGCAAAACATGACTGTCAGATAAATGAATGTAATGTCATGCATGCCATGTGTGTAGGTATGTTCATATTTTAGACAAAAGAAAATTATCTATACAAATACAAATCATTACAGAACGATTTTATCTGAAAGATTGTAATTGTAAAAATTACCTTTGGCTGAAAATAACGGCAATCTATTTATTATTAACTCTTTATTTCCGAGTGCTCATCTTCTTTTCAAAGACATCTTTTAGTTATCGCTTCCCGTGACCCAAAGGCTGGCCTCTGCTTTGGCCAGAGGCAAAGCATTGCCATTCAACGTGGCAATGCCAGCTGGTGCGATGCAGAAGATTTTTTTGACGCTTTGTAGTTATTTATTGTTAGGTTTAGTTATTTATTTATTTTTAGTTTTTGTATAATATTGTTAAAGTGTACATATATAAAAATTAAATTAAAAATTTAAAAAACCCCCATCGCAAAAAAGTAAAACATTTAAAAAGTAAAAAATAACACTTTAGCCATGAAATTTTACTTCACGTCGGGGTACCGCTTAAGTAAGAAAAATACCTAGTGCTTGTAGGTATGTAGGTACTTATTTTAACGGTACCCCGACGTTACGTAAAATTTCATGGCTAAAGTGTTATTTTTTACTTTTTAAATGTTTTACTTTTTTGCGATGGGGGTTTTTTAAATTTTTAATTTAATTTTTATTTTATATTTTTTAAACGAATTAATTTTGTTTTATAGAGTTTACAGTTATGAGAATTTTTCAATGCATTGTATGTAGAGTCAAATGCTGGTTAAAACGAATTCAAACACGACATATCTGCTATTATTTTGTCAAGGGTCTACCTACTGGTGTGCTGGATAGCCTGGCTGCAGCATCAGCTCATCCTGTTGCCATCAGTGCATTGTGTGCAGAATCAAATGCAGGTTAAAATGAATCCAAACACGACATATCTGCTGTTATTTTTCCAAGAGTCTATTAGTCTGCTAGATATCCTGGCTGCATCAGACCAAACCCACCGCAATGTTGCTTATTAATATTACACACATGGGTGTTTGAAATTTTAAGACACACATATGTTTGTAAGTAAAGTTAATACCCATAGACGTCTAAAATAGCAACGGTAGCTACCACAAAAGAGCTGATAACCTTGAAACGGCTAAACCGATTTTGATGAAATATGTCTAAGAACCATCGCAAGAAACCCTGCTTTCAAATAAAAAAAACCGCATCTAAATCGGTTTACCCGTTTGGGCGCTACGGTGCCACAGACAGACAGACAGACAGACAGACAGACAGACAGACAGACAGACAGACAGACAGACAGACAGACAGACAGACAGACAGACAGACAGACAGACAGACACACACACATAGCGGTGAAACTTATAACACCCCTCTTTTTGCGTCGGGGGTTAAAAACAGAAATAGATTAATAGATCTTTATTTCAGAAAATGTTTATTTGTATGTTCTTCCTCATCTGGTTCCCTCATAGCTGTGTGGTTTTGTCCTCAAAAGACCATTTCAGACACTAATCTGCATGGTTTTTACATGATCTGACCAAGATAATGTCTTATATAATTTTGACGTTCAAAAAGTGCCGATTCTCAGTTTAATTTCAATGTATGAGGATTCCCGGGGGAGTTTGTTGCGCCACTTCTTCCCAGCAAAACGCTAGGAAGTGGCGAAGAGTGGGCGTTTTGGAGGATAGTCTTTTTTTTATTTGACGTTCAATAAGTGATGATTTTCAGCCTAAATTATAAATAAAGACTTTTTTGAATACTTACGGGTTCCTGAAAAAAAGATATCATTTAACTTACTAATTCATCGTCATTTTTTTTAAGAAGATTCTGCAGGCAACAATTTCAAAATATTAAAGTCAGAAGATCTTTATTCAGCAGGCCTAGCCATATTCAAAATTCTATTTCTACTATTGTAATCGATACGGCGACAATAGAAAGAAAAATTAAACTAAAAATTTAAAAAAGTAAAGCATTTAAAAAGTTAAAAATAACACTTTAGCCATGAAATTTTACTTCACGTCGGGGTACCGTTAAAATAGGTGTAGGTACCTGGGGCTCGAGTCTGCTATTGCAATCGTGTCTCAATGACCGGTCAATGATCGATTTTTGACGTATAATGTCAAGCTTATGACACATTTCCCATACAAAAACTGTCAAAGTTGTCAAATATTCGATCAATGATCGGTCATTGAGACACGACTGCAATAGCACACTGGAGCCCCTGAAAGTACACTCTTGTTTTCCAGTTATGTTTAAGTCCCATGCTATAGGGGGCGAGCCTATTGCCATCAATCGGGCACCGGGCTGCTACTGAGAAATTCCCGTAAAAACTCAATAACACTTTGCCCTCACTTTGCAACTTTGAGAGTTGTTATCACGATTTTTACTATCGTAAGTGCCCTATAGATATTATTATGCAGTGCTATTTCGTATCTCCGTTGAAAGTTCACAGTGATGATCACTGGTCAAAGTGTTCAATGATTAACTGTCAAACAGCTAGTTTCGTATTGGCTATCATCAGTGTGTATCTAGGATGACGTCACGCGCACTCGCAGAGATGTGACGCAGCGCACAGTACCCCGTCTGATAGTCACCGTAACTTGAACTCCACTTAAAGTGCAATGCCATTTTTTTTTTGTAAATTCTCAGTTGTCATCAAAGTTCAGTGTATAACTGGACGCCAGTTAGTCACTAGCAAATAGCCCTGTTGGTCACAAATCACTTTTTTTATTAAAATACAAGTTAATACTAAGCTGTGATTGGCAATTAAACAGTTAGGTATACAATTTGAATTTCGAAGGATAGTTTTTGAACTATTTATCAAACTGTAAAACTTACTTCGTCAGGCTAAAAGAACAGAAACAGTTATTACTACAGAATTTAGATTATAACGTCTATATTAAAATCAGATTTAAATATAAAAATTAATTTAAGATAAAATTTTAAAAAATTCAAGCGGATATGTCAAGACAAAGCCTTAATATTAACAATATAAAATCAACTGGAGACTACCTACAGTATTTTAAATGAATAAAAAAAGAATAATCAACATAGGAACTTTACATACAATTTCAACGAAAACTATACTCCATCCGAGTAGGTAGTTGAATAAAGGTAAACAATCTTGACAAGTCTTTTTAGTAACACAGTTAAAAAATAAAATGCAGCTGAAAACAAATTTAGATACAACAAAAACGATTACATGATCAATTAAACAATTTGTTCAAACAGTAGTTGTATTTCATTAATGAGCGTTTATGTAAAAAGACTTGTCAAGATTGTTTACCTTTAGTTAACTACCTACTCGGATGGAGTATACAATATTATTTATAGGTCAAAATAAGAACCATAATAGACTGAACCGGAAATACGAATATTAATAGGTACAATAAATTACACGGAAGTCACATCAAGTACAAAATAATCAATACAAGCTTAAAATTAAATAATAGTTCAGCGCCCATATTATACACGTTTATCAAATAACTTCATTACCTCCTTTAGTGGAATTTTAGATAAATTTAAAACTCAATTAAATCACTAATTACATAAATAAACAAAATAATAATTATATTTGTCGACAAACATTAGAATGTTTGAATTAGGAACGAGATTTGACAACTGTCAGTCTGGCAGAGCGTCGAGGCGAAGGCGATGTTATAATGGTCAGCGCGGCCATGTTGAACGTGGTAGTGATTTGAACGTCAACGGCAAGCGCACTGCTTGTCCGACGAATCGCTGTTGTTCCAAGTGATCGTCCTCTTTTTTTTACAAGAAGCAATCCCAACCGATAGACCAAGTGATTTCCTAACTACCAGTGAATAGATTTCAGTAAGACTCTGTAAGGAAGATAATTTGTACGATAAATAACTTTTCATTGTGGCTCAAGCGATTCCTTCTTGGTACCCACATTATTGAAAACTGGCTGTTCGTAATGATTACGAGCATCCGCCATATTTTCTTACAAAGCAATTACAAAAACTTCGTCCGCGCCAAATATTTAAACGAACCCTTTTTTAGTTTGTTTTGTGAGGGTATAACATAATAAAAACTGTTTATTAGAATATCAATGGAAGATCCTGTATCTTAGGAGGCAGTGTCTTTGCATTGTATTACAGTAATTCAGTATCAGTGAGCATTTGCAAACAAGCTGATGTATACCAAACAGAAGTAACTAACAAAGAATAATCAAAACGAACAAAATGAATCGTTTTATAAAACGTATTGTGTGGAGTATTTGCGTGGGGTGTAGTATGATGTGGAAGTGTTGTTTATGTGTTAGGGAGTGATGTGATGTGCGGTGTGAGACTGTGAGTGATGTGATGTGTACACGGTGACTGTGTCTATGGGGCTCAGTGGTGACTGCGGCTGCCGGTGTGGCGTGAATTAGAAGATTCAGGTAAGTAAATTTAAGTTGTCTTGATCTTTCATCCACTGTTCAATTTTAGTTTTAACCCTATTATATATGTGTTTAGATTGATTATGTTAGTAGGTAATAATTGGGGTTTCCAGATCAAAGAAGATCTGGAAACCCGCAATTATTACCATTCATTTTAAAATCATTTCAGATACAGAAACACCTAATTACAGCCATCATTCATTGCTTTTAAATAGTACTTGCAAAATATTCTGACGTGACTATTGAGTGGTCTTTATTATTTAACAATTTTAATGTAATAGATATCATGAGAAATTTTAATATGAAACATTTATTTTATTGAACATTCGTAATTATGTTTCTACATTATAATCTATCATTACATTCATTCAACAATTCAATGACACTGAAATTGGAGCAACAGTCGGTATAGTATGTTCGATACGACAGACTACCGAGAATGAAGTGCAATCGCCATTGTCCATCGCGCTACCTTATATATGCAGTGTAGTCACGATTTAGTTTAAATGTTATGACGTAGAAATAAAAGGTACTTTATTTTAAATACTTTTATTTATAATGAATATTTACAGTATAAAGTAACCATTTGAAAAACAAATAATAATAATAATAATAAAACTATTACACGTCTATTTTAAACATCAATATTAGGTACATGAAGTTGAACTTAATTTTTTAACTATTTTAGCAACTAAATACTCGGTTTCACTCATTATGTCATCAATATCACTACGGACTAAATATTGTATGTTCACGCTTGCACTGTCGGGGTCACTGTCTATTTCATTCATCTGACGGCCTTCCACATCATGTACAATTATTTTTATAATTCGGTGAATATGTCCGGGCTCTTTACGCGTGATAAAAGATGTGTTTTTAAAAGGTTTTGATTTTTTCTTCTTCTTTATTTTTTTCTCTTGTATTTTTTGCTGTCTACTCTCTTCACACGCTTTTTCCGCCACTTCGGCATACCAGCTTTCTCGGTCTTGAGCATAGTAAAATGGATTAAGAACTGGATCGGAGCAATCTATCAAATTCTGAAACAATGAATAATTTTATGCTATTAAAAAGCATCATAAATATGAATTCAATTGCTAATATCGATGATTACTTAGATACTTACATCACATTGTAGGTTAATGTTTTCTAAAACAGGACTGTAGGATGGTGAGTGTGACATATTAATTCTATGTCCCGACTTTGTTAAACACCTGGAAAATAATAGTCTAAATTAGTATTTCGTTAACCCATGATATTCTATCTCAAAACAACAATTGCGATTGAAACATAGTGCTGTATAGAAAAAAATATGTACCAGACCTATATGTATTAAACATCGATTATACTGTCTGGTCTGATAATAATGCTGGATAAAATACGGAAGAATAATATTAAAACTTACCAATAATACACGATCAAGCCAGTTGTAACAGTCAAGTGTAGAATTCGAATAGATTTTAAATGATTTTTCTCTCTATTTATATACCCTAATTTAATTTTATGGATAGAGTTCAAAATCGCACATTTTTAAGTTAGATATCATATCTTTTTCCAAAAAGGGTATAGTGAAATAGGAAACGTAAGACATTACGACACCTATCATTTTATTATTTATTGTAAATATATATCGATAAAATAATACTACTGCCCTTATGTTTACGGTTATCGTTTTCATACATTTTACTCAGATGATTAAGCAAGCAAACTCATGGTATGTTAATAGTATATCAAAGTTGCACCGTAAGCTGAATTCTTTTTAAGGAGACGAATCAAAACAATATAGCAATATCGACATACTATTGCAACGTTTGGTTTCGCCTGTTATTATTATGATATTTTTAAAGCTAAGGTATCTTATATTTTGCCACAAATAGAATGGTAAGTAATGATTTTATTTGTTATTTGTTCATAAATTAAGGTTGATCGATATATCATCACACCGTTAATTCCCAGTTAGGCAGATGTGTATTTCACCAACTATTCGCCAGTTCTAGTTCCAAGCTAAGCAGAGCTTGTGTTAATGAGTACTAGACAACTGATAAACATACTTAGATATTTCTAAATACATACATATATTATAGATAAATGATAAATTACACCCAGACAAATGATCGTATTCATCACACAAACATTTGGGGGGTGGGGTGGGAATCAAACCCACGACCTCCAGCATAGCAGTCAGGACCACTAACCACTAGACCAACAGGCAAGTCAAATAATATTGTTTACAATATCGCATCACAAACCTGCATTTGGATGCAGACAACTGACACAGCATTTACTATACACGTGCGTCTTCCCCAAATTTGGGATAATATGACGTAGATTTATCACTATTTAAGCGTCCCGCTGCTGAAGTTCAACCACAAAACACCTCTTCCAGAGCTAGTGGCATCATCATCGTACATCAAAACTTCGCTGCACTATTTAAAATGTAAGTAGCATTATTATTTTATATATTAATAATTCTATTGTTTAACTATTCTTATAACAGGGAACTCCTTAGACGAGTGCTAGTAATCTCGACTATTGAGCATGAGACATTGGGTTCGATACCCAGGAAATTAAGGCATAATGATATCTTCTATGTAATTATTCTAATATTCATTCTTATAATGTATGATTGTATACACTATTCTATGTAATTATTCTAATATTCATTCTAATAATGTATCATATGTATACACTATTCTAGTGTATTGGCACGGAAAGCCAGGATTCCAGGTTCGAATCCTGCTTATGAATTGATTAAATAGCATAATTAATAAATTAATTTTATATTATTTCAGGTCGCTAGAGAACGCAGAGACTCTCTTCCCGTCTGACGACGAAGTGCAACCTCCAGTCGCGAAAAAGACGAAGAAAAGGAAGCAGGTGCCAACTCAAACGAAGGAGCCGGAGGCGGCAGCGCGGACTGCATCACATTCGCCATCGAGAGCAAGTCCGGCCCCGAGTACGTCGCGGTCAGCTCCGAAGAAGCCGTACTTCAAGCCAATACCACCAAAGAAGGCTACAGCGTACGACCTCTTCGGGACTGACAGTGAAGATGACGAGAAAGAAGATGTCGCTGTTCCCGGTAAAGCTCCAATACAATTAACTTCGTATTTAACTCGGCGCCTTGCTAACGGTCATTCGCGCCAGACGTACGAGCATAAGCCCGGTACGCACTATATAGATTTAAAAGTGTACCGGTGCGATGAAATTAAAAACGTTCAACCAATTAACAGATGGCGCCAAGCAATAGTTACTGTGAAAAACCAAACATCTGAAAACACAGATGCATGGCAGCACCTGACTAATTTTATTATGGCAACTAGAAAAGAATTTGTAAAGTGTCCACCAACATTTGTTAGCAACTATTACTAAAATATTAGTATTCCATTACAAATATCTAATTACTATAAATACTATTTTTTCACCATGAGTTACTTGCTTATTTACGACATTTAATTTTAATCATTATCTCAATATTACGAAATGATTTTTATGTACTAGTATTCTGTTTTAATGTCTTTTTAGGTTTATATTATGATGTATTAAAGAAATATATTCAAGAATTAAAAATTCATTGTTTTGTTTTCTTACAGTTTCACCAATTCCTGGAAAAATAACAAATTATAATGATATAATGAATTGTGAAAAATGTCATATTGAAATACCGAAAAATGAATATCACTATCATGTGAGAACGAATTTACACAAATCTAATTGCATAATAAAAACCAAATATGAAAATATTGATATTATTGCTACGGCTTTTAGAATGAGAATAATAAGTTACAAACTGAATCCATCGATGGAGTACCTTACACCTGAGGAATTCCTAATGGATAATCAGCATCAAGTCATAAAACTAATTAATGCTTGTCTAAATAAACATAATTGTGTTAAATTAAACTTCGAGCTTTATGCTTACTTTATTCTCCCAAAATCTGGTGAGCAACAGCTTAAGTCATTTAACACAAAATTTAACATTATATACAAAAATACTGATATACATGAATTTTATTTGAATACAATAAACACATTTGAGAGGAAACTCTCAGAATTCCAACACCGTGAATCTGGTTGGTCCTGTTTCTGTATAAGTCACCTGGAAATTAATATAAACAAATATTCTCCTTTAAAAGGCGGTACTTACATAGATTTGCCGCATGTTATAAAAAAAACGAGAAGTTGCTTAAATATAAAAAACCATGATAACTATTGTTTTTTGTGGTGTGTTGTTGCAGCATTATATCCAGCAAAATGTAATGTTTGCAGAACAAGTTCCTACCCAATTTTTTCATCAGTCTTAAATATAAATGGTCTATCATTTCCTCCATCGTATAATGATATTAAAAACTTCGAAAAGATAAATCCTACTATAAGTATAAACGTATATGGATTGGATGATAAAAACGCAGTCACTGGTCCCTTATATGTGACAAATTTAAGAAAGACACACCATGTAAATTTATTATATATTGAACGTAAAGGCAATGGACATTATTGTTTAATAAAAAATCTGTTCAGATTAGTTAGACGTCAAATAAGTAAACATAAAGGTAAAATGTATCTATGTGAGACGTGTTTACAAGTTTTCTCGAGTGCCACAAAATATAGTGCCCATACTACATGTCCTAATATATTAACAGTATTACCTGAAAAAAATAGCATTCTTCAGTTTAAAAACTTTGAAAGAAAACAAAAAATTAATTTTGTTATTTATGCAGACTTTGAGAGTATTTTGCTAAACTGCAACATAAGTAAAACTGAAAATACCCGAACATATAAGGTTCACGAACCTTCATGTTTTGGATACTATATTTGCTGTTCACATAATTCGGAGCTAAATAAATATGTAACATATAGAGGGCCCGACTGTGTGGAAGTATTTATAAAATATTTACTAAATGATGTAGATAACATTAACAGCATCTTATCGAGTAAAATGCCTGTGGCCCCTTTAACCACAGACCAAAAAAACGATTACAAAAATGCTACAAAATGTCACATCTGTAACGATCTGCTCTTTGATGACAAAGTAATGGATCATGATCATATTACATCTCAGTACCGAGGCGCCGCACACTCCCATTGTAATTTAATGTTTAGAGTTTGCCCGTTTGTGCCTGTTATTTTCCATAACCTAGCTGGTTATGATTCTCACCTATTTATTACAGAATTAGCAAAATATGAAGGTGCTTTTAAAATTATACCTAAAACCAAAGAAAAATATATGTCTATCACGAAATTATTCCACAGAAAGAACAGTTCAAGGCCTATTCAAGTTAAGTTTATAGACTCATTTCAATTTCTTAATTCAAGCTTAAACATTTTAGTCAACAATTTGTCTGAATCTGATTTTGTTAATTTGTCAAAAGAATTTTCAGATGTTAATTGTAATAAGTTAAAACTACTACGACGAAAAGGAATATACCCCTATGATTACATGGATGCAATCTCAAAATATAATGAGAATCGACTACCACCTAAATATTGTTTTTACAATAGTTTGACATGCGTACATATTAGCGATGATGAGTATAATCACGCTCAATATATATGGCAAACATTTAATATAAAATCGCTTGGAGAATATACAGATTTATATTTAAAAACCGACGTGTTACTACTTTCTGACGTTTTTGAAAAATTTAGACAAACTTGTTTGCATCATTATCAGCTTGATCCGGCCTACTATATTACTGCACCTAGTTTAAGCTGGGATGCGATGTTATTGTATACCGGTATTAAATTAGAAATAATTAATGATGTGGAAATATACGAGTTCCTGGAGAAGGGCATTCGTGGAGGTTTGGCACAATGTTCTCTTCGCTACGCTAAAGCAAATAATAAATATTTACCTAGTTACGATGCTTCTCAAAGGTCAACATATTTAATTTATCTTGACTGTAATAATTTATACGGTTATGCGATGACAAAAAAAATGCCTATTTCAGAATTCCGCTTTTTATCAATCGATGAAATAAATACTATAAACGTACTATCAATTTCGGATGATTCTGAATATGGATATATTTTAGAAGTAGATTTAGCCTATCCCGAGAATTTACATAATAAGCACAGTGATTTACCGTTTGCTGCAGAGAAGTTCAAACCTCCTGGAGGCAAAACACCTAAATTAATTGCTAATTTATATGACAAATTCAACTATGTAATACACTACGTTCACTTAAAAGAATGCTTACTGAATGGACTTATTTTGAAGAAAATTCACCGTATCTTAACTTTTAGACAGGAAAACTTTTTACAAAAATATATTGACCTAAACACAAGCTTACGCCAAGCTTCAACAACCGTATTTGAAAAAGATTTTTTTAAACTCCTTAACAATGCTATATTTGGCAAAACTATTGAAAATCGACGCAAACAGGTTAATGTAAAATTAGTGACCAATTGGGACGATTATTATAACAAAACAAATAAGCACCTCAGTGCGGAAAAGTTAATAGCGAAACCAAATTTTAAAAGTATTAAGATTTTTTCTGAAAATTTTGTCGCTATTCAATTGAGTCCTGAAAAAATTATTCTAGACCGACCTATCTATATCGGGTTTTCAGTCCTAGAATATGCCAAACAACATTTATATAAATTTCACTACAATTATATTAAAAACAAATATAAAACTCAGGCAAGGCTGTGTTATACAGACACAGACAGCCTTCTTTATTTTATCAGCACTGAAGATTTTTATGAGGACATAAAAAATGAAGTTGGACAATTCGACACAAGTAATTTTGAGACTAATAATTGCTACAATATACCGAGAGTAAATGCAAAAATTCCAGGACTATTTAAAGATGAATGTGGAGGTGAAATCATAAGTGAATTTGTAGGGTTGAGAGCTAAGCTTTATTGCATAAACAGCCTAAAAACTTGCATTACAAAAGCAAAAGGAATATCGAAAGCTGTAACTAATCGATTAAAACTATGCCATTACAACAGAGCTTTAACAAGTGATACAAGTTTTAAATGTAAAATAAATATAATTAAATCAAACAATCATGTACTGTACTCTCAACAAATTCATAAAGTAGTATTGAATAAAAATGATGATAAGAGGCAGATACTTGCGAACCAAACAGAAACTTTACCATGGGGTCACTGTGAAACCATATTTTAAAAATATTTTTTTTTCAAGATTAAAATTATCTCACTATAGTAAAGCTTTAACAAATAATGTCAATTTCAAATATAAAATGAATATAATTAAATCACTCAAGCATGTACTGTAACTCTAAATAAATTCATAAAGTAGTATTGAATAGAAATGATGTTATGAGACAAATACTCACGAACCTTATTGAAACTTTACCTTTGGGTCACTATGAAACTTTATTTTGAGAACTAATTGGCGTCAAAATAAAGAAATACAAAAATGTTTATGTAAATAAATTGTAATATTATTGTAACCTTTGTTTATAATTAGTATAAGTATACCATACATTATTAATTTAGTGAGTGGTAGTGTTGATTGTTGTTTTTATATTTGTAATATCGAAATAAAATATTATTTATAACTGATGCATGTTTTTTTTTCTTGTTATGACCTTACAGTCTTCTTCATTTTAATAATCTATATGATCACTGAGCACGAATATAAATACCATACTAATTAATTATTATTTACAGCAGAAATAAACATAAAATGGTTAAGCACTTTAAGTAGGTATACATTTCGCTTTACATTTGACATGACAACTTTAAACCAATCTAAATCATTTGTTTTTATTATACTTATGCTTTATATATCTATGTTTGGGTGAAATTGAATTAATAGTCAAAATGAAGTTGATCAAACAACACACATCACTTAATGTTAATCATATAAATCTTGGTGACTCTGATAACCACATTAGGCATAGCATTCTGTTACCGAATACGATTCGTTGTATTATATGTGGTCCCTCGAATTGTGGAAAAACAAACGTCGTGCTTAGTTTATTGTTACATGAGAATGGTCTAAAATTTCAAAATCTTTACCTGTATTCGAAAACTAACTTTCAACCAAAATACAACTTCTTACGAGAAGTTATAAAGAGAGTGCATCAAGTTAAGTTTCATGAATTTACTGATAATAAAGAAGTCATAGCCCCAGATGAAGCACTAACTAATTCAGTATTTATTTTCGATGATGTGGCATGTGAAAATCAAATAAACATTCGTAATTACTTCTCTATGGGTAGACATAAACATATTGATTGCTTTTATTTATGTCAAACATACTCAAAAGTTCCGAAACAGTTGCTGCGTGATAATGCAAACTTTCTCATAATATTTAAGCAAGACGATGTTAACTTGAAACATATTTATGAAGAGCATGTTAGTTCTGATATGTCCTGGAATCAATTCAAGAAGATTTGTAATACAGTTTGGAGAGAGCCATATAACTTTGTTAGTATTTGCAAAGACTCGTCTTTAAGCAATGGAAGGTACAGGCAGAATTTAGACAGCTTTTTTAAATTTTAAGCAAATAATGTGTAATTATATAAACCAATAACAGACAAATATAACTTAGTAGTATATTTTCTTTGGCTGAATACACTTGTCACAATACGACATGGAAAAGAATATTAAAGTAGAATTAATGAAGTCTGTGGAATCCATAAAGACTAAAATAAAACAAATGAAGAACCAGGAACACTCTATGAACTTGTCACTTGATAAAATGCTAAAAACCGTCACGGAACCCCTTAACGCACTAGTCGATTCGAAAATATCAATGGAAAAAATAAAGCATTCACAAAATACACCACTCCCAAATTCTGACGACATTGAATTGGATGACATGGATACTAGTTCATCTACAAAGTTTGAAGACTGCTACTATCCAATCCCGAATTCTGCACAAAAGTCTCCAACAAAAGAAATACCGGATGATTTAGAAATCTCGCTAGAGGGCCATGATATCCATGATATTTATGATGGTGTAAATATACCGTTTGGAATAAGAAGTGTAAACAAAACATTGCTTATGGGTAATTCAGTAGTCTCATTTTCTAAAATCGATAGTTTGAAAGACAACAGTGTCATTTTAATTAAAGTCGGTGATGAATCCTATAATTTAACACCCGGCTTGAAAGAACTTTTATTTCGAAGAAAACCTGATTTAAAATTAATATCGAGCAAAGATAGACTTGTCTATAAGGACATGCTGAATTATACAAATGCTCATAAGAGAGATTTTAATCCTGATGGGCAAATAAAAGGAGATAAGGGAATAAAATATCGTGAAGTAATCAAACCATTATTTTCTGAATCAAATGAAAATTTTCACACTGGAGGAAGCTTACCAACCCAAAAGAATTATAAAAATAACACTGACTTGGTATATTGGGATGATCCTAACGAACTGGTTGAGAGATTGAAACTATTAGTTGCTTCCAGAGATGCTGGCAACACAAACCATGATAATGAAATTTTATCGATAGTTGAAGAATTGAAAGAAGCGGGCATAATAAAAGAATAAATACTCATCATAATACAATTTTCATTCAGTATTATACACGGATTCAAAACAAATGTACTGAATTGTTAACATGAGCAAAACCGACGTGGTAAACGAAATTCATAAAAATGCGAGGGTGAACTTTCCACGAAGATGTGTTATTATGAAAGATATAGATGACCTGTGGCAAGCAGACTTAATCGATATGCAATCAATTTCAAAGCAAAATAAAAATTACAGATTTATTCTTGCTATTATTGACACATTCTCAAAATATGCTTGGACTTTTCCTCTAAAAAGTAAAACCAAAAATGATGTATGTAATTCTTTTAAGAAATTATTGGATACAGGGCGTGTTCCTAAAAATCTGCAAACTGATAATGGAGCAGAATTTTACAATAATCAATTTCAAAAGCTTATGAAAACTTATCACATTAATCATTATTCAACTTTCTCAACAAAAAAGGCTTCGATAGTTGAGCGATTTATCAGGACATTGAAATCTAAAGTCTATAAGGAATTTAGTTTGAGAGGCAGCTACAATTGGATAGATAGCACGCTTAATAATGTTATTTACAAATACAATCACACTTATCATCGGACAATTGATGAAGTTCCCGCTAATGTGGATAACATTAATAAAAAACATATATTAGAAAGGTATTCAAGGTTGGTAAAAAAGCATAGTATTAGAAACAAATATAAAGTTGGTGATTATGTGCGTATCAGTAAGTACAAAGGAACATTTGAAAAAGGTTACACTCCCAACTGGTCTACAGAAATATTTAAAATTCGAATGATACAAAATACAACCCCTATCACCTACTTAATAGCAGATACAATCAGTGGTCAGCCTATTTTAGGTGCATTTTATGCGCAGGAGCTTCAAAAAACAAAACATCCCAATGTGTATCTAGTGGAGAAAGTTCTTAGAAGAAAAGGTAACAGGGTTTTAGTAAAATGGTTAGGTTTGTCTTCAGCTGAAAATAGTTGGATTGATAAATCAAATATATTATCATAAATATTAAAACATTAACTAACGACAATTCAAATTATAAGTATTTAATAAAATGTTCAATCAGAATGCATCAGTCTTATAATGTGTATTGGAGAGAGTAGTCTTCTCAATTGGATTATAAATCACTTACCTATTGAATTACATTTACCAGGATACAACTATTGTGGTCCTGGTACAAAATTGATTAAAAGGCTTAAACAAGGAGATAACGGAATTAATAAATTAGACGAGTATTGCAAAGATCACGACATTGCCTATCATAAATCATCAAACTTAAAGGATCGACACGAAGCTGATTTAATTTTGTTAAATATGGCGAAAGAACGAGCAGTTGCTTCGGATGCGAGTGTAGGTGAAAAAATTGCAGCACGCTTAGTAAACCGGGCTATGTCGACAAAAATTAAAACTGGTTCTGGTCTGAAAAGTACTACTACAAAGTGCTGTCGAAAAGTTACATCTGGAAAAGGGTTAAAGAATAAATTGAAAAATGTTATTTCTAAAACCAAGAGACACATGAAAAAATTAAAACCAAAAAGTAAAAAAATGGCTATAGAATTGGCTATCGCCGCTGTCAGAGAATTAGCTGATGATTCATCTATTAAACTTCCTCGTGTTATTCCTATACCAAAAACTGGTGGAGTATTACCGTTGATTCCAATTTTCGCGGGATTATCAGCGGCAGGGGCTTTAGCAGGTGGTGCAGCTGGTATTGCTAAAACCATTAATGAATTCAAGATGGCTAAAAAATTATTATATGAATCGAAGAGACACAATGAAAAAATGGAAGCGCTTTGCATTGGGAAAGGATTACACCTTAAACCGCATAAAGATGGGCTTGGAATTTTTGTATCGAAAGAAAAAAACTAAAATATCGGCTACCCAAACGAGCCTTAACAAATTTTGACATTTTGAAATGTGGAAATAGTATTCCTTATTTTAGAGGTGTCTTTATGAGAGATGAACTCCCTAAATGCCCTTTTATAAAAGAATGCGGAGTCATTAATTTAGATAGTTCTAAAAACCCTGGTTCTCATTGGGTAGCCTATGCAAAATGTAATGATTACATTGAGTATTTCGACAGTTACGGAAATCTTAAACCTCCCAAGGAATTTATAAAATACGTAGGGCCTAAAGTCCGATATAATTATGAAAATATACAACGTGGTCACCCCTTTAATTGTGGACATCTATGTTTGGATTTCTTAAAGACTTTTTGGTGCAGTCAAGGAATAAAATGAACAGGATCTTCCATAAGACTTCAGTAGGAAAGCATGTCTGCTACGGTTACCATCTCCGGAAATAAATCTGAATTGGTTTCGTATTTTCAACCACCTCTACATTTAACTGATCAGTACGAGTGTGGTTTGCTATACTTTTCAGTATTAAATTCTAGACCAAATGTGATCATCAATAATAGAAAACTGTCTGTAATCAGAATCGAATGTGATCTTGTTCACGGTTCGTACTGCAACGGATTACCAACTCATTTTATTCACGAATTTGTATCTGATACTGCTCCAGGTCACCGGTACATAGAAGTACCGCAAAACGTTATTTACTTTCCAGTAAACAAAAATCTAATTCCATCTATATCTGTTAAGATTGTTGATCAACTTGGTAATTATATTAACTTTGGTGAAGAAAATATTCAATTACGCCTTCATTTAAGGAAAACAAAATGATAGTACATTATAAAAACGCTGCAGTGAAAATCAAACGTCTTATTCCATCTACGACCATTAAGGTGCATAGACGTATGAAAAAAGTGAAGAAATTGAGTAAAGCAAATAAAGATTTTCTTAAAGCTCTTGGTTTTAAAGTATGAATATACTACAAATTACTGAATTACCCCACTTCGATAGTTCGATTGAAAGCTATGAAGTCCACTCATACAATCCCTACACTAACAGTTTTAGAGAAAACGATGAAATCAGAATTCCCATACACCAACAAGACATATACGTGTTACCGTCAGCCAGTTCAATTTACGTCGAGGGTCAAGCAAAGTTCTTCGACAAAGATGGAAAACCGATTAAGAAAAATATTACGTTCAGTAACAACCCTGTTATGTTTTTGTTTCAAGATATCAGATACGAAATAAATGGTATTGAAATAGATCGCATTAAAAATTCTGGAATAACGTCGACAATAAAGTCATACGTTTCAATGAATGATGGAGAAAATAAAGTTGCTGCCTTATGGGGTTGGAACATAGATGGATTCAAAAATGATGGTCATTTTAGTGCTATTGTACCTCTAAATAAGATTTTAGGATTTGCGGAGGATTACAATAAAATTGTGATAAATTGTAAACATGAGCTTATTCTAAATAGAAGTAACTCTAATTTAAACAGTATCATAGCGACTGATGATATTGCGCATTTTCAAATAGACATACAAAGATTGCAATGGCGTGTACCACATATAAAAGTGTCAGACCGCGAACGACTGACACTACTAAAACATTTGGAAAAAGATAAACCTATTCAGATAGCGTTTCGAAATTGGGATTTATATGAGTATCCTTTGCTCCCTAAAACTACAAAACATTCTTGGTCAGTTAAGACTGCATCGCAATTAGAGAAACCTCGGTATGTAATTTTTTGCTTGCAAACCAACAGAAAAAATAATAAAACCAAAGACAGTTCTTTGTTTGATCACTGTGGTGTTACTAACGTAACACTATTTTTGAATTCACAGTATTATCCTTACGAGCCTCTAAGCTTAAATTTTTCTGAGAACAAATACAATATATTATATGAAATGTACGTGAAATTTCGTCAGTCGTATTACAACTGTCCTGCAGACCCCTTGCTTAATTTGATTGATTTCAAGGAGAAGGCCCCTCTCTTTATTATAGACTGTTCAAGACAAAACGATAGTTTGAAAACAGGCCCCGTAGATGTACGGTTGGAGATTGAATGTTCAGCGCCAATACCAGATAACACAACTGGATATTGTTTAATTATTAACGATCGACTTGTGGAATATAAACCTTTAAGTAACATAGTGCGCAGATTATCATGACAGCCATTGTAGATGTTCAAGGTTTCAAAACAGAAACAAATGAATTTATTGTTAAAGAATTTGCTGTATTATTGAATGAAAAAATTCTGGTGTTTTTAATGAAGCCACCATTTCCATTTTACGATTTGACGAAATCAGAAAAACGACAAGTCAGTTGGATTGAACGTAATAGAAGGATATACTGGAGAGACGGATTTGTGCCCTACTCAAATCATCAGAATTTGATTGTAGATATTTTAAGAGATAAAAGTGTTTACACCAAAGGTTTAGAAAAAGTGTTATGGTTAAAAAATATTTTGAATAATAATAATATAAATAATTTAGAAGATGAAGGTTGTCCTAATTTATTAAGCTTATACTATATATATGAACATTCTCATGATGTGTATAGTTGTATTTATCATGATAAAATATGTGCTTTAAAAAATGTATTATGTTTAAATAAATGGTGTATAGATAATAAATTTTTGAAATAAATATTTTCTTGTTTAATTTTTCACAATTGGGTAATTGGTAAGTTTCCTATCCCTACCAATCCCTTCCAATGTTAAACGTTATAAGTTGCCGATATCAGCTGGGCGATGTCATTATTCATTATCTGTATCAAGGACTAGGAAGTGAGTAAACAGAACATGTCCCAAAATAAATACAATCCTCGATATGGAATGTATAGTGCATATAAAATGCGTGAATTTTCATTTAGTTACTATTGGGCAACGGCTGATGCAAGGAGAAGATTGGTAATGGAAATGGCTGACGCTGGATTTTTTTATTGTGGAAATGGTTTAAATGATAAAGCAGCATGTTTCTCATGTGGAGGTGTTATAGAAGATTGGGAGTTTTACGATGATCCTTGGATGCAACATACTATACAATTTCCTCAATGCTGTTATTTGAACGCTGTGAAAGGAAAGGATTATGTTGACAAATTAAAATGTATATTTTTAAAAGAAACACAAGATATAAAATTATTCTAAAGTGGAGGAGGATAGATTGATTGCTTGATGAATAAGCTACTAAATGCTATAAGCAATGGGACCTAAATAACTATAAATTACTTACAGTCATTTTATACGACATTCGATTCCTACAATTGTAGCTATATGGTTGGATCATAAACTGAATTAAACAATTTAAAAATAAATTATATTAGCTACAATGCAAGATTCAGTGAAATATACTTCTGAAGGCATTTTTAAAATTATTATTAAGAACGCTAATGGTGAAGCTGTATTTGTCCGTGATATCAAGCCAGCTCATAAAAAATCGAGCGCAGATTCATCAAAACCTCAGGTCAGGGATACATCGCAAGAACATTTATTCAATCAAAACATGCATGATGCATTAAATTCGGGAAACATTCAAGAACTGGTTTTTAAAGGTGGTAATAATGATGGCTGTAATTAGGTGTTTCTGTATCTGAAATGATTTTAAAATGAATGGTAATAATTGCGGGTTTCCAGATCTTCTTTGATCTGGAAACCCCAATTATTACCTACTTATGTTTTTTTGAAGATAGGCTTCTTTTGGCGCGTTATAGAAAAATAATGAGAGTATTTTTTTACGAAGCGAGCGTACAATATGCACTGTCACGAAAAACCGAAACCCTGAATGAAGTTAGCTATAGTCAAAGAGATTGAAAAGACTATAGAGCGGGCATGTTAAGAAAATATCATAGAAAAACTTTGATCCCATGTCTCAGTAACGCCATCTAGAATAATATATGAATATTGGCGCGGCAGCGGAGCGTACTAAAAAAAACTCATAGACTTGTGTCCGGCAGGACACACTTTTTCGGACGAAAGTTTTGTTTGTGATGTCCGGTCTATGGGTATTGAATGTCTTTGGCTATAGTCAACATTTTATTTATTTTTTAGTGTCTATTTAATAATGTCGTTTTTTCTAAAAAACGTAACATAACGCGAAATATAAAATCTTGTTACGCCAAAGAAGTACTACTTCTATCGCGTGTACATAGGTAGGTAAGTAGCCACACGTTTTTATTTATTTAAGTATTATTATTGTGTACATTGTGAGCTAAGAACGTAATGCTGGAGTTTAGCAAAAGCGGTCTTATAAGTATTATGAGTTATCGTGGAAAGAAGAGTTTTTTCTGACGGCGTGTTGTTTTGACCGATAATCGTATGTTTAAGTCGTGCGGACGTGAAGCTGCTCAAGTTCCGAGTTGAGCTGACATTTGTTTGCACTGACTGATCTGGTTCCCTAATATCTGTGTGGTTCTTACCTCAAAAGACCATTTCAGACTCTAATCTGCATGGTTCTTACATGATCTGACCAAGATAATGTCTGATCTTTAAAAGAGACTGTGACCTCTGAGTTTCTTTCGGTGTTCCTTCTCAAAGTAGACAGATACTCAAACACCAACCTCACTCAAACGAAATAAATATCATTTAAGTTAAGTTAAAGTGAGTGAGATACTTACTGAAATCTGAAAAAAACCATAGAGATTTAAGAATATGATGGGAAGTGTTTTATTTTTAACCGATTTACGAAAAAGGAGGAGGTTTTCAATTCGGTTGTATGTTTGTGTTACGTATCTCATAACTTAGTCATTTATCGATTTGAAAAACTCTTCTCCTGTTTGGGATGGTATATAATATATAGGTACAGAGTCTATATAGCACATCAAATTTTCCCAATTGAATATGAACCTTATTCTGTTTGTGATAAAGAAGAAAAATTTGCTATAAATTGTTACTTACCGTTAGCTAAAACATTAATTACCATTATTATTTCTGACAATCAGTTTCATTATTATTAAAAATATAACCTGCCGTTGGTTCCGGCTGTCATTTGAAGATCTTTGACAGTCAGTCGTCTTCATTTGTAGATTTGTAGATCTTCAACAGTCTTGGGTACTCATGCACCCAAGACTGTTGAAATCTACAAATGGCAGCCGAAACCAACGGCTTCACATGCTTTCCGAGACACGCCGCGCCGTGGGGTCTTTGGGTAATTTGTTTATTTATTGACACACCAACAATTTATTCACTAAATCATTACAATAGCTTGGTGGTGAATTCGTCACTTATAGGTGTGCACAGCACTTTTACTTTGAACAATAATAATTAATAATAATTCCACAACTTTTCCCACAACGCCATTTAGTCCCAAGTTAAACTTGAGAGCTTGGGTATGGGTACTAAACAGCTGATAAACATACTTATATATTTCTAAATACATACAAATTATACATAGATAAATAATGAAAATTAAAACGGAAATAAACAAAATTATAATTTACAATAAATGGTTGAATGCAATGATATTATAAGTAAAAAGGTGTAGATATACATAACCATAAGCGCGCAGCAAGTGACACGTTAACGTTTAAATGTGGCTAACTAGCCACACTTGACCTAACTGTCGCGTCGCGCCGTCAACGGACGCGTGGTTTTTGAAGAGCGAATGTTGTTAAGGTAACCTATCTACACCTTTTTACTTATAATAACGTTGAATGGGGTAATGAATGGCTACCCGCTTGTAGTAGTAGTCCCGTAGTAGCTTGGACTTAAATTAGGTAACAATGCGGCTATTATTTACTATTATTCTAACTATTTTTGTAAAAGATTATGAAAAGATAGATTAGTAAAAATATTATAAAATACCGTTGCGGCCTCCATCTGTAAACAATTCAAAGTGAGTTAGCAGCAAAGAGATTTAAAATACTATATAGGGTGACTGGTAATTAGTGACCGATACTTAAACACGTGATTGTACTCATGAATACGAATAACTTTCCCAAAGAAACTTTTTTTTATACTCATTACTTTCTACACAACGAAAGCGGTGGGGGTGGCGGGGGAGCGTGCGACGCTACTACTACTATTAGATTTTGCCCTTCCCGAGGTCAGACTATCAGCTGATAGATCGTAACGATTCGTGCCTACTGTGATCGATCAAGGGGCGCGCTCGGTAATTTCAAACAGTGTTTTTGTTATTTTATTGTGTTTTAAGTTATTGTGTATGAAAAAAAAAGTTTCTTTGGGAAAGTTTATTGAAATCATGAATACAATCACGTGTTTAAGTATCGGTCACTAATTACCAGTCACCCTATAGGTATAGCGGACAGGCGAGGAAATGTCTTTCATTCATCCTTTCAACGTGACCAAACCATCTAAGCCTAATCTTTTAGTAATTAAATAATTGCAAATTACACATAAAACAAAAAGAAATGAAAAAAAAATGAATTTAGCGCCATCTAGCGTAAAATTACCGACAACAAATCGTATCTTTCACCTTAACGTCATTTAAGTTTAAATTCCATGTAATAGAGGATGATCCTATTACCATCAATCAGACGCAAATCCATACTCCCGGTGGTTTCTGAGAAATCTCATACGGAAAAACACAATAATTAATAATACTTTGCCCAAACCAGGTATCGAACCTAGAACATGTTGATTAGCAGTAGCGCTTGCGATCACTCGCCTAATCGTAAAATTACATATCTAATGAACCGATTTGATTGGAGCTGGTCAATCATCATTAACACTACTTCTATTACCTTGGGTTCTGACTGTAAAAATAATTATAAGTGGAAATTAATAAATAAATTAATACATACATACATAACGTCACGCTTGTAATCCCCGAAGGGCTAGGCAGAGGTGTACCTGGTAGTACAACCCACATTTCGCCAGTTATGTTTAAGTCCCATGTAATAGGGGGCGAGCCTATTGCCATCAATCGGGCACAAATCCATACTCCGGGCTGCAACTGAGAAATCCCAGATGGAAAAACCCAGTAACACTGGCCGACCCGGGAAACGAACCCGGGACCTCATGCTCAGCAGTGGCGCTTGCGACCACTAGACCAACGAGGCAGTCAGCGAGGCAGTAAATAAGTTAATGTATTCTGAAATCGCCCAACCACATTAAGCAACTGTGGTGATCGTGCCTTCTGTGTATAAGAAGACGCTTCTAATCTACAGTGGGACAGTAGCAACCCGAAGGCTTAAGCAGAGGTAGTACACCCACGTTTCGCCAGCACGCGTAGCCATGATAACCGTAGAAACTAGTAAATCTCCTCCGAAGAATCGACAAGAGAACAGGTATTAGAAATATTTCTGCCGATTATAGAAGAAAGTACGCTCGATACATTGCAGACTATAGTCGACTAAAGAATCTACTCGGTTATGCTCTTCATTCTTGACATTATCATGCTCAAAACGAAAGAAATGTTTTAATAATCTCACAAGTGGTATTAAGCCCCTAAGTCTTAGGAGAGACTTTGCCTCTCTATGTGTGTTCTACCGGTTGTATAATGGGTTGTGTTCCGAGGAATTATTTGATATGATGCCCACGGCCACTTTCTATCATCGCACCGCTCGCCGTCGACAGGGAGTTCATGCTCACACACTGGAGCCGAAATGGTCCCGTACAGTGCGGTTTCAGAGGAATTTCCTCCCGCGTACACTTGAATTGTGGAATGAGCTCCCTGCCGAGGTTTTCTCAGAGGGTTATTGTATGGGGTTCTTCAAAAGGGGAGTAAATAGGTTTTAAAGGGTCGGCAACGCGCGTGTTGCGCCCCTGGTGTCGCAAGTGTCCATAGGCTACGGTAACCGCTGACCATCAGGCGGGCCGTAAGCTTGTTTGCCACCGTCGTGGTATAACAAAAAATTAAAAAAATAAAATTGTCACTTTGTCGAGTCTTCTGTAGACAAATTTGTTTCTACAGTATAAATCATGCTACGCGTGTAGTTATGTCAAAGTCCCATGTAATTGGGGGTGAGCCTATTGCCATCAATCGATCAAGCCGTTTCGGAGTAGTTTGGTAACAAACTCTGATAATTTTATACATTAGACATACTTTTGATAAGATGTTAGGAAATAGATCCAAAACAATAATAACTTCTACTACTTTTTATTTAGCAAGTCTCTAATGTGCTCTTGTTGAAACCTTTTGTGTTAGATAGAATTAGAATGACAAAATATATAACTATAACCTAACCTAACTCAGCATACCTATTCTATAGCGAACCTAACTACCTAACCTAACTACCTTATTGAAATGCATTGATTTTGAAAGACACAAAATACATTATTTTAAACTAGGCTACTGCGCTGCGTGTGAAAAAATATAATTGACAATATTAAACATCACTTAATAGCTGTGTGTTGTTACTTACCGCCTGAAAACAGTAAAAAAATATTAATTTAAAATATGTCTTAGGTAGTAAAAAAATGCCATGCCATGTTTTGACATCATAGCGGTCAATTCGAATCAATTGGGTAAGATCAGCAAAACAAGTTTTTTACTAAATAGGTATAATAATTAATTTACGAATTATGAACGAATAATTTTCTATATTGTGCTGTTTCTCGCTCTCAAAGTATTTGTCTACATTGGAGGTAATGTCTCGTGCCCTCCCATGGAATAATAATAATATACATATTTATTTGCTCTTAAACACGGTATAACCCTTTATACCGTGTTTTAGAGCAAATAAGATAAGTATGCATGTAAAATCCCTATCTTACAATAAAATATGGCACACATGTTTTGCCTAAAATAAAGCATGCAAAATATTTATCACAATATAAATTAATTCTTATGATCTAGAAAATCCTTAATGCTATAAAAATTACATTTATGAAGCCATTCAAAAAGTTTTATTTTAAATTGTCTCGTATCCAGACATTTGAGATCACTGGGAATTTTATTAAAAATACGAATACTCATACAATACAGCCCCTTTTTACTCATTTTCGTGCAGTCAGCGAGACAAAAACAAAAACAAATAACAACAAACAACCGAGTTACAAACATAATTAATAAACAAAACTTAACCACTCCACAAGACTAATTACCTAATTTAAGACGTATTAATTAAAAATGAAGTTATGAATAACTGCAACTTGGTAAAACAAGAACATAAAAATAATTGATACGCGAATAAGCCCCCCTAGCCAAGTTACAAACGATTCGTATCTATTCTCTTTATACAATCGAGAACGCCTCAAATGTCAAATCTATCAATCTCAAATCCCTTTGTTTTGACCACGTGACTTAGCGAAAGGTGATAAGTCACGTGGTCAAAACAAAGGGATTTGAGGCGTTCACGATTGTAGAAAGAGAATAGATACGAATCGTTTGTAACTTGGCTAGGGGGGCCAGGTTTCGTTGGCGCGTTGCAGACCGTAGGCACTTTTAAAGTGACATCTGACAGATAGAGAGGTCTTTGACGTTCCTATTCTTATTTTAAGCGCATTCAAATTAAGGAGAGGGGGTTGGTGACACCATTATTCAGTATAAACTGTACGAGATAGTGACTTCATGCGACATTTTGACTCTACGTATCGCCGATATTTTTTAATTACGTGAACAAACATACATTCATTGTGCGTACAGCTAAGGAGTGGAAAACCCTGCCGGAGTCAGTGTTTCCTGATAGCTACAAGTACAACCTAGGGGTCTTTAAGTCAAGAGTGAACAGGTTTCTTCTAGGCAATCGTGCTTCATCGTCGACCGAAGCGTGCCTATCAATAATAAAAAAATATGTGTCGAATATGTTCTAGTAATCTAGATGAGGGAATAAAAAACTAAAATTTAGTCTACTAGACTATTCGTAATAAAATATAATGATGGTGATGATGGCTTACATTTACATCTTCCTCCTGAAAAATAAGATAAAACACGTATTAACACTAAAAAATTACAGCGTTAACGCTAACTTAAAGTCAAGTAGTGATAGCCTAATGGTGTGACCAGCGGATTGCCAAATCAGGTCTCGAGTTCGAACCCAAGGCACGCACCTTTGACTTTTCGGATTCATGTGCGTATTGTATAATTATCACTTGCTTCAAAATCGGTGAAGGAAAACATCGTGAGGACACCGGCATGCCTGAGAGATATTTCTCGAGGGCTTGTGATGCCAAGTCAGAGGCCCATTGACGGCATTAAAACTCTGACACCAGCAGTGCGATTCTGGTCAAATCACCGCGTGAAAATGTAGGCGTAGTGAGGGTGAATTGAGCTGTCATTCCATACTAATGCTAGGCATTGACAGTTCACTTCACTCAAGTTTTCACGGCGTGACTTTTAATGAATCGACCGGCTGCATGCGTAACCTGCCCCCCTAGCCAAGTTACAAACGATTCGTATCTATTCTCTTCCTACAATCGGAAACGCCTCAAATCCCTTTGTTTTGACCACGTGCCTTAGCGAAAGGTGATAAGTCACGTGGTCAAAAGAAAGGGATTTGAGGCGTTCTCGATTGTAGAAAGAGAATAGATACGAATCGTTTGTAACTTGGCTAGGGGGGCTGATCACCGGGCAGAAACGGGTAAACCGACAAACTTGACAAAGTGACACATGGTTGAAACATTTCTGTCGATTATAGAAGAACCTACCTACCTATTCATACACATGTAGCGACATCTATCTCGCCATATACGAACTATCCTACATCGCGGTATCAAAGTTATCCGCGCAGTTTGAACGTTTACAAGTTCCCGACAACAACCTTCGGGCAGTAGTTAGCCCACCAGACACAACACCCGTCTGCGAGGAGGATCCTCCCTTTTCAATGGTGGATGAGGAACTTTACATCCTGTTCCTCATACCTCCAACCACTCAACTAACACAAAGTCACTAGCTGTTAGTAACTGTTTTACTTCCATCACATCACCATCTCAGGGCCAGTTGGGCACTAGTTCAGTTAAACCAGCGTCGGGCACTAGTTGCTCGGCATTTTGCTGAACTGGTCCTATTTGGCGCAGCCGTGAGATACGCACTCTTTTTCGTGTTTAGTTCTTAGTTTTTTATAATTTTTTTTTAAATTTATTTTGTGCACTTGTGGGTTGTGACGGCCGTTAATTTAACCTTATGGTTAAAAAAATTATGTTGTATAGTAATTATCTATTAAAAATAACTTACTGCACGCGACATTGCGAAAACACAAAAAAAGACGAATAAAATCTTCATTATTACCTGCAAATGAAACTTCGTCTTCATAAAATATTAATGATTAAATTAGTTATTAGCGGAAAAACCCCATAACACTTGTCCCGTCGTGGGAATCAAACCCAGAACAGCACAGTCATCTGCCGCGCTTCCAATCACCAGACTTACAAAGCAACCTGCCTACTGCGGTCTCCGATTTATAATGTAGAAGGTGTCTTCAAGGCTAGAGTGAATAGGCTCTTAATACTAGTGCGCTTCACCATCATTGATTGCATCACTGCTTACCATCAGGTGGGATTGCAATCAAGCACTATATAGTTTATAATATTTAAAAAAATAAAAAATTTATACCGCACTTACTACTTACTTAGTTACAAAAAATTTATGACTTTTACTACAGAATCAAGTACCTACCTTGTGTTTATTTTACTGCTTAGAGTCCAATTTATTTCAAAACCCATAAAATGCACTTATCACATTGTAATATTTCTAGTACATAATATACAAAAAATCATAAAACACAAACTCATTTCACTCTGAAGTATTCTTATGAGAAACAGCCAGAGTGGAAGAGTGTGTTATGTAATCCTTTTATTAGCTGAACAATGAGGAGCTTAGAAACGCCGGGAGGGGACGCCCTAGAAGGACATACATAGAACTTATTGGTGAGGTTCTTCAGTAAGGTCAGGTGCTTCTCGCAACCGACGTGTGTGTATGACAACATGTATGAATGTAAACGAAGCAAAAGAAGTATGTAGGAATCGTGGCAGATGGCACTCTGCACTCTATAGTTTCTGCCTACCTCAGCGGGAAAAGGCGTGAGTTTATGTAAGTAGCTATGAGGAGCTTGTCGCTAGATAGTAACAGCCTCACGGCTCGATCGAAGGTTAACGCAAACAATGTCTACGCTTGACGAGGTCGCTCCGAGGATGGTTGAGCATCCATTAAGTATAGACTTCTCCGTGTCTCGGAAAGCAAGTAAATCTGTTGGTCAAAGTCAAAGTCAAAGTCAAAGTCAAATCATTTATTTCAATTAGGCCATTTAAAAGGCACTTTTGAACATTAAACATACAAGTTAAATAAGATTTAATGTTTCTAGTTGCCCCTTCAAAAAGGTAGTTTCGTATGGAGAAGAATGGGCAAGAAACTCCATACTTACTCTTTTAAAATAGTTTTTACAATATTTGTATACAATAAAAAATACATTATATTATGTGAATACGATGTATCTAGAATAAACAAAGTAAAATAAAAAAATAAATAAAAAATAACATACTATGCTAAGATAGATTAAGCATTTTAGTAAGTAAGTAATAAGTACATAATTATGTGAATAGATACATGTTACTCTCACATTTACAAATATTAAAATCACGGATTATTATTTAACAAATCAAGAAAATATTAAATAAATAATAATAATAAAAAATACACAGCAGAATAGCGTGAGTACTGAGAGCAAAATAAAGCAAATTAAATCATTAGAAATGTAACAAGTTTGATTTTGTCAAGTTCCTTGATTGCCCTATGGAGCTGGACCAGCATGTTGCCAAGCATTATTATCTTGAATGTAATCCTCTACCGGTCCCGGCTGTCATTGGTAGATCTATGACAGTCGTTACAGATAGTCAGAAGCCCGAATTTCTGACAACCAGTTCAACCAAGGGGTATCGTGTTACCCAGTTACTGGATCGTGGAAGTCTGACAGGCAGTCGGTCCATGTATTTTAAAACACTGGTACCTATTCAGCTGCATTCGGTTCAGATGATGAGACAGAGTTACTTTATACGAGTAGGTATTCAGAAGCAGTACCTACCTATCAGATTACCCAGTAACTGAGTTATTATTTATTTATTTATTACTAGCTGTACCCTGCCACGCTTCGCTGTGGCACATTGTGATTGAATGGCTAAAAAAAAAGAGAAAATGTCGTGTGGCACTCGGAGACTGCCGCGGTAAAGCTATTGCATAGCATTTTTTCAACTCCTCTCCCCCACCCCTCACCCCTCCATCCCCTCCCCTCACCCCCCCCTCACTTCCCCTTCCTCCCCCACCCGGCTCCTGCCTCTTTCCCTCCCCCTTTCCCTTCCCCTCTCATCTCACCCCTCCCCTCTCCTCCCCATCTCATTCCCTCCTTCTCCACCTCCTCCCTTTGTCCTGACATCCCTCCTCTCCCACCCCCTTTCCTTCCCCCACTCCCCTACCCATTCCTTCCCCCACTCCCCTCCCCACCCCTCCCGCTGCCCCTGCACCTCCTCATCCTGCCCCTCCCTCCCCTCTCACAATCTCCCCCCTACCCCTCTCACGATCCCCACTACAACTCCCCTCCCCCTCTCCCCCTCCCACTCCCCTCCCTCTTCCCTCTCCTCGTGATATTTCAAAGTCATTAAAAGTTCTGCTATGACTATTAAAAAGCCAGGGTTGGTGATAAAAAAGTGCAAATTTAGAGTTGTATGTATTTTTTGATGCCACATAATAAAAAAATAAAAATTATCAAAAAAATAAAAAAAATAAATTTGGGGTGAACACCCCTTATCACTTAGAGGTTAGAAAAATAGATAGTAGCCGATTCTCAGGCTTACTGAATATGCATAAAAAATTTCATGAGAATCGGTCAAGCCCTTTCGGAGGAGTATGGGAACGAACATTGTGACACGAGAATTTTATATTTATAAGATTTTTAAACTCGCAGTCTTCTCTTTACAGTATGTCCCTAATACAACAGTGGTTTCCACACATGCAACAGTTACTTAGTAGGTTTTTTAATTGTATTAGTTGTATTTGAATAGGCAGTTACTCATTAAATAATATATGTTAATATATCCAGCTGTATACTGTTACATAGGTAGCTGATATCAACATTTTTGGGAAAAATCTAGACACAAGAGATGCAAAGCTCATTTAGCGCCATCTATTGCGACCATACTGAACCAAAGAGCATCCCAGTTGGTTGTAGTTCCACTATAATAAACTAGAGGACGCTAGTAGTATTAGATGCACTTTGAAGAGTTAGGCAAAACTATGAAGTATTCACTAGTTGTTTTGACATGGGGTGAGCCTTAGTTCCACTATCTCATTGGTCTTGAGATCGTTAGTGTTACTGTTAAGCGTGTTCTCCTGGGTTCAATTCCCAGGTGACACTATGAGTTATTCTATCCTGAACTTATAAGTAGATACCAGCCCGGGGTCTGGGCTTGTGTCCGATTGATGGGAAATGGGAATAGGCTTCACCTACCTATATCACATACGATTTAAATGCGAGGTCCTTTCAGCTTTACTTGGGTCAATTTTAGGTCTAGCCTAAGCTATGATTTATTAGGCTCTATTGCCTAATAAATCATGTTTGAAATCACTTTGTGCAATAGTTTGATGAACCTCGGACCACAATGAAAAAACTAGGTACCTACTTATAAATAATTAAATAAATATTCCACAACTTTCACACAATGCTACCTAGTCCCAAACACACCAGAGCTTGTGCTATGAAAACTAGATAACTGAAAAACATACATAGGTATATTTCTAATTATTACCTAAACATATAGGTACTTACATGGAACTTAGTAGGGCGCCTTCAAATTGGCCGCCAGGTGCCGCGTGGCGGCAGGCAGCGCGGCTGCTACCGTTGCGCTATGTGTAGGTACCTATATAAATACACCCAGACACAGAACAAATTAATTATCGTGCTCATTGTTATAGTTTGTAGGCTTCTTAAATGAGACACCGTTGAGGTTAATTTCATTTATTTGACACACAGTATATTACACAGTCTTGTAAGTAGTAGCAGCTTCACAGACGGGGACAGACAATGAAGTGACGCTTGTTAGGAAGCGGATACATAGATAATATCTAGTGAGGTGCATACTACTAACTTACTAATTAGAGATGTCACAACACTCATCACACAAACATTTTGTCTTAGGTGGGAATCGAACCCACGACCTCCAGCATAGTAGGTACTAGGTAGTCAGGGTCACGGACCAGACCACTCGACTAACAGGTCAGTCAATATCATAATTTGTAGTTCTATAATATACAATTGTACACCATAAAAGCTAACAAATTATAACTTTAAGGGCTACATAGGGTGATACAATGCGCGGCCTAATCTCTAAAAGCGATCTCTTACAGACAACCTTTGGATGGACTTGATAGTGAAAGAGAAAAGATTATGCGAGTAGTTTGTGGTGTACTATTTACATAAAGGTATACCATACGTAACTATTTGAATAAATACATACCTATAATACCTAAGTAAGAAAAAATTACAATACATAAATCTGAATATTAATTTTTGGCCGTCTGGAATCACGTTCAGACGGTTCATGATTTATAGAGAAAGGCAGTTCAATGAGGATTGTTTTGGCTTTGGCAGAAGCTTGCTAGCTTTTGTAAGATTATAGTGAAATAGTGACAATGAAGTTATTTACTAACTAATATGAGTATTGTGCTTGAAATAAAGTTATATTATAATTATAAAACATCACCGTCTGCCTGCCTTGTCTTAACAATGTTGGGGTTAGCATCCAGCCTCGGATGCAGCTGAATACCAGTGTTTTACATGGAGCGACTGCCTGTCGGTCCTCCACAACCCAGTTACTTACTGGGTAACAAGATACCCCTTGGTTGAACTGGTTGTCAGACTTTCGGGCTTCTGACTATCTGAAGATCTGTAACGACTGTCATAGATCTACAAATGACAGCCGGGACCAAAGAATTAACGTGCTTTCCGAGGCACGGAAGAGTCTTGATATATAATGAATGCAGGTCACCGATCCACCGAACAAATTCGTCAAGCATTGCTCAACTCTGAAAATGTCTACTTAAATAGTTCTACAAGAAAGCCTGCGACAGCATACATCTATCTTTTGTGCGTAAGCCATTATCGCCGCCAAAATGGTGAACCATTAATACATTGATAGCCTACTGAAACCATAAATATATTGAAGCAGTGATGTGCCTCCAAACACCAAAACCCACTTATAACTGCTGCAGTCAGTTACACCCCTTCACGAATTAATACCGAATTAATTAATGCCGCCCCAGGCATGCCCTTACCACCCCCGACGACCCCATCACCCTGTTCCAGGAAAGTCGTAGGGAAACTTACACAGTCAAGAAATATTACAGTTACAAACCGAACGCCTTCCGGCCCCGCCGTCGTGGCCCGTCGCGAAGTATAGTTAATCTCCCTCCCCGACCCTTGCATGAGCCAGCCCGCGATGCTGAGCCGCTAGCTTTAAACAGTCCCTAAATAATCTAACTCAGATCCAGCCGTCCCCCTTTTTATTCGATCAGTGACACCCTAAGCCGAGGTCCGAGCCCCACAGGGGGCGCCCTTAGCGAGTGTCACTTAAATTCTGACGTAATGCTCCTGGCTGGAGGCCTTGTGTATTGAGGTCGTCCACAGGTTTGACCGGTTGAGCAGATAGCAGCGCCACCCCTCAGTAGGGTGCACTGCGAGACGCCCTCTATCAAAAAAAAAAAAAGAAATAGCCTAGGGATGAAACCGGCGCATTGCCAAATCACAGGTCTCGAGTTCGAACCCAAGGCACGCACCTCTGACTTTTCAGATTTATGTGCGTACCTATCACTTGCTTCAAAAACGGTGAAGGTAAACATCGTGAGGAAACCGGCATGCCTGAGAGATATTTCTCGACGGCATGTGATGCCACGTCAGACGCCCATGAACGGCATTAAAACTCTGACACCAGGTTAGCCACTTACTACGCGATAAGAAGAAGAATATCTATTATCTAAGAATGGAAAATCTATTTCTAATGCACATTTGGTACTAAAGATGAAGATAAAGATACCGGGCTGGTATCCGCAACTCCACGACAAACAAATGAATCTGTTAGGTACGCATTCACGACTAAACCGCAGAAACAATTTTGATGAATTTTGGTTTGGTTTTTGGTTTATAGAACCTTGGAGAAGAAAATAATCTACTCTTATTACCAACCTTGCGCAGACGAAGTCATGGTCACCGGCTAGTATGTAAATATCTGTCCCAAGAAAAGGACAGTTCGCTAAAAGTGACCCGTTTAATAATTAAATATATAATTTACGTAAGTAGTTGATTTATTTCTTCAACTTTTGGGTGCTCCTTCGTAAAAAGCGCATGTTTGCCATCGTTACCGTCTCCAGTTCTCCACCAATGAGAGGCGAGCCCGCCAAAAAACACGGTAATTAAAAATTCAGGAATCAAGATGGTGGATGGCCCACGGTATCTTGACGTGTACTTAACTGGCGAGGTTTTAGGACGTAGAAAGTAATTAAGAAAAAAAAAATATTGGCCTGATACTGCTGGATGCTCTTATTTAAACTGACTGCTGTGCTAGAGGTTGTGGGTTCGATTCCCACCCAGGACAAATGTTTGTGTGATTAGCACGATCATTTGATCTGAGTCTGGGTGTAATTTATCTATAATATGTATGTATTTAGGAATATATTACTATGTTTATCAGCTGTTTATTACCCATAACAAAAGCTCTCAAGCTTTGCTTGGGACTAAATGGCGTTGTGTGAAAAAGTTGTGGAATGTTTTGGAATATTTAAACATTTTCTGTTCGATAGAATTAGAATGACAATATATACAACGTGGCGCTACAATGGTGACATTAATTTAACACACGGGTAGGGCTAGTGGCCATTAATCACATAAATTATGATTGGTTAAAATAATTGGTAATTTGAACAAAAACATTTTTCAAACAAACTAAATAATAAAAAAGTGACTACAATTGGGATCACTCTGTGCAAAAATTCATTCATGAAATTACTTACCTAGATGCACGTTACTCGTTTACGTTTACTCAGAGCGGCAACGCGTCGCTTCGCGCGCTGGCAACCGCACCTTGTACTCCTGCGATCCTTTGACGGCATTCTATCAAAGACCTACCTACAGCGGAGCTGTTTAGTCAAACACTTATCATATCACGCTCTCTTATTACTATGAGTTATTACCACTATCATCACTAATCACTAGGTACTTTTATTTAATTGTCTTTATTTTAAATTTTCTTATTTTCAATGAGTCCACCTTGTTGACGAATACAAAGGGCCGGACGGCGTTTCATATTTTCCCGCACATTTGAAAATAAATTGTCACTTACCTACAGCCATTCCTCTCAATTCGGATGTGTACCTATTTGCCATCACAAATTCACAAATAATAACGTCCTTAATCGTAGAACACGTAGGTACTATGTAGATCGGAAAACTAACGAAAACAAAGCAAAGCGTCTTTATCGCAGTACTATAATCTATTTACTATTCTAATTACACAAAACTAAATAAATAAAACAATAAGTAAGCGTCTTTTTCGCGAAACATTCACAAAACAACGACGAAATTATGCGCACGACACGAGCGTAAAGATGTGTGTCAAGGTAACGGGTCCGACTAGCACTAGTGAAAACTTGAAAAGAGATGGGTGCTTCTGGGATTCGGGTGCGGCGGGCGGGGGTGCGTGGAAGGGAGAACGCGCGCGCCGACAAAAGGATTGAGGTATTGCTTATTCGTTTCAATTTCTTTGACGCGATGTTATGATCCGTGACCCCGGCAAATGACCGCTGCACTATGATTATTTTTGTACAGGATGCTTATTTCTATATTTTTTTATTTTTTTAAATTAATCAGTAAATAATGACGTTTTATGGAAATAAAATTACTTCTTAAAACGAAACTGGGATAACGTATACGTGTGTTAAGTTAATGTCACCATGGTAGCGCCACGTTGTATAAGTATAACCTAACCTAACTTGCCATATCTATTCTATAGCGAACCTAACTACCTAACCTAACTACCTTACTGAAATGCATTGATTTTTTAAAATACAAAATACACAATTTTAAACTGAACTAGTTATAATAGAGTCTCTATGCTACAAACAATTTACTTAGTGGTTAGGGTTTACTTTAAAGTCCTGGAGACACTATAATTAGGCTGTGCCTTTAGAATCAATTTATGTCGTGTAAAAATTAGCGGGAAGACATTTTGTCTCCTGTCATGTTATCAAAGATGGCATTTTAAAATGTTTAATATTATCGTCAAGTTTACTTATTTTTTTTAAGGTTCTGCTCATTTTTCATATTTTTAAGATCCTTCTCCTGATAATAACAAACACAAGGAATAAAGAATTAGCAAATTTAGTTCAGCCGTTCACGCGTGATGCCTTTTTATATAATACTAGCAGACGTCACGCGGTTTCACCCGCGTAGTTCCTGTTCCCGTGGGAATGCAGGAGTAAAAACTAGCCTATGTCATCCGGGAATATAGTAGCTTTCCACCAGTGCAAACATTTAAAATTGGATCATTAGTTCCGAAGATGGGTAATCTTCGGAGCTAATGATCCAATTTTAAATTACAAACATACAAACTTATAAACAAATTTTACCTGTTTTTATTATTAGTATAGATATTGAAAAAGGGATTCATTTTTATTATTGATAGATTTGCAAAGAAATATTGAAGATTGTCCACGTCATCATTTTGAATTAGTTACAACAAAAAGATTTCTAAAATGTAAGACTTTTTTATGCTGCTCAAAACTCCTTTCTAAGTTTAGTAACAAAATAAATTTCAGAACGCACGCTTATTTTCACAACCAAAAATATTTTGATCCGTTGTCATGGTGAAACTATAATATATAAGTATTTAAAACAGATTCAAACCAATACATTAATTACTTAGTATAGACGCGACATCACGAACAAAATTTTCATCCGATAGGTTGTGTCCGAGCGGATCAAGTCTATGAATTCAATTTAGTACGCTTCGATGCCACTCCAATATTGGTATATTATTCTAGATGGCGTTACTGTGACGTGGGATGACAGTTTTTCTATGTAATTTTTTCGCATGTCCCCTTCCTCTCTATGGTACCTATCTAAAATCTCTTTGGTTCATACAAACACTTTTACATGTAATTTTTTAACAAGAACGTGAGGTCGGTGTTTCACTATTTGACTACTCTGAGAAGAAAAGCCGAAAGAAACTCAGAGGAGAGTCTCTATTAAAGTCCTGACATTATCTTGGTCAGATCATGTAAGAAACATGCAGATTAGTGGCTGAAATAGTCTTTTGAGGAAAGAACCACATAATATGATGGGACCAGATTAAACAGTGCAAGCATTTGTCAGAAATCGTGAGCTCAACTCGGAACTTGAAGAGCTCCACGTGGTACTGGCTGAGGCTCGTTACATACAGCAAATTAAGCAGTTTGCCTAGCGTGCTGTGACTGGTAATTAGTGACCGATACTTAAACATGTAATTGCGCTCATGAATATGAATAACTTTCCCAAAGAAACTTATTTTATATCTACTCATTAACTTTCAATTAATTCAATTACGTCAGTACTGCACAACGGGAGCGTGGTGGGGGAGCCTGTGACGCTACGACTAGTAGATTTTGCCCTTCCCGAGGTCATGCTATCAGCTGATAGATCACAGATGCGCGCGCGGGAATTTCAAACAGCGTTTTTGTTATTTTATTGTGTTTTAAGTTTATGTGTATAAAAAAAAGTTTCTTTGGGAAAGTTTATTTAAATCATGAATACAATCACGTGTTTAAGTATTGGTCACTAATTACCAGTTACCCTATATATATTTGACAGTCGCTATGGGTAGTCAGGAGCCTATGTTTGTAATGGTCTTAAATATTTGGAATCCGGGTCATAACGTCCGCACTGCCCTCTAGTGAACGCGTCGCTACTAATTATTATGTACAGAGCCCCCTGTCGACTGTTTTTGTGGCTGCAATTTGCGAGACGATTTGATATGTTGCTACTAAATGAATTTGACAGATCGGGTTCAATTCGCTTTAAAGCTACGCACGTAGCTGCTGAACACGAGGACCTAGTTTCGATTCCTTAGTGTCTTCTGGCTTAACTTGGGACTAAATGGCGTTGTGTGAAAAGTTGTGGAATATTTATATATTTATTTATATTTATATAGTGAGCATATTCTCTAAACATTCCATCTTTAAACCAACCTTTGCTTCACAAAATAAATGATTCAAATTGATCTGAAAGAATGAAAAAGGAGTAGGTACAATATTAAAACGGTCGAATTTCGACCACTAGGCAAGCACAGGTAACAATAAATTAAATAGCGGCTTACTTCACACCGTTCCCTTTATCAGCAAAATAAATCAATCTTACATTCTTCTACTGGCACATTTCGTCTTCACAGGTAAACCTTTAACAGCTATTTCAATGGAAGGGTCTCGTGTTGACAATAGTTAGAAGTGACAAAAACATTTTGCTATTTCCTGTGGCAAGGCATTCTTTTCATCATACTTACCTTTTAGGAGTATTGCACAAAGCTTGCTATGCGTCACGTGAGCTATGCTTTTGAGAATCTTTTAGAGTTTTGAGCAAAGACATTCAATTCAATACTTACTGCAGACGGTACATTTTGACTCGAAGTATCGCCGCTTTTTTTTTATTAAGTACGTGAAAAAAGAAAAAAATAGGTTTCGAACAGCCTACCATTTGAAACTGATGTCACAAAAAGAACATTTAAAAACAAAGTTGAATCTTATCTTTTGTCTAACTTTAGTGAAAACCTCAGCAATTTCTCAAATCTGTAATTTAAAATTTAAATCTAGTAATTTGGCATGTTTGTAGTATTCTGCAGTAATTTGGTTGTGGTCAGATTATTTCTGTAATTTTATTATGTAAATGGAAGAGTGGACATACCTTAATATTGAGTGTATCGTGGGAGCTACGTCTGCCAACAAACTGCTCTGTAGTTTGGCAGAAGTAAAATGTAATGTATTTGCTTTAAGTTACAAATGAACACTTTTTCATTTTTTTTTTTTTTTAATATTTTCTTGTAATCTAGATGAAGGACTAAAAACTAAAGTTTTGTCAAGCGGCCCATTGTTTTTATTTTAAACACTTGGCACCTGAATACCTACATTATGGAATGCAATAAAGATTTGAGATTTGGGTAACACGATACCCCTTGGTTAAACTAGATGTCAGACTTTCGAGAACTGTCAAAGATCCGCGCTTTATGATCTTTTGGATTCTTATCCGACAAGCGATCTATTTGCGGATAAATGGACATAGATCCTATATACAGGGTGGAATCTAAGAGATAAATAGTAAAAAAATAGTAAATAATAAAATTAAAATCAAAATCAAAAGTCATTTATTCAAATTAGGCTGAGGATCAGCACTTTTTAACCGACTTCAAAAAAAGGAGGAGGTTCTCAATTCGACGGTATGTTTTTTTTTTTTTTTTTTTTTTTTTTTTTTTTTTTTTTTTTTTTGTGTGTTTGTTCCGCGATTTCTCCCCCATTTGTAGACCGATTCTCAAAATTCTTTTTTTATTTGAAAGAGTATACTTCCGAGGTGGTCCCATTTTAATTTGGTGAAGATCTGGTGCTGATCTTCGGAGATATACAATGGAACTCTTCAAAAATGGACGGCAAATCTGTCGTGATTGCTGGAATCGCTTGGATATTTATTGTTTATACAACATCATGATGTATCATCACGCCTGTACGCTCTGAAGGGTACGCAGATGTGTACAATATACCTAGATTTCGACAGTTAGGTATGTTAAGTTTCATTTATTAGGGATAAGTGGATAACCCTATTACCATTATGTATTGTTAACAAATAACAATATAAAAATAAATTCATGGCAAATATTTGTATGGAAACAACTAAAAATGGAAAAATAAAAATCTTTTTTGCAAAAAATAAAACCGACTTAAAAAAAACCACTAACCGATGTAAAATAACTCTAAATTCGGAAGTCGGTGGCCCATCATGAATAAGACAAAACCCACCAAAGCCACAGACTTCCTAATTTAGAGTTATTTTACATCGGTTAGTGGTTTTTTTTAAGTCGGTTTTATTTTTTGCAAAAAAGATTTTTTGAACGTCAAAAATTACATAAGACAGTCCCCCAAAACGCCCGCCCTTCGCCACTTCCTAGTGTTTTTGCTGGGAAGAAGAAGTGGCGGAACAAACTCCCCAGCAACACGTCTGTCTGATATGTTAGAAGAACAGTTTAAACAGCATTGGCAGCAAAAAAAAAATATTTGGAACTTAAAACACTTTTACCAATATGATTTAAGTAATGATGATAGCTGCAGTAGTTTAAAATTGTGGCGCAGCTATCAACGCCCACCTCCGTCAACAAAAGAACCAAAGAAGTTCCAGAATTAAGAATAGATACAAAGATATCCTTGCACTATATTTACTGATTGTATAGTTTCCAATATTATCGCTCACGGTACTATACAGTCATGAATGGTGACTAATACTTAGATTTATGACACAACTTTGTGACCCGGATACGCTTCTTTTGCATTAACGTACAATTTCAATCAATGGAACTTTTTTTTTAAAGGACTATGTGCAAAGTTGAGAGTGGGACACAAAAACTTTTTTAGTTTTTAACAAAAACCAATACTCAATACTAAATACTGCACATCAATATTGCATTCCACATGTATTCTTAGGCGGTAAAACTTAAAATTAGATCATAACATGGACCCTGTCGGGCACAGCAAAATGTGAGTTTAGGAAAAAGGAAGCTTATTCTAGATTTTATTCAATGAAAAACAAATTTATATCAGCTTAATTTAATTAGCTCAGCTCAGTTCATTTTATTTTTTTTAATTTTGTTAAATCAGCTCAATCTGACCACACTTAAATTATTTTATATATAATATAAAATAAAATAAATAATATTATTGTTTAATTTATGTTATAATAGTGTAGATTAGAGTAGGCTAGAAATTGTTGTTTTTTTTATATTTTAAGTGTTGTGTATATTTTCTTCAAACGAATTGTTTTCTCTGTTGTAAATAAGTTCATTTTAAGGCCGCACTATCGCATTAAGTGCATACCTGTAATGAGAGCTGTAAGGGCGATTTTAATAAATAAATAAAATAAGTGTGGTCAGATTGAGCGGTGTGGTATATGGGCTTTGGTTGTATGTGATAAAGTATTAACTAAGAAAAAATTAATAGTTAGCGCTAGTTAACCAATAAGGGACTATATGCATATTAGCTTATATTCTTGCTATAACTAGAATTTTAGATCTCTTCTAGTGGTTGTAAAGTAAAGTTAAATAGCCTATAATGCTCCCTAAGAAGTGGGATATCGAAAGGAGGAATAATATTTCAAATCCGATCGTGTTTTAATGCGCGAGTACAAATCACCGTTAAAACGAGCTATGAATTGAAGTTGAACATTATTTATTGAGATAACAAAAGATCCACTGTGTTAGTAATTACAAAAAAACATGACTGAACATCACCAATATTGTGTTGCCTTACTTACAATAGTTATACTATTGTAAGTAAGGCAACACAATATTGGTGATTCAGGACAAAACATTATTTTATTACTGTCCTCACCATCTTTATTAAAATTGGAGAGGTAACATCCTCCCCTATTATTTTAAGGATGCTGTTGTTAGTTCCTCGTACTCTGCTTAGTAGAGATGCAGTCTTCTTGCGAATCACCTTATGAAAACCATCGGTACGATTCTGCACTAACATTTCTGAAGCACTACAGAAACGAGGCCTTCGCAACAGCATCCTAAAAATATTATTGTACTTACCTACTGGGCTCGCAGAGTGTCCATCGCTCTATTGGCATAAGCGACCCACAGATTTCCCATGTAGAGACTTTGGCAATAGGCCTTAAAAAGGGTGATTTTGACATCTACACTACATTGAGAAAATCTGCGCGCCAGCATATTTCCTCGGACCGATAACGCCCTGCGTTCCCTTTCAATGTCTACATTGTCTTTAACGTCGGCAGTAAGGAAGTGCCCGAGGTACTTAAAAGAATCTACCTTAGCTATGTCGATGGAAGAAACGACAAAGTTACAGTTTGTAGAAACTATTCTACCGAAAAGTGTTTACAACTGACACTGCCGAGCAAAAGGCCGTTAATTTGATTTCCTGGTCAAGTAGAGTGATATTGTGTTCAAAACTTTTATTTTTCTTTCATTCTCTCTTTTCATTATTTTATCGTTTTTTTTTTATAATTATTGATAGGCACGCGTTTGACCACTATCTCACCTGATGGTAAGCGATGATGTGGTCAACGATGAAAAGCACGCTTGCCTAGAAGCAATCTGTTCACTCTTGACTTGAAGACCCCTAGGTTGTAGCTATCAGGAAACACCGACTCCGGCAGGGAATTCCACTCATTAGCTTTTCGCACAATTAATGTGTTCCCAAAACGTTTAGTACGTATGGTTGGGATATCTGCCATGTACCTACCGGTGGCGCAGTGCCGTACGTCTAGTTGTCCGATGATGAAAAGGGCTTGGTGGAATTAAATCGTGCAATTCCGATGCACACTCTCCGAAATACGAGTATAACCGATAGAAAACTGACAGTCTAGCAACTCGGCGTCGATGCTCAAGACTTAGAAGTTTTGACTCAACGAGTGCATCATTGCCAATGATCTTCTTGGCTTGTTTCTCAATAGACTCAAGCGCACCAAGTTGGTATTTGGCGGATCCGTCCAAAAGATGAGAGCAGTAAGGTAAAAGCACCTATTACGGCGGTAGTCAAAATCGCTTCCTATTACGGTGGTATTTCTATTTTCGCGTTTTATTCCCGTTTTATTCAGTGTAGGTACACCAAAACCGAAACTATTTATTCTAAATCTATTACTTTTAGACCTTACTGACGTTTGCAAGTATAGCACATAGACAACGCAACAAGATCAATCAGTCTGTGTAACGTCATCGACGTGAGAGGTGTTTCCATACAAACGCGGAACAACAAAAGTAAGTACACAAATATTTAGAAACTAAGTTTTTCGTATTAAGATGCCGTTCGAGTTTGTTCATTTGTTATTTATAGCATTTTCTTATTATTACACTCACTATTTAAATAGCTTTTTTTATATTTGTAAGTCATTTTTTACCAAAAAAATTAAAAATAAAATACCGCCGTAATACGATACAAATTTTGTAGATTAATCCTAATACGGTGGTATGACTCCGAAATAGGAAAAGTACTGGACATGTTTAATTGTTTATAACTTTCAATTGATTAACTTATTGAATTAGTTTCAAGTTTAGTTGAAATAATTATTAATCACATAACTTAGAAACCATATTCTGTGGTATGTGTTCTTAATTAGAAATCTAGTTAAATATGAAAACTGTCGAGTACAAAATGTTAGTTTCTTAGAAGAGGCTAAAATGGGAAGGTGTATTTTAATTTATCACAAAACATTTATTTTGTATAAATTTTGACTTGAGTTGTACAAATCTGAGCCAAAAAACTGTTAATGTTTGATTAGGCATTTTTACTCTTTTGTTTGTCGAAATATTTATGGGTCAGAATTTGGATTATCGAAAACATGAGTAGTTTTCCTATTACGGCGGTAATTATTTCCAGGTAACTCCGTGTAGGGTTCTAAGATCTCCTATTCCGGCTCTATTCATACAACATAAAATTACAAGTTTTTAGGGTTCCGTAAAAGTTTTGTATGTTTTTTTGTGGATTATTCAATAATATAACTAGTTGATTCCTTAATAATTGTATTTTTAATTCTATAAAACCAGTGAACATACATCCTTATTTAATTTTCTTAAATTCCTTCGGAATCCGTTGGAATTTGGGAATAAAAATTATTTTATTTTAACATGAGAGAACCCAAGGGGATTCTCTCATAGGGGATTCTCATGTGAATTAATCTAATAATACAATACAGAAAAAATGAGCGAAGCGATTTCGGTCTGTACGGAAAGATTTTTCTATACAGACCGACTTCTTTCGCTCATTTTTTTAATTTTACTTTTTGTTTTTCACAACGTAAAGTTTTTTTTTAATTTTATTGAAGTTTTGTACAAATAATATTTATTAAATAATGTAAATGTGATTAAAGTAATTCTAAAAATAATTCATTCACCATTAATTTGATTACGCAATGTAATAAAATCAATGGTCAATAAATGAAAAACTTACGAATTACGTTACTAACACATTAATATTATTTAATAAATATTATTTGTACGGAACTTTAAAGAATATAATTTTTGACCCTCCGTATTAGGAGTCGTCTACCGCAGTAATAGGATCAGACCAAAATTGTACCTCCGTATTAGGGAAAATCGACCAGACTATTTAAATATTTCTTTAAAATAAGAAATATCATCAACAGAAACATAGTCTCAACAGCAATACAAAATATAAATTCCACTTTTAACGATAGAATTTTTTTCCACCTTTAGAAATACCTACAAATGCTTATTTTTGTTTCTTACTTTCAAATGATGCGAAATACCTCCGTAATAGGTGCTTTTACCTTACTCCATACAAGACCGAACTTGCGCTTGATAAAGGTTGAGCAGCTGTTCCGGCGTGAAGTAACGTCTCACCTTTGCTAAGATCGTATCTAGAAAAAAGTTAAATGTCACCCACCACGTTTCAATCAAATAAAAGTATTTCTTCGACAAAACACGACCGAAGTCGCAAGCAAAACATAGTTCACGATAAAACTAGTGATTCAATTATAATAATATTGAATTATCGCGGGACGGACATACAAAATAGACGTGTTCACTTTGTTTCTTTTTTTGTTGTTTTTCAATATGGAAGCTCATTTGGTGCGTATTGTTGGGGCCGACATGTTTTTCTAAGATGAACACTGGCGAGTGAAGCGGACTTTTTAGTCAACTGCAATAATACAAAGTAAAAATTATACATTTTAAAACCTTCAACGCATAAAAATCTTTTAAAAATATCCTACTTAGGTAATTCGCCATATTGAATATATACACCACTAATTTTTAATTAGTACAAATACTCAAAGGGCTAAACTGTAGGTACCTAAGTAAACATTTTTTTTCTTTTTTGATACTAACTTAGAAACTAATTAACTTTGTAAACTAGCATTTTCTGAAAGAAATAAAAGGTTTTTTTTTTATTTTTATTTTTAATTATTTTTAACTAATTAATGGTCACTCATCCGGGGATGGGTCACTGACAATGAAAAGATGGCCACATGCCCTGCAGATTATTCATTAACTACATGATTACAAGAACTTAACAAGATAGACTTGAGGCTAGACGAGAAGTTATGATGGCTACTTATTTTTTTATACTTCTACGCGGCAATAACCACAATCCGGCAATACTGGAGGAACTCAGATTGTGCGTGCCGGATTCATATGTGAGGCGGCGGCGGCGCCCGCAATTGACAACATTTCAAAATTTTAAACTCCATGTTTTATTATGTTATCTAAAAGTAAATCCAAAACTAGAGGACCCATATTTTTTGGTTTTTCGAAATTATGTACTTTTCATTCATAATTTTAACTTTGAAACTCGGTGCATTCTAAAAAGACGTAAGCGCCAAATGACGTCAATCATACGGTGGAATGGCGATAATTCCTTTGCTTTACTGTGATACGTCAAAAAAAACAGTTTCTTAGATGTCACTGTCATTTAGCAGTTGTCAATGTCACACATTGACATTAGATATGTCTTGCTTGACATTAGATATGTCATTTTTGACATAATATATGTCTTCTTTGACATTAGATACGTAATTTTTGACAGAAATGTCTTGTTTGTTTTCATTATAGTTTTCATCTTAAAAATTAGCTTGCTTTTGCAAAGGTAAACACCTCATTCCACCGTATAAGTGACATCATCGCATGGTTTTCGGTTTTTATTTTTTTTCTCAGAAATTAAGCTATAATTTTTTTTTTTAAATATTCAAATTCAAATTCAAATTCAAATATATTTATTTGTGACACATAGGTATAATGTATAATTACATGGTGTTAAATATTAGGAGTATCGCTATGCGCTGCCTTGCAAGGCGTACAAAATATATATTTGAACTCAGCTTATAAAAATGAAGAAATGGTATTTTTGTTTTAGGGTCATGTCAATTTTGAAATGTTGTCAATTGCTAGTGGTAGCATCGGCACGCACCAATCTACTAAAGCAAGCGCCGATGTCGCGCGCGCTGCGCACAATCAACGCGGTAGCCGATCGTATCGATTTGTTCCACTGTTCGTTGAACGACTTCACAAGGGAGGCGTATTCAATAATATGTTTTGAGAATGTTAGTTAGGTTTAAGTTATGCAATTTATATAATAATTTTTAATAATGAATAATAATAATTATATTTAATAATGAATAACAATAATAATATTACTTATATAATGATATCTGTTATGTAAAATAGCTTCTCTATCGCATTAGGTTAGCTTGTTAAGATAGATGTAAGTAAGGTTCCAAATAAAAATGACGTGTGGCACTCGGAGACTGCCGCGGTAAAGCTATTGCATAGCATTTTTTATCAACTCCTGTCCTCTCCCCCTCCCTCCCATTCCCCCACACCTCCCACGCCCCTCCCATCACCCCTCCCTCCCCTTCCCTCTGTTTCCCCTCCCGAACCCCTCCCGACCCCTGCCTCTACCCGTCCCCCTATCCCCTCCCCCTCCCCTCCCCCTCCCCTCCCCCTCCCACTCCCCTCCCCCTCCCCTCTCTTTGCCCTCCCCACTATCACCACTATGCCTGCAATATAAATATACTTATAATATATATATAAATATATATGCAATAGCTTCGGCCTTCAAGCCACACCTCCTTGCCCGTCGGATTGGGGAGCGTGAGGTGTTTTCGTTACGGAATTTCTGGATTCGGTCCCCGCGCTCAAGGCCCGCGGTAGAAGCTATGCATTATGCAATAGCTTAATAAAATAAAATGAATTAAAAGAATATAGTTCCCAAAAAATTCCCTTTTAGTCCGCATTGCCCTCCTACTTCTGTCAGACGGTGGTATATTTATCCAGACGCTACAATATCCTGGCGAGAACAGACGACAGACTGTATCTGGCACGTCGCTTTAGATGGCTTCATACAACTTGTAGGAGGGTCTACTAAATAACAAAGCATCACGCCTGTTGTCCACGAAGGGATAGGTTGCAGTGTAAATGATTTAAAATTTAATACTAAAACCCATGTCAAGAAAAACGTTGTTGGTTTTGTGTCTGTGTGAAAATTAACAATGAACCTGATTTCTGTAAATCAGACAAAATATTGCTAAGTTTTTTTTATAGTTTACTAGCAGTGTGGGTTGCATATTCTAGTAGTCTTGTTAACCCATCCAACATAATTAAATACATACTACATACTTATATATTTCTTACGTACTTTTTAGCCGACTTCAAAAAAAGGAGGAGGTTCTCAATTCGGTTGTATTTTTTAACCGACTTCAAAAAAAGGAGGAGGTTCTCAATTCGGTTGTATTTTGTTTTGTTTTTTTTTAGGGTTTGTTACCTCATGAATCCGTCATTTATGGATCGATTTTCAAAATTATTTTTTTTATTTGATAGGGTATACTAACAGATTGGTCCCATTTGTATCAAAACTCATATCTGATGAGGGCTCCTCGAGGAATTGAGGGAACTCCTCAAAAAATAAATAAAGTACACACGTACCGGTTTTTACATTTTTAGTAAAAAATCAAGTATTTTCATTTAGAAAGTATCATTTGTTTTGTTTTTAAAAATTTACGGCATATAGCTGACTATAAATTAATCAAAGAGGTTTATTTAGCTCTGTGTCAATCCATTATTACCTATTGCATAACTTCTTGGGGTGGAGCTGCAAAAACAGTTTTACTCCCTCTAGAGCGCGCTCAAAGATCAATTTTAAAGGTTGCTACTTTTCGCCCTTTTAGATTTCCTACGCACCAGCTTTACGCAGCTTGTAATGTACTAACAGTACGCCAACTATTCATCCTAAGCATAGTATTACAACAGCACACTGAACTTCCATTTGAGTTAGTTCCTGCCAATAAGAGGAGAAAGGACCTGGTCTGCGCAAATCCACAAACTAAACATGCGTTTGCTAACCGATTTTATGTATTTTTAGGACCATTTCTGTATAACAGAATAAACAAGGTACTAAACATACATAGTATAAGTTTTAGACAATGTAGTACGGTGTTATCAGAATATTTAACTTTGCTCAATTACACAGACACAGAACAACTTCTAGAAGTTTTGTCATGATAATTTGTGTATTTCCTTCGTAAGTTACTTATTTTTGTATATTTATATAAATTAGTTTTAGGTTTTAATGTTCCAATAGGTTTTGTCTCGTAGTTGTTAATAGTCTATTAGTTACATCAGATTTACTTACAATTTATTTATAGCCCTATGTACGTTACTGCAATGTAAAGTGATGGCCTGAAACACAGGTTTGAATAAACCTAGTTCAGGTGGGTCGCTAATTAACGTATAACCTGATCCCTCTACTTCCACTTGTAGTAGAAATATTTTAGCTTTAGTTTATAATTAGAACTAAGTATAAATTGTGTAGGATAAATTAAATACTATTGTTTGGCTAAATTTAAACTTTTTGTAAACAATGTTTTCTTGAATAAATTATTATTATTATTATTATTATTTGGTGAGAAAAACTGATGAACAAGACAGGCAACGGAACTCTTCAACGCATAACAGCAAATTATTCGCGATTGCTACAGTCAGATGTCTATGCAGAGTTCTTGTATTTCCTTCACATACCATTACGCCTGTCTATTTTAAAAGGGGCCCGGCAGAGATTTGCAGATTAATGTTTTGAAAGAACTTCTTTTGCAATTGTTAACCGATTTCAATGATTCTTTCAAGTTTTGAAAGACTTTCTTTACATACAAAGAAACTAAAAATTGCAAAATAAAAACTTTTTTACAATAAAAAAACAACCGACTTCTTAAAAAAACTCTAAGAGGTGAAAAATAACTCCAGTTTCGGAAGTCTGTGGCTTTGGTGGTTTTGTTGCGTTCATTATTGGCCACCGACTTCCGAAACTGTAGTTTTCTTTCACCTGTTAGTGTTTTTATAAGAAGTCGGTTGTTTTTTTTTGTAAAAAAGTTTTTTATTGATAAATTACACCCAGACACAGAACAAATGATGTTGCTCATCACACAAACATTTGTAGGTTGGGAATCGAGCCCACGACCTCCGGCATAGGAATCAGGTCCTCTAACCACTAGACCAACAGGCCTGTCCTGTCTGTCACTACTGAGTAATTCCTGATGAAAAACCTAACAACATTTGCCCGACTCCGTAATTACACTCAAGACTTCAAGCTCAGCAGTAGCTCATACGACCACTATTCCATTGAGGCAGTATTTTTTTTAATTAGCCGCAGCCGGTAAACCACTGCAAGCCTTTAAAAATAAATGAAGGGTAATTAAGTACTTACAGAAAATTTACAGAACAATAAAAAAAAACTAACAAAAGTATAAGAGATAAAAATTGATCCCAAGAAAATACAATTAGTCGGTGAAAAATGAAAAGAACTGTGTAATTTTCCAAAATGGCGGTGAAAAAAACGACGCCTTGCGTCAGCGAGAAACATTTTTTTGTAACTACATTTCAAAACTAACTTTATCTCGATCTGTTAAAGCACAATGTCGCTTGACATGACAGTTAACATGTGAAATTTTACGTATTACAAGCTCAATCTGAATTAAGCTCTGTACTGCAGTGGGTAAGGTTGGTTTTTAATTGGTAAGGTTTGGTATGGGCTAAATTTTTCGGGCCAGAAGGCCAATTAAAAAAATCCGAGCAATAAAAAGTTGGGATTCAGCTGAAACTATAATGTTTGCTCGTGGTTCTGTCTGTTGACGTCTAAAAATCATATTTTACTTCTAAATAAAATAAAATAAAGTCCTCCGCCGCGTCTGTCTGTCTGTTTGGGATAAACTCAAAAACTACTGCACCGATATTTCATTGTGTTTTCACCAATGGATAGAGTGGTCCTCGAGGAAGGTTTTAGTTACATTGACTAAAATATAAATGATATTTAATGGTGGTGTCGAAAAAAAATAAGGGGTCTGGGAGTTGGGTGCGACAACGAATGTCCACGCGGGTGAAGCCGCGTGCATCAGCTAATATATTTATAACATTACTAGCAGACGTCCCAGGGTTTCACCCGCGTAGGTCCCGTTCCCGTGGGAATACAGGGATAAAAAGTACCCTATGTGTTAATCCAGGGTGTCAGCTAACTCCATACCAAATTTTATTAAAATCCATTCAATTGTTTTTACGTGAAAGAGTAACAAACATCCATCCATCCATAGTAGGATCTAAATTATAATTATGTGCAACTGGCTAAAAACCCATTTTTTTAAGAATATTATAGATATAAGTATTGTACAAAATGTGGTAAGTCTATGAACTTAAGATCTCTATCATTAATTAAACTCATCGAAGAATATTCTGCGGAAACCAGCAGGGAAAGAGCTCTGCTGGTTTCCGCAGCATATTCTTCTTTGGCAGTTACTAACTGACATCGAGTTGCACAGAACTTTGATGACAACTGAGAATTTACAAAACATTGCTGTTGCACTTCAAGTTACGTTGTAATGTAGGTTTTTAAAAATATAGGGTGACTGGTAATTAGTAACCGATACTTAAACATGTGATTGTATTCATGATTTCAATAAACTTTCCCAAAGAAACAAAAACACTATTTGAAATTTCCGCGCGCGCGCCTGTGATCGATCACAGTTAAGTAGGCACATCTATTAGTAGTACAATCTGCTAGTAGTAGCGTCAACGCTCCCCCGCCACCCCCACCGCTCTCGTTGTGCAGTAGGTATATGTGACGTCATTGAATTCATTGAAAGTTAATGAGTATAAAAAAAAAGTTTCTTTGGGAAAGATATTCGTATTCATGAGTACAATCACGTGTTTAAGTATCGGTCACTAATTACCAGTCGCCCTATACAATTACATAAGTATGTTTATCAACTGTCTAGTATTTACTCATACCACAAGCTCTGCTTAATTTGAAACTAAGTAGATGACGTTGTGTGTAAGTTGGGGAATTCTTATACTACTGTACTAATATTATAAAGAAGAAAGAATTTTGATTGATTCTTTGTTTGCATTGAATTGACTCCGAAACTACTGGATCGATTTGAAAAATTCTTTCACCTTTGGAAAGCTACACTATCCCCGGTTGACATAAGCATAGGGTTTTTATCCTTGTAATAGATACACGAAAACGGGAACTACGCGTGATGTCGTTAGTTTTATTTTTATACTTATTAAAATTTAGCGCTTAACTGCAATTCCACCTGATGGTAAGTAGTGTTGCAATCAATGATGGTGAAGCGCACTAGTTTATTAAGAGCCATTCACTCTAGCCTTGAAGACACCTAAATTATAATTGGACGGGAAGACCGTAGCAGGCCAGTTTAATAATAAAATCCACCATTTTGTAACAGACAGACACACACACAAATTTCTTACTACACACATCATTTAGGACAAACTGAAGGCTTCAGATTCCGCAGGCTTGTATTAAAACATTGTTTAAATTTATTAAATAGTAAGATGAACGGACGGACTCGCTGGCAAATTATAATTATTGCGATACTTTTGAACGGGGACACAGATTATTTGTGTAGACAGTGCAACTCATAGCGAGTGAGACTAACTTTTACATAACATAATTATACTCTATTTAGTCCATTCACAATAGCAATACCTAGATATAAGTTAAAAAAGATTATGTTTAAGGCGATTAACACACTGCCCCGCATGATGCAGCGTAGCGCGTGGATGCGTGTTCTTCCGTTGCTTGTAAGTATCTCCGTTTGTATGGAAAACACGCACAGTCCAACACACAGAAAATGCATCCACGCGCGTTCAATTCAGTTCAGAGACACGCAACATGCAGCGTGATGCGGGGCAGTGTGATAATCGCCTAATGCACACTTTGTAACGAAAGGACAATTAAGAATATTACAATTACTGATAGCCGCCGAATCTGTCGCACTTAGTAACCATTGCACCAATTTATTTTAAGAAATGATGTCGATTTCATTTAGTTATATCCTACTAAGATTATAAACGCGAAAGTTTGTGAGGATGGATGAATGGATGGATGGATGGATGTTTGTTATTTATTATTTATTTATTTATTTATTTAATACTTCAAGCACACTAATGTACAGAGGCGGACTTAATGCCATAGGCATTGGCATTGTTGTTACTCTTTCACGTAAAAACTACTGAATGGATTTTAATCACATTTTTTGTATTGAGTTAGCTGACACCCTGGATTAGCACATAGGCTACTTTTTATTCCTGTATTCCCACGGGAACGGGACTATTGTTGTGTTATTTCATATTAGTTGAAAATTACAGTGTCAATGATAAAAACCTAAAAGAAGCAGGGATGAACTACACTCTAAAAAAAATTTGATTGCTCCTAACAGGATTGTGATTATTGCAATCAAGCATCTTGATTCCATACGAGCCTAACAAGACGTTAGATAAATCAATTAAGGTGATTTTTATTGCTCTTACTATCTGCTTCTTAACTAGAACAATTAGAACCTTAGTCAAAGTCAACATGAAAATGACCATTATGACGAATTCAGCATAATAGATTCATCTATAATCTTGGTCAATATAAATCTGAAAATGTCTACTATAACTACTTAAGATTACTAAATTTGACTAAGGACTTGGTCATTGCAACAAATGCATCTTCGTAAATTCGACTAAGAACTTGGTAAGTTTAACTAATTCATCTTCGTAGACTCAGCTAAGACCTTGGTTATTTTAATTATTTGAATTACTATTAAACTATTTTACCATAATCAATTCAACTATGACCTTGTTCAAGTTAAATCTCTTAATATTCATAACAATCAATTTGTTTATTTGAATAAGCTACTAATCTTGTTAGTTACTAATATGAAACATTATTAAGCCAGCAAAGTTACTCTGAATCGAATGTACTGAGACACTTTGTCTCATTAACTAGCGCCAATCTATTAATTGGGTCAGCACTTCAAATGCGTATTTAGGAGCCAGTATTAAGTGTTTTTTTTTATAAATACAACCCTTACCCCCGGTTTCTGAAATCCCGGTCAAATTTTAAAATACCTATGAGTATCACCTCTTGTGATTCGTTAATTTTAATAATGATCAAAATGACAACCAATCATATCACTTGACATGAGATTTAACATTTCTCAAAATTTTACCGGCATTTCAGAAATCGGGGTTAATGGTTGTATTTATAAATATCACTAAATACTGTGCTCTTATTTACGCATTTGAAGTGCTGATCCAATTAAAGAACCTAGCACCTCAAGATCAGACCCAGAATACTGTCTGAATTGAGAGCAATTTATTACTAAAAGATATGAAAACATGATCGTTTTTTCTCTATTCCCAAAATACGAATGTTTACCTACTCTATTTGGATATTTAAACTGCCTCGATAGTAATAAGTGGCTGAAATGTTAGGTACCTACAAAAATTAGGTCAAAATGAAACAAAAATATAATTACAAACAATAAAATATATTCATGGAATGCTTAAATAGTACAGCGCAGAGCGGTTAGATATTACTTAAAGTACATAGCGGGTGTAAGTAACAGTAGCCCAAGGAACTTTGACTAATGACTTATTTTGACATATTTTCAAAGTGGAGCAAAATAATTGTTTCTCACCTAGATTTTTTGAAAACGAATCTATAACAGGACCTGTGCGAAAAATGTCATCTAGTTTACCTTTTTAAAAAAATCTTTTAGTTATAGTTGATGCTGAAAATTACATTTTTTAAAACCCTTTTGTACGAGTAGTGGGTATGTGTCGATGCCATACTCTGCATTTTAGGGCTTGATTGCTTGACGGATTTCTGCACTCGATTTCACGTGCTTTATAAAGCCTTCCCGGGCTTCAACTTTACTTGGTTTCCAGCTTTGACCTGCATCCGAACTGCGTTTCTTCTTTTGTTTAACTGCCGCAGTGTTTAATAAAAACGATGAATCTTCTTTCGATGCTGAAAAAAAAATAGAAAAAGTAAGCAACAAATATTATCACAATAACAAATAAAATAAAACTTTTGTATTGTTATAATTATTATAGAGCAGTTTCCCATCGGCAAACCACCTATACTCCATCCGAGTAGGTAGTTAACAATCTTGACAAGTCTTTTTACATAAACGCTTATTAATTAAATACAACTACTGTTTAAACATTTTTTTAAATTGATCATGTAATCGTTTTTGTTGTATCTAAATTTGTTTACAGCTGCATTTTATTTTTAAACTGCGTTATTAACTAAAAATACATGTCAAAATTGTTTACCTTTTGTTAACTACCTAATCGGATGGAGTATAAATGTATATAGATATTTCTTTCATACTTACAATTGGTAAGAGTGACCGAAAAATGGTTTTGGTGTTTTTTTCTTTTAAACAATTCCTGTAGCTTGATTTTCAATACTTAATGAAAAATTAATAAACAAATTGTCTTTGTTAATACTATGTGCAGCATCAAATTCTATATGCATCTGGAAAATAAAAATGCATATTTATTAATACAATGAACATTAATAGAAAAATACACTTTTATTTTTAATTTTCTGTCAGTTATATCATGCCAAAACAGTACTGTATCAATTTCAATGAATTATAATTGGGAATGCTTATAAACAATATTACGGCTAATTATCTTTAAATTAGACAAAGCAGATCATGTAGGTATTTAGTGACTGATGCAAATATAGTTTTTTATGTATGGGTTATATTTAATTCCACAGTATTACATAGTAACTACTTACATACCTACAGGTTATTAGAACAAGGCGAGAACGTGAAAATGGGAGAGAAAGAGTTCCCACATCCACTTTTCTCGTAATTCTCTCTCGTTATTAATATGGAGCAAACTCGAAACAGTAGGTATGTGATAGGGTACCTACCTATTTCCCTACACAACATGAATATCAACCGGGGGCCTCCGGGTTTATTACATTTTCAATCAGCTCCATAAAAATAAACTATCGAGTGAGATACTTACAGGTGATACTGGTATTAGAGCCTCTAACTCCCATGTCTTGAGGAGTTCGCTAACGTTTTCCATTTCAATCCTTAATAATAGCATCTATGTTACACTTATAATTTATTAGTCACTGCACTTGTAGCTAAGTAGTTAATCTAATCGACGGTTATGCCAAATACTCTTTAACGACACTGATTAACACTGAAATTACGATACTACAAAGATGCTTAGAATAGGAGCACTGGGAGCACAGCAGGCAGAACTAAGCGGCGCGTGCGGAGCTCTCAACTCAGCCGCGCGCGCGCGTGTGCGGGGCGGGGTAGCCGGTAGGAAGGAATAGGGAAGGGTGGATCTCTTGAAGTCTTGAATAAATAGATCAATCGAATGATTAATTCAACAAATATGAAAGTCGATTCAACGTTTTAGTTATAATAGAATGTACCATTAAATTTTAGTTGATGTAATTATCAGATCTTAGTTAAATCAACTACGACATGTTCGGTAATTTTATAAATAAAATTTATCGAAATTACCATTTGATTTGATTGCTTTTACTATTTTATGCTGAATTGATTCAACAGACGTATTTGTCTATGTTGACTAAATAAAAATGAATAAGTCATACAAAAAAGTTTAGAGTGATACAATTAACAATAATACATGTTAGAATTAATAAATATACCTATATTGTTCGTTCAATCACAAATCAACTTGCTGTTGTAATTAATCAGCTATGGTTGAGTTGCATAATATCATAGTTGTGTTATTCAATTTAACGTCAACTAAGAGAAAATCTCTCTTAGTTGGCTTCAATTTTTTAGAGTGTATACAAGGACACGTTTTTCGTTTCACTTCGCAATCGCAACGGCAGATAACACAAAAGAGCTGGAACATTGAAACGGCTGAGCCGATTTTAATGAATCATGTCTAAGAACAATCGCAAGAAATCCTGCTTTCAAATAAAACAACCGCATCTAAAACGGTTCACCCGTTTAAGCGCTACGGTGCCGCAGACAGACAGACACACACACACACACACACACATAGCGGTCAAACTTATAACACCCCTCTTTTTGCGTCGGGGATTATAAACAGAGTGGGTTGAGGTCAGTATTGAGAATTGAGTATAAACACGATGACAGAGAATCCTTGAGACGAAGAAGGGGGATCCTCCGGCCTGACGGGTGTTGTGTCCGCTGGGCTACTGTCCGAGAATGACGAATTCGGGTCCTTGATGTCTGGACTTGCAAACCGCATCTAAATCGGTTCACCCGTTCAAGCGCTACGGTGCTACAGACAGACAGATAGACACACACACACAGCGGTAAAACTTATACCACCCCTCTTTTTGGGTTGGTCGGGGGTTAAAAATTACAACGTTGCATATCCTTAAACATATCAATGTCAAAATTTACGTTAAAAATTTGTATTTTATTTATGTATTTCTAACAAAAAAAAAAAAAGGTTTCTTCACTTCTAGTTCTCGTAAACTGTTATACAATGCTAAATCTTACATTTATTTTTCCGCGCACTTTTCAGGAAAAAGGGATGCAACGATTTCGCTTATCGTATTGATATTAAAATAACCCAGGATATAATACATATTTTGCCTAAAACGCCATCTGTCACCATCGTTTACTCTGTGGCATACGGACAGAAGTTTGACATAGTGCGCGTTCCTGCCTCGACTGTCATTAGCAACGACCAAACGAATTTGGCGCTTGATTCACGATATGCATTAAAGGGAACTCAAAAAAATCTGAACGTTACCGTGGGTGTAATTACCGGATAGTTTTTAGGGGGATGAGGAACAGGGTAAAAAGTCCCTCATCCCCCATAGAACAGCTCGGCTCCTCCTCGCAGACGGGTGTTATGTCTGGTGGGCTACTAATGCCCGACGGTTAAATCAAATAATAATAATAATCCCGCAACAAACGAGGTACCGCTCCTGGAAACGATGACATTCGCGCTGCCATGCCCACTATGCTCCTGTATGTTTCTCGGTTGAACCAAGACACATCGGATGAGAAGCTCCTCCAGTACATCACCAGGAGAAGCCAAAGTCAAGTCAGTGCCGAGGAACGAACATTATTGAAGCTGTCGCGGATGAAGTCGAGTAGGACTACAAACTTCAAGTCTTACATCCTTCAAATTCCTGCGACGCATAAAGCAGTCTTCCTCAGTACTGACTTTTGGCCGGCTGGAATAGTTTTCAGACGCTTTAATGAAGCACGACCTAAACCTAGTGTGGTTTAAATATTATTTTTATTTATTATTACTGTGTTTCTTGCTATGGGTTTTTTTTAACCCCCGACGCAAAAAGAGGGGTGTTATAAGTTTCACCGCTATGTGTGTGTGTCTGTCTGTCTGTCTGTCTGTCTGTCTGTGGCACCGTAGCGCCCAAACGGGTGAACCGATTTAGATACGGCTTTTTTTATTTGAAAGCAGAGTTTCTTGCGATGGTTCTTAGATATAATTCATCAAAATCGGTTCAGCTGTTTCAAGGTTATCAGCTCTTTTGTGTTAGCTACCGTTGCTATTTTAGACGTATATGGGTATTTACTTTACTTACAAACATATGTGTGTCTTAAAAATTCAAACACCCATGTGTGTAATATTAATAAGCAACATTATGGTGTATTTGGTCTGATGCAGCCAGGATATCTAGCAGACTAATACACTCTTGGGAAAATAACAGCAGATATGTCGTGTTTGGATTCATTTTAACCTGCATTTGATTCTGCACACAATGCACTGATGGCAACTGGGTGAGCTGATGCTGCAGCCAGGCTATCCAGCACACCAGTAGGTAGACTCTTGACAAAATAATAGCAGATATGTCGTATTTGAATTTATTTCAACCAGCATTTGATTCTGCACACAATGCCTTGATGGCAACTGGGTGAGCTGATGCTGCAGCCAGGCTATCCAGCGCACCAGTAGGTACACTCTTGACAAAATAATAGCAGATATGTCGTATTTGGATTTATTTCAACCAGCATTTGATTCTAAACACAATGCACTGATGGCAACAGGGTGAGCTGATGCTGCAGCCAGGCTATCCAGCACACTTGTTGGTAGACTCTTGACAAAATAATACCAGATATGTCGTGTTTGGATTCGTTTTAACCAGCATTTGACTCTACATACAATGCACTGGAAAAATCTCATAACTGTTAACTCTATAAAACAAAATTGCGTTTAAAAAATTTAAAATAAAAATTAAATTAAAAATTTAAAAAACCCCCATCGCAAAAAGTAAAACATTTTAAAAAGTTAAAAATAACACTTTAGCCATGAAATTTTACGTAACGTCGGGGTACCGTTAAAATAAGTACCTACATACCTACAAGTACTAGGAACATTCCTTACTAGGTACCCCGACGTGAAGTAAAATTTCATGGCTAAAGTGTTATTTTTAACTTTTTAAAATGTTTTACTTTTTGCGATGGGGGTTTTTTAAATTTTTAATTTAATTTTTTATAACCTGAATTAAAGATTATTATTATTAATATTATTATTAAATCTGTTAAAAGGATTTCACAAACACTTTTACGCGCCAGTTTTCACTATCTGACTACTTTGAGAAGAAACACCGAAAGAAACTCAGAGGTCACAGTCTCTTTTAAAGTCCAGACATTATCTTGGTCAAATCATGTGAGAATCATGCAGATTAGTGTCTAAAATAGTCTTTTGAGGAAAGAATCACACCAGGATCAGATCAGTCAGTGCAAGCCTTTGTCAGTAATCGTGAGCTCAACTCGAAACTTGAGGAGCTCCACAAGCTGACGAACAATATCAAAGATAGAACATTTGGGTTATTGGTTGTTGTCGGGATCTTGTATAGGTTCAATCGCGCGGATAACTTTAACATCGCGATGTAGGATATCAGACATTAGTTTGTATGTGGCCAAATAGATGTCGCTACAGTTTGATAACTTATCTATGGGGAAATTACTGCCAGGACTAACGACTTAACGTGTTTTTTAAAGTGCAGGCGTTTTGAGAAACTGTTTAAGTATGTCATTTTTAATAGTCAGTTTTTATGCAAATAAATGTTATTCTATTCTATTAATAGAATAGAATAAAATAACATTAAAATAAAAACACGGTATAAAAGATGGTACAAAGATAAAACACAGAACATACATGTTTTTGCTTAGCATTATAAGCGTGCAAAAAAATAAAAACAAAAAATAAAAAAAGTTCAAAAAGTGCTCGATCTTACTCCACCACTAATACACCACTAATTTTTAATTAGTACAAATACTTAAAGGGCTTATTCTAGACGGTCTCCTCATTATATTTGTTAAGTATTAATAAATAATATTCACAGCAAAGTTATTAGCGTTTGTTTATATCCCAAAAAGTCACCCAATTTATGCAAATATTGTACAGGCTATTCATGACATATTAGTACTCATTAATCGTCATCTCTCGCTCACGTTCGCGTGATCTCGCTCAAGCATATTGTACCATGCCCCGCCTCCAACAGCTGTTTTCGTTATTTAAGTTTAACTAAATAATATTTAAATACAGTACGCAGTAACAGAAACGGATACAGCCCAACTTTTTTTGTAATTAAAAAATAGGAAAAAAGTGGAATAAAATAGTGGTGTATGTAGGTATACGTGATTATGGTTAGAATATAACAACAACACGGGTTGACCGGAGGTTAAGCTATCCTTGTAGCAATGGCTGTCCATGTCCATGGGGGTTTAATTCGTTTTTAGTTTTGAGCTGTTAAATTCCTGTGCGTGTCCCAAATAAATTATATTTTCTTTCTTTCTTTCATTCATTTCATATATATCAAGGTCCCTTTTATGCCTGTCATTGTGGCTGTCATTTGTAGATATTTGACAATCGTTATACGAGTAACAGCGCTCTTACACAAAAGTTAGAATATATGTGTGAATAAATAAAGTAATTTAAACATAATGAAATGAAATTCAATGAAGAACTTATAATTTAATTTATTTTAATATTATTATTCCAATAAAATTCAATTGATTGTTTTGTTTGAATTGATTATCTACGATGTGTAATAAACCAAATTTTGCATGCTTATATGTAGGCTGAGTATGGTGAAACCACAAAAAAATGTAACATCTTTTGTAAAACCCATATTATGCGAATAAAATAATTTGATTTGATTTGTAATCAAAACACCCAAACATTTTGTTTTGACAGTATTCATTTAATTAACTAACTTAGTTAGAACATGTTTTTATTTGAATGTAAAATTTTTTATTATTTATGTTTGCATTCCTGTAAAAAGCTGATCGTAGTGCACTTTTATCTATTCCATGACCAACCACTATACCTATGTTTTTTATTGTTTTATTTTACTCTGAAAGAGGCGAGAGTTTATGTATGTATGTGTATACAAACATCTCATTCGTCTACCTGTAATGACATGTGAGCCACAGATTATAAAGCGGAATGCGCAAAGACAACACCCTGTAGATTATGATTGTAAAACAAAAAACCGACCACCAACACTCAGGTGTTAGTTTATACAGGGTGCTCAGGGTTTCACGAGGTAAGCGTTGTGTTTTTGTATGAGATGCGGAGATATCTGCTACAGTAGAGAGCGAGCTTTTTGGGGGACTGTCTTATGTAATTTTGACGTTCCAAAAAGTACTGCCATTTGTTTTTTCCTAAGAAGAAGAAATGGGAAAACAAACGCCCCAGCCACACGTCTATCTGATAAGTTAAAAGATCTTGAATAATTTATACAATATCTATAGTTCATAATTCTAAATCTAAATCAATCAAATTTTAATTAATCAATGCATTGAATGTAGTTACTTTCATAACAATAAAATATTGTTATTCTAAGTATTCCTCTTTACTACTTGGTGCACATTGCAATATCAGAATGCAAGTAATAATAATTAGCTACCGACATTGACAACTAAACTCAAGCAAAAGTCTATTATGTATTACTAAAAAACTTTTTTACGAAAAAAAAACAACCGACTTCTTAAAAAACACTAACAGGTGAAAAATAACGCCAGTTTCAGAATTCTGTGGTTTTGTTTTATTCATTATTGGCCACCGACTTCCGAAACTACAGTTAATTTTCACCTGTTAGTGTTTTTTAAGAAGTCGGTTGTTTTTTTTTGTAAAAAAGTTTTTATTTTGCAATTTTTAGTTTCTTTGTATGTAAAGAAAGTCTTTCAAAACTTGAAAGTATCATTGAAATCGGTTAACAATTGCTAAAGAAGTTCTTTCTAAACACTAATCTGTACAGCTCTGCCGGCCCCTTTTAAAATAGACAGGCGTAATGTTATGTTAGGGAAATACAAAAACTCTGCATAGACATCTGACTATAGCAATCGCGAATAATTTGCTGTTATGCGTTGAAGAGTTCCGTTGCCTGTCTTCTTCATCAGTTTTTCTTCATCAAATTATACTTTCTAAATGAACAGGCTTGATTTGTAAGGTACTAAAAATGCAAAAATCGGTACGTGTGCACCTAAATTTTTTGAGGAGTTCCCTCAATTCCTCGAGGATCATCAGATGCGGGTTTTGATTTAAATGGGACCAACCTGGTGGTATACCCTATCAAATATAAAAATAATTTTGAAAATCGGTCTATAAATGGCGGAGCAATCGCGTAACGAACACACAAAAAAAAAACATACCGTCGAATTGAGAACCTCCTCCTTTTTTTGAAGTCGGTTAAAATGAAGCCTCTATTATAGGTAAAAAGGGTGTGCCCACTTACTTAACTGATCTTTACAGTAATTTGAAGATCATTAGCTTATTTTCTACTCTGCAAAAGGATTACTTCAAGACCCAAGTGCCAACAGCTAATGAATAGGACCTAGCCAATGATATTGTGAGTAAAAAGGTGTAGATAGGTTACATAAACAACATTCGAACTTCAAAAACGGCACACAAACGCACGCACGCGCCCGTTGACGGCGTGACGCGAAACTGAGGTCAAGTGTGGCCAATTAGCCACATTTTAACGTGTCGCTTGCTGAGTGCTTGTAACCTATCTACACCTTTTACTTATAATATCATTGGACATAATAGTAAAAGTTCTCAGGATCCTTTTATCTAGCAGAAAATCAACTGAAATAAAATATAGCCAAAGTATGACAATCGCAAATAATTTGGCTTTTTATTGGTAAAAGTCGGTTCAGTAGTTCTAGAGATAACAGGCATTTGTGTATATAGGGATCTTTATTAATACATAAAACAAAGTCGGTTTTGGTAGAACACTTATAACTCGAGAACGGCTGGACTGATTTTCATGGTTTGTTCAATTTGTTGGATTAGTCTCCGTCCCGAATAGCAGAATAACTATTAAAAACATTGGAAAATGGAATAAAAAATATATATGTGAAGGATATTCATTTTCTTAAGCATTTTTCAAACGCAACGCCATCTTGGATGACGTGACAGGTGATAAATTAAAAATTAATAATTATTATAAATAAAAACCTTGAAACTCTATCACCCTATACATAAAACTAAGGCCTTGTTTGCACTGTCAACGGGCGACGTGCGACATTTTGTCTACAAACAACGCGCTTAGCTAGAACCGACCTTACTAATTGGTACCAAAAATAAGGTACCAATCTGACACTATAGTGTCATTATTAGTTCTCAATGAATAAATTTGAGTGCCCTTACGAACTTGAAAAATCAAAAATATTTGTCACTAGCCGTGCCTTGCAGTTTTACTCGCTCCTAAGGGTAATAGCGTGATGTTTAATAGCTAACAACCTTCCTTAATAATTGGGCTATCAAATGCAAAGAGAATTTTCCAAATCCAACTGGATGTTCCAGAGATTACAGCAATCTAACAAAGAACAAACAAACTGTTTAGCTTTTTTACATTTGAAAAGCTGAGCCACGCGATTTCACCCACTTCTAAGGATCAAAACGTGATGTTTATACCCTATGACCTTCCTCGAAAATTGGGCTATGAAATGTAAGAAAAAAATATACCAGAGATTAGCGCATTCAAATAAACAACCTTTAGATTTCCTACTGGCTGTATCAATCACGATTTTACTCGCTGCTTGGAGTTGTAGAGACCATGACCCCTGAGTTTCTTTCGGCATTTCTTCTCAGGGATCAGTCACTTTGGAAATGCCGTTTAGTTTTAGTTTAAAAAAAAAGACATGTAAAAGTATCTGAGAAGATCTACCTACTTACAGAAATAAATATCATTTCATCATCATTTCATTTTATTTCATTTCATTTCATTTCATTTCATTTCATTTCATTTCATTTCATTTCATTTCATTTCATTTCATCATTTCATCATTTCATTTCATCATTTCATTTCATCATTTCATCATTTCATTTCATTTCGTTGTAGCGTAATGTTAATAACTAGTGACCTACCTCAAGCAAGAACTAAGCTGTCTAAAAAAACTCTGAAAGGTGTTGAAACACTCGGGCCTCGGGGTTCGAATGCCCATCTAGTTTTCCATGACATCGCCAAGCGGTTGGTCGACTCTTCACGTGACCTGAGGGCTGGCCTTTATTTCGGTCAGAGAATCAGCATTGTTATACAACGTGGCAATGCGTCCAGTCTTCTGGACACTTTTCCCATTGACAGCGATGTGGATGAATTTTTTGTTGCCCTATAATGCGCTAAGTATATGACAAAATTTTTCTTTTAAGGGATCATCTAGATAACAAGAAAATATTCGACCCATTTTTATTTCTTTTTCAATTAATCTTTCAACTGAGGTAATTAGAGACACAATAGAAAGACAATGACAGGCGGACACCGGTGTCCTCTCGGGGTATAATGAATTAAAGTTGTGTAGAGGTGTAACGTCATTAGCTAACATAAACTGTACTGGCTAATGACGTCATGCGACATTGTAACTCGATGTATTGCCGTTATTTTTTGATTAAGAACGTGAAAAAAGAAAAAAATACGTGTCGAATATTTTCTTGTAATCTATATGTGGGGAGTAAAACCTAAAATTATGTGAAATAGCCCATTGTTTTAATGTTCTTTTGTTTGTTTATTATTCAGGTGTGTACATAATAGTTAAGTAGGTACTAATATTATTTGGTTTACCTACTGTTAATGTTATTTGAATAGTTGTCTCAAAGAAAAAGAATTTAGAAAAACAGACTGGAAGTTCCAGAGGTAAACGCGTTCTAACAAAAAACAAACAAAATGTAACAACTTTTTAACCGACTTCAAAAAAAGGAGGAGGTTCTCAATTCGGTTGTATGTTTTTTTTTTTTTTTTTTTAGGGTTTGTTACCTCAGCACTCCGTCATTTATGGACCGATTTTTAAAATTCTTTTTTTATTTGATAGGGTATATGAACAGATTGGTCCCATTTGTATCAAAACTCATATCTGATGAGGGATCTTCGGGGAATTGAGGGAACTCCTCAAAAAATATAGGCACACATGCACCGATTTCAACATTTTTAGTAACAAATCAAGCATTTTCATTTAGAAAGTAACATTTGGTGAAGAAAAACTGATGAAGAAGACAGGCAACGGAACTCTTCAACGCATAACAGCAAATTATTCGCAATTGCTATACTCAGATGTCTATGCTGAGCTTTTGTGTTTCCATAACAGAACATTACGCCTGTCTATTTTAAAAGGGGCCCGGCAGAGATGTGCAGATAGATGTTTAGAAAGAACTACTTTTGCAATTGTCAACCGATTTCAATAATTCTTTCAAGTTTTGAAAGACTTTTTACATACAAAGAAACTAAAAATTACAAAATAAAAACTTTTTTACAAAAAAAACAACCGACTTCTTAAAAAAACACTAACAGGTGAAAAATAACTCCAGTTTCGGAAGTCGGTGGCCAATAAACGAAACAAAACCACCAAAGCCATAGACTTCCGAAACTGGAGTTATTTTTCACCTGTTAGTGTTTTTTTAAGAAGTCGGTTGTTTTTTTTAATTGTATTAGTATACTGGCTACCCCAGCAAACTTCCTTCCATCTTGGAATCAATTTAATAGTTTAATTTAGTTTTTTTTTCGTTTAAGTACGTCCTATTTTGACTGGCCTGTTGGTCTAGTAGTTAGTGACCCTGACTGTTATGCCGGGGGTCGTGGGTTCGATTCCCACCCAGGACAAATGTTTGTGTGATGAGCACGATCATTTGTTCTGTGTCTGGGTGTAATTTTTCTATAATAAATGTATGTAATATATAAGTATGTTTATCAGCTGTTTAGTACCCATAACACAAGCTCTTAGCTTAGCTTGGGCCTAGATGGCGTTGTGTAAAAGTTGTGGAATATTTATATTGGGGATTATACTGGGATGTTTGCTGAAGCGCGCACTGATGGTTTCCAGGCCATCATGCGCAAAAAAGCTACCCTGCTTTCCCGCATGCGGGGTTTTTTTTTTTTTTTTTTGTAGTGTGGCACTAGTTATATCTTTGTGCCAATTTCGGGTAATAAAAGGTAGGGAAATATTTCTATAGGAATATGCGGGGTTGAGCGCTATTGCTACACGTTTTGACTGTCCCTTTCAAAATATGTGGGTCACTTCCTTTATAGGTGTGGCCAGCCAGTGTGTGTAATGTTTTAAAAATGTATGTACTAGGTTAAGATTTTTATGGGTCTCTGCCATCCGAAATAAGGTTATTATTATTTTTACCTAGTTATTACACAGACAATTCGATTCGATACAGAAGCCATTTTAGTTTTTTTTTTCTATTCCCCGAAACCAAAAGTGTGAATAGACTATTTTGCCAAAAACATCTGTTATTTTTTTTCTCTAACCTAATTCCAAATTCGAATCCCAAAAGTATAGAGTTACCATAAAGCACACCGAATCACAAAAGACCTTATTTTGAAAAAGGAACCATTCTCTTGGGATTAAGATTGACGAAAGAGCTGTCAGAACAAAAATTTCAATACAGCTGTTAAAATAATTTTGGAATGAATTAGAGGCTTAACGTAATAGTAATAAGAACTCTGTTTGATTTGCTGGATAGCAAAAATGAATGTCTAAAATACTGTTCTATAGAATTTTGGAATAACAATGCCAAAGTATTTATTGCAGTTACCAAAATGATTTTCTATTTAAAATTGTGCCCTATTTTGTAGCACTAAGTGTGTCATCAAATTCAAATTGAACATAAAATTATTTTTGTTAATAAACGCAAAATCTAACAGACGCATTGTAGATATTCTAAATCCAAATTGGATTCAACGTAAAATGAGTAAATACAAATACGTAGAATTTTGAAATTGGAACCTTTTGGCTTCCATCTTAGTTTTTGAGATAAACAATTGATTTTATTATTCTTTTGGCTTATGACACGTACTATAGTCTATAGGAAAGAGAGAGTAAGAGATATGAGTGACAGGGACAACGCTCTACAAAGCCTATCAATGAACATAATCAGATAGATGACGTGTCGCTGGGGAATTTGTTCCGCCTTTTCTTCTTCCCAGCAAAAACACTAGGAAGTGGCGAAAGGCAGGAGTTTTAAGTGGCTGTCTAATGCAATTTTTGACATTTAAGAAGTGATGATCGGCGGTCATGAAGTCATATAAATGAGTTTCCTTTTTTGGACTGCAAGCGCTACTGCTGAGCACGCGGACCCCGGTTCAATCTCCGGGTCGGGCAAAAAATTGTTAGAGTTTTTTATGTGGAATTGCTCAATTGCAGCTCGCAGTTTAGATTTGTGCCCGATTGATGGCATTAGGATCGCTTCCTTTTACGCTTCCAATACTCCTCTCTATAGTACTTAAGTATTTTAAAACTCTCTGGCTGGGGCCAAATGCCCTAACGTGCTAATTAACACTCACTGCCTACCCAATTTTGTTTAAATAGCGTGTATTGAGACCCCATACAACGCAATTCATATCGATTGTAGCTTACTCAACCGACGAACAAACTACCAAAACTTTAAGATCCATGTTCAACACAATTTTGTATGAAAACCGAGGTCTTATTACACTGGCTGTTAAACAGTCTTTTCAATGACACGACGAACGACCAAAGTATAAAGGTTGCGTTTCTATTCAATTTTGCATGCACGTTGAGCTCTTGTAATACTGGTCGTTTGTACACGAGGTTACCGTTCTAAGATAACCTCTTCGGTATTCAAGTTTCGATCAACTGAGAGGTATGTTTATACTGGTTGTTAGTGCTTAAACGGCCAATTTAAACAGGTCCTTGGTTGACAGGAATTGTATAGAACGAAGGGTCTCATTAAATTGGCCGCCTAGCGTGGTATTTCATTCGAACAAGACAATTTTTTGTGTACAATTTTGACAAAAGAGTTTTGAATTTAGTTAGTTAGGGCAGCCATTTTTTTTTCGTTTTTCGGATCTTATTATTGAAGTCTCCGTTCTCCAGGGAATGTTGTCAAATACAACTTACTGAGCCCATAATACAACGTAAGTATAACATCACGCTAAGGGTTAAGCAGAGGTCTATAATTTATAGTAAGTACACTCATCTTCCACCAGTTTTGTTTAAGTCCCATGTAATACGGGGCGAATCTATTGCCTTTTAATGAGAAATCCCATATGACAAATACGATACCATTTTTCCCGACCAGTGATTTGAACCCAAGACTATGACTGGCTTGTTGGTCTAGTATTTAGTGACCCTGACTGCTATGCCGGAGGTCGTCGGTTCGATTCCCATCCAGGACAAATGTTTGTGTGATGAGCACGATCATTTGTTCTGTGTCTGGGTGTAATTTATCTATAAAATGTATTATATGTATTTAGAAATATATAAGTATGTTTATCAGCTATTTAGTACCCATAACACAAGCTCTCAAGCTTAACTTGGGACTAAATGGCGTTGTGTGAAAAGTTTTGGAATATTTATTTATTTATTTACAGTATCGCTTGTGACTACTGGACCATCTACACGGTCAACTTGTAGTATTATGTTGATTCAAAGAAAAGATACTTAAATAAATAAACATAAAAACATACGCTGTTTATTAAGCTGTCCAAACGCTTGCTACAGCAATATGGCGTCGTGACAGTCCCAGTGACGTCACTTGTTTATATGTGTGTCGGACATTAAAGGACAAGTCAAAACGATGACAGATAGATGTTTATATAATACACAAGTGACGTAACTCCGCCACTTCTTCTTCCCAGCAAAAACACTAGGAAGTGGCGAAGGGTGGGCCGTTTTTGAAGGACTGTCTCTATGTATTTTTTGACGTTCAAAAAGTGCTGATTCTCAGCCTAGTTTGAATAAAGACTTTTGATTTTGATTTTGATTTTAACATCATCTGCCTAGCCTTTTCCCAACTATGTTGGGGTCGGCTTCCAGTTTAACCGGATGCAGCTGACTACCAGTGTTTTACATGGAGCGACTGCCTGTCTGACCTCCACAACCCAGTAACTGGGTAACATGATACCCCTTGGTTAACTGGTTGTCAGACTTTCGGGCTTCTGACTACAAGTAACGACTGTCAAAGATCTACAAATGACAGCCGGGACCAGCACGGAGGAGTCTTGGTATGTAATAAATGGTCACCCATCCACGGACCGACCTCGTCAAGCGTAGCTTAACCTTCGATCGACCCATGCGGCTGTTATAATTTAGTCACAAGCTCCTCCGATTTTGATTTTGATTTTAACAGTGAACAAAAAATACATGGTGGCCCAGAGGTTAAACCTCTCATGCATGAGGTTGTAGTTCAAATCCGAGCAATTACCTACCTATGTGACTTTTTCAATTTTATTCAATAGTACTTACCTACTTTCTAAGTTTATCTTACCGGTTACATCGGTGAAGGAAAACATCGTGAGGAAACCTGCAGGCCTAACCATTTTAAAAATTCTATTTCTATTATCGTAATCGATAAGGCGACAATAGAAAGAAAATGGTGTATATGGAATCAGCTGTTTGTCAACTGTCAAGTGTTAACGAGTAGAATTTGTAATATGGCTGAAAATGAAATACACTTGACAGTTGACAAACAGCTGATTCCAAATACGCCATTTTCTTTCTGTAATAGTAATGGAATAGAAATAGAATTTGTAATATGGCTAGGCCTGCTGGACTTGTAGTAATCGCCAATCCACCTTGAGCAAGCGTGGTGATCAATGCTCGTACCTTCTCTGTATGAGAAGAGGCCTTTGCCTTGCAGTGGGACAGTAACAGGCTGGTATTATTTATTACAATATTATCATATCCTATAGTATAAGACAAAATAGTGAATTCTGTGAAAACAGTTCGATCGATGTATTAATAAATAAATAAATAAATATTCCACAACTTTTCACACAATGCCATTTAGTCCCAAGTTAAGCTTGAGAGCTTGTGTTATGGGTACTAAACAGCTGATAAACATACTTATATATTTCTAAATACATAGATATTAAAGATAAATTACACCCAGACACAGAACAAATGATCGTGCTCATCACATAAACATTTGTCCTGGGCGGGAATCGAACCCACGACCTCCGCATAGCAGTCAGGGTCACTAACTACTAGACCAACAGGCCAGTCCAGTATTTATGGTACCTATTTAAATAATTCAACGATATCATTTAGGTATTTGTATTAACTATCATCATCATATCACTTTATGTGATACATAATAAAATTTGATTCCGAATAGCTAGATTATACATTATTGTCATATTATTTTATTCGAAATGATTGTTCAAGAATATTTAAATTACTATAATATAGTGAAAAACATATTGAAGTTTCGTGTTAGGATTCATTTTTAATTTTAAGTCAGTCTTATGTTTGTAAGTAAAGTTAATACCCATACTTAGACGTCTAAAATCGCAACGGCAGCTAACGCAAAAGCGCTGGTAACTTTGAAACGGCTGATGAATTACGATGAACGATTTTGATGAATTATGTCTAAGAAACATCGCAAGGAACCCTGCTTTAAAAAAAAAAAACATCTAAATCGGTTCATCCGTTTAAGCGCTACGGTGCCACAGACAACACACAGACAGACATGCAGACAGACACACAGACTGACACACAAACAGACACTCACACACACATAGCGGTAAAACTTATAACACCCATCTTTTGCGTCGGGAGTTAAAAAAGGAGGTAGGCAAGTGATAAATTACATTTTACAAATACTTCTGAAGCAGATTACTCAGAAAATAGGTACCAATTCACACGCAAACCTCTATGTAACCAAGGCAAATATTTACTCCAATCCGGGGAACGAACCCGCGACTTCCTTCAAGTTGAAACAGGTCAAATTGCTTGTAGTTTTTCTTTTAACAACTATTTTATGACTAACTCTGCACTCGGCGCTGTCTGCTGTGCGTACATAAATGTTTTATTTTTTCCGCAATAAAAACTACCACTGTTGATGGCACAGTGGTAATGGTATCCTCTTTCGTGCAGGAGGTGGTTGGGTTCAAACAAGGAGATTTAAGATACTATACACCACTAATTTTTAATTAGTACAAATACTTAAAGGGCTTATTCTAGACGGCCTTCTCATGATATTTGTAAAGTATCATTAAATAATATTCATAAACAGCAAAGTTAGAAGCGTTTGTTACTAGCACAAGAAGTCACCCAATTTATGGAAATATTGTACAGGCTATATATTGTATAGTCATCATCATCATCATCTGCCTAGCCTTTTCCCAACTATGTTGGGGTCGGCTTCCAGTTTAACCGGATGCAGCTGAATACCAGTGTTTTACATGGAGCGACTGCCTGTCTGACCTCCACAACCCAGTAACTGGGTAACATGATACCCCTTGGTTAAACTGGTTGTCAGACTTTCGGGCTTCTGACTACAAGTAACGACTGTCAAAGATCTACAAATGACAGCCGGGACCAACGGCTTAACGTGCTTTCCGAGGCACGGAGCTATATATTGTATAGTCTATAGTCTTAATATAAACCTAGCTAGTGAAATATAACATAATTATCATTATATTATTATTGTAGTGTAAGAGATCACAAAACCAATAAAAGAAGTTTGCATATTATATTGTGCAATAAAAATGAATATATTTTGCATAAAATATATCTGTTTGTTTAAGGTGAGCTATCAATGGTATAAACATTATCTAATTGTTTGTTTGTTATTTACTACTAAGAGGTTTTTTAAGCGTCTAACTGTAAGACCATTTCAGACATTAATCTGCATGGTTCTTACATAGCCTGACCAAGATATGTCTGGACTTTAAAAAAATACTGTGACCTCTGAGTTTCTTTTGATGTTTCTTCTCAAAGTAGTCAATGAATGAACAATGGCAAAGGGCGGACTTTTTAGGGGACTGCTTTTGATTTTGATGACAAATTGACAGACACAACAAGAAATGTATGGTGTCAACACTAGTGCTAAAAACACAAGCAAATTTTTACAACATTCGTTTTTTTATGACGCATCATAAATGGCTCCACACGTTTTTATGTTGCAAAGGTCACGGGGGACAGACGGACATACATTTTTTGAATACTATGTGTATAGGTCTTAGGTAGTATTACTGTTACATACGGTTTTATTGTTTGTCGTATAAAATGACTGGATGGTGGAAAGTCTCAATGAGTATTGTTGTCACCTTTGGGATGGCTCAGCCAAATACCAACTAGCCACACTCGACTCAGTAGAGCGCAGAGCCAAGAGGCTCAGTGGTGACGAAAAGCTGGTGGGTACCAAGCTTCATACCCTGGCCCACAGCCGCAAAGTTGCATGTCTGTCGGTCTTTTACAGACTGTATTTCGGTGAGTGTGCTCTAGAGCTCCACGAGCTCATTCCACCATCTCCTTTCTTCCATCGGGAATCCAGACGAACTGCAGGTTATCACCCATTCCTTGTAGAAGTTCCACACATTCGCACGAAGCGCTTTGCCTGTTCCTTCATTATGCGCACAGCCAAGGAGTGGAATTCCCTGCCTGCATCAGTGTTCCCGAGTTCATATGACCCCAATCTGTTTAAGTAGCGAGGTAATACGCTTTATAGGCTATCAGGCTGTCGGACATGGCCAGATTGGACCTAGAAATTAGACTGGTTATTTTTAACCGGCTTAAAGATAATAATAAAAAATTGGTTGTCCGTAAAGTTGGTTTACGAATGATAGTTTAACGTAACAACGCCATAACAAAACGATCGCTCGCTTTTGCAGCGCTCTCTATACGATCGTAACGTTACAATAAGTCATCCTTTTTCTTACGTAGGTACAGCCGGGCGTTAATCGATTTATTTGACGTTGTCGCGTCAAAAACAAATCTTCATGAACAAAAAAATGTTCATAAAATGAAAACTGCTACCCCAAACTATGTTAAATTTTTATGGGACCAAATGGCAACTATTCCGCATAAAACAAAAAAAAAGAATCACATAAATCGGTTAAGGAATCTCAGCGTAATCCGTGTACAGACGCCAGCACGTCAAGTGTCAAATTTATTAGATCGTTTTTCAACTTTATTTCAAACAGAATAAGGTTCATATTCAGTTGTTGTAAAATTGACAAATTGGGGTAATTTGATGTGCAGCTGGCGTCTGTACATATATAGGGTGACTGGTAATTAGTGACCGATACTTAAACACGTGATTGTATTCATGAATACGAATAACTTTCCCAAAGAAACTTTTTATTAGGTATAGGTACCTACTCATTAACTTTCAATTAATTTAATTACCTCAGAACTGCACAACGGGAGCGGTGGGGGTGGCGGGGGAGCGCGTGACTACTACTACTAGTAGATTTTGCCCTTCCCGAGGTCAGACTGTCAGCTGTCGAATGTCAAATGTCGAATCGATCATTGACCGGTCATTGAGACACGATTGCAATAGCAGACTCGAGCCCCAGGTTACTTCTGGGCAAGCGTGCTTCATCGTCGACTAAAACATTGCTTACTGTCGGTAGAGATAGTGTCTGAATGCGTGCCTATCTAAAATAAAACGAAAACTAACATTATTTTTAACCGACTATTGGCTTTTACCGATGACTAATTGGCGTCCAGTAATTGCACACCGAACTTTGATGACAACTGAGAATTTATAAATAATGGTAATTATTGAACTTTAAGTGGACAAGTTACGGTGACTATCAGACGGGGTACTGTGCGCTGCGTCACATATCTGCTATCTAGGTTGTAGCTTGATACCTACAACCTAGGGGTCTTTAAGTCAAGAGTGAACACGTGAAACACCGACTCCGGCAGGGAATTCCACTCCTTAGCTGTACGCACAATGAATATGCTCCGTGTGTTCGTATTACTTTCCTATTTTAAAAAAAAAATAAGTTAAATTATAAAATAGACACGCTAAAAAGAAGACTCCTCACATATTTGTGCATGTCTGTGCGTCACACACACACAACTACAAAACTGGTTTAGCTATTGATTTGTATGACAATAATTATCTTATTTAAATAATTCGGCAGTTATGGACTCACTCTACTAATAAATGGGTTTACACATGAAGTTATATTTAATTTGGAGAAGGTAAATATTGGCTGTGTCGTTAATAGAAGTCAGAAGACACTGTATGTTATCTGGGTTCGATTGCCGCCCGAGTTTTTTTAAATATTGTATTATATAAACATACCATACATTCACACAACTCCATCTAATCCCAAACTAAGCAGAGCTTGTGTTATGAGAGAGAGACAACTGATAAACATACTTATATATTTCTAAATACATAAATATTATAGATACATTCCTTTCAGACACAAAATCACAATTGGATGGGAATCGAACCCACGACCTCCGGCATATCTGAGCGAGCGAAAGGACAAAATTTCATAAAAATTGGTTAAGCCTTTTCGGAACAGTTTGTTATCAAACACAGTGTCACGAGATTTTTTATATAATACTTTTATGATTATACATATTACTTTTAATAAGATGACAACAAATAAATCCAAAACAATAAGCGAGTCTCTAATGTGCTCTTTCAACCTTTTATGTCAGATAGAATTTAGAATGACAACATGTATACATACATATAACCTAACCTAACTCATCATACCTATCCTATAGCGAACCTAACTACCTAACCTAACTACCTTACTGAAATGTATTGATTTTGAAAGGTACAAAATACATAATTATAAACTGAACTACTGCGCTGCGTGTCTATATGATACACACAATACTGGAGTAGGTAGTAGTATTTGAAGTAGTAGTAGGAGGTTATAATTTTACTCGATTGGTACATCATGAGTACTACTTTGACTGGCCTGATTGTTTAGTGGTGAGTGTGTTGACCCTGACTGCTATGATTTGATTCTGACCCAAGACATTTTTTTTTATTATTTACACACTATTGAGTTGGGAACTTGGGCTGTCAAATGATAAATGGTATTAATTTCTGTAAATAGGTTTTCACAAACACTTTTACACGTCATTTTTTTTAACTAGTAGATGAGATCGGAGTTTCACTATCTGACTACTCTGAGAAGAAACACCGAAAGAAAGAAACTCAGAGGTCATAGTCTCTTTTAAAGTCCACACATTATCTTGGTCAAATCATGTAAGATCCATGCAGATTAGTGTCTGAGATAGTCTTTTGAGGAAAGAACCACACAGATATGAGGGGACCAGATCAGTCAGTGCAAGCATTTGTCAATAATCGTGAGCTCAACTCGAAACTTGAGGAGCTGCACATGCTGACGAACAATACCAAAGAAAGAATATTGGTTGGGTTGGTCCTATAAAGAAGGAATGAGGAACAGGGTGTAAAGTTCCTCATACACCATAGAAAAGGGAGGATCCTCCGACCAGACGGGTGTTGTGTCTGGTGGGCTAACTACTGCCCGACGGTTGTTGTCGTGAACTTGTATATATATGATCCCGACCGATTTCGGCCACAGCGACTTGGATCTGCCTATTAAGAGCATCGCTGGTGTGCCCTCTGGTGACTGACATAGCCAATTTTTGCCGTGAAAGTGCGATCACATTCACTGCAAGTCAGCACCCCTCCGACGTAATTGTATTGGATGGCCGCGGGTGGTCGGGCCTTAAGCTCGTCACGTTTAGCATCGAGCTCTTCTCTACGTCGCCTTTCAAACTCAAACACCTTAGTGCTCACGGTATGCCTCCACAGTGACCGATCCGCTGCCATTGCCTCCCATTGTGACGTGTCTAGGTCACATCGTTTCATGTGGCGCTTAAGCACATCTTTGTACCGAAGGAGTTGGCCGCCTTGTTTCCGCTTGCCATCCTGCAGTTCTGAGTAGAAGATTTGCTTCGCCACTCTGTCGTCAGACATTCGAGAGACATGGCCAGCCCATCGCAACTGGCGCCGCATTATATAGGCCTCTATGCCGCCGACATTAGCTCGCCGTAGTACTTCCGTGTTACGAACACGGTCTGACCAGTGGATGCTCATAATGTCCCGTAGGCATTTCAGATGGAATCTATCTAAGGTGCGAATGTGCTTGCGGTATAAACACCATGTCTCGGAGGCATACAGGAGATTTGGCAGAACTATAAATAATACTCAAACTGTTCAAACCATAATGCATGTTACCATGTAACCTAGCTAGGAAGCCAGAGTCATTTTTGTATTACCTTCTAATTTGGCAAACCTCTTTATTTTAACTGAAGACTGCACCAAACCTTTATGTTTGTGTGATGACCACGATCATTTGTCCTGTGTCTGCGTGTTATTTAGGGTGTAAACTTCCTCATCCCCCATAGAACAGCTCGGCTCCTCCTCGCAGATGGGTGTTGTGTCTGGTGGGCTACTACTGCCCGACGGTTGTTGTCGGGATCTTGTATACGTTCACTCACGCGGATAACTTTAACATCGCGATGTAGGATAGCAGCCGTTAGTTAGTTCGTAGGTGGCGAGATAGATGTCGCTACAACACAAAAATGGAATATCCATTTTAAACAATCATTCTTGACTCCAAGTCAAGTGATTTGTCAAAATAGTACCTAGTGTCCGCCATTTTGTATTGAATAATGCGCCGAACGCAACCGTTTGACAGTATCATTTATTATAACGCTTTTATTGCCTTAACAGCATAAGCTGAACTGTTATTGTAGGTGTTCGGGATATTTGGTAATTGATATTGAGATGGTGTTCCGTTTCATTTGACTGCCTTGATGGGTGGGCGAAAACTGTCTTGGCTGCTGACTGTCTGACTGCTGCGTGACTATTTCATACAGGGTTATTTTTCTATGACCGGCCTAATTTTCACAGGGTGTTCTACCCTTGAATATGAGCAACTTTCCCTATGGTACCAACTCAGAAATCACGAAAAAACTATCAGCTGTTTCATACAAAAGTTCAATACCTACTCGACTAAAATGTATGAAACAGCTGATACTTTTTTTCGTGATTTCAGAGTCGAAGTCCCATAGTGAAAGTTGTTCATATTCATTGGGTAGAACACCCAGTGAAAATTTGGCCGGTCATTGAAAAATAACCCTGTATATGTAACCTTTGACGTTCACAAACTGCTTGATTTTCAACCGAATCATCATGCCTGAGATCCCCGAAGTGTTAGGTAGAAGCGTTACTGACTTGCTAAACGCAAAAGCGGCATCTCTGGGAGGCAAGTTTTGAGAAAATTTAAGTTTTGTAGGTAAAGATAGTTTCTTTATACTATGTTGATTCATTGCACGTTTTTTAAGAAGGCTGTTTATATGTTTTAAATAAGATACTGTTTATTTTATTAGGTGTTCCTTTTGTAAAGCTATCTAACTCCACAAAAATCAACTTACTGTTTTTATTTGCGATTGCGTTTTTTGCTTAGCACGGCAGGGTACCTTTAGTTCACCTACATTTCGCCAGAAAGTTATGTTTAAGTCCCATGTAATAGGGGGCGAGCCTATTGTTATCAATCGGGCACAAATCCAGACTTAGAAATTCAAGATATAATTGAGGTACTCCTCGAAGCGCTACTATTTTGAGGCGCTCCTAATGAGGCGCACCTTTTAGGAGTGCTTCCGTTAGCAATTTGAAAAAAAAAATTTTTTTTCGAGGAAAAAATACAAATATTTTTCGAGGAAAAAAAACAAATATTTTTAATTGCTACCTAAAAGGTGCGCTCCGAGGAATAAAATAGGAGCGCCTCATTAGGAGCGCCTCAAAATAGTAGCGCTTCGAGGAATCCCTCGGAAAAACTCAAAAACACTTTGCGTGACCCAGGTATCGAACCCGGGACATTAAGCTCAGCAGTACCGCTTGCGACCTAGACCCCGACTAAACCAACGAGGCCGACCAACGAGCCTAATTTTATTTGAACATAATAATTTATGATTTTGTTTTGACTTGCTATTCTCGTCCACACGCTATAACTTTGTAGTGACGTCTCCGATATTGAAGGAATGTGTGCTAAGATGCTTCATATAGTAAGTAAGTACTTTTAGTGTCACCGCGGCGGTTGCACTAAGCTAAAGTGGCATTCAGACAGACGTGTCAGAACGAGACCTCCCGGAACAAGTGGGCTTCTGACAAAGATCACAGAGCGCAGATAGGATAGTATCTTACATATTAATACGCTAAGAGTCATTTTTGGATCTCTTTTTAAGAAAAATGCCTGGGATGTGGGATTTGGCAATATTAAATGTTTATAATATGGAGAGAAAAGTGCAAAAACCTAATTTTTCGTAAATTTTAGACGTTTAACAACATAAAGATTACCTATAACGTAACCATAGTGATCAACCTTTAGGAGACAAACAAAAGTATGACAGCACAAAGAAATGCAAAGCTGTAATTTTCTATTAAACATAAATAATATCGTCGAATTTCGAATGGGTACCACTAGTAAGTAGTTTTTTTTATAGGCTTGCTTTTGATCACTATCTAACCTGACAAAGCGAACTATCAGCCTGCGTAGCATGAACACCGAAGAAACGGTCTTTGTCGTGTCTCGGAAGAAAAGAAATTAAGTGTTCATGCTACGCAGGCAGGTGTATTGAAAGAAATTTGACAGATTGAGGTTCATGTCTATATAATCTGTCACTTTGCCGATTCGTCTGTAGACAAAGGCCGTTTCTTCGGTGTTCAATGTGTTCATGCTACGCAGGCAGGAAACACATACTCCGGCAGGGAATTCCATCGCATTCATTTCATTCCATTTACGTAGGCATAAACCACCATTTTAAAATCGCGTGTCGCGTCTGCATTATACCTCACTGAGACGCCATTATCAAAAGTTTTAAGACTCAGATAGCAGATGATTCATAAGGAATCGTTTTTTATTTAATGTAGTCGCCATTAGGCCGTGTCCTAGCGGTGAGCCTTTAGGGTTCCGCGGCGGATTGCAAAACCACGCTTCGATGAAAAAGATATTTTACTATTTTTTGTTATTATAGAAGCTGTAGGTAATCAGTAGATAAATTTACTAACTGTACATTATTTGTTTACCCTTGTGATGTTTAAACATGGAACACTGTATTACTTATTTAAAAAATAACATCACGTTTGCAAATAAATAAATGATTTTTGAATACACCTGTAAAACCTTGCATGCACTTTTTCTAAATGTTTGGTGGGCTATTTGACAAAATTTTAATTTTTAGTCCCTCATCTATATTAAAAGAAAATATTCGACATATTTTTTTCTTTTTTCACTTACTTAATCAAAAAATAACGGCGATTCATAGAGTCAAAATGTCGCATGACGTCACTAGCCAGTAAAGTTTATACTAGATAATGACGTTGCAAGCCCCCTCTCCTCAACTTAAATGCGCTTATTCTAAGCAGTTTTCCGTCAATATGAAAAAGAAAAAAAAATACTTGTTGTAGGTATGTATTTTTTATGATCTAACTGATCGACTAATTATATTTAATATTCATATTCTGTCAAACATCTTATGGTACGAGTGTGTAAACTGATGTTTGAGCAAATAAATATATCTAAATCTAAATCTGTAATAGACTAGTTGTGTGACCGCCTGATTGCCTACTCATAGGTCTCGAGTTCAAACCCAAGGCACGAAACTCTGTCTTTTCAGATCTATGTGCGTATTGTATAATTATCAATTGCTTCGAAAATGGTGAAGGAAAACATCGTGAGGAAACCGGCATGCCTGAGCGATGTTTCTCGACGACATGTAAAGCCAAGTTAGAGGCATATTTTGACTACCCTACTAATTAAAGCAGGTACCAACGGCTTAACTTACTTTCCGAGACACGGATGGGTCTTGTCCATACTAATATTATAAAGAGGAAAGATTTTATTGTTTCTTTGTTTACATTGAATAGGCTCCGAAACTACTGGACCGATTTGAAAAAATATTTTACCGTTGGGAACCTACACTAGGTACGAGTGACAGGGGCTACTTTTATCCCTGTATTCCCACGGGAACGGGAACTACGCTAGTGAAACCGCGTGAGGTCTGCTAGTTATGTAATAAATGGTCAGCCATCGTCAGACCGCTCTTGCCAAGCGTAGCTTAACCTTTGAAATGTAGCAACAAGCCCCTAAGCTACTAGGAGGTAGATCAATAAAACTCGTCCCAAAACAGTGCATTTGAAAACCAGCGACAGACAGCATCATTCTGTCTGGCATTACCGCTGAAATTAGCCTTTTGGCGCAGCCTCCAGCAGCCATTTATTTTTTACCGTTTTTTTTGTTTAATTCATGTTTTACAGCGTGTGCATGTTTTTACCGTTGCCAATAAATATCACTTCATCCTTTCTTAAAAAAAACATATAAACTTCTACAGAACCCGCTCTCTAAAAACCTTTCGCTCCCGCCATAAATAACGCGATAGTCGGTCATTCAACCCTCTTAAGTGCATGTAGGTAAAAGTATATTACGTTCTGTCCCAAGGCACATAACTACGTGTTATCAACACCGTCTGGCGAAATGTGGGTGTACTTTTGCCTACACCTTTAAGAATAGAGGCGTGATGTTTTGTTTATGTAGCTCTGCCTTATCGAGAGCTATTTGTCTGTATGTCACCTTTATATTACAAAAAGGTTGAGCAGTTTTAATAATATATTTAGGTGCGTTTTATCTCAAGAATGTTGGGAGACGATTTTAATTTGGCACGGCGACTTGTGAGAATGGTGGAGGTTGTGGCTAAATAATAACAATATCACGGTCGATTGAAGGTTAAGCTACGCTTGACGAGGTTGGTTTATGGATGGGTGACCATTAATAAAATATCAAGAGTCCTCCGTGCTTCGGAAAGCACGTAAAGCCGTTGGTCCCGACTGTCATTTGTAGATCTTTGGCAGTCGTTACAGATAGTCAGAAGCCCGATTTTAACCAAGGGGTTTCGTGTTACCCAGTATCTGGGTTGTGGAGGTAAGACAGGCAATCGCATCATGTAAAGCACTGCCCCCCTAGCCAAGTTACAAACGATTCGTATCTATTCTCTTTCTACAATCGAGAACGCCTCAAATCCCATTGAGCATTACATTGTATAGATTCTTTGTATACCTAGTTCTTCAAACGAATCAGACAGATGTGTTGCTGGGGAGTTTGCTCCGCCACTTCTTCTTCCCAGCAAAAACACTCAGAAGTGGCGAAGGGTGGGCCGTTTTTGGGGGACTGGCTTTATGTATTTTTTTTGACGTTCAAAAAGTGCTGATTCTCAGCCTAGTTTGAATAAAGACGTTTGATTTTGATTTTGATTTCCCTTTGTTTTGACCACGTGACTTTTCACCTTTCGCTAAGACACGTGGTCAAAACAAAGGGATTTGAGGCGTTCTCGATTGTAGAAAGAGAATAGATACGAATCGTTTGTAACTTGGCTAGGGGGGCAGGTCACATGCCGATCCCAACATAATTAGGCAGATGACGACTTGTGAGAATGGATGTAAGGGATTGAATTATGGATGTTTGTTACTCTTTCTCAAAACTATCATTACAGATCAATGATCCAACGCGACAGAGTGGCCTTACTAACTAAATCCTAAATCTACACCTTATACTTAGTTAAAAAAATGACGTGTGGCACTCGGAACCTGCCGCGGTAAAGCTATTGCATAGCATTTTTTATCAACTCCTCTCCACACCCCCTCCCCCTCTCCCCATTCCTCTCCTCCCCCTCTCCCTCTCTCTCCCCCTCCCTCCCATTCCCCCACACCTCCCACGCCACTCCCATCACCCCTCCCTCCCCTTCCCTCACCCCTCCCTCTGTTTCTCCGCCCTAACCCCTCCCGACCCCTGCCTCTACCCGTACCCCTATCCCCTCCCCTCTCACTCCCTCCTTCCCCCTCCCCCTTCCCCTCCCCACCCCCTCCCCCGGAGTGGGGAGCGTGAGGTTTTTTCGTTACGGAATTTCTGGATTCGGTCCCCGCGCTCAAGGCCCGCGGTAGAAGCTATGCAATAGCTTAAAAATATCTAAATCTAAATAACTTTTTACCTACATACCTAGATACTAACTAAGTAACGTAGTCGTTTTAAATAACTAAGTATTATTGTATTTTAATCAAATGTATTTTAATATTTCGTGTAATTTGTATTTTTTTCTTATGGGAATTTACCTGAAATAAATGATTATTATTATTATACTTAGTGTAACTTTTGCGAATTCACTCAAGTTGCACCACAATACATCAACCCTCCCGTGAACCCCATAATCTGATTAAGATAACATAACATCACGCGCGTAATCCTCGAAGGGCTAGGCAGATGTGTACCTGAAAGTACAACCACATTCCGCCAGTTATGTTTAAGTCCCATGTAATGGGGGACGAGCCTACTGCCATCAATCGGGCACAAATCCAGACTCCTGGCCGGGTCTCTCGAATCTGATTAATATATACAAACTAAATAGGTATAGAGTTTCTTGCCCATTCTTCTCCATTCGAAACTACCTTTAGGAATGTGAAACTAAATACAATCAGTTACTTGTGCCGATTTTTCAATCATCAGATAAGTTTTATCCAAGGAGTTAAAATGGCCGTTTGACAGCTTTTGTATAGACAATATGTCAAACTGTCATATTTATTCTTCAGATAAAAGTTATCTATGTATTGTAAAATTAGCCCTTAACCTGTAAGTCTGACATTTAAAAGTTGCTTTTAAGGGTCTAATTGAAATGAATGATTTGACTTTGACTTTGACTTCCTAATTTAGAGTTATTTTACACCATTTAGAGTTTTTTGTTAAGTCGGTTTTATTTTTTGCAAAAAAGTATATTTAGACCACCTATTCTAGGAGTTTTAGTATTAGTTTTACCTACAGAATATAACCCTAGAGTTATGGGATATAGAAAAACACCTTGTGTCGATTTAAGATTAAGCTAATTGTAGAGGTCAGTCCTTTGATAGCTGACTGTGACCATTCATAGCATAACGAAACTCTTCCGTGCCTCGGAAAGCACGTTAATTAAGCCTATGGTCTCGGCTGTCATTTGTAGATCTATGACAGTCTTTTCGGGTAGTCAGAACCCCGAAAGGCTGAGCAAAAGTCTTACTAAGGGGTATCGTGTTACCCAGTTACTGGATTGTGGAGGGCAGAAAGCAGTCACTCCATGTTAAATACTGGTATTGAGCTGATCAGCAGGCCTAGAAATATGACAAATTCTATTTCTATTATCGTAATCGATAAGGTGACAATAGAAAGAAAAGGGATTTAATATAATGACCACCATAAAATGCTTTGATACCCTTAGTTCTTTTACCAAATATATAAACTTGACACCAGAAAAATAAAGTTTAAAATAACAATAGTACTAGCTATTTTAGTCACGACTGCACTTTAAATTGTATTCGAACACCAAATGTAGTAAATGATCACCAAATCTTAGCGAGCAAATTAATGCACTATTTCCGTGGTACAACGGTGGAATTATGTCCAACTGGTTGGATCACAGGGATAGTATGATCGTGTAAAACAAATGAAATGTATGTAGGAGGTAATATCTGGAACTACTGGTTCAAAATGAATAATTCTTTTGTACGGGATAGAGTTTGCTCCCATAATCAGGACTTGGGGCATCCCAGGGCATCCCGACGTTAGGTTAGTTAGGTTCCTTTAAACCCTGCAGACAGAAATAGGAGCCCGCGCTATGCGGGGCTCCGTCGTCTACGCTTTTTTAATTTCTTCGTTGTTAAATTTGCTTAAATAGGATAGCAAGATGTAAAAACTTTGGTTTTAATTTTACATTAATATGCTGGTTTAATTTTGGTGATCATCTACTACTTTTGGGTTAACAATGATTTATTTGGAGTCGTTTTGCCTAAACAGGATAGGGAGATGTTAAAACTTTGGTTATAATTTTACATTAAGATGCGGGTTTAATTTTGGTGATCATTTACTATTTTTGTCTGTTATGTTACTATATCTGGTGGTAAGTTAAACATAAGCCGAAAGAAAATGACGTATCAGCTGTTTGTCAATTGTCAAGTGTATTTCATTTTCAGCCATATTACAAATTCTACTCTTTAACATTTTTGACAGTTGACAAACAGCTGATGCCATATAGGTACGCCATTTTCTTTCTATTGTCGCAATAGAACAAACATAGAATTAATTGTAATAAGGCAAGGCCTCATGGTTACACTGGAATCCTACCCTTGTCACCCATCCCAAAATCTAGTTTCATAAGAGCTCCAATCTGCTTACCATTCCAGCGGACACACCGCGGAGTGATGATTTTAACCGACTTACTAAAAAAAAAAGGAAGTTTTCAACTTCTTTTTTTGTTAGGATAATAATTCTATTAGAGAAAAAAGAAATAAAAGGGGCAACAATCATTTGGAATTCATTTATTTTCATTTTTAACAATACATATTTTACATTTTATTTACATACATACATAGTTAATCTTTTAAAGCTTGCCCTTACAATAAAGAACTGGATATTTTAATAACATTTAAGAATGACACAGTTTATGCGAAGAAATGTCATAGAAAAACTGATCCCATGTCTCAATAACGCCATCTAGCGTAATATAGCAATATTAGACCGGCAACTTACTGGACTAATCGACTTGTGACCACCAGGACACAAGTAGGTATCCAATAAATAAAACATGTTTGAAAGCATAAACAATATAGAAATTTTACTGGACTTTTTTTTGTTACTCAATAAATTACGTTTAACATACATACATGTTTGTTTTTTTACAAAATTTAAAATAATATTAACCTATCTAAGAAATATCACTTCGTTTGTTGGGAGATCGAAAAAATATTATTAATACAACGTTTTCTCAATACTTTTGTTACAAAATAGAGAAAGTAGCAGAAACCGGATAAATTTACAGTATTTACAGTAAGTTTTTTATTATGTTTAGTCGTAATTTTTACGTGAAAAAAAGAACCGGGTACCCGGGTAATAACGTAGCGTTTGTATTACCCGGGTACCCAAGTAATAAAATCTAGATCATGGATGAATCGCTGCCCGTGCGCAGTACGACACTCACAACGCTCCGGTGCTAAATTTTAGCTTTAATAGCGCCCTTAGACTCGATCAACAAAAGCTAGTTTATGGATTAGGAACTAAAATACATCGCTCAAAATAGCCGCGATTGTCTACGAGTATAACTGGATTTTAAGCCATGACACTCAATCATAAAGTTTATTATCGTTTGCAATGTAATATTTACTGTATTGATTGAAATGTAATCGTAATATTTTTGAAATGAAAAGAAAAAAATGTATTTTACACAATATTTATGCAGTTGTTGATCAAAGAATATAAAAATACCTTTAAATATAACAATTTTTTTCGACCTCACAATGATAACTGGCACATTTATTTATTTATTTACTAATCACTAATCGTATAGTTTTTTACAATAAATAACAATTATTATTTGGTATCAAAACTATTACATTATCACTTTTTTTTTAATTCGCACTGTTTAAAAAGAAATACAAACAGTATTTTAGACACAGAATTATAAATGATTAAACTTATTAAATACAGGGTGGAATGGGGAGCGACTCACAATCTTGTAACATGATTTATGTAGGTACATGATTAAGGACACACGTTGTTAGAAAAGAAGTAAATAACTTACTTACTAATATTAAAATCTCCTTGAGTTACATAGAAATGTAGTTATTTACATTAAAAAATAATAAAAACAAGAATGAACCTATAAGAGGAAGTTTGAAAGTGGAGCCTATTGAAGAAAAGATGAAAGGGAGTCGTCTGTCTTAGTATGGACATGTGATGACGAGGGATGCAGCACATGTGACTAAAAGAGTGACGAATTTGAGTGTTGATGGATGAAGAGGGAGAGGAAAACCAAAGAAAAGATGGATGGATGGTGTGAGAAATGATATGAAGGAGAAAGGAGTCAATGATGCTGTGACGAATGACCGAGAAGAAAATGGAAGAAAAAAACGTGTTTCGCCGTCCGCAAATAACATAGGACACGGGTAGAAAGATGATGATAAAGTAATTAAGATTTAAGATACTATTAGAGAGGATATGCAAAGCACTGTCATAGAAAACTGTGATCCCATGCGGCAGTAGAGCACTAGCACATAAGTATCGGACGCAAAATTTTGTTCGTGATGATGTCTATAGTAAGGAGGTATTGAATGTCTTTGGGGAAAACAATAAATTTCATCGTCAGAAGGTCCAAAATCATGTACAGAACTCATGATATTATGTTACGTATGTGTAACTAAGCAACTTGTGTATAGAAAAAAGATTTTCAGTGCGATATTATCAAAAAAACAGCCGTTACCTAAAACTCATTTCACATCTATCAACTTGATTTAAAACCTTTCCTATCCTCTCAATCAATATCTTCGCATTCTTCTCAGGCAAAGATGGTAAAATATCCCTTATAATTATAGAATTCTTTTTATGGAACATTTCACTAAGTAATGATCCCACTGAATTTGAATTGTACAGTCTTTTTAGAGAGTCAATAGTCCTTTTTCTAAACACACACAAATTGTCTAACATTAAGCTGTGGTACGCGTTGTACTTTTTCAAAAGTCTATAGCCATGTAACAGTCCAGATTCGTTGTCCAAGAATATTAGTAGTCCACTGTCCATTTTCTTGGCTAGATTATGCGCTGGACCATCCATTATGTTGACATTCCATTGATAGTTAAATAAGTTATTCACTATTCTGTCTAGATTAGCTGTTAGATAATCAAATATGATCAGGTCTGACCACTGAGCGAGCTCTAAGAACTTATCAATAATCTTCTTGTTCAACTTCAAATCTATATGAGTGAAGTTTTCCAATTCTTGCTTTAACTTCAACTCTTTGACTCTAAGTTTATCTATCAGGATCTGCTTACTGATCTCTGTACCATTTTCTTTGAGACACATCTTCAGAATGTCGATTTTATTTAAGTGTCTATTTGTGGGTCTAAAAACGTCTGGTATTGACGCTGATTCTAGGCTTGGTATATATTGTGTTAATACTACAGCCCTGTTACTACTCCATTGGGCTGTAACTATATCATTAGCTACATTTCTCCAAAGCCTGTCCTTCAAATCAACTATTCTTACAACAGAAGGAGCCAGGTTAGTAAGATTTAGTAACCTCCCTACGTAGAAACTGAATATCTCTCCCTGGATTTGGTCTGTGTTCTGTCTGTATCTCACGCAGGCTTGATGACCATCCTTGAAGGTGACTAGTCGATTCTGCATTCTCCCGCACCCAGCTTCCATCTTTACGACTTCGGTTTCGTCAATATATTGTTCCCAGATTTGAGCTGAATTTTCTCCGTATCCTTGAGGCATCGCGTCTTCTATCTGTGGTCCCCAAAATATGTTATCGTATAGCACTGTCGCACCATCAGGTACAAAAGTCTTATTCAAAACAAAGGGATGCTTATCATTCTTAGTATCTTTTAGAATATCTTTCATTACCTCTGTTAGTCCTTTTGGGTAAATGTCTTTATTGTATTTGTTATCTTTGCCGGTAAAAGATACGGCGGCGAACCTATTGCTCTCTGCTTTTGTTTCTGGTTTTACTGTGTTCGTATTACGTGGTGTTGGTTGTCTATCTTTTACTATTACTTTTTCATCGTATTGTCCGCTCATTAAGACAATCCCTATTGCTACGCCAAATATAAAACTAATTATTACACTAATTAGACAGTATTTGACTCCTTCTTTTCTTGTTTTCATCTTATTGTTACTAAAGTCATTGTATATAACATAAGGTCTATGTCTGAAATCTATGGTCATATTCATTTTGTCTATATTTTTTTCTTTTGCATTTATATCTTTGAGAGTTGGTATTCTGTCAGTAAAAGATAAAGTGGGAGGCTTTTCTTCTTTTCTGTGGTCCATTTTAAAACTCTTCTTGTGATTTTCTTCTAGTCTTGAACTGCAGTCATTTTTTTGCAGAATTTCTGTAACAAAAGAAAATTAATATTAGATACGTTAGCTAAAAAGGTTCTTAGGTAACTATGAATGTAAGATCGATAAATGTTGTTATAAAAATTGAAAAGAGTATGCCTAGATGGTTTGGTCACGTTTGAATGAAAGGATACCAACAAAAGGTATTGTAATTATAACGCAGATGTAACTGGAAACACCGGGAACTTTTGAACTACCCGATCGCAGCGTCACCTATCGAGACCAATTGTGAATTATAACAATTCTCGAATCTAATTGAACCCACACATTTTTTTTTATAAAAATCGGTCCAGCTGTTTATAAGGAGTTCAATTACAAACACACTCACAGAAGATCTAATCTAATATATAAAATTCTCGTGTCACTGTAGTGCTTGTTACAAATCTCCTCCGAAACGGCTTTGCCGATTGTCATGAAATTTTGTGCGTATTTAAAAACTACTAAATAGATTCTAAGGTGGGACGAAGTCTAATTATGTATAAAGATATCCCTTGGTGGTTTTAACAACTATCTTTGAACAAAAAAAAAGAGGTTATAACAACTTCTTCAAATACAAAAACGTTGACTAATTGAATGATTACTGGGGACTAACTGGGGGCGGGTTAAATGTCGAGTGGGAGGGTTTTAACAGTAACCAGCAATTATGTTTAATCTTACTCAAAGCAAGCGTTTATTTGAGTGAAGTGTTTTGATTTTTTGTTTACTAAACGATTAATTATTTATTATTTTGACTAGGTATCTTTTTTTAGCTGTGATAGTAGTGATAGTTAACTGTTGTTGTTGTTGGCGAGTGTTGACTGGCCTGTCGTTCTAGTTGTTAGTGGCTCTGACTGCGATGCCGGAGGGTTCGATTCCCACCCAGAACAAAATGTTTGTGTGACGAGCACGATCATTTGTTCTGTGTCTGGGTCTAATTTATCTCTAGTAACATGTATATATTTAGAAATAGATTATACTAGCAGACGTCACGCGGTTTCACCCGCGTAGTTCCCGTTCCCGTAGGAATACGGGGATAAAAAGTAGCCTATTTCACCCGGGGATAGTGTAGCTACCCAACGGTGAAAGAATTTTCCAAATCAGTCCAGTAGATTCGGAGCCTTTTGAATGCAAACAAACAATCAAACTTTTCCTCTTTATAATATTAGTATAGATAAGTATGTGTATCAGCTGTTAAGTACCTATAACACAAGTTCTGCTTAGCTTGGGACTAGATGGCGTTGTGTGGAAGTTTTGAGAAATTTATTTTATTTCATAACATCGTTATACAGATTCTGATGCCACGTGGGAATCGACCAACGACCTTCAGCATAGCAGTTAGAGCCACTAACTACCAGACCAACAGGCCAGTCAGTTAGTTAAACCTCCTATTAGGTATAATACACTAAGTGTATGTACTACAATATTAACTAAACCTCTGCCAAGCCCTTTTAAGAATGCAGGCGTGATATTATGTCAACTTAGTAAATCAAATTAAGCACCAAAACACAGTTGTTTAGTTCCAAATCGGTTTCGTTACAAATTATTTAGTTTTTTTTTGTTTTTTTTTTTTACAAAAAAGGGTCACTCTGTTGTCCCATGGATGTGTTTAACAAAATTCTTACAAACTCGTAAAGAGACAAAAAAGGTACGCGGTCTGTCAAGGGTGATGGGAATTAAAGTAAAGGGTTCTGTAGGATGTTTTTTAAACTTCAAGATTGTTTTTTATTTGTTTAATAAAAGCTATGCGTTATAAGCTATGTTTATTAGTTACTAAAAATATGGTTATACAATAACTGTTACGAAAAATATATTGTAAGAAAATAATACATAAAAGTTTTTTTTTCTTTAACAATAAATTCGGAAACTCCTTGTAATTTTATTCCCTTTTTCTTATTGTAAACTAAAGTCATAGTTTTCTGTTTCTAAGAGTGTATATTTTTTGTGTTTAGATACATAATTTCTTTGTGCGTGTGTATATGGCACAAAACTTCTGAACCGCTGGTCTGATCGTAAAGTTTAGATTCTATACATTCGGTCAGCAAAATAAATAAATAAATAAATAAATAAATAAATAAATATTCCACAACTTTTCACACAACGCCATCTAGTCCCAAGCTAAGCTAAGAGCTTGTGTTATGGGTACTAAACAGCTGATAAACATACTTAAATACTTATAAATACATACATATTATAGATAAAACACTGTCTGGTCTTCTAATACTAGACTCCTTTACTTCTAAAACCCATTCTTTTAATGATTAAAAGAATAAATCAACTATCTAATAACACTAATTTAAAAATACTCAAGGAATTCTAATTACTTTTACCGTGCTAAATACGATGCTAAGAAAAAAACTTTTCATTGACAAACACCTTTTCCATTCGATTCAGTGAGTCTCGTGAGAAACATACGTCGAAACGAAAAAAACCTTCTAACACGAGGCACAAGGTTGATTATCAAATAAACTGCTTTATTTTTTTTTTCTTTCGTAAAGCTAAATAGTATTTTGAATTCACGATCTTTACAAAAGTCACATACCCAGGATGAATGGGACATCGAAGCATATCGGAACACCAGGGCTTAGGACAAGGTCCTGGAATGGCGTTGAAATTAGTTAAACGCCTCATTTTTTTTTTTAAATAAAAAGTTTGGAAAGAATTGTCATTATTTTTTGTAGGTAGCCCAATGAAACTATTAAAATTAGGTAGTAAAATTTCCCGTCTCCCATTAAAAATCTCAGTCGATTAGCAAGAATGTTTGTAGTACAGTTTCACAAGAAAAAAACACCATATAAAAAAAATGTGAAACATTATAAGTACTTATTTTTTTTTGTTAAAAAGTAAATAAGTACCTAATTCACGTCTTCTATTAACAATCTCATTGACCACATTTAAGATCTCAAAATAACAATAGGTATTTATTTTTGTAAAATGAGGGATAAGCTGACAAAATGCTACAACGATTTAAATTGATTATGATTTGTATCTAAACCAGTTAGAGTTTAATGATAGAATTAAAAATGATACTAGATCACGATTTTTTTCTAAAAGTAACTCCATACATTGGCGTATTGAAAAGAAATCACGTAAATGCCAAACTCATAGTATCACTACGTGGACCGATCTTCCTTACACTCTATCTAAAAAAAAAGAACTACCTACAATTCAAACAAGGTGTAACAAATTAAACACAGCCACTGTAATTTCAAAAGAACCCTAATTCCCGCGTTCGGAAAAAAAAAGAAAAAAAAGAGACCGCCGAGGTTGGACCCTTGCTACAAAAAAAAGGCCTTGTTAAGATACGTATGTGTGTGTTTGTGTATATTAAGTATATGTATATTGGTCAGAATACCAGCTGATTTTGGAATGCAAGCTATCTAGCAATGGGGAAGCAAGTCCAATATGGAACGCATTTAATTTTTGAGTTTAGTAATGAATTCGGTACCTATACAGAGAGTTTTTATAAATGGGAAAAAATCCCAAAAAAAAATCCATGGGTGTCCTTTTTTTTATACCACGACGGTGGCAAACAAGCTTACGGCCCGCCTGATGGAAAGCCGTTACCGTAGCCTATGGACTTGCAAACACCAGGGGCGCCACACGCGCGTTGCCGACCCTTTAAAAACCTATTTACTCCCCTTTTGAAGAACTCCATACTGTAGCCCTCTGAGAAAACCTCGGCAGGGAGCTCATTCCACAATCCAAGCGTACACGTGTTCTACCCATGAATTAATATGAATAACGCTTTCATAGCGTGACCAACTGCACAAAAATCACTGACTTCCAACATACAGGTTTTTACCTAGTTTGGCAGTTAGGCGTTCATTTAGTTAAGCTGCCTAATTCTACATTTTGTGTCTTAGTTCTAAATAGCTATTTTTGTTTTAGACTATCAAGTCCAAAAACATAAACAAACTAAAAAAACAGTTACACAAATTATAGGGCATCAAAAAACTAATCCGCATCGCTGTCAACGGAAAAAGTGCACAGAAGACTGGCCGCATTGCAACGTTGTATGTCAATGCTGATTCTCAGACCGAAATAAAGGCATGAAATAAACTAAGATAATAATAAAATAAATAGTCCAAATGAACTTATAAATTATTATTATAAACTTGGATATTACGAAAAGAAACAGCCGTTGCCTACAAAAGTAGCACCCAACCTCCCACCCTTCACCCTACTCGACCAAGATGTTTGAGTACCAGCTGATTATTTCCTAGCCTATTGACACTCAAAAATAATGTAGCTTTCTATTGGTAAATGGATTTTAAAAATCGGTTCAGTAGTTCCAGGTGTACTACAACTTCACAAACTCACAAACTTTACCTCCTTATAATATTAAGTATAGGTGAAAAAAACCCGTTCATTAGATGTATCGATAAGACTGACTGACAGTGGCAGGTAACCGTTGGGTCTTTTTGCATACTTACATGATACAAGATGGCGACCGATCAATATTTTTATGACATTAAGAATGTATCTACATAACTAAGTATATGTATAAAATGATTGTTTTGCTGTATGTCCTTTATACAACCAAGTCAAAGTTTAGTAACTTACCTGCCTGCGTAGCATGAACACCGAAGAAACGGCCTTTGTCTACAGACGAATCGGCAAAGTGACAGATTATATAGACATTTCTTTCGTCTCGAGCATGACAATGTCAAGAAAGATGAGAAGTTATATGTCGATTCGTCAGTATACAAGAATCAACAATGCCGAGCATGTAGTGCGTACCTAATTTCTCCACTTTTGACAGTTCTTTTCGAAACATTTCCTGTCAACAAGTGTCAAACAGTCTACATCAAATGAGACCTAGACAAGAGCAACTTGACAGTTGCTATAGACAGCATGTAATTTTTTTTCCCTACCTACAAACGCTTGTTGACGAGTCGCCTCATGCTCGGGTAGAAGAAATGTCAAGTTCGACAGAAAGAAATTTGTCGCGTCTCGGAAGAAAAGAAATTAAGTGTCCATGCTACGCAGGCTGGTGTCAGAGTTTTAATGCCGTCTATGGGCCTCTGACTTGGCATCACATGCCGTCGAGAAATATCTCTCAGGCATGGCATATACAATACGCATATGAATGAGAAAAGCAGCTGAATAACAGTGTTTTACATGCAGTGACTGTCTTTCTGACATCCACAACTCAGTGACTGGAAAACACGAAACCCTTCAATTTGATTTATTAGCAAAGTTCTGACTGCCCGTATCGACAGTAAAAGATCTCCTAGTGATGGCCGAGACTACTCGTAAGAGCTTACCGTGCTTGCATCCACCCAAGGACCAGACTCGGAAAGCATAGTTTAACGTTAGATCAAGCGACTGACAAAAATAGCTATATCGTCGCCTTAGAGTGTAAACCTCGTTAGTGTAAAAGAAGTAACTTATCAGGAGGAATAAAAAACTGCGCGCTGTAAAATTTTTGTACGGCGTCTTTTATGTTTTTTTTATTAACTGATATGGGAACCTTCTTTCGAAAAACACTAAATTATACAGCTACAGCAGGATAAACTCAAGTAATCAATTTTCAAACAAGAAACGACACGTTTGTTGCAAGGTATTCACGTCTAACTGACAGATGCGAGTATTTACGAGGTTCTCTTTTACTGCCACCTGCCAGAGTTGGCGCTATGAGCATCAAATGAACAAATTAGTCACATCGGGAGGTATGCGTTGCGAGGTTTTCTTCCTAGAAACGTAATAAAATAAATTTTGAGCAAAAATGCATTCCCGAGGTTTTCACACTAAGGCGACGATATACATACATTTAACATCACGTCAAGTCCCCGAAGGGTAAGGCCGAGGTGTACAGACGCCAGCACATCAAGTTACCCCAATGAGTCAAATATCTGACTTGCTTGTTGGTCTAGTAGTTAGTGACCCTGACTGCTATGCCGGAGGTCGTGGGTTCGATTCCCACCCAGGACAAATGTTTGTGTGATGAGCACGATCATTTGTTCTGGGTATAATAATAATTTATCTATAATATGTATGTATTTAGAAATATAAAAGTTTGTTTATCAGCTGTTTAGTATCCATAACACAATCTCTCAAGCTTAACTTGGAACTAAATGGCGTTGTGTGAAAAGTTGTGGAATATTTATTTTTTATTTATCTTTGATCGTTTTACAATTGGGGAAATTTGACACATTGGGGTAACTTGATGTGCTGGCGTCAGTAACTGTAGCCCACCCACATTGCCCCAGTTATGTTTAAGTCCCATGTAATAGGGGCGAGCCTATTGCCATCAATCCAGATGGAAATACTCAATAATACTTTGAATAATCTGCAAGACTATTGGTTTATATCTTTCCAAGCCAGTAACTAACTGGCGTCTACTTGCACACCGAACTTTGATGACAACTGAGAATAAACAAAAAAATGGGATTGCACTTTAAGTGGACTTCAAGTTACGGTGTCTATCAGACGGGGTACTGTGCGCTTCGTCACATCTCTGGGAGTGCGCGTGACGTCATCCTAGATATACACTGATGATAGCCAATACGAAACTAGCTGTTTGACAGCTAATCGTTGAACACTATGCCCAGTGATCATCACTTTGAACTAGACCGATGAGGCATTAAAAAAAACTATAATAAGAATATTTCTAGTACAAAATAACAGGAATCGGTTACATCAAAATCCGAGTAGTTTCATCAATTGTATAAAGATCTAAGTTGCAGACAAAGTCGATCGACACAACGGATCACAATACTGATCAATCGATTACGGCAACTCGATACATCTCGGTTAGATTCACAATCGAAACTAAAAGACATTGTGTAGGGAATTGACAGAAGACTAACTCCAACCGACGACGTCATGTCGTAGTTAATTTGGCACAACGATTATACCTTTGCACACCACACTTTGATACTGGACACTACCGCCGGTCGATTCAGTAAAAGTCACGGCGTGAAAACTTGAGTGAAGTGAACTGTCAATGCCTAGCATTAGTATGGAATGACAGCTCAATTCGCTCTCACTACGCCTACATTCTCACGCAGTGATTTGACCAGAATCGCATTGCTTTTCCAAATATCACCACTGACTACGCGCGTTTTTAATAAGCGCCTTCTTTATGCATGTTAGTAGAGTTTGACTGGCCTGTTGGTCTAGTGCCTTGTGGCTCTGACTGTATTATGCAGAAGGTCGTGGGTTCAATTCCCACCCAATAAAAAATTGTTATAAGTCTGGGGGTAATTAATCTATAATAATAATTTATTTATTCCAAAAAAATCACTTAATACTATGTTTATAAATATGAACATAAGCATGTTTATCAGTTATCTTGTACCCATAGCACAAGCACTGCTTAGTTTCGAACTGTAATGTAATGGTATTTATTTCTAAAAGTAGATCTTCCCAGATACGTTTTTAAACTAAATAGCATTTCCAAAGTGACTAATCCCTGAGAAGAAATACCGAAAGAAACTCACCCCTGAGTTTCTTTTAAATTGTCTCTTACTAAATGGCGTAGTCGGTGTGAATGTTGTGGAATATTTTAAATTATTATATTCTTTTAATGTTTACCTTCTGTTCATATCTGTATAGCGATGCCATGAATAAGATAGAACTCCACGACTGCTAAGAACGTGCGCTCAAAATCTTATTGTTTGCTTTAAAACTAATATCCGGGTACCAAAGGTCAACTTTACTAAGAGACAGTCGGCAATACTTTGATTTTGATTGGTGACCGCTTTTTAAAATTTAATGATCTTTAAGGCGAAATTGCAGTCGTCAGTAATCCTACTAATTCCGGACTACCAATATCCTACTAATATTATAAACGCGAAAGTTTGTGAGTATGGATAGATGGATGGATGTTTGTTACTCTTTCACGTAAAAACTACTAAATGGATTTTAATAAAATTAGGTATGGAGTTGGCTGAGACCCTGGATTAACACATAGGCTACTTTTTATTCCTGTATTCCCACGGGAACGTGGCCTTCGCGGATGAAACCGCGGGACGTTTGCTTACGTTATAAATGCGAAAGTTTGGATGCATGTTTGTTACTCTTTCACGCAAAATCTACTGAATGGATTTTAACGAAACTTTACAATAATGTACAAATACAAATCGTCGCCTTAGAGTGAAAACCTCGGGAATGCATTTTTTCTCAAATTTATTTTATTGCGTTTCTAGGAAGAAACCTCGCAACGCACCTCTTGATGTGACTAATCTGTTCATTCGATCATCAGCGCCATCTCTGGTAGAAAATGAGAACCTCGTAAAAACTCGAATCTGTCAGTTAGACGCGCAGTTTTTTCTTCCTCCTGAAAAGTTACTTCTTTTACACTTACGAGGTTTTCACTCTAAGGCGACGAAATACAAAAATATTTATTGCAACAAAGTATTAAGGTACATTTAATGTAATGTGCAAGCCCGGTTTCCCAAACTAGCGTGGGCTGCTGCTATGAATATAGCTTATACTAATGTATAAGCTATATTCATAGCCTGTGTGTTATTCTAATGAATAACACACAGGCTAAAATATAAAATTATGTTGAATTAGCTGTCGAAATTAAAACGATAAGTGTTAAAGTAAGTAGGAAAAAATTCTGCCATCTGCGAGCTAATTTGGCGTGCCAATCCTGCGCAGACGAAGTTGCGGGCACAATAGCTAGTTTGAAGTGATGGCACTCTCGCTCGGCTTAAGATCGAAATACTAGGTATATAATAATTTACGAAACTTTCAAACATTAAAAAACCCACTTGTAACACTGTACCCGGAAGCACACAGCAAACTCAAAAGTACAGTTACAAATTAATGACTAATTAAAAGTTTTTATCATTAATTTTTCAAATCTTAAGGTATGATAATACAATCAATGAAAGAGAATAATATTTTGACAATCAGACTTTCTCCTTATTAATCGTGATGACGGGACAATTTTATGGGCAAACACGCAACACATCTTTTTGATTGAGATGGTTAAATAAAAAGTACTTGACATGAATTTCGGAATTAGGGTCAGTGCATACTGTCGAATGCCTTGGTGTAGACTTGTTTGTGTTAGTAGTTAGTACGTCTGTCCCCTTAATTATACCTACGTATAATACGTATCTACTACAACGCTGAAGTCACTTTTATTTACAAGTACTTAGGAAATTATTCTATTACATACATAAGAAAACGGAAAGAAAAGTAAAAAAAAATAATAAGGCATCAAAAAATTCATCCGCATCGCTGTCAACGGGAAACGTGCCCAAAAGGCTGTCCGCATTGCCACGTTGAATGGCAATGGTGATTCTCTAACCTAATTATAGGCCATATTCAATTGGGAAAATTTGACACATTGGGGTAACTTGATGCGCTGGCGTCTGTACATTGTATTCATATACATATGTTATTTTTATTGTATACAAAATATTGTAAAAACTATTTTAAAAGAGTAAGTAAGGAGTTTCTTGCCCATTCTACTCTACCTATACGAAATTATCTTTAGGAAGGGGCAACTAGAATCATTATATTTTATTTAACTTGTAAGTTTGACGTTTAGAAGTGCCTTTTAAATGGCCTTATTGAAATAAATGATTTGACTTTAAACTTTGAATTCGACTAAATTAGTTAGCCTAATTTGAATGAATGATAATTTTAGTACAAAAAAAAACAAAAAACATTTAGCCCCACCCGGGAATGGAACCTAGGGCCTCATGTCCAGCAGTAGCACGTACGGCTACAAGATCATAGAGACAAAATCTCAGTCATAAACCAATATAGCATTACCTACAGACAATGAGATTTTCGTAAAGGCGGAAGCACACCCGATACTCCCATATATTTACTACTAAAGCTTGAGTGGGTGGACACTATAGTTACCAGAACACAATATAATATTGAATAAGTATTCGTTTTGTACCACAGAGCTAGTCGTGACCACTTCTAGACGCGGCACTAAAATCAAAGAGGATTAAGACAATGAAGAGAGAACATGCGAAGAAATGTTAAGAATAAACTGTGATCCGGTGATCCCATGTCTAAGGGCGCCTTCAAATTTGCCGCCAGGTGCCGCGCTCCGGCAGCGCGGCTGTAGCGCTACCGTCGCGCTGCTTTCTTAATCCATACAAATTAATAACGCGCGACTGCAGCGCTACACCCGCGCTGTGGCCGCGCATCGGTTCATCAATCGACTAGTGATGATGCGTACGTGTTTTTATTCAGACACGAACGAAAATCAGCTTGAACAATTTATCGATGAGGTTGAAACTGTATAATACAGAAGAAAGAGTTTTTTCTATTTAAGAAATTATTTTATTTGAGCTCGGATATAATAGCACGCCGTTACATTTGTAAATCTATCCAGAGACTAAAAAACTACTTTTCCAGTGTCATGGAAACCACAGACAAAATACAGTTTTATGTTCGGATATGTTGCATATTATTGTTTGTTTTGAACAGAAACTAAATGTACAACCACAGTCTAAAAACATACAGTCGTCCGACGAAGCCGTCTAGACAGGGCAATCGTGCGGGGTGTGAGGGGCGAGACGCGGGAAAGCCGCTCCCGCACTGCGAACAAAACGATGTTCGTAGTGCGGGAGGTATTATTCAAGTCTAACTCGGGTAGAAGTTGTCGGCATTTTTCCAGAGATCAAAGGCGTCGTCCTACTGTATTAATATATAAATTGTGGTACAACACTATGATGCACAAACCTAGCGGTTGCAGCGCGGCGGCAGCGCTGTAGCCGCGCTGCAAACGCGCGGCTCTTTGCGGCTAATTTGAAGGCGCCCTAAGTAACGCCATCTAGAATAATATACCAATATTGGAGCAGCATACTTTAATAAGCACGGCTGCTGTTTTAAATATTGGTATATCGACTGGAATTATCGACTTGTGTCCATTAGGATACTAAGTAGGTAGTACCGGATGAAAATTTTGATGTCCCGAAGTACGTGGTAAGTATCGGATGTCTTTTTGACAGCTTCACGGGTCGTTAAGCTAAGCTTATCGAGGTCAGTACGTTGATGGGTGACCATTCAATACAAAACGGGTAAAGACATGGATACAGTTCCTGGCTGTCAGTTGTAGATATTAGACAGTCGTTACGGGAAGTCGAAACCTCGAATGTTTGACAACCAGTTTAACCGTCCAAGGGGTATTGCGGTACCCAGTCACTGGGTTGTAGAGGTCAGACAGGCAGTCGCTCCATGTAAAACACTGGTATTGAGCTGCGTTCGGATATAAAACTATACTAAGAGGTTAAATTTGTGAGCTTGAAAGAAGAAAAGAAAGAAAAAGCATTAATTTGGCACGACACAGGCACACGTTAAAAATTAAAATAAGTACAAAGAAAGAATGAAACTTAAAATGACAATAAACAATAAAAATAAACAAAATAAGGAATTATGTGCCAAACAAAAACAAAACAAAACAAAAACAAAATAAACAAAATATGGAATTGTGTGCTATTGTGTGTTTGTGTGTTGTGCTTGCGAGGTTGTAGGGGGTATTCAATTAAATAAATTATTATTATTAGAAATGTATTTTTTTTTTAATTCGTTTACTAAATAGAAAGCCACCTTATTTGTGAGTGTCAATAGGCTATATGAAGTTTTTTGCCCATTCTTCACCCATCAAATTCTACGTATTGGAAGATGGTAAGATGTATGTATGACGTCACTGACGTCTACCGTCGATGCCGGAGCAGTTATTCTGTGTTCTATGGTATTGTCTAAATTATTGAGTACGGTTTACGTAAAGACTGGATTAAGATAATGTATTGTTGTTTTTAACGATCGTGGTGGGCTAATACCGTCGTAAGAGGGGCTCATGGCTAACTAAAACACTCTTATTATAATCTAAATTTACTATCAAAAAGGTCAGTACACGCATCATCTTCAGACTAGCCTGTTGGTCTAGTAGTTAGTGACCTTGACTGTTATGTTATGAGGTTGTGGGTTCGATTCCTACCCAGGACAAATGTTTGTGTGATGAGCACGATCATTTGTTCTGTGTCTGGGTGTAATTTAGTCATAGTCATAGTAGTCATAGTATTTTATTGATAAGGGATACTTACATTACATAAATTATTAAACAAATGTCAAATCCAAGATGTCAAACCAGTTAAAGGAAACAAATAAATAGCAGTCAAATAAAAAAGTAAAAAATAAAATAATAAATTAAAAACAAAAAAAAACGTTAAAATACATTACATCATTCTTCAAATTATGTCAAATAGTAATTAGGTATTTCTCTAATTTATCTCTAATATCATGTACCTATCTAGAAATATATGTATATCTGTTGTTGAGTACCCTTAACACAATTTTTTTTTACCACTTTTTGAATGTTAACAATTTAAGTAGGACAGTCCCCCTAAACGTCCGCCCTTTACCACTTCCTAGAGTTTTTACTGGGAAGAAGTAGAGGAACAGACTCCTAATGCAGCAACACATGTGCTGGGTAAGTTGGAATAACACTTTTTAAACGTTATCAATTTACATAAGGCAGTCTCCCAAAATGCCTGCCACTTACTCGTGTTCATAAAAACAAGAAGAAATTCAAGCAGTCGAAAGCAAAAAGTTCTAAAATAAACTTAAATGTATCCATCAGTCATCGAAACACACACATAAACTCGAAAAGGGCCGCACAAAAAACGATGAATTCCTACAAAAAAGGTTGAACGAACAATGATATTATCTATGGTACGGCTATCCCCGACCATTGACATTGTAGCCAATGATTAATGATAACAGATGCGGCGTATGGTAGAAATGTATTCTTCATTTTAAATACCATAGATTACGAACTTTTGTCGTTGAAGGTCGTCATAGCCTAGTGGTTAAGGCGCCCACTTCTTATGCATGACTTGAGGTTCAAATCCGGGCAAGTATTAAAATGACTTTGTTCCGTATCTTTTTTTTTTGTTTTTTAATATTATAAGCCAGTGCTTGACTGCAATCCCACCTGATGGTAAGCAGGGACAAAACATAGTCTATGTTACCAGGGGATAGTGTAGCTTCCCAACGGTGAAAGAATTTTACAAATCGGTCGAGTAGTTTCTAAGTTTATTCGTTACATACAAAATTACAAACAAAACAATTTACTAATATTATATAGATAGATGAAAATCTGTATAATATTAGTAAATAAACTGGTGCCCGCGAATTCGTCTGCGCAGAAATCGAGCTCCGAGTTTTTTCTTACTTATTTACTTAACACTTGTCGTTAAATTTAGGAGAATTCACACTATATCTTTATAAATTATATAGCTTATGTATTATTCAGATGTAACAGCTTTATTGTTATAAAATTTCATTAAAATCCATTCAGCAGTTTTGGCCTGAAAGAGTAACAAACATCCGTGCTAACTTCCGCGTTTATATATTAGTAAGGATAAGAATATATAGATACTAGCCGACGTCCCGCGGTATCACCCGTGTAGGTCCCGTTCCCGTGGGAATACAGGGATGAAGGTTGCCTATGTGTTAATCCAGGGTGTCAGCTAACTCCATACCAAATTTCATTAAAATCCATTCAGTAGTTTCTACGTGAAAGAGTAACAAACATCCATCCATCCATTGTAGGATCTAAATTATAATTATGTGCAACTGGCTAAAAACCCAATTTTTTTAAGATGTATACAAAATGTGGTTAGTCTATGAACTTAAGATCTCTATCATTAATTGAACTCATCGAGTTTGTACCGTCACCGTGATTCAACAAAATATTTGAAAATCATTCCTAAAATCTTAGACATCTGCCTTTTTGACTATTAGGAATAGAAAATGCGTGTATGACCTTGTATGACCGTGTATGACCGAACTACCAATCAATACAATAAGATCTTTGAAGACATCGACTTCTTCTGAGTCTCCGCTCAAAAATTTAGAAATTTTCCCAAAAAAAAAATTAGAATATAATAGTTAGTTTGCTCGTACCTTCTTTGTATGAGAAGAGGCATTTGTTTTGTTTTGAGCACGTCAATGTCAAGAATAAATAAATATTCCACAACTTTTCACACAACGCCATTTAGTCCCAAGTTAAGCTTGAGAGCTTGTGTTATGGGTACTAAACAGCTGATAAACATTCTACTTATATATTTCTAAAAACATACATATTAAAGACTAGCAGACGTCACGCAGTTTCACCCGCGTAGTTTCCGTTCCCGTGGGAATACGGGGATAAAAAGTAGCCTATGTCCACCGGGAATAGTGTAGCTTTCCACCAGTACAATAATTTTTAAAATTGGATCATTAGTTCCGAAGATTACCCCCTACATACAAACTTACAAACATACAAACTTACAAATCTTACCTCTTTATAATATTAGTATAGATAATTATTAGTATATTAGTATTAGTATATTAGTATTAGTATATTAGTATTAGTATTAGTATATTAGTATTAGTATTAGTATAGATAAATTACACCCAGACACAGAACAAATGATCGTGCCCATCACACAAACATTTGTCCTGGGTGGGAATAGAACCCACGACCTCCGGCATAGCAGTCAGGGTCACTAACTACTAGACCAGCAGGCCGGTCAAAAAAATGAAGAATGGAGAGAAGAAATATGCAGATTCTTCAGTCGACAATAGTCTACATTATCGATCATTATTTCTTCTATAATCTGCAGTAATGTTCCTACCACCTGCCATCTGTGTCTATAACTGAATCTAGGGTGATCATGCCACGCGTGTAGGAGTTGTTGTGACAGAATAGGCAAGCAAAAACTAAGGCCCACCAAAAATCGACCCGTTTTTAATAAAAAAAAACTCCAATCTACATCTCAGAATCTTACAATTTCACAAAATAAAAAGCTTCATCCTATTTAAAAATCTGACTAAGCGCGAGTCGGACTGGCACACAGAGGGCTCCGTACAGGCACCGTGAAAAATACCGAGAGGAAAAAATGGCCAAAATTTTTCTCCTTCGAACTTTCTCTAACAGCTAAGAAAATTAAAATTACGTACATACTTATCTTTTCTAATTTTATTTTCTTTTTTGTTTAATTTTGTTTTTTTTTTCTAAAAAGAAAACTATTGGCTAAAAGCGGAGATAGTTCTTTTCAGAATGACAGATGTCCCATACTATCTTTATTTTGAAAGTTCAGGTGCATAGTACCTACTATCAACCGACGCGTGTGTATGACTAAATGTATGAACGTAAACGAAGCTAAAGAAGTATGTATGAATCGTAGCAGTTGGCGCTCTGAAGTGTTTGCCTACCCCGATGGCATAAGGCATGAATTATGTATGTATGTGTGTATTTCAGTTTTATAAATAACTAGCGGAGTTATCGCGGGTTTACCTCCGTAGTTCCCGTTCCTGTAGAAATACGGGGATAAGAAGTAGCCTAAGTCACCCGGAGATATTGTAGCTTTCCATGGGTGAAAGATGATGTCAAATCGATTCAGCAGTCTTTATGTTTATTCGTCACATACAAAAATATAAATCTTTTTCTTTTCTCTTTATATTTAAAATATAAGTATTAATTAATATAGATAACTGCTGTTATAGCGGTAATAGAAATACTGGTCGGTTGCAGACAGACAAACGCAAAGCGGAGAATTAGTAAGACGGTTTCGCCTGCTCTCTTTGTTTGCGGAACCCTAAAAATTGGCTCACGAAAACAGCATGCATGCTGCCACACATTGCATGCTACAAACATGCTATATAGATGTATATTAACGCATGTGCCTCAAGGCGGTCGGCAGGAAAATAAAAAAGTGGAACACAGGTATAAAAGCACGCATCAATGATATGGCTTGACGTCGTTTGGGTAGCGTTAGAAGAAAAACTGAAATGCAGTAGTGATTATAGATCATTTATATCTAAATACAAAATAATCGTGTCACAGCGTTTATCTCAACTCCTCTGAGTTAATTCCTCACAAAAACACAAAAAAAAAAAATATAATTACTATCCCGGCAAACTTCGTTCCGCCAGTTTACTTAGTTCACGTCCTATTCTCAGACCTACTGAATATACACACATATAAGAATCGGTCGAGCCGTTTCGGAGATTAACTCAAACAAACAAACAGACAAACAAAAAAGAAAATTTGTTGGTATATTTAACTACCGTTACATAAAATTATGGTTACTGTCATAATCGTGCTGTAAGTAAAAAGCTGATATTTTTACATTCCAATCGACTTTTTATTAAAATATTTGTATGAATTGTATAATACATTGTATGTCCTGCCCTTCTTTGCTGACCCTACTTGGTATCTCAGTCAGAAATTTTTCGAATAACTCGCCGGGCGCGATGTTATCAGCGCGTTACGTACCAGGTTCGATTCCCGACCGGTCTGTTAGATGTCTCTATACTACACGCTGTGACCAGCCGAAATATTCAATTTTGATTTTCTAAAGTCCATTTTTAAAGTTAAACTATTATTGTTAAGGTCGATCTGTGGATGGGTGTCCGGTATAAGGGGAAAACGCCGCCGCGTGACAGGTTAAGGTTAAGTTATTCTTGATGAGGTCAAATCGTGGATGGGCGACTAATATATTGTGTGCACTGTGCACCGCCACGTGGTAAGGTTAAGCAACTCTTGTTAAGGTTGGGTCTTGGATGGGTGATTTGGTACACCCCGAAATGTGGCAGGTAAAAGTTAAGTAACTTTTGCCAAGAACGATTTTTAGCTGGGTGATTAATATACATACATATATTATGTAACTCTAACTCTAATAAAGCTAAGTAACTCTTGATGAGGTTGATCCGTAGATGGCTGACTAATATATGGAGTGCACGCTAATACGTGACAGCCACAGGTTAAGCAACTCTTGCCGAGGTCGATTCGTGGATGGGTGACCAATCAAAATCAAAATCAAGTCATTTATTCAAATTAGGCTGAGGATCAGCACTTTTTGAACGTCAAAAATTACTCAAGACAGTCCCCCAAAACGCCCGCCCTTCGCCACTTCCTAGTGTTTACCAATATACAGAGTGCACGCTAACACGTGACAACAACAGGTTAAGCAACTCTAGCCGAGGTCGATTCGTGGATGTGGGACCACGACACCCCTACGAGCTTATTTTTGGTGAAATTGCTAGTTGTCTTACACGGCATCACGTAGATCTGATCTAGAAGTTTAAGCAACCCTTGTCAAGGTTGATTCGTGGATGGATGAATATACAGGGTGTCTCATTCAAATCGGTCAGTATGGGAAAGTCTGAAACTATAAGACATACGAAGATCTGTTCTCAGGAACCATGTCATCGATTTTAATAACAAGAAAAACTGTATTCAAACATTTTAAAAAAACATCTGTACTCCGTTCGGGAATCGAACCCGGTTATTTTAAGCACCTACTAAAATAAATTAAAGTATGTGGAATCAATGCATTTTATTTATTTTAGAGATTATGTTTCATACAGACATTTACTGCTTAAGACCTACCCAATCGATATCTAAATAGAAATAGTGTAGATTTTTTTTTTTTTCAAAATAACCGGGTTCGATTCCCGAACGGAGTACAGATGTTTTTTAAAATGTATGAATGCAGTTTCTCTTTTTATTAAAATCGATGACCTGGTTCCTCAGAACAGATCTTCGTATGTCTTATAGTTTCAGACTTTCCCATACTGACCCATTTGAATGAGACACCCTGTATAGCTGTAAGCCCCACTTTCAGGAACTAAAGATTTTATCCCTACCCTGTCTTTATATATTTTAAGTGTGTAAGTTCGTTCGTAAGTACCCGGAATTCTTCACAAAAAGAGAAGATAAACTTATCATTATCGCGACTAAAAATGCACTCCAATAGTATGTCATCTACAATAAATTACCCGATATAATAAAAAAAAAATACAAATATAACATCTTTATCAATAAATTGAAGCTTTTTCTAAATAACAAATGCTACTATAGTTTAAACGAATACTTTAATGATAAATTATAAGCAACTTAAAACCAATTTATTTATATAAAATTCACACCAGTGCTCTTTCTCCTCTCTCCTACTTGATCTATGCTGTGCCCGACAGGGTCCATAATTGTATCTATTATAATGTTTCTCACCAACTTTTAACACATTATGGTATGCAATAAAGATTTGTGAATTTGTAAGACACGACACAGATTAAGGTTAAGCAACTCTTGATGAGGTCGATTCAAGGATGGCTCCATGAGGCCCCATCTGCTAAGCTTTAATAATTCGCTTTCACAGAGTTCTTTTATTAAGAAAGGCGTGATATAATAGGTATGGATGTAAACCCCCCCAGTAGCTTCAAACAAGAGAATAAAACACTTAAATCATAAAAAATGAAAAAATTAACATAAACTGTGCCCTCAAAAGTCGTAAAAAACTTATATTTACAACATTTTGTTACATACTCGTAAATTATATCACTTCTGTATGTCTTTCCGGCGGGGGGTAGACATAATGACAAATGATTGTATGACTATAAAATCGGTTGGGAAATAATGAAGTTAAGCTACGGTTGTCGAGGTCAGTCAGTGGATGGGTGACCATTTACAGGCTGCGCTTAAAACGCCCGCCCTTGGCCACTTCTTAGTGTTTTTTGCTGGAAAGAAGAATTGGCGGAAACAAATTGCCCAGAAACACGTCTGTCTCTTATGTTAGAAAAATCAGAGTTTACACTATATTGGTAATAAACATTACAAATCAACCATTTAAATTAATTAATTTGCTACTGTTAGCTAGCCTAGCACTCACTAATACGAATAAACGTGATATTACGTATAATATACATCACTAATTTTTTATTAGTACAAATACATAAAGGGCTTATTCTAGACGGTCTTCTCATTATATTTGTAAAGTATCAATAAATAATATACATAAACAGCAAAATTATTTAGCGTTTGTTTATGATACCCAATATAAGGAAATATTGTTCAGGCTATTCATGACATAGAGTATTAATTAATCGTCATCTCTCGCTCACATTCGCTTGATCTCGCTCAAGCATGCCCCGCCTCCAACAGCTGTTTTCGTTATTTAAGTTTTTTTTGTGTTTGTATAATATAGTTAAGGTTTTACAGAAATAAATAATTTTAAGTTTAACTAAATAATGCCATTTTTAGGGTTCCGTAGTCAACTAGGAACCCTCATAGTTTCGCCATGTCTGTCTGTCCGTCCGTGCTCGCTTAATCTCAGTGACCGTTAGCACTAGAAAGCTGAAATTTGGTACCAATATGTGTATTAATCTTGCCAACAAAGTGGTAAAATAAAAATTGGAAAAAAATGTTTTATTAGGGTAGCTATATGTAAAGTGGGAAGTGATTTTTTTTAATTTCAACCCTAACGTGTGATATATTGTTGGAAAGGTATTTAAAAATGAATACGGGTTTAGGAAAATCATTTTTTGATAATGTCAATAATTTCGGAAATAATCGCTCCAAAAGTAAAAAAACAATGTGTCCCCCCCTCTAACTTTTGAACCATAAATTTAGAAAATATGAAAAAAATCTGAAAAGTAGAGCTTTATAAGGCCTTTCTAGGATAATTATTCTGAACTTGGATGGAAACAGTTTTTGTACAAAAAAGACAAAAAGTTGTACAAAATAATTTCTGGACTAAGTTTGTAGTATAATAATAATAATCATCATTTTATTTCAGGCTACTAAGGCCCATAAGTAAAATACACACAGTTAGATAATACAATAATAACAAAGTAATACATATTAAACAGTGATCAGTAACTAAACACGTAACGTCGGCGACGACGAGTATAATCGTATATGCAAGCATTTTAAACACTTATTGTGACGGACGGGAAACTACGGAACCCTACACTGAGCGTGGCCCGACACGCTCTTGGCCGGATTTTCTCCGCCTAATCTTGGAACCCTGACCTCCACACTTACTTACTGGGTATCACGATACCCCTTGGTGAAACTTTCAGGCTTCTGAGTAGGTACCCATAACGACTGTTAAAGATCTACAAACGGCAGCTGAGAAGAAACACCGAAAGAAACTCAGAGGTCACAATCTCTTTTAAATTCCAGACATTATCTTTGCCAGATTGTGTAATGGGATGTCATACGGTGTCCATTCAACCCCGTCTGACCCTATGGGAAATTCAGGCGTCTTTTTATGTGTTACAATGTCTAGCCCCAATTCCAACATAAGAACTCCCAAACTATCTAGCTTGTCCGAAGCATCGCATGCCAATATGTCCTCGCAACAAAAACCCGCGGCTCTCCCTAATGACATCGGAATCTCTTTGTGTCTCTCGTTCTCAGAAACCGATCGGGAACAATTATGCGTTTTGTTCGTCCTGACCACGACTGTTGGACTGCGCAAAATTTTCATTGTTATTTTTAATTGATCACAATTATTTTGTTTTTCATCGGCGATGGTTTTTAGTCGATTTCTCGGTACCTACATCGTATAGTGGGTTGTGTCTATGATTATAGATTATCTTTCCTGAGTTAACTTTATGGTAGATGTGCAAGAATACCCCGCGATTTTTTTTTTTTGTTGTGTTGTTTGCAACTTGCCGTTCAGTGTCACGTTGTATGTTGATTAAAATATGTTTAGCGACCTATTATTACTTGCTTCAAAAATTAAAATTTAAAAAAAAACCCCACCGCAAAAAAGTAAAACATTTAAAAAGTTAAAAATAATGCTTTCCTATTGTTGAGCCATGAAATTTTACTTTACGTCGGGGTACCACTTAAGTAAGGAATCTTCCTGGTACTCGTAGGTATGTAGGTACTTATTTTCCATGTTATCATCATCGGCATGCCTGAGAAATATTTCCCCCGACGGCATGTGATGCCAAATGAGAGGCCCATGAGCGGCATTAAAAATCTGACGCTGATTGATTGTCCTATTATGTGCTCTTAGGTGATAACTTTATAATTGAGATCATTATGGACCCAGTAAGGCATATCAAAAGGGTACGATAGAGGGAGCCTTGTTTTACAAGTCCTTGCTATCAAAATCAAAATTCTTTATTCAGACTAGGCTGAGAATCAGCACTTTTTGAACGTCAAAAAAATACATAATACAGTCCCCCAAAAACCCTTCGCCACTACCTAGTGTTTTTGCTGGGAAGAAGAAGTGGCGGAACAAACTCCCCAGCAACACATCTGTCTGATTCGTTTGAAGAACAATACAAAGAATCTATACAATGAAATGTACAACAAATAACACTAAGGTTTATACACTTTGTAAAACATTACAATTCAGAATGTTTGTCACGTGTTAGCTAGCACACTCCAATATACCGAGAAGAAAAAAAAGAGTACTTATTTAAAAATATTTACATTAACATTTACATCTATACTCAAACAAAACGACTACAAAACTGAAAAAAATAACAGCCTCCAGGTATAAAAGGCGTACCCGCTTACATGTGCAAAGCTGGCTTATATTCATAAGGCTGTGACTCTAAGTTTAAAATGATAATCTAGGACCATTGAAGTGAAACCAAAAAGCAGTACTAATACAACAAATAAAAAAACCATTGGTAAGCAAGTCGACCAGTCACCACAAGCAGCACCCGTTCACGAGCATAAGGCAAAGATCAGCCATTACACCCGTCGCCATATTTGGGGGAAGGGGGTAACCCGATCCTCGACGCTACCGCAAGCAGTGACGTCTAAGGAAGCATGACGAACTTGCTACTGGTTACTCAAAAATAAAGATAATACTTAATAAAGAACCGTCGAGGTCGCTAGTTCACCACATATTGCAATAAATGTAATCTGCGGGTTTTTTGTCAACTATGTTGGGGTCGGTTGTTACATGGAGCGACTGCCTGTCTGACGTCCACAACCCAGTTACTGGGTGACACGATACCCTTGGTTAGACTGGTCGTTTGACCTTCATGGTTACACACAACCCTATTGATTATGTTGACTTGCGTCTTGGTCTAGTAGTTAGTGACCCTGACTGCTATGCCGGAGGTCGTGGGTTCGATTCCCACCCAGGACAAAATGTTTGTGTGATGAGCACGATCATTTGTTCTGTGTCTGGGTGTAATTTATCAATAATATGTATGTATTTAGAAGTATATAAGTATTTTTATCAGCTGTTTAGTACCCATAACACAAGTTCTCAAGCTTAACTTGGGACTAAATGGCGTTGTGTGAAAAGTTGTGGAATGTTTATTTATTTATTTACTTTCCATTATTTTCGAGTTTTTCCTGTCTTTTAAACGAGATCCCAAACAAAAGAAGTAAGTACCCAGCTACTTTTGACAATGTAGTTGTTAGGTTAATTCATGTAAAGTGTTGTTTAGCTTATTTTGAACTTTTAATATGTTAATTCAATTCTGGCACTAGTCTTGTTAAACAATTTGTGTTTGGGAATATGCATAATATGGTCTTCGACTTTTGACGCCGACTGTACACGACATTTGTCATCAAACAACTCTAGACTATGGTTTTTACGAGGTAATACTTGTAATGTAACTGCAGGTCTAAGGCCACGCGACATACCGAGACAAAATGGCGGCCAACAGCAGTAAACAACACGGTAATTTGTTGTAAAAAATTTGTACTAACTTACAGGCAGTCGTTAAGGAACTTCTAGTGTTAGAATTACTTCGTCTTGATAGAGCGTTGTCTCTCTCACTATTTACGTCTCTTTCTAACGCTTTATCAAAATGCCATTAGTACTTGTGACCCGAGATCTTACGCCTCTTAATGTTTGTAACATCTTTACTATCAGAATCTGATTTTGTTATTTGTGAAATATAGTTACAGAGTGATTGGTTTTGAATTAGATAAAAGTGCGTTATGAGCCTATTACAGATATACAAACATAATGATTAGTAACATTTTTTACAGTTAAATAAAACTATGTTTTTACTAAGTTAATAGATTAATTAAATTAATACTGTCAAAACAATTCTGATTTAAATGATGAATTCTAGTTAAAACATTACAATAATGTCAAGATGCTAATTACATAATAGGTATTATCAAAAATTTATTAATACAAGCAGATGTCAAAAAATATCTACTAAAAATCTGATATATTATAATAACATTTATGACACAGCATACTCCTTAGTGTTTGTTTGAATAAATTTATTTGTAGTTTTTTTAAATCTCTTGGCAATCTATCGGTGGTTGGATATTTTATGTGGGAAATATTATGTAAAAAAGGACGGCAATGTGTTACAGGAAGCCGGAGAAGCGCGCGCTATTTGATTTGAGCAATGAACGTTTGCGGTGGCGGAGGGATGGCTGTGAGATGGTGCCAAACAACCATTATTACTTATTTTAGTTTTGTTTAAAAAGAAAAAAATCAAAATGCGTTATCATTATTTTATTGGTCCCGCCAGTTATTTTATTGGTCCCGCCAGTTATTTTATTGGTCCCGCCAGTTATTTGTAGATCTATGACAGTCGTTAAACACTGGTATTCAGCTGCATCTGGATGAATTAAAAGCAGACCCCAACATATTTGCGAAAAGGGAGGCTATACAGATGATGATGATGACCAATTACTAATGATTACAAAAGTATGAAAAGCTGACAAATGTTAAAAACAAAAACAAAAGTAAAATAATTTTAGGGCATCAAAAAATTCATCCACATCGCTGTCAACGGGAAACGTGCCCAAAAGACTGGCCGTATCATTGCCACGTTGAATGGCAATGCTGATTTTCTAAACGAAATGAATGCCAGCCTTCTGGTCAAGTGAAGAGTCAACCAACCGCTTGGCGATGTCCCGGAAAAAATCCAGATGGAAAAACTCATTGACGCTTTATCCGACCCGGGGATCGAACCCGGGACATCATGATCAGCAGTAGTGCTTGCGATCACTAGACCAGCGACGAGTTCAAAATTTCTATCTCCATTAAACCCGTTTCGGCTCTTAACCACGATATTATCTATGGTCAATAAAAAGAGATATATTACACAGGAACGAACGCCACAAAATGAGCGTAGAATAAATAAGGCGTTAGACACATTATGCGACTATTTATTGCGACAAACGTGTCGCAATTACAGGCATCATTAATATTTATCGTCTGATTTAAATAATTGTTTATTTCTTATTAATATATATTATGGTTGTGTATTTGATTTTTTATGTATGGTGTTACATGATAATCTATGGTTGGAGATTTCAATTTGGGTTGTCCGTATATAAAAGCTTAGAACTGGTTTTTGGTACAGTGATCTTGGGAGAGTCCAAAGAGATTTAAGATAATATGGAGAAGACATGGTTCCTCACTATGGGCCTTATGAGTAAGCTCAAAGTAGCCCAACGAGCTATGGAGAAGGCTATGCTCGGAGTCTCTCTGCGAGATCGAATCAGAAATGAGGAGATCCCTAGCAGAACCAAGGTTACCGACATAGCCCAGCGGATTAGCGGGTTCAAGTGACAGTGGGCAGGGCACATAGTACGGAGGACTGATGACCGATGGGGTCGAAAGGTTCTCGAGTGGAGGCCACGTATCGGCAAGCGCAGCGTAGGACGTCTACAAGGTGGACAGACGACCTCATTAAGGCCGCGGGAACCTGCTGGATGCGAGCCGCTTCCAACCGGTCTTATTGGAGATCTATAGGGGAGGCCTATGTCCAGCAGTGGACTTCCTATGGCTGAAGTGATGATGATGATGATGAGAGAGGACATGCGAAGACATGTCATAGAAAAACTGTGATCCCATGTCTCAATAACGCCATCTAGCATCATCTAGTGGAGCGTACTAAACTATACTCATCGACTTGTGTCCACTAAGATACAAGTTAAAGATAAACATTTTGTTCGTGATATCCTGTCTATAGTGAGTATTGGAAGTCTCTGGGAGAATCACAGTCTCCGACATTCCTCAACATATTGCTAAGTAAACTTCTTTTGCTTCGTATACAGGGTGTAAAAAGACCGATCACATAGCCGATAACCACACATTCTGTACATATAATTAAAGTAACATTAACCAAAAAATAATCCTGGGAAAATACTTTTTTTTTCATCTTTAAAAAAGAGATGCTTTTTATTGCGCGCATTGCATAGCACGACAACGCAACGCAACTTTCGATCAGCTGAGCGTATGGCCACTCGCGCTTGGTCGTTGACCCGTCCGGCCCTTTTGTTTAGTATCCATTGCATTTTTGTAACTTCAATTGCGTAATTTGTTTAGAAAAAATCGATAATTTTGATAATGTTTGTTCGGAAGAAAGTTTACTAAGGATACTTGGAATACAATTTTGAAAAGAAAAAAGAAAAAAAAGATTGCACTTTGACCTTCAATATCTCCAAAACCAGTGAATACCCAGGTATGTTCTAGAAGAAAAAAACTATCCCAGTGATGGGTAGAATATGTAGTTTTCGTTTACGTTAAGGGTCTTTTTACACCCTGTATAGGTAGGTACCTACATGTTGGCATACACACACGCCGGTTGCGAGTACTACGCACCTGACCTTGCTGAAGAACATTATTAATAAAAAACAACATATCATAACATAACATAACGTCACGCCTGTAATCCCCGAAGGGCTAGGCAGAGATGTACCTGGTAGTACATCCACAAAAAACACAACACAACAAAACATAAACAAAAAAGTAAAAAAAAAAAAATCGAAATAAAAAAAATCTATCTAAATCTGAATGTATTTTAAACAAAAGAAGTATGTCAGAATCGCAGCATAAGGCGCTCTGTACTTTCCGCCTACCCACGTGGGAAAAAGGCGTGAGTTTATGTATGTATTGCTCAACTCAAAAGGTAACGATGGTTCCTGCCTTTTAGTGTTGAAAACCAGGACTTAAAGTTGTTATAAGTTTGAAATCGCCAATCCGCCTTGAGGGAGCGTGGTGATCAATGCTTGTGCCTTCTCTGTGTGAGAAGAGGCCTTTGCCTTGCACTGGGACAGTAACAGGTTATTTAATTTGACCGATAAGGGCGTGGTGGCGGAGAGATAGCTGTGAGGCGGTGCCAATTCATTTTGCTTGAGGTTGGTACCACGTCGTACTATGCGATTCAAATGAGAATAGGAACGTCACTGACCTCTATCTGTCAGATTTCACTTGAAAAGTACGGTCTGCAACAAAACCCAGCGAATATTAAGCGAATAAAATGATTTGATTTGAACCTTATTACGCGTATCAATATTTTTTTGGTTTACCGAGTCGCAGTTATTCTAGAAGAAAAAACGTCTAAAATTAATTAGTCTTGTGGAGTGCTTCCGTTTTATTTATTAACTCTGTTTGTTGCGCAGTTGTTTGTTGTTATTTGTGTTGTTCTAGTCTCGCTGACTGCTCGAGAATGAGTAAACGAGGCGCTGTTTTGCATGGGAGCGCTCAAGAGATTAGGTATCTCCAATGTAGACAATTACTTTGAGAGCGAGAAACAGCACAATTTAGAAATTTTTTCGTTAATGATTCGTAAATAAATTATGTATACAAAATACCTTGTTTTGCTTTATCTTACGCAAAGTAGGTGCTGTCATTTTTTTACCACGATAACATCATGTTCAGACACATCATATGCGACTACTTTTAGGCACTTCTTTACATCGTCGGCTAGTGTGAACAAGTCCTTACTCAAAGTATACTTTAGATATATTTTTTTTACATATAATATGTTAATAAATACATAAAAAAACGTGTCTCACCGTGTAATCATATTATGGAAACCATTAGTTTTTTGTGCGAATTTTGATTTCTTAAATGGCGTTATTTATTATGTTTGAACGTAATTTTTATTGAAAAAATTTCGTAATGTTTTTATTTAGGATAACATCACGGTTGTACCCTGCAAAGGGTTAGGCAGTGGTGTACCTACCTTAATAGTATACTCACATCTTGTCAGTTTTATTTAAGGCTCTTGTAGTAAGGGCGAGCCCATTGGCACAGTATAAATATTAAGACAGTAGGACGACGCCTTTGATCTCTGGAAAAATGCCGACAACTTCTACACGAGTTAGACTTGAATAATACCTCCCGCACTACTAACATCGTTTTGTTCGCAGTGCGGGAGCGGCTTTCCCGCGTCTCGCCCCTAACACCCCGTACGATTGCCCTGTCTAGACGGCTTCGTCGGACGACTGTATGTTCGTACTGTGCTATTGGCATCAATAGTGCTTAAATCCAGACTTTGGGGCTGCTACTTACTGAGAATTTTAAATATTGGAATCATCAGCCTAGTCTTTTCCCAGCTGTGATGCAGCTGAATACCAGTGTTTAAGGTACCTACATGAAGCCACTGCCTGTCTGAACTCCACAATCCAGCTAAGACCCCACACGATACATGATACTCCTTGGTTAAACTGTTTGGGTCTCAGACCACAACGCGACTATCAAAATCCGCAAATGACAGTCATGACCAATGGCTTTAAGTGCTTTCCGAGGCACGGAGGAGTCTTGATATGTAGTAAAGGGTCACCCATCCACGGTACCGCGTTAAGCTTAGTTCATTAACATTCGATGGACTCGTGAGGCTATTATTTTTGGAGTATTCCCGTTTGAGCACCTATTTATTGAGCACCTATGCATTAACCTATGGGAAATGGGAATTCCTTTGGTGCGAAATGCATAGGTGCTCAAAAAATAGGTACTCAAACGGGAATACTCCTTATTTTTTAGCCACAAGCTTCTCCATGTTACTTATATCACCATAATAATTATAGTTCATCTGAATTTTACACTATATAGAGTGACTGGTAATTAGTGACCGATACGTAAACACGTGATTGTACTCATGAATACGAATAACTTTCCCAAAGAAACTTTTTTATGCTCATTAATTTTCAATTAATTCAATTACGTCAGTACTGCACAACGGGAGCGGTGGTTGTGGCGGGGGAGCGTGTGACGCTACTACCAACTACTAGTAGATTTTGCCCTTCCCGAGGTCAAACTATCAGCTGATAGATCGTGCCGATTCGTGCCTACTGTGATCGATCACAGGCGCGCGCGGGAATTTCAAACAGCGTTTTTGTTATTTAATTGTGTTATAAGTTATTGTATATAGAAACTTATAATATAATGTATTTTAATATTTTGTATGCCTTTGGGCGGGACACAGCTCGGAACCTTTTTTATTATTATAACATCTTGATGTACCCTGTATTCACGAAATAAATAAATTTGATTTGATTTGATTTGATTTGATTTGATTTGAAAAAAAGATTCTTTGGGAAAGTTTTTTGAAGTCATGAATACAATCACGTGTTTAAGTCACTAATTACCAGTCACCCTATATAGTTGAGAAATTACTGGGCGTATAGCATAAGCGATTATATCGAAAGTAACTTAATTCACATTGATTTATTTAAGAACACGACGTAGAAAATTATAAAATGTTTACAAATGGCCAAATTCATGGCGAACCGTCAAATTTATTGCTATAGTGATGGGAAAGAGGCCGAATATTTAAAGTCGTAACCGATGAAAAGACGAAAATCGAAAATTTGGTACCTACTTACCTAGATTTGACCCACCTAACTCCCAACTTATTATCAGTCGGAGCCGGAGTCTGGATTAGTGCCCGATTGATGGCAATAGGCTCGTCCCCTATTACATGGTACTTAAACATAATTGGCGAAATGTGAGTGTACTACCAGGTACACCTCTGCCTAGTCCTTCGAGGATTGCAGGCGAGATGTTATGTTTATGTATTTCGGCTTTTTAATTTTCCTACGATCGAATCCCATCACTAGTCTACTTGAGGTCATAAACGAGTTCCAAAAGTTGTGGATTTAATACTGAAATTCAATCATTTGTATGGTTTTTTTTAAGTTTTAGTATCTACTAAATTAATACAAATATTAATACCTAAGACTGGTATTTTTTCGCTTGAACATAACATGGTTGTGTCGAATATTGATTTTATGTGTCTTATAGAAGGAAATTTTGAATTAATATCGATATGTATCGATTTCTTGATGTTAATTAGAATCAAATCAAATCAAAACTCATTTAAATCCGGCTGAGAATCGGCACTTTTAAACGTCAAAATTACATAAGACAGTCTCTTAAAAAGCGCGCCCTTCGTGCTTGTACAGCTTCTATCCCGATAATAATCTTCCCGTGGTATATTTTTGAATTGTAGCAGGCGAAACCGCTGGCAACAGCTATTTAGTGTAACAAATAAAATTCTGATTCTGATAAATATTCAAAAATGATATTAATAAAATTGAATAAGTAGGTACACCTAAAAAAAAAAAAAAATTTAAACATGAACCTCCTCCTTTTTTTGAAGTCGGTTAAAAATAATAATAAATTCTATAAATTTAATGTTGTAAATGATCACCCATCCAAAAACTGACCACGGCAAGAGTAGCTTGAACTTCGACCGACGCTCTCAAACAGAGCATTGACCCAAAAACGAACACAACAAAAATCCTAAACATATCAAATTCTTTCGACGTTTTATATTTTTTCTTCAAATCTTCAGGAATTTAAATCAATTACTTGTGTGACACGGACACAAACTATAATACCTAATAACAATGTCAAGTCGTGCCTTTTGACCTTAAGACCTTAAAATTTGAGGTCACGAAAATCTTTAAATCGTGGTACGGTGGCTTTTGAACGGATTTTTTTTGACCACGTGACATTGATTCGGTCGTGTGAAAGAATTCCAATGAAAAAAAGTACTTTAGAAGTGGTACCTATTCGATTATATTTTGAGTAACTATTGATAGATTTGTGTGAATTTGATTGCATCAAAACTATTTCATGTATACCTTGTATTCATAATTTACACCAAACGAAAGATTTGTATGTTTGTATGTGGGTACCTACGACAATACTCGTATGTAACGAACAAACTCAAAAATAACTGATACTGAATTCATAATTTCTTTTACCATTAGAAAGGTGTTTTATAACCGAGTAATAAAACGAAATGACATTTATTTCAGCAAGTAGATCTTCCCAGATACTTTAACATGTAATTTTTTTAAACTTACTCCAACCAAAACATTTCATGTCTTGGCAACATTTTACATGAAATGTTTTCCGTTCGCCACCGTCGTGGAGGTGATGCGAATATTTAGTTTCTGAAGTAAGTAACGAAACAGCCAAGCTATACATTTATACTGATACTAGCTGTACCCTGCCACGCTTCGCTGTGGCACATTGTGATTGAATGGTTAAAAAAAAAGTAAAAAAAAATAGATAAAAACAATCCTTGATGCGATTATATATCATGCTAAAATTTCAGTTCGATCGGTGCAGAACTTTTTGAGTTTTTGAAGCGCACACAAACCAACATAACATTTTTAATATATATAGATGTAGAACTTGTGTGTAGAGTTAGGCCGTGTAGATTCAAAAACTTGGCTCTACATGAAATCTGATATCTTTTTCACAGGGCAAACCTTATGTGGTCGTCTTGGCAACATTTTTCATGAAATGTTTTGGTGGGACTTCAGTTCTTTTTGTAAGTTGCTAGGCAGTCTTTTAGTATTTTTTTTGGGGGGGTATTTCTTACACATCACTAGTGCCGGTTTTTATAGCACATTCTCTGTCTTCTTTGCCTTTTTTCTTCGATGGTTTACTGATTACCATAAGCGATAAATCAGGGCAATATTTCGCTCTTAAGCGGTTATATTATCTCATACATACTTCCACCCCCCATTTTAGGGGATGGGGGGCAAAAGTTATGAGTTTATGATTTTTTTGTTGGCTATACACTAAACTTAGATTACATACCAAATTTCAGCTTTCTAGCACTTCAGGAAGTACCTACCCAAACATTTTGATGATCGTCAGTGTGTCACTGACGAAGTACACTTTAGATATCAATAAAATCTAAAGTAATAAAGATATTCAATTGAGACTTTGTGTGTTTATTAAGTCTATTAATGACATCATATTCTGAGAATATGAACTCTCTGGCACATCGGAAACCAACTCTATGAGGGTTAAAAAAAACGACGAAACACTTCGAGAAAAGCGTGCCCTTGCGCTTCGCTTGGCTCGTCTTGGCGGGGGCACTCCCGTGCCTCCAGATGCACGCACCTCTGAGTTTCTTTCGGCATTTACATAATGACTGATCCCTGAGAAGAAATGCCCAGAGTTCACGGTCTATTTTAACATAACAGAGTAACACTAACAACACGTGGTTTAAAAGGCAGTGATAGCTTAGTGTGCCAAGCCAAAGGTCTCGAGTTCGAAACCAAGGCACGCACATCTGACTTTTTGTATTCATGTTTATTTATCACTTGCTTCAAAAACGGTGAAGGAAAACATCGTGAGGAAACCGGCATGCCTGAGAATTATTTCTCGAAGGTATGTGATGCCAAGTCAGAAGCACATGGACGCATAAACTCTATCACCAGGCTAGACAGTTACCACACGATAAGAAGATCTTCAAAAGTCGGTTATTACTTAAGTTAATTAAGAACCATAACCAAACACCTCCTACATAACAATAAAAATAAACTTAAACAAATTGATTCAAACATAACTTGTCGAGAGATAATATCGCGACCATTACGGAACTTGTAATTATCTTGTTTTAATAACAACTTATTTTACAACATTTTTGTTAAGATTTTATTGAGACTTTAAGATGGGCCTGATTAGCAGTCTAAGGTTGTATTCACAAGAGGTCAAACTAATAATAAAATATAATAATATTCCACAACTTTCACACAACGCCATTTAGTCCCAAGCTAAGCAGAGCTTGTGCTGTGGGTACTAAACAGCTGATAAACTGATATACTTCTATACATATTGTTAAATTTCTAAATACATACATATCATATAATTATAAATTACACCCGGACACAAAATCAAGTCATTCATTTGGCCACGTTTCCCGTTTACAGCGATGCGGATGAATTTTGTGATGCCTTTTAATTATTTTGCTCTTGTTTTTGTTTTTAGTCATTTATTGAAATTAAGCTGTGGATCAGCACTTTTTGAACGTCTAAAGTTTGTAAGACAGTCCCTCAAGACTATCGCCCGTTACCACTTCCTAATGTTTTTGTTGGGAATTAGACATAAGAACAACCCATGTGTCGTTTCTTACCCTAATCCATCTTCTAATTTATAAAATTCGCGTGTCACAATGTTTGTTAAATAACTCCTCCGAAACGGCTTAAATGATTCTTAACAAAATCTTTGTGTATGTTCAGTAGGTCTAAGAATAGGACATAAACTAATTAACTGATTCAAAGGTCGAACGAAGTTTGCCGAGGCATATAAAAAACAGCTTTAGCTTAATTAAATTTTCTCTTGAAATATCTCTGAGACTTCCCGTCGATCATTGCATTTGTTAGACCAATTATTAAGAAAGGTTATACCTAATAGTTTTCCGTGACATCGCCAAGCGGTTGATCAACTCTTCACGTGATCTTTATTTGCTGGCCTTTATTACGGTCAGAGAATCAGCGTGGCAATTCAACGTGGCAATGCGGCCAGTCTTTTGGGTACGTTTCCCGTTGACAGCGATGCGGATGCATTTTTTGATGCCTTACAATATATTTTACTTTTCTTTCTGTTTTAAATTATAGTAGTATTTTTAATAGATACTTATAATTAGAAAGGTTATAGGCTAAATAACATCACGCTACTGTACTAAGGAGCTGACGAAACTCCAGGCCTCAGCTAACCTATAAATTTGAAGAACAATATAAGTTACCGATAAATAAGTTGACTATAGTTTCTCGAATCGCCTACATCGAACAATAAGTTAGACATATTTTGAAAGTCTAGACAGGGTTATGTAACCGTGTACCTGGATTCCAAATGGATTACTCACTAGAACAATACTTGCACAATAGTTTTGACTAATAACAATCGCCGAAGCAGAATGCGAGCTTAGATTGGCTTGTTGCTAGGTTGATTTGAGGTTAAGCTACGATTGACTAGGCTGGTCGGTAGACGGTCACCACCATTCAACGTGTGGTTGATAGTTGATTGATTTATGACGAAACTTGCACATGTCACGCGGTTTCACCCGCGTTCCCGTGGGAATACAGGGATGAAAAGTAGCCTATGTGTTAATCCAGGGTGTCAGCTAACTCCATATAAAATTTTATTAAAATCGCCCCAGCCGTTTGGACGTGAAGAAGTAACAAAATATATACACACTCACAAACTTTCGCCTTTATAATATTAGTGTGATGAAATTAAATTATTTCTGTACTTAAATAGATCTTCCCAGATACTTTTACATGTCAATTTTTAAACTAACTAGCATTTCCAAAATGAATTATCCCTGAGAAGAAATGCCGAAAGAAACTCAGGGGTCATGGTCTCTTTTAAAGTCCCGACATAAGGTTGTATTAACTTATTATGCGAGTCTAACGATGCAGGACTAAGTCTGAAAAAGCCTTCTGAAGGAAGAATAAATTCAGCTTCGAGTTGACCTATCCTGACAGACAGTATGCATGCTTCAGTAAAACCTATTTCAGGGATCTCGACGACCCATCACATAACGCTATCTGCCGGACATTTGCTTAGACCACATAACTTTTAATCATAAGTCATCAGACAGACGTGTTGCTGGAGAATTAGTTCACCACTTCTTCTTCCCAGCAAAAACACTAGGAAGTGGCGAAAGGCGGGCTCTTTGGGCGACAGCTTTATGTCATTTTAACGTTCAAATAGTGCAGATCCATAGCCTAATATAAATTAATTAATTTTGATTTGATTTGATTTAAAGCTTAACATTCTTTTTGGCAAGGTGGGCTTCATAAATAGAAGCATATAACACACATATTTTACAAACCCTCACAAAGACTGTCTTAAAGTAACTATTCCTTATAAGCTAAGATTGTTTAGAATCAAAAGATAGACCCCCCGTGATTTGCCCTGAGCTTGATCTGTAAGTTACTAGGCGCGTCTCCCGGCTGCGCCCACATTAACTCGATTAATAGATTTGACTAAGTCTGCCACGCGGTTGCATCCGCGCCTTAGTCTCGTAGCGTGATGTTAAATAACCAATATTACTCCTCCAAAATTGGGATACCAATTACGGAAAGATTGTTTTCAAATATGACTGGTAGCTCCAGAGATTAGCAAGTTTTGGCCCGACCATCTTAAACTTCTTGGTGTAACCCTCAAATTTAGCTAATACATCGAGGTAAAGGCTCAGATACCTGCAAAAAAATTAGGTATCTTAGCAAAGGTGAGACGTTACTTCACGCCGCCGGAACAGCTGCTCAACCTTTATGGAGTGCAAGTGCGATCGTGTATGGAGTACTGCTCTCATCTTTGTGACGGATCCGCCAAATACCAGCTGGAGTCTATTGAGGAACGAGCCAAGAAGATGATAAATGATGCACTCGAGTTGCTAATCTGTCGGTTTTCTATCGTTTACATTTCTAGGATCGTGAATCGGAATTACACGATTTTATCCCCCGAAGCCCTTTCCATCATCGGACCATAAGCCGTATGCAACATTAGGCGTACAGCTAAGGAATGGATTCCCTGCCGGAGTCATTGTTTCCTAATAGCAACAACTTAGGGGTCTTAAAGTCAAGAGTGAATAGGTTACTTCTAGGCAAGCGTGCTTCATCGTCGACCACATCATCGCTTACCATCAGGTGAGATGGTGATCAAACGCGTGCCAATCAATAATAAAAAAATAAAATAAAAACATTACACGCAATTTACTCATTAACTTTGACTAGGAGCCCTTAGCATCGTAGAATAACGTTTTGGCAAAGCTATAAGACTCGAATTCTGCATACAATCTCATTGAACCCTGAACACAGTCTTGCTGTATATCACTCGCCTCCACAGAGTTAGCAACTCGTTCATGGGTCAATGTATACGCTTTTACAACAAGCTTCCTATTGACATACGAAACTTACATGTTAAAAGATTTAAAACCTGTATTGAAACTAAACTTTGTAAAAAAGGGTACTATGAAATTTCAGGACATACAAAGACCTTATTGGTGAGGTTTTTCAGAAAGGTCAGGTGCGTAGTACTCGTAACCGGCGTGTGTGTATGACAACATGTATGAATGTAAATGAAGCAAAAGAAGTATGTAAGAATCGTAGCATATGACGCTCTGTAGTTTCTGCCTACCCCCATGGAAAAAAAGCGCCAGTTTATGTGTGTATGTATGTAAATTTCAGATTATTTAGATGACTACAAAGCTTGGGATTGAGCTGCTCGCTCTGCTAAGCCCTGTATCGTGTCACCTAATATATTTAGTGTATAAGAGTGACATTTTAACTATTTTTAACTAATTCAGAAAACGAAAATACTAAATCTATTGTATTTAAGTGTATTCGCCATGCTGACTGAATACTTTTAGTTGTATAATTCGGTGGTTTGGGTAATTGATATGACTATTTTTATTAACTAACTAGACATGTCATAATGTCGGTGTTATATTTTGTAGGCTTATTTAATAAGACGCCGTTGAGGTTGACTTGGTTTATTAAGACACACAGTATATTCACAGTCGTACAGTAAGTAGTAGCAGCTTCACAGACGGGGACAGACAATGAAGTGACGCTCGTTAGGAAGCGGACACATAGATAATATCTAGTGAGGTGCATACTACTAATTAACTAATTAGAGATGTCAAAACATCCCCCTTGTTGAGTTCAAATTAAACATCTGACAAACAATCCAAAAGACACAGTTACAGTTATATTAAGACTAGACAATATTGTTTACAAGACTTATACTATAACTTAATCAATTTCTTCTATTAACCTTCTTGTAGGTTCGTGGATCTCCTTAACCATAAAGTTGAGCTCACGATGGCTGGCACATACATGCTGCTTACCCAAATTATTTCTGGTACTTTCCTGAAAAGGCTAAACCAGACACTGTTCTGCATGGTTTGTTGCACGAAAATTTTGATAAAAATTTTAATATCTGGATTTGAAAAGAGACGATGATCGCTGAGTTTGTTTCGGCTTTTCGTCTCAGATGTAGTCAGTTAGGAAATGCCGACTTCAACTAGCTTTAAAGGAAAAAAATATGACGTGTAAAAGTGATTTCCATATCTTACCTGCATAATAAATAATTTCATTTCACCAAGGCAAACCCTAGTCTGCTATTCTCAAGGAAAGCGTAAACGTAGTCGCCCTAAGGAGACCTGGCGACGAACGGTCATAGTGGAAACGAAGAACATAGGGAAGACTTGGAGCGAAATTAAACGTTAAGCTCAAGACTGAACGGGATGGCGACGCCCTCTGCCCAATCTAGCGGATACAGGAACTTAAGTCAAATCGTAGAGTAATGGTTTTGGCAGAGCAATTAAACTCAATTTCTGTATATAATCTCGTTGAAATAATATAATTATGGTTTTGACTTCGACTTATAGATTCGTTGACCTATTTCTCTTTACAAATTCTCTCTATCTTCTCCTATAAGTTATGAATGACAGTGAACGAACGACGAACAACGTGTCCCAGTCCAACGGCAGTATTTTCAAAAGATTTGAACATAGATACATGTATAATATTGAGAATTTGCATTTCTATAGGCCGCGGGCCCGGAAGCATATTTCGTTGAAACGCCCAAAAAATTAACATTCGGATGAGAAAATGTTTGTTTGTAAGTACTTCTATATAAATACAAATACTTAAATGAAGTGTTTATTTTTAATTTACGCTAAAAACAAATGCAGTGTTTTTTTCTTCATTTACGCTAAAAACAAATGAAGTGCTTTTTTCTTCATTTATGCTTATCTCTGGAAATACCAGTCGTATTTGAACAATTATTTTTGCTTTTGATGTAAAAATTAAAATATTTGTCGGAAATTCGCTAAATCCCTATGAACATGTGTGAAGTAGTTTCTGTAGTCAACGAAGTTATAAGTCTATTTATTTACTAACTTAATAATGCTGAAATGTTTGATTGTTAAAACCCAAAAATGTCTGGAACTTCTTGTCTGATTTGAAAACTTCTTTTTGCTTTTGGTAGCCAAATTATTAAGAAAAGTTATAGGCTATTTAACATCACGCTGCGACCTTAAGGAGAGGGTAAAACCGCAGGTCACTGTCGGTAATGTTAAGAACCTGAACAATTTATTTGTTGTTTTTTTGTTAGACGCATCAATATCTCTGAAACTATTAGTTGGATTTGAAAAATTCTTTTTGCACTCGATAGAGCAATTTTTAAGGAAAGTTATGTGCTATATATATAACATCTCGCTACGATCCAAAGGACCGGATAAAACAGCAGGTGACGGTTAGTAATGTGGAAAAGCTGCAAAGATGGTTTCATTTTGATTTGTCCAGTAATATCTCTAAAACTACCAGTTGGATTTGTAGATTTATTTTGGCCCCTAATATCTCAATTTATGAAGAACATTATTATAGGCCATTTAACATTACGCTATGACTCTAAGGAGCGAATAAAATTGCAACATTTTGATAAGAACTTAATGTATAGATTTTCTATTGATTTCAGTAAGTTTGATCTACAGATATATGTAATATTTAGACTAAAATAGTTCCTATATTGTATTTTAGTAAAAAGACATTAATAAAAAAAGGTTTTTCAGTGAAATAGTACACACTTTTTGAAAGATTATCTATCATTGGTAAGTGTATTTATGCTTTTAGTTGTGAAGACATTTCACACATTAAGATAGCGCCAAAACATTGATGTTTCTGTGAATACAAACACTACGTAAAATATAATTCATAATTTTCAACCAACCTTATGAAAATGAATTCCAAATAATCTCCAGAGTAAAGTCAAAATTATTCTTTCTGTCACTTCTCACAATCACTTTAACACAACAGTTTCAAAGACAACCACTATAAAGTTTTAAAACTAAAAATCCAAAATATCGTATCTCTCTCTCAAACAAAAAAAAAATGAAAATTCAAAATTCGAACACACGTCTGCTCGCCGCAGCAACTTGTTCCAAACTAAGAATGCCTGTACTTTACACCGTGGATAAAGACATATACCCGTCTCACTCTTACCTACGTGAGAGTCCAAGTTAGAGAGAGATGGCGACAATGGCATGCATTATGGTTGACTAAGTGGACGTTTTTTTTTTAATTTCTTTGAAAGATCTATAGATCTTTATAGCAACAGTGAGTTATGCCTTCGCGTTGGATCCATTGAGTATAGACCATCATATCGGAAGGTTAATATTGTTTTTTTTTTATTTGATATTTGTTTTACAAACGATTGATGGGCGTTTTAAAATCTATGGTCTATGACCATAGATGATTGGTTTGATCAATTAATTAATACTGGTAGGTAGTAATATCAATTAGTCGCGGTTAATTAATGAGTTTATTACCGACATTACGTAATGGTAGTTTATTTTAGTGATTTATGAGAACCGTATACTTAGTTAGTCTGGTTGAGGTCCTCGGTTCGATTTCCGGGTAGCTTGCGGCTAAATAATAACTGCCGTTCGGGTCAATCGAAGGTTAAGCTACGCTTTACGAGGTCGGTCCGCGGATGGGTGACCATTTATATTAAGACTCCTCCGTGCTTCGGAAAGCACTTTAGGCCGTTAGTCCCAGCTGGTTGGTCGACTCTTTACGTGACCAGAGCCTTTATTTCGGTCAGAGAATCAGCATTGCCATACAACGTGGCAATGCATCCAGTCTTCTGGGCACTTTTCCCGTTGACAGTGATGCGGATGACTTTCTTTGATGCCCTATAATTGTTTTACTGTACTTTTGCTTGTTTATTTTTTAGGTGCATGTACAATTGTACATAATAGTATTAATAAGTTTAGCGTATATTTTTAAAAAGATATCACAATATATATTAATATGTATATTGGGGTACGCAGCGTGTCTAATTAACTGGTGAAATGTCATGGGTGTAGGTACTTTGTGCACCTCTGCCTAACCCTCCGGGGCTTACAGGCGTGATGACATGATACTTTGCATTCGGAAAAAAATTATACTACCGATTGATTATGATCTGGTTGAAGACCTAGCATACCTTCTTTAAATCTCGGTAACACGATAATAACCGACCTCAACGCAGTCGAAGCCGCAAGAAAAAGCTAGTGTGTAACCATAAAAATATAACTACGCGAGTCGTGTTTGTTTAAATAATAGACTTCGACGCATACAAGTGTTATTTCAATCGAAGAAATCAAAATGAAATTGTTAGTGTACTGGCACACACAGCTGTAAAGGTAAGTTCAGACTATGACAGAAATTCTGATATATAAATGGGTGATTCTACGCTATTTGAATTCCAACGGCCTTTAGATTTTTTTTATGTTAAACTAATTACATTGCCGTTAACGTGTGCTTATGCAATAAAGTATAACTTCTTTCATTTGGACCACTTAGTCAATTCACGATAGTGGTTTAATTTTACACATTAACTTTATAAAATAGTAACAAATGTATACTCCCCTGGCCTACCCCATTACTGCATTTTTTTCATTTTTATGGCCTAATACTTTTAATATTTATGGCATTGTGTTTTATTTTAATATTGTGTTATAGCTAATATAACTTTGAAACATATGTTATAACAATACATTGCAAAAGTGTTTATTATATAATTTAAAAAAATCTTATTTTCACGTCACTTGCTAAAAGCGTCACTTCACCTGGCGAAATTGAAAGACTGTGATTTTCACCTAAAAGTGCTAAAGTATATTTTTGACCATAAACGACGCGCGTGGGACAGTGTGAAGTTAAATGCAAGCTAACAGTGTTGAGCACAACTAAAACAATGTGGCGTCAGTTTTCTATTCATTGTCTGAGAACGTGCTTGTGCCAGTAGTTCCAGTATTTCCCTTGGTAAGTATATCTTTTTATATTTCATCGTTAAATAATTGTGAATTTGCACAGTGCAATGTTTAGTGTGTGTAGATGACATTTATTGTGTAAAATGTGGTCAGAAAAACATGCGGTATTACTTTTGGGAGATTATGTCCAATTTTGTCACTTCTCTGGCGTCACTTCTCTGCCAGTTTCTATGCCAGGGGAAAATCATACCATGCAGGGGCAGTGACAATTTTTTTTTTGTAAATATTTACTATTCAAAACGGTTTATTTCATTTGTTCTAGTTACGCAGATCTCATGTCAAACATGATAAAGGAGCAAACAAGGGATGAGAGGCTAAAAAACCAGATCCAAGCAGAAAAAATACGCTACCAAAAAATTAAAAACAATCTGATTAAAAATACAGAATTACAAGCGAAAGAAAAGCAAAATTTACAAAAAGGAGAAAAGGGATAAATTAAGTGTATTAAACACGACTGAAAAGGAATGGGCTGATTTTTTTCTGATTTTACTTGGAATTATCTTGAAACCGGACATGGTATCAGATGGGCATGTGGACAAACCTTGCTACAATGGACAACTTTACCAGAGATTTTTTTTTTTAAAGTTCTATCATTCATATGTCAGTGATACCTGTGATTTTATACTTGTGGAACACCAGATAAGTGATAAAAAATATAGTTATGCTGCCGTATGCAAGTCTGAATTTGATGACGAAGAAGGAGAGAATATTATTTTACTTCATTTAAAGAAATCTATTGAAGGTGCTACTCTTTTTTGCCAGTTTACTTATGATGAGTAATAGAGTATTCTACAATTTTTTAGAGCTGGTTGATGTGCTCAAAAAGTTAATTATTTATTGTTTAGTATATAAGTAGAAAATACTTAGTTTAACCGAAATTATTGATTCAGTTCTTTCTTAAAATGGAAGTTTACATTTATAATAATGATTTTTAAGTTTACTTGCTAAGATAACCTCTCATAGGTGTATCATTTTACTATTTAGGTAAGCCTTAAATGTGAAATTACACTTTTTCGAGTATTTAATTATTAAAAACTGTTGAACAGTAAGTGTTGTGATTATTTAATAGGAAAAATTACTAATTTTGTTTAATTCACAGACGAGAGTGATATGCATTAATATATATTATATTATAATTAGATATTATTATTGTTTTATTATTATTTTCATATGTAAATTATTTGATGGTGATCGAAACTAATTTTTTTAAGAACTTAATATTGTGAATATGTTTCAACTGTTAAGGCTGATTGTATTCTATTCATTAAAAATATAACGATAAAGCTATTATTTATTCATTTTATACAGTATTATTAAAATTCCTTAGATAATACTTAGTAGCCTGTCACTTTCCTGCTCTAATTTGTCACTACTCTGCCAATAGTGTCTCTCCCCTGATAACACATTTTCCCCTGGAGCCTATAAAATGAAAAAAAATAGAAATATCTTCTGGCCCTTGTCATTACTTAGGCAAAATAATGCCAAGTAGTTGAATTATTAATATTAAATTAAACAGATGATTTTTTCTTTGGGGACACAAAATACTCAAATACCGTAGAATCACCCAAATACATACAAACATAAACTCATGCCTTTTTCCCATGGGGGTAGGCAGAAAGTACAGAGCACCATATAAATAAATAAATAAAATAAATACTCCACAACTTTCACACAACGTTATCTAGTCCCAAGCTAAGCTAAGAGCTTGTGTTATGGGTACTAAACAGCTGATAAACATACTTATATATTTCTAAATACAAACATATTATAGATAAATTACACCCAGACACAGAACAAATGATCGTGCTCATCACACAAACATTTGTCCTGGGTGGGAATCGAACCCACGACCTCCGGCATAGCAGTCAGGGTCACTAACTACTAGACCAACAGGCCAGTCAACGATTCGCTACGATTTCTAACATACTCCTTTTGCTTCGTTTAGGTACATTCATATTTACATGTTGTCATACACACACGCCGCGCCGGTTGCGAATACTACGCACCTGACCTTTCTGAAGAACCTCACCAATAAGGGCAATAATGTCTATGTATGTCCTTCTAGGGCGTAGGTGAAAATTCGAAACCTGATATTAGGCAGTGCGCAGGTAACTTTACTAGGCTGTAATTGCTATTGAGAACTTATGGTGTACTCCCAGGTAAAGAAAAACTCAAACCAATTCCCAGTAAATTTCTGTTAATAAAGAATTAACACAACATTGTATCCAGAGAATGTCATTAACTTCTCAATGCTCATTATTCTCCCAATCTCGGGGAGCCCCGACTCTGTCGGTGTCAAATTAACATAGCAGCCGTGATGAATCTTACACCTGTGAGGCTTAGGGCGCGCCCATAAGGACCAAATATTTGGTGTTTTTTGGTCCTTAGTTTTTTGGGAATTGGCGGAGTGTTGGCAACAACATATTTTTTTTGTAGTATAATTTAAGTATCAATTACTTGGCAATAATGTTGTAATATTTTCGTAGTGGCAACGCCGTCACACCTCCCTTGCCAGCTAAGCAACTAACTTGTGCGGTCACGTTTTTTCCTCTCTCGATTATTTAATTACTAAACTACACACATCAAAAGTGTCTAGGGATCAACATATATTTTTGCAATAACTTTTCTCCTGATTGATATTAATTAAAATTTTCTTTAAGGATTCATCAAATAAAGTGTTTTCGTTTGTCACAGTAACGATAAACCAAGTCACCTTTGCATTAATAAAGAAATTTGCCATTTTCCTAATAAAGGGATTTTTGACATTTGAACCACTAATATTAAAGTTCGAAAAAAAGACTGAAATAACAGTTTTCTTTAAAATTTTATTGGGTAACTTAAACAATTAATAATCCGTGTTTCTACCGCGAACACTAACAACACAAGAACATCGGTTTGGCATACTCAAAATGAGTTCATCCAAATCACGCTGTGGAATGGCCGCCCATGTTCGTTGCAACAACAAAAAAAGGTCTTCTTGCGACTGGATACCCTCCATATTCGGCAGAGCTCTTCTCTGTAGCATATCCCATGCATGCTCAATCGGGTTCAAGTCTGGCGACTGAGCAGGCCAGGGCAGGACATTGATGTTAGCTGCGGCGAGAGTTAGGCTCCGTAGATGGGTAACCGCTCATTATATCACGTCGTGCCTCGGAAACCACGTTGAGCCATTAGACCCGGCTGTCATTTGTAGAACTTTAAAGACTGCCCTTACGGGTAGGTAGTAGAAACCCAAAGCCAAGCCTTTGACTGTTTCCATTATTAAATACTAGCAGCGGCTCAATACGTGCTTCGCTACGTATATAGTGAAATAATAAAATAAATAATTGTAACATCTCACAAATCCCCATTAACGAAATGATTCGCCATTTATTGAATTCATTTGTTACAAAAAATGTGATAAATGAAGAACCGCTCGACCGATTTTATGCAAACTTCACATTAACCATCTACTAAATAGTCCGAACAAAGCCTAAACATTAGGTTTGGATAGGTGAGCCCGTTTTTGAGTTATATAATTACAACGAAAAGTGGCATTGATTTTTATATATATACCTAGATATTCAATATTTACTCGCAATGTAAGCTTATCTTCATTTGCCAACCTTTTCCCAACTATGTTGGGGTCGGCTTCCAGTTTAACCTGATGCAGCTGAATACCAGTGTTTTACATGGAGCGACTGCCTGACAGACCTCCACAACCCAGCAGTTGGGTATCACGACACCCCTAGGTTAAACTGGTTAGACTTTCTGGCTTCTGAATTGACAACATTTCAAAATTTTAACCTGCATGTTTTATTACGTTCATATTCATATTCATATTCATATGAATATGAATTACAAAAGTAAATCCAAAACTAGAGGACCCATATTTTTTGGTTTTTCCAAATTACGTAATTTTCATTCATAATTTTAACTTTGAAATTCGGTGCATTCTAAAAAGACGTAAGCGCCAAATGACGTCATTCATACTTTACTGTGATACGTCAAAAACAACTGTTACTAGATGTTACTGTCATTTAGCAGTTGTAAATGTCATACATTGACATTAGATATGTCTTGTTTGACATAAGATAGGTATGTCTAGTTTGACATTATGGTTTTCATCTTAAAAATTAGCTTGCTTACGCAAAGGTAACTACTTCATTCCACCGTATAAGTGACGTAATCGCATGTTATTTGGTTTTTTTTCTCAGAAACTAAGCAATATTTTTTTTTTTAAATATAATTGAACTCAGCATACAAAAAAGAAGAAACGATATTTTTGTTTTAGGGTCATGTCAATTCTGAAATGTTGTCAATTCTTGTTACAACTGTCACTGGTCTACTGGTCTTAACATAATAAATAACAAGGAATACGCCGTGGGAATATTACTGGATATGACCAAAGCATACGATAAGGTTCAATTTAAAATACTGATTAATAAGCTATATGGAATAGGAATCCGCGGAAAAGCCCATAAATGGCTTACGTCATATTTAAAAAACAGAGAACAAATAGTTGAAATTGAATTCTTAAACCACAATAGTAGAAAGATAGAAAAAGTCCGATCCAAAAATAAAATAATTAACGCGTCCATCCCCCAAGGAAGTGTCATAGGTTGCTTACTATTCCTCGTTTACATCAACGACTTACCGAAAAGCATAGAGGAACCTTGTGTTTTGTTCGCAGATGACATATCTTTATTAGTCTCATGTCAAAAAAACACAAATATAGAAGACAAACTTATTTCCACGCTCACTAAAACACGTAACTGGTTGACTTCACATAACCTAGAAATTAACTACACTAAAACTAAATTAATTACTTTCCACCCAAACCAAAGAGCTCCTCTACATCTAAATCTCACCTTTAACGGATCTATATTGGAGACTGTTAATGAATTCACACTACTTGGTTTAACGCTAGATAGACATATCAACTGGAAAACACAAATACAAAAAACCCGCTCAAAGATTGCAAAATTCTCATACGCTCTCCGTGAAATTAAGAAGACCACTAATTTACAAACTGCCTTAACCACCTACTATGCGTATGCCAATGCATGGCTTAGTTACGGCATAACTCTCTGGGGCAATAGTACGGATGCACCTACACTATTTACCCTACAAAAGAAGTTAATCAGAATAATAGTAAATATTGACCAATCTAGCAGCTGCAAACCTTATTTTGTAGAGCTGAACATTTTGACCCTCCCGAGTATCTACATTTTAGAAATATGCAAATTTGTGCGCAAGCATAAAGAATTCTACACAACACGTGAAGATATCCAATCTCGTTTCACACTCAGACACCGAACCAGGTTGAACATACCGACATCTAAACTTAAAATGCACTCTACAAGCCCCTACGTAATGTCGATAAAAATATATAACAAACTGCCTGACATAATAAAGAGAGAAGAAAAACTAAATATATTTATGAAAAAGCTGAAAAATTTCCTGATAAATAAATGTTATTACTCTATAAATGAATATTTAATTGATAAACTTAAATAATACGAGTTACAATAATATATTTATGAATATAAAATTATTTGAATTTCTAAATAAATTATTCATACGCACCAATTTCAATATATTAATGTCAAAATAAATAAATGAATACATAATAATAATTAATAAATCATAAATAACAAAAATACAATTAATATACATACATACATACATACATAAACTCACGCCTTTTTCCCATGGGGGTAGGCAGAAACTACAGAGCGCCATATGCTACGATTCTTACATACTTCCTTTGCTTCGTTTACATTCATACATGTTGTCATACACACACGCCGGTTGCGAGTACTACGCACCTGACCTTTCTGAAGAACTTCACCAATAAGGTCTATGTATGTCCTTCTAGGGCGTCCCCTCCCGGCGTTCCCACTTACATCTGCCTTGTAAATACCTTTCGTTAGTCGCCTTTCATCCATCCTTTCAACGTGACCAAACCATCTAAGCATACTCTTTTCAATTTTTGTTACTACATCTTCTTTTAAACCACAACGTTGCTTTATATCATCATTCCTCAATCTGTCATTAATTGTTACACCACACATACATCTATTAAATATAACAATACTACTAATATTCAGTAAATAATGTAGGTAACAATAAATTAATAATATCGAGGGTAATGTCAAATAAATAAATGGAATTTTAATAAACCCCAAATATTTGAGAATAGTTAATTTGTTCATGGTCTTAATATTTAAATAATTCTTCTATTACAATGAAATGATCACGTTAAGCAAGGCTTCCTCTCTCCTACCATTTTTTGCTGTGCCCTACAGGGTCCATAATGATCTCATTTATATCCCTACCACCTAAGAATACATATGGAAAGCAATAAAGATATTGAGTATTGAGTATTGAGTATTGAGTCTACAAATGACAGCCAGGACCAACGGCTTAACGTGCTTTGCGAGGCACGCCAGTTTATGTGGGTTTCTAACCAAAAACATCCAAATTGTTTGCCAAACTCCACTGTGGAACCTCCTTTGCTCATCAATCATTATCCAGAATTCCCGATTCATTGATATAATTAGATTTGGCGAAAATAATAAAAAAAACAAGTGCCCAAAACAAGATGGCGACCGTATTGTACTGTTTGAGCGATATTAATGATATTTTTGACGGACTTAAATAAAAATGGCACTTAAAATTTCTTGATTAATCACTTTTCGGTGCAATATTGGGTGTCTTTACGCTAATTATGAAGAATGGAGGGTATTCTGATTTCGTATTAATTACTCATTACTTTTAGATTACATTTTTGGAAGAAAATTAACGACGCAAATGATGAATGTTGCTGTCAAAGCAATCCAGGCCTTACTCTTACAATAAGTACTAAAAAAAACAGCCTGTTTCTGTCCCACTGCAGGGCAAAGACCTCCACGCTTGCAATGTCTAATAAATTAATTAACTCTTAATATCAATTGTGCTTGCATCATTTTAAACTTCCCATGGGGGTAGGCAGAAACTACAGAGCGCCTTATGCTACGATACTTACAAACTTCGTTTGCTTCGTTGTCATACACTCACGCCGGTTGCGAGTACTACGCACCTGACCTTTCTGAAGAACCTCATCAATAAGGTCTATGTATGTCCTTCTAGGGCGTCCCCTCCAGGCGTTTCCACTTGTATCATTCTGCTTTATACTTAAATACCTTTTGTTAGACGCCTTTCAATCATCCTCTCAACGTGACAAAGCCATCTTAACATACTCTTTTCGATTTTAATATAACTATAATAATAGCAATGTGGCTAGCACATTACTAGTTAGTATTGTTAACCCCTCCAAATAAGATTGGGTTCACGTCAATGGTGCAATGAGTAGGGATCGAATTCACGTCCTCTCGTTAGCCAGGCGAACTATTGCCGCTTATATTCACATTTTAAAATTAAGACATCGTTGTTAAATGATGCAGATATATAATTTCTGTAAATAGGTTTTTACAAACACTTTTACATGCCATTTTTAACTTGTAGATATGTTTGCTGTTTAACTATCTGACTACTCTGAGAAGAAACACCGAAAGAAACTCAGAGGTCACAGTTTTTTTTAAAGTCAAGAAATATCTTGGTCAGATCATGTAAGAACCGTGCAGATTAGTGTCTGAAATGTTCTATTGAGGATCGAACCACACAGATATGAGGGGACCAGATCAGTCAGTGCAAACATTTGTCAGAAATCGTGAGCTCAACTCGGAACTTGAGGAGCTCCACGTGCTGACGAACAATACCAGGAAAAGAACATTGTAGGAATTACTTCAAGCATTCACACTAGCCATAGCCGTTTGATACTGATTCGGAGCCTACTTACTAATAAAAACAAGTTCAAACATGTCCCGGTATTGCCACACAAAAAAAAACCGTCGTCATAGGTCATTTTTTGCGTAGAAAAAAGATTCTAAAAACAAATGACAAACGGACTAAAAATGCCCCCAAAAAGAAAAAGATTTTATGTTCAACTAATCAAGATTAACATCGAGGACTACCTTTTGCGTCGTTTTTTTTTTGTTTTATTTCAAATGCTTAAGGACATGGTTCTACAATGAAACATTGGTATGGAATGTCGGTAAAGATATGAAGGGGGAATTTTGTTTTAAGACTTTGTTGAACAATGTTTTAATTGTTGAAACTTGTGTCGTTGTTTTTGACTGTTTTGTCAAATAAATCAGGCTACTAATATTATAAACGCGAAAGTTTGAAAGTAATGGATAGATGGATGGATGGATGGATGTTTGTTACTCTTTCACGTAAAAACTACTGAATGGATTTTAATAAAATTTGGTATGGACTTAGCTGACACCCTGGATTAATTCATAGGCTACTTTTTATCTCTGTATTCCCACGGGAACGGGACCTACGGGTGACCGCGGGACGTCTGCTAGTATTAACATAAAAGTCAAAATCAAACCATTTATTTTAGTGAGGCCGTTATAAAACACTTTTGAATATCAAACTTGAGTAAAATTAAATTTAAAAATGTTTCTATGTAGTTTCCCCTTCTAAAAAAAGTAGATTCGTATGGAGAAGAATGGGTAATAAACTCCATACTTACTCTTTTAATATAGGTTTTACAATGCTTTGTATACATTAATCAGATTATATGTGAAGATGATGCATCTAGAATAAAAAGTACTAAGCTTACAAAGATAGGTTTACTTTAAGTTACTTAATAAAAAATAAGCAATGGAGTTGATAATAGGCTATTTGACAAAATTTTACTTTTTAGTCCCTCATATAGTTTACAAGAAAATATTCAAATTAAATACACATAAAATGTTAAATACCTTTCGTCTTTTCATTCGTTCTTTTGTCGAAGACTGTACGATTAAACTTTTTATTTATTCTATGTGTTGATGGCTCTAGAAAGGCCAGTATACTTATATAAACAACAAATTGTGCACCACGGTTTCATTTTTACATAATAATATGTCTATAAGTAAAGTTAATACATTTAGGCGTCTAAAATCGCAACGGCAGCTTACAGAAAAGAGTGATAACCTCAAAACGGCTGAACCGATTTTCACCGCAAGGAAACTGACTTTCAAATGAAAAAAACCGCATCGAAATCGGTGCATGCGTTTGAGAGTTATGTCACAGGCAGACACACACACAGACAGACAGACATCGACGTCAAACACCCCACTTTTTGCGTCGGGGGTTAAAAAAACAATATCTTTGTCCTGCATTTGTTTTCAAACAATAACTGTTAAAGGTAACAACAAATTTAACAAACAAACTGAATGACTCATAATTTGAAGTTCTTTACAATCGCTCGGGAATCGAAAGTTGACCGTTATATTAGGCTGTAAAACCCTTGTTTCTAACGGTCATAGTAATGTAATAGAGTAGTTTGTAAGCTTTGAAATTTTAATATTATTGGTAGCCATTAAGTTACTATTGTTTGAGATATTTGGGGTTGAACCTTTAAAAGTTCTATTTTATTCTAAGAAATCTCGAATTGTTTGAAGTAAAATGAGATGAAATTTAAGTATTTCTGTAAGATAAAAACTATTTTACAAAAAAAAACAACCGCTGTCATTAAAAAAAACACTAACTGGTATGAAATAACTCTAGTTTCGGAAGTCTGTGGCTTTGGTGGTTTTGTTTCATTCATTATTGGTCACCGACTTTCGAAACTATATGTAGGTTTTCTTCTGTGTTAATAATAATAATAATCTCTAATTCAGATTATAAAAATCCATAGAAAGAAAACACAGTAATAATAAATAAGTAAAAATAATATTCAAACCACCAGGTATCTACAAACGAGAAACTTATAAAGTCAAAATAATATATTTATTTCTGTAAAACCTTAACTATATTATACAAACACTAAAAAAAAACAATAACTAAACCTAACAAATAATAATTACAAAGCATCAAAAAATTCCTCTGCATCGCTGCCAGATGGTAAAGTGCCCAAAAGACTGGCTGCGTTGCCACGTTGAATGGCAATGCTTAGCCTCTGGCCAAAGTAGAGGCCAGCCCTTGGGAAGCGTCAACCAAACGTTTGGAGATGTCTTTGAACAGAAGACGAGCACTCGGACCCCACGGCCCAAGGTTTCAACCCCAAACGGCTCGAAAGTATAACTACTAAGAAGGTTACTATATTTACGCCGCTTGAGGTTCTCAGCAGCCACAGCAGCAGCACCAGCACAGCATGTAGACCCAGGAAGATGGGATGGCGCAAGAGTATCGACACAAGTAGCATCCCATACTAAAGGCCTACCCATCTTCCAAGGGAATAATGGCATACCGTCCGGTCTTTTGCCATCGTCGCGTGCCAAGCCATTGGGTTCTAAAACAGCTGGAACGCCGACGGAAACAAGAGCACGTCGGATTATGTCATTAATGTGTGAAAAGTCAAGTAAACATATTTTAAAGTAAAACATATTCATATCATCTGTAGGTTCGTATGGCGAAGAATGGGCAAGAAAATCCATACTTACTCTTTTCAAATAGGTTTTAAAATAATTTTTGTGATATATTCAGATAAATTATTATAGAGGACGATGTAGTACCTAGAAAATAAACTTGAGAGGTGTCCCGGATGGAACGAAGTTCCTTTCGATTGATTAGTGAAGGAATGGTAAAATTCCTTCAAGATAAATCGAAAGGAACTTCGTTCCAGCCGAGTGTCTTCGTTACAACTCCCGGTCTTGATCCTCTCTCTCTCTCCCTCTCCCTCCCTCTAACCCCTCCCTTCCCCTCCCCCTCTATTTGAATGAAACATACAACTATCATTACGATGATCCAATGCGATAGTGTAGTGATATACTTACATCTAATAACTTAGAAGTAATCTAAATAATACCTAATAATTAACTTTATACACTAGAAATGAAAATACAATCTAAAAACTAAAAACTGAATCTAAAATATGGCGTCAAAAAACTCATCCGCATCGCTGTCCACTGGAAGTGTATCCAAAAGACTGGCAGCATTGCCACGTTGTATGGCAATGCTTATCCTTTGACCAAGCTAACAACCAGCCCTTGGGTCACGCGAAGTGTCAATTAAGCGTCTTGCAAGATCTTTGTACAAGCTATGAGCGATCGGACCCCACGACCCGAGAGTTTCAACCCCAAACGGCTCGAAAATATAATTCCCAACGAGGTTCTTATACCTATTTATACCTAATAATAATATAATATTCCACAACTTTGACACAACGCCACCTAGTCCCAAGCTAAGCAGAGCTTGTGTTATGAGTACTAGACAGCTGATAAACATACTTATATATTACTAAATACATACATATTATAGATAAATTACACCCAGACACAGAACAAATGCTCGTGCTCATCACACAAACATTTGTCTTGGGTGGGAACCCAATCCACGACGTCCGGCAAAGCAGTTAGTGCCACTAACCACTAGACCATCAGGCCAATCAAAGAATAAACACTACTAAACTGAGAAAGGTAATACAGCTGATAATATAATTATATCTACGTTGATGAGATACATGAGAAAAATCTACCAACAGAAAAATAAATACCATTCCATTTCATTTCATCATGTGACATGTCCATGTCCCACTAAGACTCCTGCTTACCTCGTAATAATAAAGAGCTCAAATATTTCACCCGCCCGACTATTGTTACCCGCCGGCCAGATTATGTCCCAAAGTAAAAAAAAACTGTTCCCAAACAAAAGTTTTATCGTAAACTGACCTGCCCTAATCTTTGGTGTTCAAAATATGTTTGTGTAAAGCGTTAAGCTGTGTCGTGTCCGTGGGTTCCGTAGCGTTAATAATAAATTATATTTGTATCAGTGTATATATTTTATTTATTTACATTTGTGTTTTTTGTATGGATGTATGGCCTTCAGCTGTGGGGTAGTGCTTGTAACTCCTCCATCATAAAGATACAAAGAATGCAGAACATAATCCTCAGAACAATCAGTAATGTCCCCTGGTATGTGACTAATGCTGAGATCCATGAACACCTGGAAATGCTCACAGTGAGAGATGAAACAACCAACCTCAACATTAAATACAGGGAACGGCTAGAAGCCCACCCTAATACCCTTGCACGACAGCTCACAATTCGCAGCTATGCTAAACGCCTTAAAAGAAAAGACATACTAGGAAACTATGAGTAGATGTTCTTGCTGGAGGACACACTCAGAACGAGAAAATCCTACAACACATTTGCTAAAAGTGAATGCACTGATTGCAGATGATTTTTAAAAAAAAAAAAAAAAAAAATTAAAAAAAAAAAAAAAAAAAGAAAAAAAAAAATTGTGTTTTTTCAAAATAACCATATACACTAGAAAACAAACTAAAAACTATTTCATCAGCATCATTTCAGCCATAGGAAGTCCACTGCTGGACATAGGCCTCCCCTATAGATCTCCCATAAGACCGGTTGGAAGCGGTTCGCATCCAGCGCGTGAAAAACCAAAAACTACTTAATGAAACTAAAATATGGCGTCAAAAAACTCACACGCGGCGCTGTCCACTGGTAGTGTACCCAAAAGACTGGCGGCATTGCCACGTTGAATTGTATGGCAATGCTTATCCTTATCAGTATATTGGTTTTCACAAATACGCCAAGCAAGCTAAATATTTTAACTACTAGTGAGGTCGGCGTTTCACTATCTGACTACTCTGAGAAGAAACACCGAAAGAAACTCAGAGGTCACAGTCTCTTTTAAAGTCCAGACATTATCTTGGTCAGATAACAGGGGACAATGCAGATTAGTGTCGTGTAATGATTTTTTGAGGTAACAACTATATAGATATGAGTGAACCTGTCCAGTCAGTATGTCAGTAATCGTAAGCTCAACTCGGAACTCGAATCCAGGACCCCAAACGGGTGCAGCTAAATACCAAGGTTATGCAAAATACCACTTGCTTGTGAGATTCAAGGGTCTTATGCTGGGGTCACACTGAGAACTGCCATTTATTATCGCGATAATGAACGTAAACCGTAGGTGTAGCAACAACTTAACGTGATAATTAATGGCATTTCTCGTTAGTGTGGCCCCAGCACTATAGATAGAAAGAAAGAAAGAAAACATTTTATTTGGACGCACAGAACATAAAACAAAAGAACAACAATATAGATTAAAAAACAAGAAAATATTAAAAAACTAAAGACAAAGAAAAAAGACAATAATAATAAAAAGACCAGCATGCGTAGCATGAACACATTGAACACCGAAGAAACGGCCTTTGTCTACAGACGAATCGGCAAAGTGACAGATTATATAGACAGGAACCTCAATCTGTCAAATTTCTTTCAATAAACCTGCCTGCGTAGCATGAACACTTAATTTCTTTTCTTCCGAGACACGACAAAGACCGTTTCTTCGGTGATCATGCTACGCGTGCTGTGCGAGATTTAGCTGAGAGCATTAGCTGCGACATTTAAAAATATACCGTTGGTCGCGGTTGGCCGGCGGTTGACAGCTGGGTCTGACAGCTTACCGTGCTTTTAAAGGCACGGAGTGGTCTTGATAGATTTGTAATTAATGAACACTTATCCACAAACCGACCTCGGTAATTAACTTAAAATTTGTCAATCCCTATTGTGTCTGCTAGCCTATCAATTTATAAGGATTTTCAAACTCAGCATTGCTTTCAAGGAACCCTAAAAGATGAGTCACATGAACCGAAGGGGTCCTGAATAGATTACTACTTATTATGATAAACGATTGTAAGAAAAAATGTTTTTGAAGTGTCCACCACTTCTTGTTAGGTTGTGAGCTTGGTGCATGAGCGGAGCGTTTTATAACCATAATATAACTTTATTTCAACCAAAAGACTCATATTAGTTAGTACCTATTACATTCATTGTAAAATATTTTCTTTCTTTCTTTCATTGTCATTATTTCACATTAAGTTCATTAACAAGAGCTAGCGCAAGCTTCTGCCAAAGCCAAACAATCCTCATTGAATTGCTTTCTCAAAATCAAAACCCAAAGACATTTATTCAAATAAGGCTGAGGATCAGCACTTTTTGAACGTCAAGAATTACATAAGACAGTCCCCCAAAACACCCGCCCCTCGCCACTTCCTAGAGTTTTTGCTGGGAAGAAGAAGTGGCGGAAAAAAATCCTTTGAAGGTTTTTACGATTCTTCCATACGTAAAGTAGTTCATACATGTTGTCATACACACGCCGGTTGCGAGTACTACGCACCTGACCTTTCTGAAGAACCTCACCAATAAGGTATATGATGTATGTCCTTCTAGGGCGTCCCATCTCGGCGTTTCCATTTACTAGATAGTCGCCTTTCATTAATTATCTCGACGTATTTGAACCCACACCGCCGTCACGACAGTTTTGCAACTTTAACTGTTATTACTGCAATAGGAACAACCTAACTGTAAAACAATTGACATCTTAGTTATTTTACAACACTCAGGAATTGAATCCTGACCGTTATGATCGTAAAACCTTAGTTAACGGGTATTGTACAGGAGAAGATCGTATTATTTTTAATGTTTGTATTGTTTGGGGTTGTAAATTATATTTGGGTCTAATTGATGGCAATAGGCCCGGCGCTTTTTACGTCGAACTACAACATAACTTTTATTATTTTCAAAGATCAGGTACGTAGTACTCGCAACCGGCGTGTGTGTATTAGGTACAACATAAATATAAATAAATATTCCACAACTTATTCACACAACGCCATCTAGTCCCAAGCTTAGCTAAGAGCTTGTGTTATGGGTACTAAACAGCTGATAAACATACTTATATATTTCTAAATACATACATATTATAGATAAATTACACCCAGACACAGAACAAATGATCGCGCTCATCACACAAACATTTGTCCTGGGTGGGAATCGAACCCACGACCTCCGGCATAGCAGTCAGGGTCACTAACTACTAGACCAACAGGCCAGTCCAGTATGAATGTAAACGAAGCAAAAGAAGTATGTAAGAATCGTAGCTTATGGCGCTCTGTAGTTTCTGCCTACCCCCATGGGAAAAAAGGAGAGAGTTTGTGTATGTAGGTAAAACATAACTAAATAGAAGAAGGAATGGTTTACTATAAGTTCATGCCAAAATACAGCCATGGTGAAGTTGTTTTATAAAAATAAAACTAAAAATAATGAAAGACTAACTGTCCCACTGCAGGGCAAAGGCCTCTTCCCATACAGAGAAGACACGCGTATAAATTAATTACTAGATATATAAAAAGTCATTGAGCAATCCCCTTCTCTATTAAAAATTTCGTCATGCAAAACAATACAAACTTTTAGTAAGATGACTACAAATAGGGTTAATACGCCAAACATCGGCCACTCCCCAAAGGACGGCAGTCTGCATACTTTTATAACTTGCCTTAATTGAAAGGGAAAATAAGAGTGACAATTTTGCTACTAACACTACATCACGAGGCATACTTCGTTGCAAACTGATGGAGCCAGAGCAATCCAAAGTTAGAAAATTCGTTAGGGGGCCGACATTTAGCGTATTTACCGTAGTATACAAAACAATAAGTAAAATAATAATAATAATACCAGCCTGTTACTGTCCCACTGCAGGGCAAAGGCCTCTTCTCATACAGAGAAGGCTCGAGCATTGATCATCACGCTTGCTCAAGGCGGATTGGCGATTTCAAAATTAAATTAATTATAAGTCCAGGTTTCCTCGCGATGTTTTCCTTCACCGAAGTCAATGATGTCTAAGATAAACTTAGAAAGTACATATGAATTGAAAAAGTCACATTGGTACTTGCCCGGATTTGAAACACAACCTCGTGCATGAGAGGTAGGCGTCTTAACCTCTAGACCATCGCGACTTACAAACAATAAGTACCATCTACCTATACCTACTTACTACTAATACTTTTTTACTAAGCGAGTCTCTAATGTGCTCTTATCTAAGCATTTTGTGTTATATAGAATTAGAATGACGATATATATACACATAACCTAACCTAACTCTTCATACCTATCATATAGCGAACCTAACTACCTAACCTAACTACCTTACTGAAATGCATTGATTTTGAAAGAAACAAAATGCATCATTTTAATGTGACTCACCGTTTTACGTGTATCTGTGATACTCAATACTAAAGTAGATAGTCGTAGGTACTATTTGAAGTAGTAGTGGTAGGAGGTAATAATAATTAAACCCGATTGTATAATTATCATTTATACATAAAGAGTAAACTGTACTTCTTACTTTTATAGATTGGCACTGCTACTACTAGCTGATGCAAGTGACTTCGTCTGCGCAGGATTAGAACTTAGAGTAGCTTATTTTCTTCTCCAAGGTCCTATTTATCTTTATATCAAAATTCATTAAAATTGGATAAGTGTTTTAGTCGTGAAGGGGAGTTTTGTTTCTTTTTTAATTTGTATTGTATTTAATATTCACTATTTTGGCGATAATGAATTACATATAAAATATATAGATATATGCTAATGCAAGCGTTATTGGAGGACTATTTAAGATGAACATTTTCATAAAACATTGAAACTCAACGGTTTTTGCGCCATAATAGCTCGCAGATGGCAGATTTTTTGCCTATTTACTTGATATTTATATTTGGTACAATAAATATTAGCTATTCTAACGTATACAGGGTGTCTCATTCAAATCGGTCAGTATGGGAAAGTCTGGAACTATAAGACATACTAAGATCTGTTCTGAGGAACCATGTCATCGATTTTAATAACAAGAAAAACTGCATCCATACATTAAAAAAAAACATCTGTACTCCGTTCGGGAATCGAAATTAAAATCGATGACATGGTTCCTCAGAACAGATCTTCGTATGTCTTATAGTTTCAGACTTTCCCATACTGACCGATTTGAATGAGACACCCTGTATAGCTATATTATCGTAAAGTTTCATTTGAATTTAGGTTGATAGGTTTTCCGTGAAAGAGTACCAAAAGATATATGTCGTGTGCCTTTTGGGCCAAATAAATGCTTTTTCTTTCTTTCTTTCTATGTGCCATTTATTTCTGTAAATGGTTCATTTACACGTAATTTTTTAATTGGAAGATGATGTCGGTATTTCATTATCAGACTACTTTGAAATGAAACACCGAAAGAAACTCAGAGCTCAGTCTCTTTTAAAGTTCAGACATTAAGTATCTTTGTCAGATCATGTAAGTACCATGCAGATTACTGTCTGATATGGTATTTTAAAGAGAGAACCACACAGATATGAGGGGACCAGATCAGACAGTGCGAGCATGATTGTGTCAGAAGTCGTGAAAACAACTCGGAACTAACAAACATACATACATACAAACTGTGCGTTTATAAGATTTTTTTATTTTTTTTTAAATACAGGGATAAAAAGTAGCCTACGTTATCCGGGGATAGTGTAGCTTCCCAACGGCGAAAGAATTTTTCAAATCGATCCAGTAGTTTCGGAGCCTATTCAATGCAAACAAACAAACAAACATTTCCTCTTTATAATAAGTATAGATAAGTCTAAATATGTTTCCTCACGATGTTTTTCCTTCACCAAATGTCAGTGATGTCTAAGATTAACTTATAAAGTTTTGAAATTGAAAAAGGCACTATGGTATTTGGCTGAATTTGAACCTACACTCTCTTTTATAAGACGCCAAGCCTTAACTCGATCACGAGGAAATTTTCTTTATGTTTAAAACTAAATAATATAATAATAATATTTCACAACGCTATCTAGTGCCAAACTAAGAAGAGCTTGAGCTATGAGTACTAGAAAACTGAATTAACAATATTGTTTGAGAACTTTTACTAAAACTTGACGCTTTCAAAACTCAAAATTGAGAGGTGGTCCCTCAATGGGAACGCACACTACATTCGTATATATTTCTTAATTCATACAAACTATAGATTAACTAGCAGACATCACGCGATTTCACCCGCGCTGTTCCCGTTCCCGTGGGAATTCAGGGATAAAAAGTAACCATGTTACACTGGATGAAAGTAGCTTTCCAATGGTGAAAGAAATTTTGAAATCGGCGCAGTAGTTTTTAAATTTATTCATAACAAACAAACATACACACACTTAATTTTATCTCTTTATAATATAAGTGTAGATTACACCTATACACAGAACAAAAGATCGTGCTCATCACACAAACATTTTTCCTGGGTGGGAATCAAACCCACAACCACCGGCATAGCAGTTAGGGCTAGACCAGCAGGCCAGTCCGAATGGCTTATGGCATTTCGCTAAATTCCCTATACAAACGACATCAACGCGTGCGCAACTTGTGTGTATGGTAGGTTTAAATTGTGACGTTAATTCACAGGAGGAATTCTATACTAATATTATAAAGAGGAAAAGTTTGATTGTTCGTTTGTTTGCATTGAATAGGCTCCGAACCTACTGGACCGATTTGAAAAATTCTTTTACCGTTGGAAAGCTACACTATCCCCTGGTGACATAGGCCACTTTTTATCGCCGTATTCCCAAGGGAACGGGAACCACGCGATAAATAAATAATAACAGCCTTACGGGTCGATCGAAGGTTAAGCTACGCTTGACGAGGTTGGTCTAAGAGGATGGTCGGCAGCGTCGAGTCCTGGGACGCGGTAGTGTCCTTCTGCGACACGGTCGTCTCGCAGAAGGGGGCTGCGGAAAGAGAGAGGGAGATCACCTCCACTCACCCGGCCCGCAGCAGACGCAACGGGTGCAGGCGGAGGGTGGACAACGCTCTCTTCCAGCCCCCCTGAATGGGTCCAGGGGCGACGGACATCAGGACGTGGACGTGTACGTGGGGGGCGGCTACGTAGGGCCATGATGCGCTGCCACCTCGGGTCCATACCCGAGGTGGCAGCGCGTCGTGGTCACGCTCGCCCTTCTTAGACATCGCGAGGGGAGTCTTACACCTCAGTCCCCTCGCTGAATTGGAGAGGCCGCACCAGTCGGGGGTCGCTGAAGTATATTCTGTTGCCGTGACCCCCGGCGCAGGTGTGAGAAGGAACACGGGGTGGTTTTTAGTCAGTAACACTCTGACAGAACCCTCTGCCCTTTTCGGGGCACGGACATCCTTGAGGATTTTCCACCCCTAAAAAAAATGAATGGTTGATGACCATTCATTACATATCAAGACTTCTCCGTGTTTCGAATAACACGTAAAGCCGTTGGTCCCGGCTGTCATTTGTAGATCTATGGCAGTCGTTACAGATAGTTTGAAGCCCAATAATTACACAACCAGTTTAACCAAGGGGTATCGTGTTACCCAGTAACTGGGGTGTGGAGGTCAGACAGGCAGTCGCTCCATGTAAAACACTGGTATTCAGATGTGTCTAGTTAAAACTGGAAGCCGACCCCAGCATAGTTGGGAAAAGGCTGATGATGATGAAGGTAGACGTTTGTATTATCACTATACTTTCCCGGCAAACTTCGTTCCACCTTAGAATCAATCTATGTCGTGTAAAAATGTATCAGGAAGACATTTGTCACCTATCATGTCATCAAAGATGGCGCTGTATTTAAAATGTTTAACTGTCATCATCCTCATCATTTCAGCCGAAAGACTTCCACTACTGGACATAGGCCTCCCCAAATGTCGCCACAACGACCGGTCCTGTGCAGATTCCCGCGACTCTCACCAGGTCGTCGGTCCACCTTATGGGAGGCCTTCCAACGCTGCGTCTTCTGGTACGTGGTCGCCACTCCAGAACTTTTCGGCCCCAACGGCCATCTGTTCTGCGAGCAATGTGTCCTGCCCACTGCCACTTAAGTTTAGCAATTCTCCGGGCTATGTCGGTGACCTTGGTTCTCTTGCAGATATCGTCATTTCTGATTCGGTCGCGCAAGGTAACTCCGAGCAGCCCTCTCCGTTGCCCTTTGAGTCACTTTAAGCCCCCTGACGAGGCCTATTGTAATCGGCCAAGTTTTCTTAAATTTTCTAAGGTTCCGTTCAAGTTTCTTATTTTTTTCTTTCATAAGATCCTTCTTTTGACAATAACGAACACAACGAAACAAGAATAAATCCCATAAATCTAGGGTTATATTCTGTAGGTAAAAGTAATACTAAAACTCCTAGAATAGATGGTCCAAAAATGCATAGTTTCGGAGATATCATCAATCATAATTAAATTATCAGTTGTTTAGAACCCGTAACACAAGCTCTGCTTAGCTTGGGACTAGATGGCGTTGTGTGAACAGTCGTAGAATATTATTATTATGTGTTATTAATATTATTTTTATTACCTAATTAGTTCAAAAATTGTCACCAGTACGACGAATCTTCTTTCTAACGTCACTTTTCTTTCACGTAAGGGTGTTTTACATTAATCATCGTGACTTTGTCAAATTATTTAGTATGATAGTAAAAAAAAAAAAAAAATATGATGATTGAAACATAATTCATATGCCAGTTGATTCTTTGATATGGTCTCAATCATACCCTAGAGTTATGGGATATCAAAAAAAACACGTATAGATTTAGAGCGTGACAAACAGACAGAAATACACATTTTATTAAGTAAGCCGTACAAGTTTTTAGTACCTTTATACTGACCACATAACGTGGACAGTATTTTTAAGTTCAGTCATACCATACCCGTATGTTGTATCCCGCATTGAAAATACGTTTTTTTTTTCATACGATTCCAGCAAAAAAACACTAGCGACACACAATTTTAATGCATTTTTTCTCGCCTGACAAACTGTATTAGAAAATAAACTTTAAAGTGAAGAGATAAGACTTCAATCCGGTTCCGTGTTTTGGGGGTAATTTTTGTCGTAAATTTTAAAGTTTGGTCGCGCTTTGGATTAGTAAGGATAAGGTTTGAAAGGTTTTTTTGATGACTAAAAATAATGTCGAGTTCATTCATAAAGCCAGAGGTGCGCGCGTTGGGTTCAAACTCAAGACTTAGGGTCAATTTATACTAGCGCAGAGTCGAAGCGCATCGAAGCGTCTATCTAAAACTGAACATACCAAATTCAACCTTAACTCCGCAGCGTAACGCACACATTACTTCTGAGATTTTAAAAAGACGCGTGCAGTCTTTGGAATTCGCGCGTCTGCGCGTGAACAACGCTGAATTGGTGCGCGCGCATTCTCGCGTATCCATGCGCCCATAAGCAAACCTACGCGTCATCAGTCAAGTGATTGAATAGCACTGTTTTGGATGCCAATTAATTACCACAGTATAAATATTCAGTAGGACGACGCCTTTGATCTCTGGAATGACAGCAACGTCTACACGCGTTAGCCCTGAATAATCCTCCCGAACTAGGAACAACGCATTGCTTTGTTCGCAGTTCGGGAGCGGCTTTCCCGCTCGCCCCTTACACCCCGCACGATTGCCCTGTCTAGACGGCTTCGTCGGACGACTAATTTAAGAGACGGCGCGTGTTCCGGCGCATACGCGCGCATACGTGCGGCTTTGCTTTAGTTGTAAAGAATTTGACTCTTCGATGCTATTCGACTCTGCGTTAATATAAATTTATCTAGGAATTCACCGGTCATACCCCTAAGCTATCACTGTTATATCTAACCTATTGATATTTCTAAGTGTAAAGGAAATAAAACATTTAAAATACATACATTCATAAACTCACGCCTTTTTCCCATGGGGGTAGGTAGAATCTACACGGCGCAATATGCTACAATTCTTACACACTTCTTTGGCTTCGTTTACACTCTGAATGTCTTATACACACGCCGAATGTAAGATCAGCTGATTTTCATTTTTAAAAACTGCTGTTTCTCAGCCTCATTTTAAATGTGGTTGCAATGCTGCAAAGTCAGAGAATACAGGCGTTACATACATCGCCTAGATAACTCACCCCCCACAGATACACTCTAGGATATCACCTAACTAAGACATAAAATAACATTCTAAAAGATAGATATTAGATGTAGGAAAAAACAAAATGGCTGCCCGGTGTTTTTAGGCATTTTTCCCGTTACCTTTAATAACTCCACCGCGTCTGTCTGTCTGCCTTTTCGCGATAAACTCAAAACTTCTGAACCCATTTTCATGCTACTTTAACCAATGGATAGAGTCTCAGAGAAGTTTAAGTATATTATTTCCCAAGTAATGCATGTTTCATACACCTGTAAAAAAATTGTACACGAGTCTATAAATATATATATTTTTTTTAAATAAATAAATATTCCACAACTTTTCACACATCGCCATTTAGTCCCAGTCCAGTTAAGCTTGAAAGCTTGTGTTATGGGTACTAAACAGCTGATAGATATACTTATATATTTCTAAATACATACATATTATAGATTACACCCAGACACAGAACAAACGATCGTGCTCATCGCACAAGCATTTCTCCTGGGTGGGAATCGAACCCACGACCTCCGGCATAGCAGTCAGGGTCACTAACTATTAGACCAACAGGCCAGTCAAATATTGCATGTATCTCATATATCTTTGTATTCGTTTACTCAATTGTTGATGAACTAAATAAATAAACAAACGCTGTGCTAGTCTCAAGACATCCACAGGAAGAAAGCCATTGGTTAATTCATTCCTAAGAAATACACGAAAAAATCTACACATTCTTTAACTCCCATGACTGCTTATGCCCTTTTTAAATTAGCAAAGGAAGCGCGCACCGTCTATATGTACAGTCGGGAGCATAAATATCGTACACTTACTAACCATTTTAAAGCAATACATACGTATGTTTGTAACATACATAAACTCACGCCTTTTCCCATGGGGGTAGGCACAAACTACAGAGCGCCATATGCTATGATTCTTACATGATACTTCTTTTGCTTCGCTTACATTCATACATGTTGTCATACACACACGCCGGTTACGAGCACTACGCAGTACCTGACCTTTCTGAAGAACCTCGCCAATAAGGGCAATAAGGTCTATGTACCTATGTCCTTCTAGGGCGTCCCCTCCCGGCGTTCCTACTTACATCTACCTTGTAAATACCTTTCGTTAGTCGCTTTACATTCATTCTTTCAATGTGACCAAACCATCGAATACATCCTACATAATGTATACTCTTTTCAATTCTTGTAACTACATACATCTTTTAAAGCAATAGCATCCGCATTTTACTCTCCACTATATGTTTATTGCCAGAGAGTCTGAACTGGCGTCAGAACGTCAGAACTGGCGTCAGAACGTCAGAACTGGCGTCCAGTTGCACACCGAAATTTGATGACAACTGACAATTTGTTAAATAAATGTTGGTATAGCACTTTAAGTGGACTTCAAGTTACGGTGACTATCAGACGGGGTACTGTGCGCTTCGTCACATCTCTGCGAGTGCGCGTGACGTCATCCTAGATACACACTGATGATAGCCAATACGGAACTAGCTGTTTGACAGTTAATCGTTGAACATTACCTATAATACAAGCTCTGCTTAGTTTGGGACTAAATGGCGTAGTGTGAAAGTTGTTAAATATTTATTTAAGTATTTATTTTATTTATCTATTCTCTATGTTTAATCGCGCATAACTTTAACATCGCAATATAGAATATGTCAGTTTTGTTTAATGTGGCGAGATAGATGTCGCTACACTATTTTGTAATAGAAAGAAAGAAAGAAAGAAAGAAAGAAAGGAAGGACGAAAGAAAGAAAGAAAGAAAGAAAGAAAGAAAGAAAGAAAGAAAGAAAGAAAGAAAGAAAGAAAGAAAGAAAGAGAGAAAGAAAGAAAGAAAGAAAGAAAGAAAGACGGAAAGAAGGAAAGAAAGAAAGAAAGAAAATACATTTATTAGCAACAGTCGGATACACGCACAGTAAAAAAAAACATAATAACAAAAAAAAAGACACAAAAATGGCATGGCATGGTGTGTAATAGTGTAAGATATTTATGCTAGTGACTGTACGTTGAAGAAAAATGCGGATATGCTTTCAAGACCAATATAGTAATATGTATGTTCTTTGAGACTAACACAGGGCCGGAGTGACTTCGATATAATAAAAGCATTAATAGGAAATTGCGGCTAAAAAAACACAAATGCATGGGACGATCGAAGGTTAAGCTAAATTTGACGAGGTCGGTCCGTGGGTGGGTGACCATAAGTAAAAAAAAACATTTATTTCAAGTACATTCCATATTAAGAAAATAAATAATAATAATAACATCAATAATACATATTAAATATAAAGGGTGACTGGTAATTAGTGACCGATACTTAAACACGTGATTGTATTCATGATTTCAATAAACTTGTCTGTCTGTCACAGCAAGCAGTGTCTCACGTAAGGACAGTTCAATCTACTGGCTATAATGCTCAGAACGGCATTGGAGCTGGCCTAATTACATTACGAGATTCATCCGTGTCAAGAAAAGGACTTGAAGTCGTTAGTCCCGGCTGAGATTTGTAGATCTTTAACAGTCGTTACTTACGTGTAGTCAAAAGCTTGAAAGTCTGACAACCATAGTTTAACCAAGGGGTATCGTGTTACCCAGTTACTGGGTTGTGGAGGTCAGACAGGCAGTCGCTCCAAGACACTGGTATTCAGTTGCATCAGGTTATTGGAAGCCGTCCCCAACATAGTTGGGAAATGGCTGATGATGTTGATAAAAAGAGCTATAGTAGCTTCGACTCAAAATTTACCACACACACAAAACATCTCGCCTATATTCTACAAAGGGTAGAGGTAGATGTGTATCTAGAGTATTTTTCGCCTATAATGTGAAGTCTCTTGTACCTTATAGAGGTAAGACCAGTCTGTTGAAATGAAATGAAATTTATTTCTGTAAGTAAATCTTCCCAGATACTTTTACATGTCTTTTTTTTTAAACTAAATTCCAAAGTGACTGAGAAGAAATGCCGTAAGAAACTCAGGGGTCATGGTCTCTTTTAAAATCCAGACATAAGATTGTATTAATTTATTATGCGAGTCTCACGATGCAGGGCAAAGTCTGGAAAAGCCTTTTGAAGAATCAATTCAGCTTTGAGTTGACCTGTCCCGACAGACGCCATGCATCAAATTCAGTCATCAATTGTCAAGCTTCTGGCTAGTCACAACGACTTTCAAAATATCTACAATAGGGTATGTGCATGTAATTTTTTAATATTTTTAATTCACTGTTTACAACGTTTTAACATAGTAAAGAAATATAAACATATTTAAAAATTGCTGTAATGAAGCTTAAAAAAATAATTCATTCCAATACTTAATGTCCTAATTACACATTGTATGTTTTGTAGGCGTTGAGTTGTTGTCGTAGTATTTGACGTCAAGTTTCGTTATAACCAATGGTGATGCGTTTCACAAATTTGAATTTCCCGCGCTTAATTCGCACTTTTATTTTTAATTTTAAATAAATATGACGCTATTAAAAAGTAAAATAATGATTTAGTTCATATTTTCTGCCATTAAAGATTCGGAAAAAAAATATTCGAGCCATATTTAAATTACATGCATATTCCCTATTGGCATAGACACACAGACTCTTGAAATGAAGTAATGAAAAGTCGAAAGAGATTTCATATACCATAGAGAAGACATGCGATGAAATGTCATAGAGAAACTGTAATCCCATCTCTCAGTAACGTCATCTAACATAATATATCGGAGCATAAGTAGTAATTTAAACTCATAGACATGTGTCCACTACGACACAAGTAACAAATGAAAATATTGTTCGAAAGAATTGAATGTCTTTGTTATAATAGTAGTTGTAATAGTTAACCATCTACGAATCGACCGCGCCAACAGTAGCTTAACCTTTGATCGAACTTTGCCTCCTCTAGACAGAATAATAAGTAACATCTACCAATACCTACTTACTAATATTACTTTTTTACTAAGCAAGTCTCTAATGTGTTCTTATCTAAGCCTTTTGTGTTACATAGAATTACAATGACGATATACATATATATGTATAACCTTTTTTTTTTTTTTTTTTTTTTTTTTTTTTTTTTTTTTTTTTTTTTTTTTTTTTTCGTGTGGAAATCCTCATGGATGTCCTCCACCCTGGGGCGGGTGAAGGGGTCTGTCAGACTCTTACTGACTAAAACCACACGGTGTTTCTCCTCATCACTTTGGCCAGGGTGCGGGTACGCATTCGCATTCTCCACAAATCACCCCAGCAGTGTCGGTTTGTCAAACAAACCCCATCTCTGATCAAGGGAGGAGTGAGCTACTCCTCGCCTTGTCATACATTGTGAAAGACACGCGGAAACACCACGCGTTACCAACTCGGGCCTGTTTGCTTAGACGACGGACTTCCCCACGTCTGTCGTCCGCAGACCACTTTACGGAGGACGTAAGAGGGCATTGTCAGCCCTTCTTCTGCGTCCAATACGTCGGGCGCGAAGTGACAGAGTGGAGGACACCTCCCTTTCTCTTTCAGCTGCCTCCTTTGTTGCCATAACTTGATCGGCAAACTCGGCTACTGTTTGCCATGATGTCTCGCTTTCGACCATAGATTTGATTAAAGCCGGAAGCGAGAGATCACTCCCAACTTTAGCAACCAGGGCGTTGCGCTGCTCTGACCATGCTGGGCACAGCTCGATGGTGTGCTGTGCTGTATCTTCGCTGCAGTCACAGTGATGACAGCTGGGTGTCAGCTCTTTGCCGGCAATGCTACACAGGTACTTCCCAAAACAGCCGTGCCCTGAAAGCACCTGTGTCAGCCGGAAAGTCAGCACTCCGTGACGCCTCTCAACCCATTCGGTAAGAGCTGGTTGTATGGCTTCGATAGTCCTGAGACCAGCCCCTGGCCGCATCAACCTTTTCCTCCACTCTGTCATTACTGCATCTCGAAGCTGATTTTCTACGCGCTTTCTTACCCTAGCAGGGATTTCTAAACCCACTTCTTTGCGCCAGATATATAAGGACGCTAGTGACCTTGCCTCTAGGTCCCATGGCACTGACCCAGCCATGGCACATGCTGCTTCTCCTGATATTGTCCGATATCCACGTATAGCACGGATCGCCATCGCTCGCTGCGGTTTGCGCAGTAGTGCGACGCCTTTATTTGTTATATCGGTGGCCCACACAGGGGCTCCGTATAGGGCCATTGAGCGTATAACTCCCATGTATAGCCGCCTACAGCTGTTATTTGGCCCTCCTAGATTAGGTAAGAGTCGGCCAAGTGCACTTGCGGCACTCATCACTCTCGGCACAAGGCGTTGAAAATGTGCGTCAAATTTCCATCGACTATCAAGCACGAGGCCCAGATACTTCATTGTCGGTTGGATATGAATTTGGACCCCACTGACCACAATATGCGATCCTGAAGGCGGAGTTTTCCGGGGTCCATGAAAGCATATAGCCTCTGATTTGCTCAGCGCGACTTCAAGGCCTAGCATCCTGATTCGGGCGACCACTTGTGCTACCCCGGCTGTCGCAAGACGCGCAGCCTCTCTATAGGTTTTTTCGCAAGACAGCACCAGGGTATCGTCAGCGTAGCATGTCAGGCTAACTCCCGGAAGGTTGACGCCTCTCAGAACCCAATCGTAACCGATATTCCACAGGTGTGGTCCAAGGACAGATCCCTGTGGAACTCCGCAAGTTACTTGTTTTTCGCATTGCCCATCACGTCCCGGATATATTACGGATCTTGTATCAAGGTATGCCCCGATTATCTGACGTAGGTAAAGCGGTACCTGATGGTATTTTAGTGCCTCTCTTATACAACTCCAAGGCAGGGTGTTAAACGCATTAGCGATGTCAAGAGAAACCGCTAACACAACTCCACCGCTTGACACTACCTCTTCCGAGAACGCTTTAACGCGTAGAATAGCGTCGACAGTCGACCGACCCACTCGAAATCCAAACTGGTTTTCAGATACATCGGGGCCAACTCTGGTCATGTGTTTGATGAGGCGAGCTGCAATGATACGCTCGAAAAGTTTACCCATCTCATCAAGTAGCACAATTGGCCGATATGCGGAAGGTGAATCTGCAGAGCGTCCATCTTTTTTAAGCAAGACAAGTTTACCAGTCTTCCATACCTGTGGAAATATCCCCTGTTCGAGGCATGAGTCGAACATAAATCGCAGGTGTTGGCTCAGGACTTTGAGAGCTATTGATAAGACGCGGCCAGGTATACCATCAGGTCCTGGAGCTGTATTTTTCGCTCGAAGGCGCAGTTCCGCTGCACTGAACTCTGCTTCAGTGATCTCGTGCATTTCAGTGTCCACTTCACCTTCCACAGCGGATGTTGACATCGACGGAGGGGTGTGCTCCACTCTATCAGGAAACAAAGAAGACACAACGTCTGTTACGAACTGTGGTTCCAGGCTTTGTGTGAGAGGGGGCGCCCAGGGGCGAAGCTTTCCTCTGACTAGGCGATATGACCTTCCCCAAGGATCACGGTTTAATGACTCCAGAAGTTCTTTCCTGCTTGCGTCTTTCGCCGCTGAAATCTTTTGCTGTAACATCTTTTTGGCCTCTCTATATTCGCCATACAGCTGAGCTTCTACATCTGAGTCACGGCTTGTATTAGCTAGCCTTCTGTACCGCGTATATGTACGGCGAACAGCCGCACATGTGGTTCGCAGATTCGCTATCTCTAGAGACCACCAATAGACCTGACGCCTTGGTGGTAGTGTTTTGGCTCGGGGCATTGCAGAATCGCAGATGTTAGACATTACCTCACGGAACCAAGCCGCCTTTGAGTCAATCGCTTCATCCCTGTCAGGAGTAAACCAGGACTGAACTATAGCAGCTTCAATAAGAAGGTCACGGTTAAGCCGATTTAAGACCCATCTGGGGGTCGTGCGGGTGTCACGAACTGAGCGGCTGCTACTTGTAGTTGGTAAAGATGAGAAAACATCGAACCGGATGTACAGATGGTCAGATAATGTCTCTACATTTTCTAAAACTCTCCATCCCAGAGCCCGGCGAGCGATAGATGAGCTGGCAAATGAGACATCCACTATCGAACCGCCGTTGTGTCGAACGCATGTATTGATGGACCCCTGGTTCAGAATCAATAGGCTGACTGATAGTGCCCACTCTTCAAGTAAATCACCACGCGCATCAGTTGTGGGGCAGCCCCATGCCGTTGACTTCGCATTAAGATCTCCGAGAAACAGCACCGGGCGTGGATGATTACGGCCAATCAAGGCTCCTATATCAGTGAGGAAGGTTTCGAATTCGGAGAGGACTCTATTAGGAGAGAAATATGCTCCCACAACCAACGTCTCCCCAAAGAAAGCAGCAGCGTATCCCGAGCGCTTTTCCACAACCACTAAGGGAAACGAATCAGTTGCCGTGCGTGAAATAATAGCCACTGTTCCGTCCAAAGCCCCAACCCAGTTGTCCCTCGGTGGAATATAATAGGGTTCAGCTATAACCGCCACGTGTATCGACCACTCCACAATGCTCTGAAGTAGAAGGTCTTGTGCTCGGGCGCAATGGTTTATATTGCCTTGTAGAAAATGAAAGGCCATAATGATTTTAAGTAGACATTGCTTCCTCCTCTTCTCTTATGTCAAGAGCAAGTGGGTGGTTAGATACAACGGCTCCAACTTTTACCCTCTTTTGTCCATTTCCCTTGCGACATGGAGCAACACAGGCCTTCGAACCGACCTTGTGTTCCGCTGATTTATTGGCAATAGCGCACACTGAACAATGAGGCTTTGCAGAGCACTGGCTAGCAATGTGCCCAGGCTGACAGCAACGAAAACATAGATCCCTACGGTCGATCTCTGATGTGCACGAATGTTGGACGTGTCCATTCAACAGGCACCTGAAACACCGCATGGGCCTCGCCTCCAGCAGCGTTACTTTTGCCGAAACCCAGCCTACCAACAGTCTACCGGCTGTAACAACTTTTTTGGCTGCAGCGACCGGGCAACGCATCCAAACGGAGCCTAGACCAGACGCTGAACGTTGCACTTCGCCAACTTTTATGTTCTCTTCGGAACAGTCACCCATTCTTGCAACTGCGGTTGCAACTTCTGCGGATGTGACAGAGTCATCCAGGCCAGACACGCGTAACTCAACACATTTGGTAGGTCTTGACACCTTGACTTCGTCTGCATCCATGCATTCTCTGAATCTTGCCGCAACAATATCGGCTTTGTCATTGTTTACTTCACCGGGTATTTCGAGAATGCGAGCACCGGTAACTGCTAATCTGACCCGGAAGGCAGGAATACCCAGGTCTGTAAAATCTACTTTTTTTCTGGCTTCAGAAAGCACAGAAGCATATGATAAGCCCCTCTTTTCCGCTCCCGGCTTTAGGGAAATCACCACTGCCGCTGAGCGAGGAGGTCGTAGATTGACTTTCTTCGGTGGGTTGTTGGAGGTCTTCTCGGAAGATTTCTTGGCACCCTTTTCCGCTGTGGCACCCCTGACGATTTTTCCACTTTTGCCCACAGTGGTCCACTCATTCGTGTTAGTGGGTGCTTTACCAGAGGTTGGATTGCGTTGTTCGCACTGGGTAAGAGATGGTTGATCCGTTTGTGCAGCAGTAGGGCCCTTCTTCTTTTTCTTGCTTTTACCCTTTTTTGATTTGAGCTCTTTGCCTGTCTGAGACAATACTTGCTCAGACTGGCTATTCGTTGTAACAGTCTCTGTGGGCAGCACAGGACTGTCCGACTCAGTCTTATTCTCTCTATGATCGGCTGCAAGTGGTGGTCGAATTTGCTTTTCGGGAAGCAACCGTTCTTGAATATTTTCAAATCGGGCATTGATCATGTTAACCAGCATTGTTACATTTTCTGGTCTAATATCCGGTTCCACCGTTGGAGGAGGAGCAGCTTTTAGTGCCAAATTCCGTTTGATTTCACTAACCTCATTCTGAAGGCTTTCTAACTCAGCCTGCAGGCGAGCGTTATCTGCTTGGAGACGTATCGTCTCATCGGAAACTGAGCGACTGTGGAGCGCACCCACGGCCGCTTTTATTGACGCCGTTGCATCTTTTAGAGCACGCGTAAATGTGCCTTTTAAATTACCTGACCGAGCAGCAACGTGCATTATAACCTCGACCTCAGATAAAATCTGCTGGTTAAGGGCAGCAGCTGTAAGAGCGTCTACAGGAGGTGCTGATTTTGCCTCTTTTGTGACCCTCTTAGCTTTCGCTTTTTTGGATAACACTGCTACTTCTTCCTCAGCAAGAAGCTGAGCGTCTTCTTTTTTCAGAGCCTCAAGCTCCGCCTTCGCTTTCACGAGACCCACACTGTGCTCGGGTCCTTGGCGGCTCCTACTTTTTTTCGCTTTGCCAGCGCTAGCCGGCAAAGTCTCTTCACTTGAGGTCGAATCAGACCCCATAGTCCTCGCGGACTTATCTTCTCGAGATCGTAGGCGTTTGCGGTCCTCCTTCCAAAATTTAGAGGGAGGGCCACTTTGCCGTGTTGACCTCATACTCGCTACGGAATCGGTATCCGATGCCACAGCCAAATTCGAACGGGTGATTACCCTCGACTCAAGAGCTATACTCGATGAAGCGCCATATGACGCTGCATCCACCTTCTTCGTCAACTCAGTTGACATTTTTTGTTGATTATTATTTAAGTTTTTATTTAAGTTTTCCATTTTGTTCCCACGAGAATGAAGGAATTAAACGTCCACCTAGGCAGTGCCTCTTACACTAGGTAAGCCTATATACTGTAGAGTGCGGCAGGTGCTCTACAGGGGAAACGCTAATGACCAGACTCCCACCAGCCATTCATCCTCTCGCCACGCTTCAAAACTTAGGATTGGGTAGTTTTTTATCTTAGAGGTATCCTTCCTCTGGGCCAGGCAATTAAGCCAAGCCCCCGACGGCGGCATTACACATGCCTCCGTTCACTGTCCGGCCAACCCAACTCAGTGAACCCGCCGAAAATTCTCTTCTCAAAGAATTTCCTCGAGAAGAGACACTCACCGCCTTGGTGCGCCAGCACTGCAGCGGCATGGTCACAACCTAAATCAATCAACGACCGTCAATCGAGCAGGAGCGACCCCTCCTGGTATCCCTCTTAGTCTGGCCTCTCACTTGAACCTTTCCGGCATGAGTAACTCTACCGGCAGAGCCACAAGATCATTGAGACACACAAGCCCCACCACGACGACAACGTGGAGACACCCTCGGTGGGGATATATATGTATAACCTAACCTAACTCATCACACCTATCATATAGCGAACCTAACTAGCTAACCTAACTACCTTACTGAAATGCATGGATTTTGAAAGATACAAAATACATCATTTTAAAGTGAACTACTGTGTGTCGTGTCTTTATGATGCTTAGAATGCTAAAGTAGGTAGTAGTATTTGAAATAGTTATAGTAGGAGGTAATAATTTAACTCGAATTGTATAATAATCCATACATAAAGAGTACTACTTACTAATTTACAGGGTGTAAAAAGACCGATCACATAGCCGATAACTACACATTCTGTACATATAATTAAGTAACTCTGACCAAAAAATATTGCTGGGAAAAAACTTATTTTTTCTATCTTTAAAAAAGAGACGTTTTTTATTGCGCGCAATGAAAAGCGCGCAACTTTCGATCAGCTGAGCGTACAGCCGGCCTCGGCAGCTCGCGCTTGGTCGTTGAACCGACCGCACGCTTGTGTGCATGCGACGCTCGTTTTGTTCAGTATTCTTTGCATTTTTGTAACTTCAAATGCGTAATTTGTTACAACCTACATGTGGAAGCTTGTAATGGGCAATTTACTTATCTACTATTGTCATTATGTTGTTATTAGTAAGTAAGCTTTCCTAAAATATGAAAAATAAATAGAAATAAACACACTGATTCCATCTCTGTCTATGTAACGCAAAAACTAAACAGCTCGCCACCGTACATGGCAACACTGAGAAGCAACGACTGTTAACTAGCTTCGATAATATTGTTTCTTTAGAAAAATGTTGCTAGCACAAAAAATATTAACATATTGTAAATAGACGTTTAACATGCTGATGCTGAGATGGGAATGTATTTTTTCTGGGTATGTTATTTCCTAGGTGGGGAAATAGTTAGTATGGTAATGTAAGCTGTCTTACAAATTTGTACAAATGTGCTATTCCTACTAATATAATATAAACGCGAAAGTTTGTATAAAGTAATGTAAAAATAAGTAAATTTTATTAGTTTAAACATTCCTACATTGCATGCAATTTTGTATATGTTTGTTACTCTTTCACGCCAAATCTACTGAACGGATTTTAATGAGACTTTACAAAGGTATAGCTAATACATTATAATAATACATAGGCTATAATATATAAATAAATTGAATGAATTGTCCTAAATATTAGCAGAATTATTTCCAACTTACTTTACACTTATCGTTATACACTTGTAAAGTAAGTTGGAAATAGTTCTGCTAATTTTGCGTGGTAATCCTGCACAGACGAAGTCGCGGAAGTCTAAGGGCGAGACTCCACCAAAGCAGAGACGAGAGGAGATGTCTTGTAATTAACCAATAGGATATTGTATTGTGCTGAAGCTAAGCACTGAGCGGTCAAAATGACGCAAGCTGTTTGGTTGTAAAACACATCTCTTCTCATCTCCGCTTTGGTGGAGTCTCGCCCTAATCGCGTGCAGCTGAATACCCAGTGTTTTACATGGAGCGACTGCCTGTCAGACCTCCAGAACCCAGTTACTGGGTAACACGATACCCCTTGGTAAAACTATGGTTGTCTCCTCACCTGATGGTAAGCGATGATGTGGTCGACGATGAAGCACGCTTGCCTAGAAGCAACCTGTTCACTCTTGACTTGAAGATCTCTAGGTTGTAGCTATCAGGAAACACACCGGACACCGGCAGGGAATTCCACTCTTTAGCTGTTCGCACAATGAATTATTTTAAAATAATTAATCAACTTTAATTAATTATTTGTTAATTATAGAAGAAAGTTTGTTGTTGTATATTTATTATGTTGTAAAGAACGTGAGCGATATGTGTCTGTATTTTAATCCACGATTTCATTTTATCTTGCTGTAACTAGTTTAAGTTCTTTTTCGCACCATCTGTACCTTCTTGATCAATAAACAATTATTATTATTATTATTATCTCTTTGTTATTTAATTGTCTAGTCTTGTTGTTAGTTGAGTATATATACTTTCTTTACTATTTGCATGCCGTAAGGTAGAGTGTGTTGAAACTTTTTTACAATGTTACCATCTTATTTTGTACACATATTCTTGGCAAAATAAATGATTTCTGATTTCTGAATGTGTTTCCATAGCGTTTAATCCGTATGGTTGGGTTAAACAGATTGTCAGACTTTTGAACTTATGAATACCCATAACGACTATCGAATATCTATAAATGACAAGTACGCTAAGTAGGCCACCGTCTTAACTACTGATGTATGTTATTATTGGTCACCCCGCCACGGAACAACCTCAACCAGTAGCATGTAGAGCACCTCAAGATCCGAGTTGAGCTCACGATTTCTGACAAATGCTTGCACTGGCTGATCTGGTCCTCAAATCTGTGTGTTTCTTTCCTTAAAAGACCATTTCAGACACTAATCTGCATGGTTCTTACATGATCTGACCAAGATAATGTCTGGACTTTAAAAGAGACTGTGACCTCTGAGTTTCTTTCGGTGTTTCTTCTCAGAGTAGTCAGATAGTGAAACACCGACCTTATAGTTAAAGAATGACGTGTTAAAGTGTTTCTATGGACCTATTTACAGAAATTAATATAAATTTGGGAGGGAGTAGGGAAGGGAGGGGAAGGGAGGGGAAGGGAGGGGAAGGGAGGGGGAAGGGAGGGGGAATGGGAGGGGCGTGGGAGGTGTGGGGAAATGGGAGGGAGGGGGAGAGGGGGAGGAGAGGAATGGGGAGAGGGGGAGGAGAGGAATGGGGAGGGGGAGAGGAAAGGAGTTGATAAAAAATGCTATGCAATAGCTTTACCGCGGCAGTCTCCGAGTGCCACACGTAATTTTTTTTTTGTGTTTACAAAATCAAATTACACATCCATACAATTCTTTCGTAATCTTCCGAACACTAAAATAAAGGCCAAAAATGATATAATTGAATATATTTCTTGAATATGTATAAATTATTATTATTTTGTATGTGTTTGTCTCGAATTATGATCGTTTCTCGGAAACTCGGCTCAAATTTTGCGTATATCTTCAAGTGTGTTTTAGTAATGGGTGGTAAGCAGTTAGGGGAACCAAATAAATGTAAGATGATGTGTGATTTTGAATGAATTGTATGAGTGTTTGTTGTATAGCTTCGGGCAAAGTATACGCTAAATGTTTTTTTTTTGTTGTATGAATGAAGTTATCAACCTGTGTGGGCGTAATGCTCTTACTCACATTCACATGGGTCGATTGAAGGTTAAGCTACTAGCTGAGGTTTCTACGTAGATGGGTCACAATACATTGTGGGTCTAGTAATAAGTGGCCCTGACCGCTAAGCCGGAGGTCGTGGGTTTGATTCCCACCCAGGACAAATGTTCGTGTGATAAACACGATCGTTTGTTCTGTGTCTGGATGTAATTTATCTAAAATATGTATCTATGTATTTAGAAATAGATAAGTATGTTTATCTGTTGTTACTATAATACCCGTAACAAAAACTCTGCACTAGATGGCGTTGTGCGTGAGAAAAGTGGTATAATTTATTTTTATTCATCTAAGATATCAATACGCCCGTATTCCTCCAAGGGTAAGGCAGAGGTATACCTACCCCTTGTTTGAAAAAAATGTGTTACCCCACACAAGGAATTTCTCCTTTATCGTGGGTGCGTTAACAAACATTTAAACTCACAAACACAAAGAACAACGATATGCAGGCTATATTTGTTCCGTGCGGGAATCGAACCCGGGACAAGCGGCGCAACAGCCGATCGCTCTATCTCTGCGCTGTTAAAGTTAAGCTAAGTTAAGTCCCACGAAATAGGGGGTGAGTCCATTGATGCCTATTGATGCAGCTTAATACCAGTATTCGCGTTAAATTATGGCTCCCATGAAAGAGACACTTAGAAGACGCTTACGGCATTATCTTATTAATACGCAACGGAAATTGGACTTACTCACAGCTAATGTATTAATTTACCTTTACCAGTAGATGAGTGGATCTAAAACTACAAAAAAAATAAATAAAAAAAACTGTAACTACTAACAATTAATTTCTAATAAAAACAATTTTATTATTTTTTTCTTTTATTGATTCTAACAAAACTAATTAACTTTCTAAAGTATCATTTTCTGAAAGAAATAAAAGGCTTTTGTATTTTACTTTTTATTAATTTAAGTATTAATTATAATATGACGTGCCTACCTTCTCAATTTTAGAATATTTCAATATTTGTGTCGATTTTTGTCCAGTGTTTTTTTTTGTAATTTCAATAACACACACACACACACAACACACGCAAAGACATACACACCCCTCATACATTCTAACCTCCATTCCTCCTCCTTCATTTGTTTTACGTCCGTGACACCTCACAATCTCAGGTCTAGTTGAAATCCAGCGTCAGGCACTAGTTGTCTAGCATTCTTTGCTGAACTGGACCCTTTTGGCGCAGCCGCAAGGCACACAATGTTTGTCCAGTTTTATTTACATTGTTTAATTTCTTTTAATTTAACCATTCTCTCTTTTGATTTGCTATTATTATAAATGCTTTCTCTTTCTCTCTTCTCCCGTTTTAGCTGTTCATCTGCGGAACCACAAAATGTTCGTGCAATTAAGTATAATAAGTGTAATACCCCAAAAGGAAATAAAAAGACGTTTATTATTTATAATATTAGCAAGATACTCGCCAATAACGACGGGGTTCACGAAAACAATGTATTGAACGCCAATCCCAAAACAGTTTGTCAAATAAATATATCACTTTTATTACTGTTTTTAAGTAACAAGTCGTGATGGCCGAGAGGTTAAGGCGCCTACCTCTCATGCACGAGGTTGTGGCTCAAATCCGGACAAGTACCAATGTGACTTTTTCAATGCCTCTGTCAAAAAATCAAAATCAAACGTCATTTATTCAAATTAGGCTAAGGATCAGCACTTTTCGAACGTTAAAAATTACATAAGACGGTCCCTCAAAACGCCCGCCCTTCGCGAACTTTCTAGTGTTTTTGCTGGGAACATGAAGTGGCGGAACAAACTCCGCAGCAACACTTCTGACTGATTTGTTAGAAGAACATGAGTTTAACCTTTCAATCGTGTCAATTAGAGACACAATGACAGCGCGGACACCGGTGTCCTAGCAAATGAGACTTTCATGTCTCTTTTGCTACGCCCAACATTCATTTCCATACGTTAGTGTAGGGACCAGCACACCATTGTGAACAGCCAGTCTTGTCTTCGCCCCCTACTATACTTACATTATACATTTTTGAGAGGTATTCCATGAAGCACACCCAAACAAAGCACACCCAGACGAAGCACACCCAAAGTATTCCACTTAGCACACCCGTAGGTGGGCTTCAAATTATAAATTATAATAATTAATTTCCTATTCCACGAAGCACACCTACGATTATCACTCGCATAGTGCGGAGACTAAGAAATAAAAATGTCTATAGAAGAAAATATTTATTACTTAAAAGACTAACTTAAATTTCTAACATCTTTCAATTTAATTATAGTAATGTGATCATTACTATAATGAAACTTCTATCGACATTTCTATTTCTTAGTCTCCGCACTATGCGAGTGATAATCGTAGGTGTGCTTCGTGGAATACCTCATTTTTGAAATCGCCAACAAGTTTTGGGCAAGCGTGGTGATCAATGCTCGAGCCTTCTCTGTATGAGAAGAGGCCCTGCAGTGGGACAATAACAGGCTGGTATTATTATCGAACCCTGAAGTTTCTATTACTTAACCCGACCTTGATTTTTTTCCTACCTACCTTCTCAGGATAAAATTAATTTTGACAAGTCCAAACTCCCGGGGGTCGGATTCAATCAATAAATAATACCAAAACTATTTCGTCCGCCATATTATTTATTTAAAAAACAGATACGATCGCTCGGTTACTTTTTTTTTCCTCATTGTAAAGGGACACAGATGTCAAAGAGGATTTCATTTTTTTTTTCTACAAGTTTGTCTATGAATGAGGTTTGATTGGAGGCGGTGAGGGTTCCGTTGGTGGACCTTATAGCTTTTTTCTGATAACGACTAGACTAAGTGAAGGTTTTGGGGCTAAAAAATAACAAGCACATGGTTAATTCGAAGGTTAAATAAATAGAAATATTCCACAACGGTTTCTAGTCCCAAACTAGGCAGAGCTTGTGCTATAAGTAGGTACTAGACAAACACACACTGATAAACACACTTATTTATTTTGAAATACATGCATACTTACATATTTTACATGAGACACAGAACAAATGACCGAGCTCATCAAACAAAACTTAGTCCTAGGTGGGAATCGAACCCATGTCGTCCGGCATAACAGTCAGGACCATTAACTACAGGCACTATATAAACAGTCCAATCTGTCAGAAATGTCATAGAAAAAAATGTGATCCCATGTCTCAGTAACGCCATCTAGCAATATTATAGCAAAATTGGAGCGGCAGCGGAGCGTACTAAACTAGAGCAATCGAATTGTGTCCATTAGGACACAAGTATCGGATGAAAATTTTGTTCTTGATTTCCTGTTTATAATAAGTATGGAATGTTTTTGTTTATCATTATCCAATAGCAATTGACAATGTCGACATGAGATTTGATCACCGTTTACATCTCGTAAAATATCGGGATCGGGTCCAATTTGCCGGACAACATTCTTTAAATCCGAAACAACAATAAAAAACGACACTAAAAACTCACAAGGAACCCTAAATTTTAATATCAAAAGGTATCAAAGTAAACATTTTAAAAATTCAAGTAATATTCATTTTTATATTTTTACGACGGTCAGGGCATGCTTCAAAAAGAGATATCGCTGTCTCTTACTGTTTTGAAGGAGTGAAAGAGATGGAGCATCGTCGCAGGCGCAAGGACAGAAACAAAACGGTGTGCGGTTGTTTTATTTTTAGGGTTCTTTGGGAAAGTTGTGGATCGGTTTAGTCTTGTTATGGTAAGTTTTTAAATGTTATTTGTTAAAAGGATTTTATTTAATTATTTATTCAATAAGGCTCTAGAACGACTTAATCACTAATGCATTGACAATGGTTTGTATAAATTTATTATTTATTCAATATTGAAAATATTGCAGTGAACTGGTCACAAAAATGTATAGAACATATGTATACAGTACAGACGCCAGCACATTAACCTACCCCAATGTGTCAAATTTCTTTGATAGGTTCTCAACTTAATTCCAAACACATTAAGGTTTATGTTCAATTGAGAAAATTTGACAGTTTGGGTAGGTTGGTGTGCTAGCGTCTGTACATTGTACAGCCCTAGCAAATTGTTATATTAAGTCACATAAGACTATTGACGCTAATACATAAAATTTATGTTCTTATAAAAGAAAAAAAATAGAAAAGTTGATTGGAATATTAGACAATTAAAGAAAACTTCACGATTATAGAACATTTATCAACAAAATGTCTTTCCAGTCATTTTACAGGTGACAATTTGACATTTGACAAGTCTTAAGCTTAAACTAAGAGGGAAACGCAACATAAATTTGCTTCTAATGTGGTACGAAGTTTGCCGACGCAGCTAGTTTGACTGGCCTGTTGGTCTAGTAGTTAGTGACCCTGACTGCTATGCCGGAGGTCATGGGTTCGATTCCCACCCAGGATAAATGTTTGTGCGATGAGCGCGATCATTTGTTCTGTGTCTGGGTGTAATTTATCTATAATCTGTATGTATTTAGAAATATGTGAGAATGTTTATCAGCTGTTTAGTACCCATAACACAGGCTCATAAGCTTAACTTGGGACTAAATGGCGTTGTGTGAAATATGTATGTGTGTTGTGTGTATTTATTATTTATTTAAAGCTAGTATAAAAATAATCATACGGAACCATTCGATCGATTTAAAATGGTAACATACCCTTTACTTGTTTTGTTGTTTTTTAGTATAAATAAAGTTGGTACGCCACTGAGAGAGTAATGTGACTGTGTATATCACTCGCCTTTAGATTGTACAATATCACTTATATGATTATATCACATAACCTAAACATCACGCCAGTTTGCCCTAAAGGAGTAGGTAGAGATGTATACAACACCCACAACATACAATATTATTATTGAGAAGCTTGTGGCTCTATAATAACGGCCTCACGGGTCGCTCCAAGGTTAAGCTTCGCTTGGCGAGGTCACCCCGTGGATGGGTGACCATTCATAACATATCAAGACTCCTACGTGCCTCGGAAAGCACGTAAAGCCGTAAGCCGTTCCGGCTGTCATCCTAATAATATTTTAAACGCAAAATCCTACTTCCTACTATTCTATCCTACTTCCTACTATTCTACTATCCTACTTCCTACTAATTCAGGAACTAATATTATAAACGCGAAAGTTTGTGAGTATGGATGGATGGATGTTAGTTACTCCTTCACTTAAAAACTACTGAATGGATTTTAATACAATTTGGTATGGAGTTAGCTGACACCCTGGATTAACACATGGGCTACTTTTTATCCCTGTATTACCACGGGAACGGGACCTACGCGGGTGAAACCGCGTGACATGTGCTAGTTTCATCATAAATCAATTAACAATCGATCGAATGGTAACCCGTCTACCGACCAGCCTAGGCAATCGTAGCTTAACCTCAAATCAACCTAGCAATAAACAGGCAGTCGCTCCATGTAAAACACTGGTATTCAGCTGCCTCCGGTTAAACTGGAAGCTGATCCTCCCAACATAGTGAGGAAAATGCTACGCAGATGATGTGCTATGAATGCTCGCCCATCCAGGGACCGACCTCAGCTTGCGTAGCTTAACCTTTGATCGACCTGAGCGGCCAGTTATTATGTAGCCACAACTAGCCAGTTGCCTTATAAAAACGCAAAAATGAATGTAGCGTTTTCATATCTCATTTACTTTTAATCGTTCAAAAATCATAAAGAGGCCAACAAGAATACTTAAATTTAAATGCATTTGTTTTTTAGCCCCAAATTAAGTTACTAATGTTATTATGTAAATAAATATAATTGTTATTATTTTAATCTTTAACACGTTTTTTCAATTCAGAATGAATATTTACTGTCCATTAACAATGCGGTTCCTAATTTTGGATTGTTAACGAGAATTTTGTGAGTATAATACGAAAGCCTAAGAACAGGTCGTAAACAATTTTTTTTAGCTATTGTTAATATAAATTATTTATATTATTATTATTATAATTAAAAATGTTCTAATTATTTAATGTTATATACAATTGGGAATCACTCTATTGCCATCAGCCGGCACTAATCAGGGGCTCGAGTCTGCTATTCCAATCGTGTCTCAATGACCGGTCATTGTTCGAATATTTGACAACTTTGACAGTTTTTGTATGGGAAATGTGTCATAAAGTTTGACGTTATACGTCAAAAATCGATCATTGACCGGTCATTGAGACACGATTGCAATAGCAAACTCGACCCCCTGGACTCCGGGTTAAAGAATTCTTGATACGTTATGAGTCATCCATGAAACGACCTCATCAACAAAGCTTAACCTTCGAACGACTCGTGTGTTTGATATTATATACCCACAAGCCCCTTCTAATGTTTACCAAAAAAAAACAAAGAAAAAAGATTGAGAAATATTAAAATGGCGTGATTACGTCAGCCTTTGCCGCCAATTCTATTTACATAAATATGACAACATGTCAAAAACAATATTAAGAAAACAAGAGGTCAAAAATGAACTAAAAAAAAAAGAAAACGAATAACTTGAAACCAGTTTTCTTGATAACGTGGGTTTTACACAAAGGCGTTTATGGTTACTAAGGAATGTAATTCTTAGGGTCTTTAGAAATTTGTGTCTTCAAATAGCCCTATTTTAGGGAGCTCACGTCCTTACGTTGAGCTAAAATTGATTTCTGAAATATTCATAAACTCACGCCTTTTTCCCATGAGGGTAGGCAGAAACTACAGAGCGCCATATGCTACGATTCTTACATAGTTCTTTTGCTTCGTTTACTTTCATGCATGTTGTCATACACACACGCCCGCCGCGCCGGTTGCGAGTACTACGCACCTGACCTTTCTGAAGAACCTCACCAATAAAGTCTACGTATATCCTTCTAGGGCGTCCATTCCCGGCGTTCCCACTTACAACTTAAGTTAAATGCATTTTATATGCAGCTTGAAACCTCTTTCTAAGTTAAGTAAAAATAATTCAGGACCCGCACGTACGCATAACTTCACAACCAAAATAATTATGTTGCTCCATTGTCATGGTGACACTATAATAATATAACTTAAATATTTTTTTTTATCTAACTTGGTAATCCTAATATTGTACATACTTATAATTATGCTGTTGATTCGAAATCCTCATTTAAATACCTACGTTCTTTAATTTGAGAGGAGTATACCGTACCGACGACGCGGTACATTTTTTTTTTCTCATGGTACTACATCGTCCTTACATATAATCTGATTATGTATACAAATATTATAAAATCCATTTTAATAGAGTAAGTATGGAGTTTCTTGCACATTCTTCTCCATACGAAACTACCTTTTGGAATGTGCAACTAGAATCATATATTAATTTAATTTATTTTTAAGTTTAACGTTCAAAAGTGCCTCTTTAACGGCCTAAATAAAACAAATTATTTGACTTTGACTTTGATGAACATCAAATGTTTGACAGATAGCAACACGTACAATCTGTCCATTGTACGTGTACTTAAATTGTTATTTTATTACTTTCCCCACCATTATTCTATATTTTTGTACCGTTTAACCCTTTATTAGACCTCCACGAACATTTCAAGACCTAAATTATCTACAATAGACCTACATTTTCGAGTTTTAGTGAGATTAACAACCGTCATTTCAATTTTATATACCTATATAATAAATAAATAAATATTCCACAACTTTTCACACAACGCCATTTAGTCCTAAGTTAAGCTTGATAGCTTGTGTTATGGGTACTAAACAGCTGATAAACATACTTACATATTTCTAAATACATACATATTAAATGTATTGCCACTAAGTTAAGTTACTTTTAAGAGAATAAAGAACATTTTAATCATAACAAAAACTTAAAATAAATAAATAACTAAAACTAACAATAAATAACTACAAAGCGTCAAAAAATTCTTCTGCATCGCTGCCAGCTGGTAAAGTGCCCAAAAGACTGGCGGCATTGCCACGTTGAATGGCAATGCTTAGCCTCTGGCCAAAGTAGAGGCCAGCCCTTGGGTCACGGGAAGCGTCAACTAAACGTTTGCAGATGTCTTTGTAAAGAAGACGAGCACTCGGACCCCACGGCCCAAGAGTTTCAACCCCAAACGGCTCGAAAGTATAACTACCAACAAGGTTGCTATATTTCCGCCGCTTGAGGTTCTCAGTAGCCGCAGCAGCAGCGCCAGCACAGCATGTTGACCCAGGAAGATGGGATGGCGCAAGAGTATATATACATGCATACATATTATAGATAAATTACACCCACACACAGAACAAATGATCGTGCTCATCACACAAACATTTGTCCTGAGTGGGAATTGAACCCACGACCTCCGGCATAGCAGTCAGGGTCACTAACTACTAGACCAACAGGCCAGTCAATAGACTGGCTATATAGATTTATTAAAGTTGGTAGGTACAAGACTTACTACTAAAATTAACTTCTCAGCCCACGGTATGGCAATACACTCTACCTTTAATCGGACCAGCGAAACATAAGTCTATACTTTAGAGTTTAGACACACCTCTGGCTTACCCTTCGAGGATAAAAGGCGTAATGTTATGTTTATTAAATTCTTAACAACCATCACGAATACCATGTATGTCATTTAAAAGAAATCGCAGGGAACGCCGCGGGGCGGCGCTGTGTCGTTTAATTTTGTACAATTATTTATATCTCAGTGTTGCCATACAAACAAATATTGTTTGAATTTGTTTTTTTTTTGTTTCTTAATACTAAAGTAATTTATGTCGATTAGTTTAAGGTAAAACTGGTGATGGTCGAGTGGTTAGGACTTCATGCACGAGGTTGTGGGTTCAAATTTAGGTCAGCTTCTATGTGAGTTTTTCAATCGATGCTAATATTGTAAAGATCCTTCGAATCTTCGATCATTAATAGCTTCGAATGAAGAAAAACCCAATAAAACTATGTTCGACCCGGGAATCGAACCCAAATCCTCGTGCCTAAGAACAGCACTTACAACCAATATACCATCGAGGCTACTAACAATTTAATGTAATAGCTAGGTACCTATTCATCATCATCTGCCTAGCCGTTTCCCAGCTATGATTGGGTCGGCTTCCAGTTTAAACTGTTGCAGCTGAATACCAACGTTTTACATGGAGCGACTGCCTGCCGGACCTCCACAACCCAGTAACTGGGTAACACGATACCCCTTGGTTAAACTGGTTGTCAAATTTTCAAGCTTCTGACTATCTGTAACGACTGTCATAGATCTACAAATGACAGCCGGGAGCTACTGCTTTACATGCGAGGCACGGAGGAGTCTTGATATGTAATAAGAAAGAAAGAAGAAAGAAAGAAGAAAGAAAGAAGAAAGAAAGAAGAAAGAAAGAAGAAAGAAAGAAGAAAGAAAGAAGAAAGAAAGACGAAAGAAAGTAGCAAGAAAGAAGAAAGAAAGTAGCAAGAAAGAAGAAAGAAAGAAGAAAGAAAGAAGAAAGAAAGAAGAAAGAAAGAAGAAAGAAAGAAAAAAATAGAAGAAAGAAAGTAGAAAGAAAGTAGAAAGCAAGAAGAAAGAAAGAAGAAAGAAAGAAGAAAGAAAGAAGAAAGAAACAAAGAAAATCCGTCGAACGTCGTACTGAAAAAAAAATGCTCACCCATCCACGGAATGTCCTCGTCAAGCGTAGCTTAACCTTCAATCGACCCACGAGGCTGTTATTATTTAGCCACTAGCTCGTCACCGTCACAATAACATAACATCACGCCTGTAATCTCCGAAGAGATAGGCAGAGGTGTACCTGGTAGTACACCCACATTTCCCAAGTTATATTTAAGTCCCATGTAATAGGGGGCGAGCCTATTGCCATCAATTGGGCACAATTCCAGACTCCGGGCTGCCACTGAGAAATTCCAGATGGATAAACGCAATAAGACACTAACAAACAATAGAAAGTGGCGAAGAGCGGGCGTTTAGGGGGACTGTCTTATATAATTTTTGACGTTCAAAAAGTGCTAATCCTCAGCCTAATTTGAATGAATGACTTTTGATTTTGATTTTGTCACTTTGCCCGACCCGGGTATCGAACCCAGGACCTCATGCTCAGCAGTAGCACTTGCGGCCACTACACCAACGCGGCAGACCCAATGTAATGTGTACCTTAGATTCAATCACTAATAATTACTTTCACTTTTGACTTTGGCTGAAATTCTTTTAACACAGTATAAATATTAATACAGTAGGACGACGCCTTTGATCTCTGGAAAAATGCCGACAACGTCTACACGCGTTAGCCCTGAATAATACCTCCCGAGCTACGAACATCGTTTTGTTCGCAGTTCGGGAGCGGCTTTCCCGTGTCTCGGCCCTCACACCCCGCACGATTGCCCTGTCTAAACGGCTTCTTCGGACGACTGTGGGTTTTTAGACTGTGCTTTTAAACCCATTTTGAACTCCTTCTAAAGATAAAAAAAAACACATAACATGTCTGCTTACCCTGTTAGTGAAACATCTCTATGATAAAAAGTGCCGCTTCAACGTGGCTTGTATTTAAGAAATGTTGTGCTTCGAAAGGCTTTTATTGGTTAAGACACCGACCAGTACACGACTTACTAATATTAAGACGAATTTGTTTGCTTGAACCAAAGATAATTATTCTAAACTTACTATAGACAAGGCATCACGAACAAAATTTTCAGTCAATACTTGTGTCCTGGTGGATACAAGTCTATGAGTTTAATTTAGTACCCTCCGCTGCCGCTCCAATATTGCTCTATTATGCTAGATGGCGCTACTGAGACATGGGATCACACTTTTTCAATGACATTTCTTGGTAGGTATGTCCTCTATATAGGGTGACTGGTAATTAGTGACCGATACTTAAACACATGATTGTACTCATGGATACGAATAACTTCCCCAAAGAAACTATTTTTTATACTCATTAATTTTCAATTAATTCAATTACGTCAGTACTGCACAACGGGAGCGGTGGTTGTGGCGGGGGAGCGCGTGACGCTACTACCAACTACTAGTAGATTTTGCCCTTCCCGAGGTCAAACTATCAGCTGATAGATCGTTCAGATTTGTGCCTCCTGTGACCGATCACAGGCGCGCGCGTGGGAATTTCAACAGCGTTTTTGTTATTTCATTGTGTTTTAAGTTATTGTGTATAGAGAAAAAGATTCTTTGGGAAAGTTTTTTTGAAGTCATGAATACAATCACGTGTTTAAGTATCGGTCACTAATTACCAGTCACCCTATATACACCCCTATTTTTTAATGAGTACAAAAAAAATGGGCTGTATCCGTACCTGTTACTGATCATATTTGCGTAATAAAAAGTAAAAAAAAAAACAATTTTAAATATGCCACTATTTAGTAACGAAAACTGCTGTTGGAGGCGGGCCATGCTTGAGCGAGATCACGTGAACGTGAGCGAGAGATGACGATTAATGAATACTACTAAGTATATCTTGAATAGCCTGTACAATATTTCCATAAACTGGGTGACTTTTTGGGATATAAGCAAACGCTAATAACTTTGCTGTTTATTACTTCTAAATGAGATTATAAGTAATAAACAGTAAATATTATTATATTATTATTATTATTTATTAATATAATATCATTTATTGATACTTTACAAATTTATATTTGTAAATTAGTCTCATTATATGATTTGTCTTATTTATTGTGCATTATTGTGTGTATGTGTGTTTTGATGACTGATGTCAAATAAATGATTTTCTTTCTTTCTTTCTTTCTTTCTTTCATTATTGAGTAGAGCCCTTTAAGTATTTGTACTAATGAAAAATTAGTGGTGTACCTATAATAGTATCTTAAAACTCTGATACGACTTCCATACTTATGTTAGATTCAGACAAAAACTTCTATTAGATATGCTTTTTACTTAATACTTTTGATGTTGTTAGTATATATTTTTATCTGAAAACTAGTTCAACCGACAAACTTCGTTCCGCCTTTCTTTTTTAACAATATTAGGTATATATAATACCTACATTATGATACAAGTGCGGTAAGTTCAACGTATGTCATACGAAGTTTTGCAACACTTTTGCGAGGAAATAAATAAAACAATAGAGCGAAAAGAAAAAGCGCGCGTAGTAATTTTTACTTGTTCACAAATTAGCGATGTGCGCGCATCAGCACTTTTTTTTTATTTTAATTCAATGGCACAAAAACAGCCAGTATTACTAATAAAGTAAACTACATAATATTTTTAGTTTTTGTTATAAATGGTTGTAATTTATTGTAAAAATGACTTAAATTAACGAATTATATGTTTATTTTTTAAATTTTATTTCCCAAAGTTAATTTTATTCATAAAATGTTGACCACTTTTCTGACTTAAAACTCTTTGCTAAGATTTAAAAAAGTACAGTTCTTTTTAGTCAGAGCATCTTGGTAATGTAAAACTGTGCGTTTTACATTACCATAACGCACAACTGCGTAATGAGATACATTACGATACTGAATTTGGCGGAATAAGAGACCCTTTACGAGCAAATGTGTTACAAAATAGTTTATGTCCTATTCTCAGACCCGCTGAATATATACATAAAATTTTAACACTTTTTTAGAAATGCTATAAATTTACGATTATTAACATGAAATCAATATCGTATCGTCCGCGTCTCGTCACATGTAAAACCCAAATAGCTCATATTATTGATGAGTCTAGGGCAACATACACGGAATATCTTAACCGACTCCGACAAAAAAAAAAGTCAAGTTATGTATTATCAATGTCCGTCGTTTTGTGAGCCCGTATCTCAAAAACCGAATCTTTGTGAAGCGTTTTATGTTCCTTTTTTTTTGTTCTGCTTTTGTGATAATAATCAGATCTTTTTCAAATCGTTTGTGTATTTTGTCAGTTTTTAAAGGGTTTTTGATGCTATAAATCATTATTTAAAGAACTTCACGCCTGTGTTTACGAAAGGGGTAAGTTGAAACGTTTTCTAGGCTCATCAGCGCTATTGCGTATCTTCGTCGACAGTTCATAGTGATGATCACTGGGCAAAGTGTTCAACGATCAACTGTCAAACAGCTAGTTCCGTATTGGCTATCATCAGTGTGTATCTAGGATGACGTCACGCGCCCTCGCAGAGATGTGACGAAGCGCACAGTACCCCGTCTGATAGTCACCACAACTTGAAGTCCACTTAAAGTGCAATACCATTTTTTTTGTAAGTCATCAAAGTTCGGTATGCAGCCGATCGATTCGGTAAAAGTCCCGCAGTGAAAACCTAAGTGAAGTGAACTGTCAATGCCTAGCATTAGTATGGAATGACAGCTCAATTCGCTCTCACTACGCCTACATATTCACGTGGTGTTTTGACCAGAATTGCACTATACAGTTACGACTAGGGTTGCAAAATTACGTAAAACCGAAAACGCTAGTGAAATACGGGTATTTTACGGTTTATATAAATTACGGTAAAATTACCGGCTACTTATAACTCCCGGCACGTAAGTCTAGCGCTGACCTTGGGTGCGCCGCAGAAACGATTTGTTCATCGATCCATCTGTTCCACGGACTCGGAACTTTTCTTAGTATTTATATAAGAAAAATTCGGTAAAATACGATATTTTCCGTATTTTACCGTAAAATATCGTATTTTACCGAACTTTACGAAATTAATTTTACCGCTTTACATCCCTAGTTACGACTAATTTTGACAGGACTTTTACAGGCAGGTGATTGATGTTATGAAAGAAAGAAAAAGCATTTATTTGGCCCAAAAGGCACACGATAATATAAAACAACAATAGCAAAAAAAAACAGTTAAAAGAAATCAAACTATTGAAATAATAAGACAAAAAAAAATGTGTACTTTGCGGCTGCGCCAAAAGGGTCCAGTTCAGCAAAAATGCCAGACAACTAGTGCCTGACGCTGGTTTTCAACTGGACATGGACCAGAATTAACTACGGGTTTTTTTCTTTCCTAGGATTCTGCGCACTAAAAATACCACTGAGTGTCTTTCTAGACGCTTCTGGCTAAATAATACCAGCGACATCGAACGTTAAGCCTCGTCCCCACTAGGAACATTTGTCGAGCGGCATTTGTGTCCCCGGTGACGTTGGACGACATCGGCGCGACATTGTTGAAACTATTCCTTGTCGCACAGTCGATGAAGAGTAGTGATAGAGTGTGGACGTGCGTGCAACCTGCGACAATGTGGTCAAATGAGCCGTCTAGAACACTGAGATTATTAAATACACTTGTTTTGTTTCGCAAGTACTGTTTAATCCACCATCTTCTTCTTTTTTTTTAGGGTTCCATTGTCAACTAGGAACCCTTATAGTTTCGCCATGTCTCTCTGTCCGTCCGTCCTCGCTTAATCTCTGTGACCGTTAGCACTAGAAAGCTGAAATTTGGTACCAAAATGTGTATCAATCACGCAAACAAAGTGGTAAAATAAAAATTGGAAAAAAAAATACAAATAATCGCTCCAAAAGTAAAAAACAATGTCCCCCCCCCCCCCCATAAGTTTAGGAAATATGAAAAAGTAAAATTATTTTGAACTTGAATGGAAACAGTTTTTGTACAAAAAAGTCAAAAAGTTGTACAAAATAATTTCTGGACTAAGTTTGTAGTATAATCGTATATATGCAAGCATTTTGAACACTTATTGTGACGGACGGGAAACTACGGAACCCTACACTGAGCGTGGCCCGACACGCTCTTGGCCGGTTTTTTTGTTCTTGATGCATTCATCATTATATAAGCCGCACTGTACAACACTCCCTCTTTCGGAGACATGATAGGTTCGACTGAACTGATGTGGACGGAGACAAGACATCGGGCGACGTGGGGCGATGTAGGGCGACATCGCCCGATCTCTGGGGACTCAATGTCGCGCGACAAATGTTCCTTGTGGGACTTACATCGTTACCTCTACGATCCGGACAAAGCGTTTCGCCTCGACGTATATACCGTACAAATGCATCAAAGGACTGGAACAACTTGCCTGCTGCGGTCTTCTCGTCCGATTATAATTTAGGTATAAAATGAAATAAAATGAATGAAATGAAATTTATTTATTTGCCAGAATATAGGTAGTACAGTAGGGCCTCGTTAATCCGGAGAGGCAAAAACAAGACTGTTTTCGGATTATCGAGGCGTCCGGATTATAGTAGGTATGCTATATTTAGTTTCTTAGTTTCTGTTTATAATTTTCGCACTCAATTTCAAAGGCCCGGTCTCAAAGTCTACGGAGACACATAACTTCGCGGCTATCAAATTCGTTATCTTCAGCCTATTTTAAAGAAGTGTTTAAAGCTTCTACTTCCTGTGAAATACCAACTTTTTCAGAGGCGAGAACTTACGCTAATATTCCACAATATTCCACAATATTCCACAACTTTTTCACACAACGCCATCTAGTCCCAAGCTAAGCTACGAGCTTGTGTTATGGGTACTAAACAGCTGATAAACATACTTATATATTTCTAAATACATACATATTATAGATAAATTACACCCAGACACAGAACAAATGATCGTGCTCATCACACAAACATTTGCCCTGGGTGGGAATCGAATGTAATGTCCTAATGTCCTCATCTTGCTCATACGAATTCGAACTCCATTGGCCGGCCGGATTACAGCTATCACCGTACAAGCGGAAGTCCGGATTAACGAGACCCTACTGTACAGACGCCAGCACATCAAGTTACCCCAATGTGTCAAATTTTCCCATTTGAATATGAACCTTATTCTGTCTGCCATAAAGTTGAAAAATGATTAAAGAAATTGGACACATTGGGGTAACTTGATGTGCTGGCGTCTGTACTTACATAGTAACATGGTACCTAACACAATTTTAGTCTCACTATATTCGACTTTTCAGTCGTTCAAATATTTGTGGTAGGTACATGAATTTTAATACGAGTATCAAGAAATTACATCAGTTTTATTAATCATACACATCATAATCATAATAAATATCTATGGTATCTTCAAGGCATCTTCAAGGCAAATCTACAAGGCTCTTAATAAACTAATGCGCTTCATCATCTTTAATTGCATCACTGCTAACCATCAGGTGGGGTTGCAGTCAAGCATTAACTTATATAATATTTATAAAATAAATTGCTACCTATTTAGCCACTAGCTCCTTCCTTATAATCCTTACAAAAATGCTGTTTAAAATTACCAAAGCTTCTTTATGCCTTGATGATATGCGGTAATAGCCAAATAACTGGTGATCACAGTGCGGTGGTACGCGGTACCCAAAAGACGGGTGTGTCCAAAAAAAATACCTTCTTGCTTTTCACAAGAAAAATGTACGGAACTGGTCTTGAACGACAGTTAAGTGTGCTTTTGGTGGAGTTACGAAATTATCTGGATACGGTAAATGATTGGAAAGAATAAATAAATAAAATACATGCACCTCACACATCGCTATACAAATACAAAATACAAATACAAAATAATTTATTTGTGTTTAAAAATTACTTATCATTACATTTAAACGTTTTTGGATCCTCCTTTTAGGCAAACAATGCCTGTATTAGAAGGATCCGCTCTTTTACAACATTAACGTACAAGTTTCATTTAAGTAATACAAATATTTACTAAAAAAAAAACAAAAAAAGTGTAATTATAAAGTAAAGTTTAAGTTATTGGAAAGTTAAAAGAAAACTTATACCTATAACTATTTTCTAGTGATAATAATATAATGTGGTGTAACTTTAGTGTGATGTGCTAAGTAGTACAGTGTGGTGTGGTGTGGTGTGGTGTGGTGTGGTGTGGTGTGGTGTGGTGTGGTGTGGTGTGGTGTGGTGTGGTGTGGTGTGGTGTGGTGTGGTGTGGTGTGAGGCTACTGAACGTGTTCCAGAAGAGCCTCAGTTTCCTCAAAGGTAAGTGGTTTTATCCAGTCTATAATTAGTTTTTTACAGTCATGGTAACTTTTATCATCTATACATATAATAAGACTGTAAAAAAACTGTGTCTGTACATTGAATATATTTAAAAAATAATAATTGAGGGGGGTTTAGAAACAGTAATAGAGCACGAATCCAAAAAAAAAAGTCTGTCTGTTTGTCTGTTTGTCTGTTTGTCTGTTTGTCTGTTTGTCTGTTTGTCTGTTTGTTTGCACACGCTAATCTTCGGAACTACTGGACGGATTTGAATGATTTTTTTTTTGTTGTATAGATATTAAGTCTGGTCAACACATAGGCTATAATTTATCTTGGAAACTGGAACACCTGATGCAGAACCGCCACAGACCAGCTAAACTATAGGCGATACAAAAATGGCCCCATAGCAAAAATTGTTCCACGTGATGAGCATTTTCTGCTGAGAGAATAAATTTGAAGATCCGGAACACCTGATGCAGAACCGCAACAGACCAGCTAAACTATAGGAGATACAAAAATGGTCCAATAGCAAAAATTGTTCCACGTGATGAGCATTTTCTGCTGAGAGAATAAATTTGAAGATCCGGAACACCTGATGCAGAACCGCAACAGACCAGCTAAACTATAGGAGATACAAAAATGGTCCAGTAGCAAAAATTGTTCCACGTGATGAGCATTTTCTGCAGAGAGAATAAATTTGAAGATCCGGAACACCTGATGCAGAACCGCAACCAGCATCAAGTTTCTCCTAACGCTCTTCGGTAGATTGTTGGGATCTTATGGTCTTTAATCATTTAGCACCTTTGGAACATTGGGAAAAACATGAGGCTGCAACTCGCTCCGTGGAAACTTCTTGGGATCGCGAAGCACGCCTGCATTCTCAGCGTATTTACGCATCTACATCCAGGTCTCTAGAGACCAGTGAAGAATATGTGCGCGACTGACCGCTGATCGTAAACATCATGCACTGTCTCGCGAGTTGGAGACGTTCACGGAAAAAGCATGACGCTTGAGTTTTCAGCGTATATACGCATCGACTCTAGAGATAAGTGGGGGAAGGAGATGCGCGACTGACCACTGATCGTGAACGTCACGCAACATATTATAGGCTATAATTTATTTTGGAAAATGGAACACCTAAAGTAAAAGAGATAAAAATTGTGCCATTGCAAAAACTATTCCACGTGAAGAGTGTTTTCTGCTGTGAGACTAAATTTGAAGATCTGGAGCACCTGTAGGGGAACTCCAAAGCCCAGAGACAATATAACATATACATAATAGAAATGGCGTCTTAGCAAAAGTTGTTAAGTCTGATGGCTATTCCTGTTGACCAACAAAAATAAAAAATTTGGAACATCTTGAATCGTCTCGCGCATCCCATTGTTTTCCCGTCCCCGGGCTTATAGAATTCGACATCAGATGTTTCAGATCTTCGATTTTGACGACCCCGTTGTCGCTGGCATAAGCAAAAGGATCCGCGTACGAAGTCGCGGGCAGAAGCTAGTTACATAATATAAATGTGTTTGTTAATTTTGTTATACAGGATGTCTCATTCAAATCGGTCAGTATGGGAAAGTCTGAAACTATAAGACATACGAAGATCTGTTCTGAGGAACCATGTCATCGATTTTATTAACAAGAAAAACTGCATTCATACATTTTAAAAAACATCTGTAATTGTAGTAATATTGTAAACGTGGTCACTTCGAGCACCTACTAAAATAAATTAAAGTATGTGGAAACAATGCATTTTATTCATTTTAGACATCATGTTTCATACAGACATTTACTGCTTAAGACCTCCACAATCGATATCTAAATAGAAATAGTGTATCTTTTTTTTTCAAAATTCGATTCCCGAACGGAGTACAGATGTTTTTTTTTTTAAATGTATGAATGCAGTTTTTCTTGTTATTAAAATCGATGACATGGTTCGTCAGAACAGTTCTTAGTATGTCTTATAGTTTCAGACTTTCCTATACTGACCGATTTGAATGAGACACCCTGTATAGTTGACTAACATTACTTACTTTACCCTCTTCATATGAAATTAGTGTTTTCGTCAAAACAAACATGAGGCTGTTCTAAAAAGTGTCAACGTTACGAGATGTTGCGGTTCGTAGCCAATACGCAAACTGTTTAAGCTAACAGCATTGTAAGACTGCATTAGCGTTTTAGGCATGGCACCGCGCATTTACAATACATTACCAGATGTCACAAAAAAGTGAATATTACGCGATTTAAAAATGTTTATCACAGTAATAAAACATTTTTGTCTAATTTTTATTTTATCACTTTGTCGGCGTGATTGATACACATAGACCTCAGAGGTCACAGTCTCTTTTGAAGTCAATTAGTGTTTTCAGTCAAATTAGTGAAATAATACCCAAAAGGGCACTAAGTTACTAATTCGTCATTCTAAGAGGCAAACAAAACATTGTTTACCAAGTAAACATCTGAAAAGTTGAAATTTTAAAACCGTTCCAATCTTTTAACTGACGTTACGTGTATGTGAACTATTCGTGCGAACACTAACTACACAGAGTTCTTCGTAACTCCGAGCCCCGAAATATTTGCACACGAACAAAAACTTAACTGAACGAAATAATCCACGGAAAAACTGATAAACGAAGCTCGAAACAAGAAAACCTACCTTAATTACAGACAATTGCTTTAGACACGACCAAAATAACTATAACCTCCTCTACCTTTAAAACTACATTTCAAAACCAACCTTAAGGCGAAGACAGAAGTTCTGTCTCCAATGTCGTGAACAGGTTCAGGTTAAACTGGTTTAGGGGCAAGGCCTAACTATTGTTTTTTGTGAACGAATTACTTTTAAAGGTGGGGCATTTTTGGCCACTCCCAAATAATGATATAGTGAAATTATTTAGTGGGCAGCCGTTTTGAAATTGGGGTGGACGAGTCATTACTGGTTGGGAAGGTAAGCTGAGGCGTGGACGAGGATGGGTGGCAGTGAGGGCGAAACTCTAATGGTAAGCTGGAAAGCGAGGTCGTTCCCCGATTTTTTTATTGCAATGGGAAATAATGATCTATCTATATATCTATACTAATATTATAAAGAGGAAAGGTTTGATTGTTTGTTTGCATTGAACAGGCTCCGAAACTACTGGACCGATTTCAAAAAATCTTGCACCGTTGGGAAGCTCCACTATACCCGGGTGACATAGGCTACTTTTTATCCCTGTATTCCCACGGGAATTGGAACTACGCGGGTGAAACCGCGTGACGTCTGCTAGTATAATGTATATCTGTAGTTCTGTACCTATACAATGATAGTATAAGCAAAAAGGTGTAAATAGGTTACCTAAACAGCATTCGATCTTCAAAATCGGCTCACTAACGCACGCACGTCGCACGCATCTACAGCCACAGTTTAACGTGTCGCTTGCTGAGCGCTTATATCCTATCTACACCTTTTTACTTATAGGTAATATCATTGTCTATTCAAAATCCCTATTTTCCTTGGTCACTGCACACGCGCGAACTGTTCCAATTTTGCTAATTATTGTTTCGTTGTGTTTGTTATTGTCCGGAGAAGGAAGGAAGGAAGGTCGTTTTCTTATGAAAGAAAAGGCTAAGAAAGTTGAACGGAACGTTGGAAATTGGAGCAAACTTGACGACAGAGCCTTGACTCCTAAACTATAGGTACCTACTCCATCCGATTAGGTAGTTAACAAAAGGTAAACAATTTTGGCATGTACCTACCTATTTTTAACCGACTTCAAAAAAAGGAGGAGGTTCTCAATTCGACGGTATGTTTTTTTTTTTTTTTTTTTGTGTGTTTGTTACGCGATTTCTCCCCCATTTGTGGACCGATTCTCAAAATTCTTTTTTTATGTGAAAGAGTATACTTCCGAGGTGGTCCCATTTTAATTTGGTGAAGATCTGGTGCTGATCTTCGGAGATATACAATGGAACTCTTCAAAAATAGACGGCAAATCTGTTGTGATTGCTGGAATCGCTTGGATATTTATTGTTTATACAACATCATGACGTATCATCACGCCATTATGCTCTGAGGGGTACGCAGATGTGTACAATATACCTAGATTTCGACAGTTAGGTATATAAAGTTTCATTTATTAGGGATAAGTGGATAACCCTATTACCATGACATGTATTGTTAACAAATAACAATATAAAAATAAATTCATGGCAAATATTTGTATGGGAACAACTAAAAATGGAAAAATAAAAATCTTTTTTGCAAAAAATAAAACCGACTTAAAAAAAAACACCAACCGGTGTAAAATAACTCTAAATTCGGAAGTCGGTGGCCCATCATGAAAAAGACAAAACCACCAAAGCCACAGACTTCCGAATTTAGAGTTATTTTACACCGGTTGGTGTTTTTTTTTAAGTCGGTTTTATTTTTTTAGTTAATAACACACAGTTTAAAAATAAAATGCAGAAGATACAACAAAAACGATTAGGTACATGATCAATTAAACAATTTCACTAATCAATCGAAGGGAATTTCGTGCCATCCGGGTGTCCCTTTGATAAAAAATATTGATGTAAAATATTATTTTAGAAACCTTCTTCACCTAATGTTCTAATTTTGCATGCTATGTTGTATCGTAGCATTCGTAGCCAAACATGTTTGTGCTATATAAATATATATTTAACACCATTGTATATACCATGTTTTACGCAAATAAATATATTATTATTATTATATTATTATTACAAATGACAGCCGGGACGAATGGCTTAAGAAGCAAATCACTAGGAAGTGGCGAAGGGCGGGCTTTTTAGGGGACTGTCTTATGTAATTTCGACGTTCAAAAAGTGCTGATCCTCAGCCTAACTTGAATAAATGACTTTTGATTGATTTCAGCCTTATGTGTTGGATAGAATTAGAATATTACTTAATTATATATAACCTAACCTAACTCTTCATACCTATGATATAGCGAACCTAACTACCTAACCTAACTACCTTACTGAAATGCATTGATTTTGAAAGATACAAAATACATAATTTTAAAGTGAACTACTGCGCTGCGTGTCTTTATGGTGCTTACAATACTAACGTAGGCAGTAGTATTTAAAATAGTAGTAGTAGGAGGTAATTCATCCCGATTGTATGTCATCCATTCATGAAAAGTACTATGTACTTATTATAGACTAGCTTTTGCCCGCGGCTTCGCCCGCGTGGATGTCGAACTTCCGTCCCCTATGTTTTCCCTTTAAGGGTTGAATTTTCAAAAATTGTTTCTATGGAAGACTTACTCTTCACTAAGAACAACCCTTCAAGTTTCATGTCTCTAATACCAGCGGTTGGGGCTGTGCGTTGATATATAAACGTAATAATTTTAGCATAATACTTCCGGATAGACTACTTTCAAAACTAGGCGTATTGATTACCTACAACCGTACCAAGTTTGGTTAAAATCCCTATAATCGTTTTTGAACTATGCGTGCACATACCGACAGAAACACAAAACATTCACTAATTGCATTTTTGGCATCAGTATCGATCACCAATCATCCTCCAATATTAATTTTGAATAGATATTCAATGTGCATAATTATCTTCGTAGTGTGTGATAGTGCTTTGAATTGTATGGCGAGCGATATTGTATCTTAAGATTAAATATTATAATATAATAGCCGTGTGCAGCGCCCTTTGGTGAACTCCACTGCGGGTGACGTAACCTACGACAAACTTATTATTTGCGGTTGGTACAGTAGTCGGGTCTAGGGATCGAACCGCAAAATTAAGTTTGTTTTTTATTGTATATACTTTTTCGGCATAAAAAGTACCCAGTGTGGTGCCCAGGATATCAAAGAATAAGTATACCAAGTTTCATCGTAATCGAACCTGTAGTTTTTGCGTGATACCTGAACATACAGACAGACAGACAGACAAAATTTTTTTTAATCATATTTTTGGGTTCGGTGTCGGTCTAGTAACACCCCCTGCTATTTATTTTTTTGATATTTTCAATGTACAGAAATTTTACTTCTACAGATTTATTATAAGTACCTATGGATGGGCATACTTTTTGTATGACTGTATTGATTAAAATCTAAGAGCCGCCGTGTTGCAACCGCTAGGTTCGAGCATCATAGTGTTGTAAATTTAGTTTCAACCTCATCGTTAAATTGTTCAAGCTGATTTTCGTTCATGTCTGAATAAAAACACGTACGCATCATCACTAGTCGATTGATGAACCGATGCGCGGCCACAGCGCGGGTGTAGCGCTGCAGTCGCGCGTTTTTTATTTATATGGATTACCAAAGCAGCGCGACGGTAGCGCTGCAGCCGCGCTGCCGCCGCGCGGCACCTGGCGGCTAATTTGAAGACCTGTATTTAATAGCACATTTTTTTTTATGGGCAAATTGATTTGGGTGGATTTTGAGGCAATGTCTTAAAGAACTATATTTAATAATAAGGTATTATGTCCGATAATCACAAAAAGTACTCAAGACTTAAAATGTGCCAATTTTACATAAAACAAGGTAGATGTTGACTTCGACGCCATCTAGCGAGAAATGGGCGGCAGCAAGTCGCATCTTTTGATACTACAACCTTATTATACGAAACGTAACTGACTATGAGAGAAAAAAAGTAAATGTTTACTTACACCTCTCTCTTACTCCCATACATACATACATACATACATAAACTCACGCCTTTTTCCCATGGGGGTAGGCCGAAACTACAGAGCGCCATATGCTACGATTCTTACATACTTCTTTTGCTTCGTTTACATTCATACATGTTGTCACACACATACTCCCCTACAGTGATATATACGAAACGTAACTCTCTCTCCTTCCATCTTCACTAACTTATCCCTCTCAACTTCCGTTTGCCTCGCCCCATCACACTTTTCGTAACGCTCTCGTCACGCATTCACTACCTTAATCCCCAAGTAAGCGTGCTTAAAGAAATTTTACTTCCGTATTTGTTTGTCATGACTGCAGTCAAAGGATTTACGAGCTTTTCGAGGCACAGAGGGGGCTTAGAATTTTGGTTGGTCACCCATCTACGGACCGACCTCGGCAAGTGCTCCTCTCAATTTGTCGACATAGGTACAGGTAGTAAAAATAAATAAACATTTTGTGTAAAAGCATACTTTAATCTTATTCTTACTCAACTTTTTTTTACATTATTTCACAGCTTTGGTCTATGTAGAGCGCGTTTTCAAAAATATAACATTTAACTCTGCCATAAATATCCGAATATTTCGACCGAAAAAAAAATATATATTAAAAAAAAAACACAAAAAAACATTTTTTTCGCGCTCTTTTCTCCCTTACATCTACTTTCCCACATTCCTTAATTATCTTAATTTCTAGAGTAAATAAAAGATTTTATTCTCAACTTGTAATTATTTAAAAAAAAGATTAAAAAATCTAGCGATGTTTCTAATGTGCGTTAGAAAATTCAAAATTGTACTCATAATGAAAATTCGTAGAAAAAAAATGCACTTTGGAGATATTTTTAACGAGCACCAAAATCAATATAATAATATTAAAAATTAAAAAAAAGTTAAAAGTCATGATTGACGCGCCTACACCCATAACTTTAAACTTATAACTACATAATTTCTTAACACAAAATGACTATTGATCACCTATTTTTAACAATCAAAAAAATACAAAAAAAAAAACAAAACTTTGGCAAGATTTTCTCAACGAAATTCAAATTTAGTTGTGACCAAAAATATTTTTTTTGTCTTAAAACCTAGAATTTTTACAATTTTTTTTTTATTCACCCACATTTTTCTTTTAATTAATTGCCATGTAAATTCGATAAATTATCACTTTTTAAAAAATATTTTATTTTTGCTTGACAATATAATTTCTTTTAGAAAGTTTTTTTTGCAATTATAATTTTGTATCTGTTGACCAATAGTAAAAATATAAAGAAAAAACTACACGAATAACATTTGCTTAAATGCGAAGAGCAAGCGTGGTGATGCTCGTACCTTCTCTGTATGAAAAGGGGCCCGTATTGAGACAATAAAATTACAAACAATTTGAAAAAAATGCTTATTCAACTTATTCGACTTATTTTTAATGGTGGTCAATGATATTATAAGTAAAAAGGTGTAGATAGGTTATAAGCGCTCAGCAAGCGACACGTTAAAATGTGGCTAACTAGCCACACTTGACCTCAGTGTCGCGTCGCGCCGTCAACGGTCGTGTGCATGCGTTAGTGTGCCGTTTGTGAAGATCGAATGTTGTTTAGGTAACCTATCAACACCTTTTTACTTATAATATCATTGAGTATAGTGTTCTACACTTGTAACTAAACAAATTCTCAAACTCCTGCGCGCACGCAACATACTTAGTGGTACATAGTTTGCTCCTAGAAAAGAAGCATTTTTGGCCTGGCACAGGTTTTTTTATATGTACAGTCAGCCTCATAAGTCGATATACATATCCATATTTCCTAAACTCCTGAACACCTTAGCTCTCACAAATTGCTAAACAAGACTAGTGAATTTTGAACCTTTAAGACGTTAGTTAAATCCTGGCACTCGTCTTGTTTAGCAATTTGTTTAAGCTAAGGTGTTCATGAGTTTAGGAAATATGGATATGTTTATCGACTTATGAGGCTGACTGTACATACGCCAGAAAATCAAGCTACCCCCAAAATGTCAAATTTTGCCCAATTGAATATGAACCTTATTTTATTTGACATAAAGTTGAACTGAAAAGAACTATCAAAGAAAATTGGACACATTAGGGTAGCTTGATTTTCTTTGTAAGAACTCTTTAGCACATTATTTCTTTATTGCAATATATGCTGTGCGTGTCTTAAATACATATTTTTCTTCCTTTCTTTCTTAGATGAACTGCTAATGTCATTCGTACAGTTTAAAACTAACAAAATGAGAAGTTAATGGAATTCAAGTTGCCCAACAGTCACTTAACCAACGTTCAACTTTAACCCAAAGCTGTAACTTATATTTGCGGTCACAGGCGATGTTTTGACAGACTGACTGACGAAAACTATTAATTTTAATATTTATTGGTAACTATAGCGACATCTGTTACGCGACCTACGAACTAAAAACTGACACATCCTACATCGCGATGTTAAAGTTATCCGCGCGATTGAAAGTATACAAGATCCCGACGACAACCGTCGGGCAGTAGTAGCCCACCAGACACAACACCCGTCTGCGAGGAGGAGCCAAGCTGTTCTATGGGGGATGAGGAACTTTACACACTGTTCCTCTTACCTCTAAAGCAACGTAATAATTAGTTTTCTGACGATTTTTCGTGTCATATGTAACTGAATAAATATTGTAACTGGTATTTATTAAGAATAATATTATTACTTGTGTCGACTATGAGTTGGTAATGAAAGGCAAATTACTCTTGTGTAAAATAATTACATACGAGTTAGGACCACCACCAAGCACCACCAAGTGGTTGTCAACCACTTGTACAATCTTCCCATGTTTAGTCTATAATTATTTTTTAAGAACTCGTGTGTTTATTTTTGTGCAATAAACTTTTTATTATTATTATATTATTATAATCTTCAGATGTTTGTTTTATCTGTGATTTAAGAATGGCGATTTGACAGCTTATGAGAACCGATAAATGAAATAATAAAAAAAAAACAAATAGAAATTGGACGTGAAACATTACCTTAGCAACTTTGGCCAATCGTTTTTAATGTAAACGAATCGGTGTCCGTTACGCCAGCCAGAAGTTGTCGAAATTTACCATTTGAATCTGATAGATAATTAGTTGTGCGGCTTCTGTAATTGTTGCGCACATTTTTAAATTTGTTGCGCTTATAGTTTTTTAATTATTTCACAAAAACATTTCCTGCTGCGGTAACGTTACCCCAGCCAGACCTTTTTCTTTCTAATGGGAATTTTTAAATAATTACTAGCTATAAAATTAGTTGTCTAGATGAAGTAAATGTTGTGCCTTATTTTGTATTTGTTCTTTCATCGGTTGCGAAGTTATTCGAGATTTTGCTGGGGTAACGTTTTTGGTTTTGCTAGATCTTTGAAATGGTAAAGCGGATTGCTATCATATTTTGTACATGGCTTCTTAGGAATTAGTTTAAATTTGTTGTGCAATAAAAAAACCAAAATAATACATAGCTTAAAGGTTATTTCATTAAATAGAAAAACACTTCAATTGGTCCCAGCACTCTCAATAAGAGCTCTAAAGACTTACTTTAAACGTTATTTTAAAGCTTGTAACTGCCTTCAAATGTATGTAAAGTTTCATTAGTATCCTGTAAGTATTTACCAAGTTATGACGATATTGAGTTCTTCACGAGCACGGTCTTGATGCGCGCGGTGTTATTTGGCCACTGGATTGGATATATGAACTGAATGTTATGTCAATAATTAGTTGTTTAGTTCAGTTGTATATCAGTAAAATTTCAGCTCAGTACATTGGATAATTAATGAGATAATACGATTAAAGTCATTAGGAAGTGAATGACCGTGGTAATCCGACCAAGTTTAGGTGGTTACGAAAAAGCGAAAACGCAGAACATTATACTATCTTTTGAAATGTTTAGTATAATACACCTTACAATTTCGGTACGTCTGTACCGACGGCGTACACTGTTAAATACATTAATAATATAATAATATATCTTGTACTATAAAAACATTATTATTATCTTCCAGTTGCACAAACTTATCAAAAATCACTGATATAACATGTCGTTCGGTAGGACGCGGAAGGGGTGGGGTGAAGGGGCGCATTGTTTGCATATCGCACTAAACATGCTGCATAATCACATAATTCATCTTGTAGAGTGCGCGTGCGTTTCGGCAGTTCCGTTTCCTGTTTTTGCAAATATTTACAGAGTGCGTGAGAGCTAATATATAATAATAATATTTTTATTGCAATAAAGATATTTGTAGTACCTACGTACATATTGGAGTTAGTGAGTTAAATTATCGTAGGACTTAAACTAACAAATAATAAGTTGGGGTGAGCCACTGTTCTCCTAGCTAGGTAGCAGAGCAACCTGTGTTAAGGAGTGACAGTTTGCCTCCCTAAAAATGATCTTAAATAGTAATTAACAATAGTGTTACGGGTTCTCTCCAGAGTCAAGTACTTAGTTTACTTAAATACACTATTATTATACAACGTGTAAAAATGTTTACTAGATTAAGTCTGCATTTACACTGAAGTTGATTACAAAGTCTGGGTGAAAAAGTAAGTTTAAAGTAACAGTAGGTACAAATGGGATAGTTTTATGAGAGTCATGCATGATTGAGTATGCGTGAATATATGATGTTTGTGTACTGTTTGTGGACGAGTGGTTGCTGTTTGTGAGTGCGGGTGTGTATGTGATGTGTGTTTATGAAATTATTATTGGACTATTTAAAATTTGTTGTGGCTAAAACGAGAAGGTATGTGGTAGATATTAAGAGATCCTAAAGATATAAAATATTAAGTGTGGCGAATTACTGCTAATGTGAAATGCTTCTATTGATGATCATAGTTATGGTGGAGGCTGCTTGATGAATTCACGAACAAGGTAAGCTTGTATAATGTAACTACAGAAATAGTAGCAAAATTATTATTAATATGTACCTATTATTTAACTTATACTTAAAAACAATCACAGATTAAAATTACACATAGGTACTTTAAAAGTTCAATTGAAATGATTTTATTACCTGTCAATAAAAATTATTTAATGTTCACGTAGTTTTTTTTAAAACTTGTGTACATGTCTGTACTAAATTTGTAACACTATCCTACATATTTTAGAAGGTACCATAATGTTTTGCGTTTTCGCTTTTTCGTAACCACCTAAACTTGGTCGGGTTACCGCGGTCATTCACTTCCTAATGACTTTAATCGTATTATCTCATTCATTATCCAATGTACTGAGCTGAAATTTTACTGATATACAACTGAACTAAACAACTAATTATTGACATAACATTCAGTTCATATATCCAATCCAGTGGCCAAATAACACCGCGTGCATCAAGACCGTGCTCGTGAAGAACTCAATATCATCATAACTTGGTAAATACTTACAGGATACTAATGAAACTTTACATACATTTGAAGGCAGTTACAAGCTTTAAAATAACGTTTAAAGTAAGTCTTTAGAGCTCTTATTGAGAGTGCTGGGACCAATTGAAGTGTTTTTCTATTTAATGAAATAACCTTTAAGCTATGTATTATTTTGGTTTTTTTATTGCACAACAAATTTAAACTAATTCCTAAGAAGCCATGTACAAAATATGATAGCAATCCGCTTTACCATTTCAAAGATCTAGCAAAACCAAAAACGTTACCCCAGCAAAATCTCGAATAACTTCGCAACCGATGAAAGAACAAATACAAAATAAGGCACAACATTTACTTCATCTAGACAACTAATTTTATAGCTAGTAATTATTTAAAAATTCCCATTAGAAAGAAAAAGGTCTGGCTGGGGTAACGTTACCGCAGCAGGAAATGTTTTTGTGAAATAATTAAAAAACTATAAGCGCAACAAATTTAAAAATGTGCGCAACAATTACAGAAGCCGCACAACTAATTATCTATCAGATTCAAATGGTAAATTTCGACAACTTCTGGCTGGCGTAACGGACACAACGAATCGCCATGTATGTTCTACATTTAAAAGAAAATGTACACTGACTGAACAGTTCCAATCATATCTGTGTGGTTCTTTCCTCAAATACCAACTCGGAGACACTAATCTGCATGGTTCTTACATGATCAGAACTAACATTGACAAGATATTAAAATTATGGTTTTATAAAATCAGTCCTAACTTGACTGTAATATATTACAGAAGAAATTATTAAAATGTTTCTTCAAAGAAACTAGTAAGTGAATGAGATATTTATGGGCAATTGTGAATCAATGTAGATCGCACCCAATTGTTTAAATATATTCTATTAAGTAATCTGTTACAGCTACACAATCTTTTCCCTCGTTTTCCTTATATTAATATATATTAAATTTAAAAAAAAACAATCAAAACATCACCTGTCGCCATAGACAATAATAAAAAATAAAAAAAAGAGCATTAAAATGGCAAAAAGACATGTACGGTTCTGGTAACTATTTGTCGTTAATTATAACCTATTAATATTTTTCTCTTTACAAAATAATATCAAAGGGCGTTAGAGTAAAAGTGACTTAACTCGATATAATTTTTTTTTTTAAACATATTTTTTTTACAAATATCCAACGTGATAAGTGTATTTACATCTCTTTTTTATTTTAACAAATTCGCAGTGACAGGAAATAAAGGCGTAAGTACAAAATTATTTTAGGCAAATTAGAAAATAGGATATTTAAAAAATATTTTTTACTACTTATATGAAGTTAAGTCATTTTCATTCAGACGGGCTATAATTAAAAATCCGTGCGTAAAATTGCTAGATTGCTAGGTTTATATAAAAAGGACATTTTAATGTGTAAGAGGCAGATAGGACCAGCCTATCGCAAAACATCACTAAATGCCGGAAATAGGCACAAGCTTACTGATAGAGAAATAGCTTATTTTGAAATCAGTAAGCTTGGCTGAAAATAGGTTTATTTTGAATATCTATTTTCATCCAAGGATATTTTTGTAAGTGTATAATATTTTCTATCCTTTTTAAAACCATTAGAAATTCTGCACACGAACAATATATTTAAAAAAATCACATTTAAATAATGCTAATAACATATATATTTTTTATAGTTATAACAAAGAAACTAAAATACTAAAAAAAAAACAACGTGAAAAATAATCAGATTTAGAGGTTTTTTTCCTTTTTTGTCTCAAAATTTTAAATATAATATATTTTTTATACAAAAAAAAACAGATATTTTTTTTACTTACGAGTATAATAAATATCTTAAACAAGAGAATGGCATCGATGCAATGTATTTATTTATTTATAAATGGTCCACAACCCCCCTTGTAGATGCCTCATATACAATTGGTGTAAGAAAAACCATGACTTGAAAAAAAGATTGCAATTTTCACAATATTCTTTATTTAGGCAGGGTAGGTATATTGTGGAAAAAATATTTCAGTGTGTGAATTGTACATACATACATACAAATATGAACACTTTCACTGTTCATAAAGTCTACACATGAGTTAAGCAATCAACATCCTACTAATATTATAAACGCGAAAGTTTGTCAGCACGTTTGTTACTCTTTTACGTAAAAACTCTGAATGGATTTTAATAAAATTTGGTATGGAGTTAGCTGACACCCTGGATTAACACATAGGCTACTTTTTATCCCTGTATTCCCACGGGAACTAGACATACGCGGGTGAAACCGCGGGACGTTTGCTAGTGAGTCATATGTGAGTCGTGGGACAGTGCATGGGTATCGGAGATGCATGTGTATCGGAGATGCATGGGTATCGGAGATGCATGTGTATCGGAGATGCATGTGTATCGGAGATGCATGTGTATCGGAGATGCATGTGTATCGGAGATGCATGTGTATCGGAGATGCATGTGTATGGCTGTCCTTGGGGCTAGGCCCCGTGGTCGCCATCGCAAACGCTGGCTGGACGTCGTCAAGTCCGACATGAGAGCCAATGGCCTGACTGAAAAGGATGTTGAAGATCGGGCAAAGTGGAAGAAGCTCAGTCCGAAGACGGACCCTGGCAATAGCCGGGATTAACGCCAGGTGGAAGAAGAAGGTAGGTAGACCTACAGCTTTACAGCTTTGCTATTTTGTAAAAATCACACCATGGATGAACTAATGGATTGAGCTGTCATGCCATACTAATGCTAGGCATTGACAGTTCACTTCATTAAAGTTTTGGTGATTATTTTGCTAAGCTGGACACAAATCCAGACTTTTATCTGAATCTGAGTAGAGCTTCTCTGAATATTCCACAACTTATTCCCAAGCTAAGCAGAGCTTGTCTTATGGGTACTAAACAACTGATAAACATACTTATATATTTCTAAATACATACATATTATAGACAAGCAGACGTCACCCGCGTTCCCGTTCCCGTGGGAATACAGGGATAAAAAGTAGCCTATGTCACTCGGGGATAGTGTAGCTTCACAACGGTGAAAGAATTTTTCAAATCGGTCCAGTAGTTTCGGAGCCTATTCAATGCAAACAAACAAACAATGAAACCTTACCTCTTTATAATATTAGTATAAAGTATAGATAGATAACACCCAGACACAGAACAAATGATTGTGCTCATCACACAAAAATTTGTCCTGAGTGGGAACCCACGACCTCCGGCATAGCAGTCAGGGTCACTAACTACTAGACCAACAGGCCAGTCAACTCAACTTTGGCTGCTACTGAGAAATTCCAGATGTAACATGGATAAATGGTAATGTACCCGACTCGGAAATCGAACAGCATGCGAGTCCTGGGACCACTGAAGTGTCTCATGCGCTAATAATAATAACGTAACGTACAAATCACAGACTAAAACATTATTTTCAAAAACCATTTTTTTAAATCCGAAAATACGGTTTTCCAAAAAAAAAACTACCTTTTACTCAGACGATTTGTACAATTTCTTGTTTAATTTTTTAATCATATTTTTTTTATTTAAATATAAGATATTATTTATAATTACTATGTTATTATTTGCGTTAAGTATAAAAATGGCTGACTATGAATTTGTCATATGCTAACACCGTGAAAGATTTTTTTTATAATATAATTTTTTTATATAGTTTTCTGCTAAAATAGGCCAGTCTTAATCTTAAAAGGCAACTAAGATATTATGTGAAGAGAGTAGGCAGCAGTCTACTAATTACAACATACTTTATAATCACCTATCCTTGCATAATAAGGTGATTATAAAAATTAAATATACTTAGTAAAATATTCATTCACGATGGATAGCCAATTTTTTTAATTTACGTAAAAAAGCCCTAAACGCCGCTTTTATACTAAACACAAATGTATATCACATGTGGCATAGTAATCTAACGTCTGGTCCCTCAAAAAAAAATAATTAAAAATAAATAAACAAAAATAATAATACAAAAATATAGCCATAATTTCTCGACAAGGGACCGCGCTGTACATTATTAATAATTAATAATAAAAAATATATTATCATCGTAACTATTAATAATTATTACTTACAATATTTAAAAAAAAAGTAAAAATAACCATCCAGAGATTATCGTCTTCAAGAGAATTATTTTTTGTTTAGCGAAACTTTGGAATGTTTCTCACTGGAGAATTCTTGAAATATCCTGTAAAAAGAAACACATGACTATTAAATCAATAAATCTATCTATTTCAAAAAGATATTAAGTTTCTATAGGGAGGCCTAAGGAGGAGGTGAGAGGGGAGGGTATAGGGGGACGGGTAGAGGCAGGGGTCGGGAGGGGTTAGGGAGGGGAAACAGGGAGGGGTGAGGGAAGGGGAGGTAGGGGTGATGGGAGGGGCGTGGGAGGTGTGGGGGAATGGGAGGGAGGGAGAGAGGGGGAGGAGAGGAATGGGGAGAGGGGCAGGAGAGGAATGGGGAGAGGGGCAGGAGAGGAATGGGGAGGAGGAGAGGAATGGGGAGGAGGAGAGGAATGGGGAGGGGGAGAGGAGAGGAGTTGATAAAAAATGCTATGCAATAGCTTTACCGCGGCAGTCTCCGAGTGCCACACGTCATTTTTTACTATTATACAAAATAATTCGACACGATGATTAATGTAAAACACCCTTACGTGAAAGAAAAATGACGTTAGAGAGATGATTCGTCGTACTGGTGACAATTTTTGAACTAATAAATAAAAATAATACCTATTAATAATACTTAATAATAATATTCCACGACTATTCACACAACGCCATCTAGTCCCAAGCTAAGCAGAGCTTGTGTTACGGGTACTAAACAACTGATAATTTAATTATGATCGATGATATCTCCGAAACTATGCATTTTTGGACCATCTATTCTAGGAGTTTTAGTATTATTTTTACCAACAGAATATGACCCTAGAGTTATGGGATATAAAAAAAAACACCTTGTATATGAAACTACCTTTTAGAAAGGGCAACTACAATCATTACATTTGATTTAACAAGACTTATCAACTCGTATGCACTTAAACACAAGAACTGGATGAAAATTTCCCGTCTATAGACTTTATAGTAAGTATTGATTTAGATCAATCTCAACTTCGATCAATAATAGCACTAGATGTCGGGTCGGCGTCAAAAATCCGTCTCGGTAAATATAAGCTCAATAGAAACCGGGGTTGGTATTTTGTTTTGTTTGCTTGAAACACGGCCAATGTAAACACGTCCCACAATGCCGCAGTGTGTATTCAACAGTTGCAAAAATAATCCCCGAAAACGTAATTATTCGGCCGGAGTATTTTACTTTCAGTAAGGACATGAAGAATAAGTTATATTTTAAGCTATAATTTAACAAATAATATCATTTTTTAACAAAATTACCGATTTTAAACCACCGCTACAAATGTTTGACCAATGCTCGCCAACATTTGCACAAACTTTTGTTAAACTGAACAGCAGATGCATGGAGTAGATTTGTGTTGTAATCATTTTAATAATTTGTTACTAATACTTAAAAATTTGTTGGTTAAATTCGGTTAATGCTACTTTAGTTTTGTTTCGTGCATTATTGGCCACCGACCTTCGAAACTGCAGTTATTTTTCACCTGGCGGTGTTTTTTTAAGAAGGTTTTTTTTTTTGTAAAAAAGTTTTTGTTTCGCCATTTTTAGTTTCTTCGTGTGTCAAGAAAGTCTTTCAAAACTTCAAAGAATCATTGAAATCGCTTAACAATATTGCTAAAGAAGTTCTATCTAAACATTAATCTGTACATCTCTGCCGGGCCCCTTTAAAATAGACAGGCGTAATGTTATGTTAGGCAAATATAAGAACTCTGCATAGACATCTCACTGTAGCAATCGCGAACAATTTGCTGTTATGTCTTGAAGAGTTCCGTCGCCTGTCTTTTTCATCAGTTTTTTTTTCACAATATGTTACTTTCTAAATGAAAATGCTACTGGATGCTATGGAGTACTGAGGTCACAAAACCTAAAAAAAAAATACAACCGAATTGATAACCTCCTCCTTTTTTAGAAGTCGGTTAAAATAATTTGATTTCATTCAATGATTTTTAACCAGCTGCTCCCCGTGGTTTAACCCGCGTAAACCAGGAGTAGTTAAAAGTAGCCTTAGCCTATGTGTTACTCCAGGATATAAGCTACTTACATACTAAATTTCATCCAAATCTGTTCAGCCGTTTGAGCGTGAAGAAGTAACAAACATACAAACACACACTCCCACACTCACACTCAGAAACTTTTGCCTTTATAATATTAATGTGAAAACTTCTCAATCGCATGCAAAAGTAGACGCATTAATTTTTTTTATTGGTTGATTTGATTATAATGAGCCAACCCGCAGACAATTAATAACAATGTCTTAATAAAATAACTATTGTACTAATTTAGGCCTACTACTTTTTTAAAATGGGTCAAATGTAATTATTTGCTACCATTATAAAACAAACCTTCGCTCGCATAAGAAATATAAATGATTATTCTGCAACTCTACGTCTCAATTCTTACTGTGTTCTGAGCATTGAAATGTCATACCAAGAACTACGTCTAGTTCCAAAATAGAGTAAAGACGAAATTGTGAACAAAACGTTTTTAACCTTTTTTTCTAGGCCTTAAGTTTCATTTAAGAAAAAATATTTTTGTACTTATTATAAAAATGGCTTTTATTTTTAAGTCACATTTCAAATTTTTTCCTTTTACTTTTCTCCGACGACAGAAGGACTTAGGCATAAATATTTTGCAATTGTAATTAAACTTTATGCTTGAGTGTCAAGGTTTTTAATGAACTGAACTTGATAATATTATAAAACATTTTTCTATATTCGTAGTAAGAAATGCAATTGTTTATGCGTGTATAAACGTGGACACTTTTGCGAGGTATTTTTGTTCCTGATCTTGTATCTAGTACTATTATTGATCGAAGAATCTCAATAAAAAATTTCGCAGCATGTATCTTTAAAAAAATCGTCTAGACATTATCCAATAGTCTTTACTATCAAATTGGATAATGTCTAGACGAATTTTATTGTCTTATCTAACCAAATACATAATATCCTCATGTCAGTGTTTGTGACATAACATCTCCGAAACGGCTTGACCGATTCTTATGAAATTGTGTGTGTATATTTAGTAGTTCTGAGAATAATACGTACGTTCATAGATCAATTAGGGCTATGAAATATAAATTTACATACATACATACATAAACTCACGCCTTTTACCCATGGGGGTAGGCAGATACTACAGAGCGCCATATGCTACGATTCTTACATACTTCTTTTGCTTCGTTTACATTCATACATGTTGTCATACACACACGCCGGTTGCGAGTACTACGCACCTGACCTTTCTGAAGAACCTCACCAATAAGGTCTATGTATGTCTTTAAATTTACCCGATTTAAAAATGAGATAAATATATACTACAATGTTAATGATATTTTATGCAATCTATTTAAAAGTGTTGATTACTATTTCCAATTATTTTAAATCGATATGATGTCTGTCAAGAATCGGATTTTATAGCAAACAATTATTTGTGTTCTCACTAAAAAAAGGTAAATTAATCGTCCACAACGTTCACACACCGCCATCTAGTTCCTAACTAAACAGAGCTTGCGTTATGGGTACATATTATAGATAAATTACACCCAGACACAGAACAAAAATGATCGTGCTCATCACACAAACATTTGTCCTGGGTGGGAATCGAACCCACGACCTCCGGCATAGCAGTCAGGGTCACTAACTACTAGACCAACAGGCCAGTCTAGTTGCCGTGCCCCTAGCTCCTGGCCAAAATTGCTAGAAATCAATAAAATAATACCTACAGTAAATTAAGAGAAACAATTTTATTGTTGTAACGATTTTTAGTTTTTGTTACATAATTAATATCTCAATTCAATAATGGTTTTAGTTGCACAGACGCCAGCACAAAAAGTTACCCCAATGTGTCAAATTTATTTGATAGTTTTGTTTGACTTTATGTCAAACAGAATAAGGTTCCTTCACTTTCAATTGGGAAAATTTGACACATTGGGTAACTTGACGAGCTGGCGTCTGTACTTTCGTTACAAAGTGTGCATTAAAAATAACCTTTTTTTAAATTTATGTCTAATGCTATTGTAAATAGAGTATAGTTTAGTACGCTCCGCTGCCGCTCCAATATTGCTATATTATGCTAGATGGCGTTACTGGGACGTGGGATTACAGTTTTATGACCATTTCTTCTTAGGTTCATATTCAATTGGGAAAATTTGACACGTTGGGGTAACTTGATATGCTGGCGTCTGTACCACACAGTCAATATTTTGAAACTAAAACGAAAAAATCATGCATGTTCTCTGTCATAGAAATACGACACGAGCGGTAGGAACACGGAAATATGTGTCGCATAATTACATGCGACACAAGCGGTTAAAAGTTTAAACAAACCGTTTTACAATCCGATCAAACGATTTTAACTTCTATTTCGTTATTATAAGGATAGCATTATGAGCAAAAAAGCGGATACAATACCAATTGTTTCCTGCAGCTGCCATTTGTCATGCTACCAACGTAATAGAACTCAAAATCGGTTGAAGGGACTGTAAAAAAGGTTTATTAAAATTTCTTTTCTCATTTAAACTAAAACCTACGACGACATTGAGGCCATACTAACATCGCTTCCATGATTTGCTTAGTGCATGAATTAGTGGTGGAAGCTGTTCTCAGCTTCCTCCGATCCCAAGACAATGTCGCAGGACTAACCAAACAAACAATTTAACTCACACACAACACGATGTACACTCACACTATTTTACACACTCACGCACACTCTTACCATAACATGCACTTACACACACACATACACATACTCACACTTAAAAACCCGCTCACATAAATCACTCAAGCGCGTTCTCTTTCGCTTTTATTATTATTCTTTCCATTTTTATTTAGTTTGCAATTGCATAAATTGTCTTATGTTAAGTGGAAGAGCGGGGACACCTAACACAAGCATCTTCTTGCTTAAAAGGTGATCTCCAATTTATGTATGTTAAACCTCATGAAATTGCAATAAACATTTTTTTTTTCAAATGGACTGAGTGTGACTGGTTGGGAGAACAATTTTTAATAAAATCCCAACCAGTCACACTGTAACACGTTACGGTGTGACTCGTTGGGAACGAACTTTAAAAAGTTTTCCCATCGAGTAACAGTGTGACTGGTTGGGAAAAAATCCCAATGAGTCACACTGTTACAGTTTACAGTGTGACTCGTTGGGAACAATCGAGAATTTAGGGTCGTATGTAAAAAAAATGTTCGGGGTGGACAAACCTTATCACTTTACGAAAAAATGAAAAATGAAAATGTTTTATTTGTTTTACAAGTAAACTTAACAACTAGTGATTGGAGCCTCCTTTTAAGCAAAAAGCCTGTGTTGGAGACTCCGCTCTTCCAAAACTTAAAATATTAACGTGAAATTACTTGTTTTAAGTGTTATAAAAACAGGTGATTTAAAATAAAAGAGAAAATTAAAACTAGACAAGAAGCATGCAAATGTGTGAGTGAGAGTAGGGTGTGTGAATGTGAATATGAGGGTGTGTGAATGTGACTATGACTATGAAGGTGTGTGAAAGTGAAAATGGAGGTGTGTGAAAGTGAAAATGGAGGTGTGTGTGTGAATACTGAGGTGTGTTACTGTGAGTATAAAGGTGTGTAAATGTGAATTTGAATGTTGAATGTTGAATGTTGAATTTATCACTTAGGGTTATGAAAAATAGATAGTAGCCGATTCTCAGACATACTGAATATTCGCCGAGCCGTTTCGGAGGAGTATGGTATCTAACATTGTGACACGAGAATTTTATATGTATAAATTAGATGATTACTTACGTCATATCGATGTAGTAACGGAGTACTATTGTAGTGTGGGCTTTCACTATAGAAGAATGGCCGTTTCATGGTGTTTTGCCCTGTAAAAAGAAAAACAGAAAAAAAACAATTATTAATTTGTTAAAAAGTGGTTAAAGGTGGGGCATTTGTGGCAACTCCCAAATAATGATATAGTGAAATTATTTAGTGGGCAGCCGTTTTGAAATTGGGGTGGACGAGTCATTACTGGTTGGGAAGGTAAGCTGAGGGGTAGGAGAGGATGGGTGGCAGTGAGGACGAAAGTGGGGAACTCTAATGGTAAGCTTGAAAGCGAGGTCATACACGGATTTTTTTCAACTCAATGGGAAATAATAATCTATCTATACATATACAATGATATTATAAGTAAAAAGGTGTAGATGATAATTCGATATTCAAAAACGTCACACTAACGCACGCACGCGTCCGTTGACGGCGCGACGCGACACTGAGGTCAAGTGTGGCTAGTTAGCCACATTTTAACGTGTCGCTTGCTGAGCGCTTATAACCTATCTACACCTTTTTACTTATAATATCATTGACCAAAATTCATCAAAATTGGTCCTGCGGTTTAGTCGTGAGGGCGTAACAGATTAATTTGTTACTTTCAGTGCGTTGAATATACATTATCAATTTTTATTGTATTCATGGTGACATGGTACACATCAAAGATACATGTTCTAGTAGGCATTTCTGTAGGATTGTTTAGGATAAACATTTCCATAATTATTACATTATTATACAGGATGTTCCAGAACTCAAAATCCTGCCGAAACGGGGCGACAGGATTGATTGTAAACATCATGAGAAAAATCAGAAAAGAATCTATCCCGTGCAGTTTGAAAATTATGGGCATTTAAGAAAAACCTATGCCAACCATTTTTCGGTTATTGTGGTGATTTTTTTATTATTTTCATTTAAACTTTGGAACTGTAACCCTAAATGACATTTCTGAGAATCACAGTCAAAAATAATGACACAATTGGCAATTCTGTCATTATTTTTCCAGTATGGTTCTGGTTTGACCAAATTAAGGTTTTTCTTAAATGCCCATAATTGCTTGGCTTGACGTTATTATGGGACAACCTGTATACCGATTTTTTTTTCGTCTTATTTGATGACACTTGTTGTTATATTCACACAAAATACATACATACATAAACTCACGCCTTTTTCCCATGGGGATAGGCAGAAACTAAAGAGCGCCATATGCTACGATTCTTACATACTTCTTTTGCTTCGTTTACATTCATACATGTTGTCATACACACACGCCGGTTGCGAGTACTACGCACCTGACCTTTCTGAAGAACCTCACCAATAAGGTCTATGTATGTCCTTCTAGGGCGTCCCCTCCCGGGCGTTCCCACTTACATCTGCCTTGTAAATACCTTTCGTTAGTCGCCTTTCATCCATCCTTTCAACGTGACCAAACCATCTAAGCATACTTTATTCACACAAAATCTTTTTTAAATTACAGTGTATGTGTTTTTCTGATTCTGACGTCTATATCTTCGACAATCCCTGAAAGTGTTAGGTACTCACATAACTGCGTGTGCGCCGCCAGAGCGTTCTGCTTCGCGATCAGCAGTTCGGGTCCCGGCCGCGGGAGCTGCTCGTAGTAGCCGGCTGGAATAATTCATTCATTTCATTTTAAATTCAAATTTATCCTACTAATATTGTAAACGCGAAAGTTTGTGAGTATGGATAGATGGATGAATGGATGGATGGATGTTTGTTACTCTTTCACGTAAAAATTTACTGAATGGATTTTAATAAAATTTGGTATAATAATAATTGGCTTAATTGGCTTCGGCCCCTCGTACGCCTTCCAAAGGTCTGGAACTCGAGGGTTCCGAGAAATAAAAGCTAATGAAAATAATAATAATAATAAATATTTTACAACTTTTCAAACAACGCCATTTAGTCCCAAGTTAAGCTTGAGAGCTTGTGTTATGGGTACTAAACAGCTGATAAACATACTTATATATTTGTAAATACATACATATTATAGATAAATAACACCCAGACACAGAACAAATGATCGTGCTCTTCACACAAACATTTGTCCTGGGTGGGAATTGAACCCACGACCTCCGGCATAGCAGTCAGGGTCACTAACTACTAGACCAACAGGCCAGTCAAAGGCCAGTAGGTATGGAGTTAGATGACACCCTGGATTAACACATAGGTTACTATTTATCCCTGTACTCCCACGGGAACGTCTGCTAGTTAATTTTAAATTAAAAAAATTGCAATGACTAGGCAGTGTGCTTGCAGGTGGACAAGTGAGTAGGCAGGGCAACTTTTTATTATACTGTTATTTGATTTGTATCTGCTGTTTTTAATTGATTCTTTTGTTGTATACTAGCAGACGTAACACGGCTTCACCCGTGTAGTTCCCGTTCCCGTGGGAATACAGGGATAAAAAGTAGCCTATGTTACTCAGGGTGAATGTAGCTTTTTAATGGTGAAATAATTTTTGCAACCAGCACAGTACAAACATAAATAATAATAATAATACCAGCCTGTTACTGTCCCACTGCAGGGCAAAGGCCTCTTCTCATACAGAGAAGGCTCGAGCATTGATCACCACGTTTGCTCAAGGCGGATTGGCGATTTCAAACTTTAAATTAACTATAAGTCCAGGTTTCCTCACGATGTTTTCCTTCACCGATGTCAATGATGTCTAAGATAAACTTAGAAAGTACATATGAAATGAAAAAGTCACATTGGTACTTGCCCAGATTTGAACCACAACCTCGTGCATGAGAGGTAGGCGCCTTAACCTCTGGGCCATCACGACATTACAAACATACACACACACAAATTTTCCATCTTTATAATATTAGTTTAGTTGTAGATGTGTACTAAAATTAGTTTCGTAAGTTTATTTATGTTTTTTTACTTACATTTATGGACTACAGTCTGGCAATAAATAATTATTATTTATGTGTATATTTTGTTACAAATGACAAACTTTACTTCTATAAAAAATTTGCACAGTATAAATATTAATACAGTAAGACGACGCCTTTGATCTCTGGAAAATGTCTGAGATGCCGACAACTTCTACACGCGTTAGACTCGAATAATACCTCCCGCACTACGAACATCGTTTTGTTCGCAGTGCGGGAGCGGCTCTCCCGCGTCTCGCCCCTCACACCCCGCACGATTGCCCTGTCTAGACATCTTCGTCGGACGACTGTATGTTTTTAGACTGTGATATTAGTGTGGTTGAAGTTATTTCGTACCTGATACATTATTGTGGTTACTTGACTGATAGTAAGGACTACCCTGTGGCTGCATCACAGTTTCACACCCTGAAACAATATAATCATACATACACAAGATATAATAAATACCAGCAGACGTCACGCGGTTTCACCCGCTTAGTTCCCGTTCCCGTGGGAATACGGGGATAAAGAGTACCCTATGTCACCCGGGGATAGTGTAGCTTTCTAACGGTGCAAGAATTTTTCAAATCCGTCCAGTGGGTTCGGAGCCTATTCAATGCGAACAAACAAACAATCAAACTTTACCTCATTTAGCATTGTATAATAATTTAGCATAAAAATAGTTCTACACGTATTATAATCACATAAAAATAGTACCACCAGTCCTTTGTATTTGTAAAAATATTCGGGGGAATGACACTGTCAGCCGAAATACAGCCATTGCCTAGTTCGGTTACAGAAGCTAAATCCATTTACTTGTATATAGGGTGACTGGTAATTAGTGACCGATACTTAAACACGTGATTGTACTCATAATTTCAATAAACTTTCCCTAAGAAACTTTTTTTTTATACACAATAACTATAACACAATGAAATAACAAAAACGCTGAATGAAATTCCCCCGCGCGCGCCTGTGATCTATCAGCTGATAGTCTGACCTCGGGAAGGGCAAAATGTACTAGTAGTAGCGTCACACGCTCCCCCGCCACCCCCACCGCTCCCGTTGTGCAGTACTGACGTAATTGAATTAATTTAAAGTTAATGAGTATAAAATTAAAGTTTCTTTGGGAAAGTTATTCGTACTCATGAGTACAATCACGTGTTGAAGTATCGGTCGCTAATTACCAGTCACCCTATAACTACTGCGAAACTGTTTTTGTAACACAGAACTAACTTTTTTTTTGGGAAAATAAATTTATTATTATTATATTATTATTATTACTGACCAGTAGGCGTTTCAGGCTCTTGTTTGACCTGATGTTGTATTTGTTGTAATAGTCGCTGCTGCTCTATTAGTCTCCTGCCCTCATACATGTCTGCATCTGAAAGAATACATAAAGATTTGGTTAAGTCAGGAGTAGTCAATAAATAAGTACTCCACTACTTTTACTTTTATCCATGTATTCCCACGGGAACGGGAATTACGCGGGTGAATCCGCGTTACGACTGCTAGTCTATACTAATATTATAAAGAGGAAAAGTTTGATTGTTTGTTTGTTTGTATTGAATAGGCTCCTAACCTAATGGACCAATTTGAAAAATTCTTTTACCATTGGGGAGCCACACTATCCCCGGGTGACAGGATACTTTTTATCCTTGTATTCCCACGGGAACGGGAACTACGCGGGTAAAACCGCGTGACCTCTGCTAGTCGATAATAAAAACAGGAATGTTTCCATTGAGTATAATTTGTCATCTCCAAGAAAGTTTACAAAATTCCACTTTTTATACTTTCAAATGCATAAAATTCACACTGTTATTTTTAAATTTTATGTTTTTTTGTATATACATAGATAACTACTGTGAGCAATAGTAGTAGTAACAAAAGGTTATCGCTATTTCGTAATTCGGAATTCCCGAGTGTGCTAAATATTAGTACTGTATTCCCAAATTAATAATGCACAAGCAGATCTTCGCTAATTGTCGTATTCCCGGAAACACCCGAATCATTGAATCGTAAGAGCCCTAATTATGCATGAAGAAAATGCACTTAACCACTCTATATACATATAGTCATCCGACACTCGGGGAATACGGCCGTTGCCGAACAGTGACGAATATTTCTATGCGCATTATCACTTTGGGAGAACTGTACAGTAATGTGTTACAATATTTCTAGTTTTTTTATCATGATTATTACTTTCTAAAATTATCATCCTTATTACAAAATCTATATAGATATAGGCACCATGTATCAATTACAATAATCTAATTATCATCTGCATTGCTTATTTTAATTCTCATTATATCTGTCTCAGTATATAAGTTTTTATTCAAAGTACATCATACTTACATAAAATGTCCACAATTTTAAAACAGTAAGTATAGAGTTTCTTGCACATTCTTACATACATACATACATAAACTCACGCCTTTTTCCCATGGGGGTAGGCAGAAACTACAGAGCGCCATATGCTACGATTCTTACATACTTCTTTTGCTTCGTTTACATTCATACTATCACTATACACACACACACACACATACACACATATTATCACTTGCTTCAAAAATCGGTGAAGGAAAACATCGTGAGGAAACCGGCATGCCTGAGAGACTATTCTCGACGGCATGTGATGCCAAGTCGGAAGGCCCATGGGCGGCATTAAAACTCTGACACCAGGTTAGTTACTAACCACACGATAAGAAGATTCATACATGTTGTCATACACACACGCCGGTTGCGAGTACTACGCACCTGACCTTTCACCACCTTTCACCAATAAAATCTCATATAAAAATACTAGAAAAACCTATTTCAGAAGAGTAAGTATAGAGCACATTCTTCTCCATACGAAACTATCTTTTGGAATGTGCAACTAGAATCATTCTCTTAATTTATTTTTAACTTGTTAGTTGAACGTCCAAAACTGCCTTTTATGTCAAATAAACGATAAGACTTTGCCTTTTTTATTAAATATCATTACGCCTGTAATCCTTGAAGTGTTATCCTAGCAGAGGTGTACCTGGTAGTACACACACATTTCGCTAGTTATGATTAAGTCCAATGTAACAGGGGGCGAACCTATTACCATTCATCGGGCAAATATCCAGACTCCAGGCTGTTGCTGAGAAATACCAGATGGAAAACTCAATAACTTTTTGCCCGACCCTGGGATCGAACCTGGGACCTCATAGTCATTAGTAGCAAATGCGACCACTAGATCAACGCCCTTTCATTCATCTTCTCAACCTGACCAAACCATCTAAGCATAGTCTAATCAACCTAAATAATTTAATTTGTATTTTTGAAGATCAATGCTCGTGCCTTCTCTGTACGAGAAGAGGCCTGTGCCCTGCAGTGGGTCAGTAACAGGCTGTTATTATCGATGTGCAACATCTATCGGAGTAATTTCGTAAAAAGGGGACGGAATTATGTAACAGGAAGCCGGGGAAGCGCGCGGTATTTGATTTGACCAATGAGCGGTGGCGGAGAGATGACTGTGAGATGGTGCCAACTCTTTTTGTGTAAGGTTTGTCCGTCTCCGTTGATGATCACTGGGCAAACTGTTCAACGATTAACTGTCAAACAGGTAGTTCCGTATTGGCTATCATCAGTGTGTATCTAGGATGACGTCACGCGCAATGGAAAGATAGCCAATAGCTGTAGGCCGTGCTGTAATTTTATTTATGGCGGTGTTTAATTGTAATTAATGTTTCCGTCGGCGTTCCAGCTGTTTTAGAACCCAATGGCTTGGCACGCGACGATGGCAAAAGACTGGACGGTATGACTTTATTCCCTTGGAAGATGGGTAGGCCTTTAGTATGGGACGCTACTTGTGTCGATACTCTTGCGCCATCCCATCTTCCTGTCAACATGCTGTGCTGGCGCTGCTGCTGCGGCTGCTGAGAACCTCAAGCGGCGGAAATATAGCAACCTTGTTGGTAGTTATACTTTCGAGCCGTTTGGGGTTGAAACTCTTGGGCCGTGGGGTCCGAGAGCTCGTCTTCTTTACAAAGACATCTGCAAACGTTTAGTTGACGCTTCCCGTGACCCAAATGCTGGCCTCTACTTTGGCCAGAGGCTAAGCATTGCCATTCAACGTGGCAATGCCGCCAGTCTTTTGGGCACTTTACCAGCTGGCAGCGATGCAGAAGATTTTTTTGACGCTTGTAAGTAGTTATTTATTTTAAGTTATTGTTTGTGTTGATTTATGTACTATGAGTGCTAATAAATTTACGTAATTAATGAATACAAAAACTTACCTAATTGCTCCTTATTTCTGTCGTAAGTAAACTTATCATCCTCAACGTTAATATCAATCTCTTGCTTTATATGATTTTCATTGAAAAAGTTCTGATTTTCAGTAATTCTATGTTGCTCCTGTAGCATTTGAAGATTGTGCTGTTGATTCCTTAACATCTCAACGCTGTCGGGATAGTTTTGAAAACCGAAATCCGGACGGAACGGCTTCTCGAAGCCGGTGTACAACTCGTTGATTTTCTGGTAACTCTCCACCGGCTTCGGGAAGTTTTCCACAGGCTTTTCGTAGCCGTTTAGCGACTTCCGTTCTAAGGCATATCTCTCAGCTTCCTTATTATACTCTTCGTTGGTCTGTGGTAAGTAATCATCAGGTTTGTTCGTATAGTCTTTCGCTTCAGAGTATTTTTTATCAAATTCCTGGTCTTTTTGATAACTTTGATTGTTGTAATCTGTTGGGTATTTATCTGAAACCTCAGCGTATGTGTTGTTAGGTTGTGAGTCGTCTTCTTCTGATTGTACTGGGTCTGTTTGCATGAAGGCATCTTGCTTTTTCGGCTTGACGGGTGCTAAGTGCGTGTTTTGTATCTGTGGCGATAGATTCAGTGTGTTGAGGGTTGAGTAGCGATAACCTAGCTGTGAAGGTAAAAAAGAATAGAACGGTTAGAAATCCAATATAGATAAAGTATATTAAATAAAAAAAAATAATTCACAACTTTCACACGATGCCATCTTAATCAAAATCAAAAGTCATTTATTCAAATTTTTTTGAACGTTCAAAATTACATAGACAGTTCCCTAAAAAGCCCGCCCTTCGCCACTTCCCAGTGTTTTCGCTGGGAAGAAGAAGTGGCAAAACAAACTCCCCAGCAACACGGCATTGGTTAAGTTAGAAGATCTTGAATGTATCTAGTTTCAAACTAAGCAGATCTTGTGCTATGAGTACTAAATAACTGATAAACAAAACATACTCATATATTTCTAAATACATACATTTTATAGACAAATTAAACCTAGACACAGAACAAATGATCTTGCTCGTCACACAAACATTTGTCTTGGGTGGGAATTGAACCCACGAACTGCGGTATAGCAGTCAGAGCTACTGACCATCAGACCAACAGCAAGCCTAGCCATATTTCTAACTATATTTCTATTATAGAAAGAAAATGGCGTATACGGAATCAGCTGTTGAACAACTGTCAAGTGTATTTAATTTTCAGCCATATCACAAATACTACTTGTAAACACTTGACAGTTGACAAACAGCTGATTCCACATACGCCATTTTCTTTCTATTGTCGCCTAATCGATTACGATAACAGAAATAGAATTTTTAATATGGCTAGGCCTGCAGGCTAGCTATTAATATTGGTAATTCATTAATAACCTTTTAAACAGCATGATTTCCGTAGAATAGATTTATGTCGAAGGAAGAAACGATTTATGTCGAAGGAAGAATCGACTAAGTGACAAATTGTAGAACTATTTCGACAATGCAGACTCTTGTAGCGACATCTATGCCATCACACACGAACTAACAACTGACATCCTACATCGCGATGTTAAAGTTATCCGCGCGAGTGAACGTATACAAGATCCCGACAACAACCGTCGGGCAGTAGTAGCCCACCAGACACAACACCCGTCTGCGAGGAGGAGCCGAGCTGTTCTTATGAGGGATGAGGAACTTTACACCTTGTTCCTCGTGTAACCTCAAAACTCTCATTTTCTCTCTTCACCCTTGACATTGTCATGCTCG